>CM038672.1:68613165-69833407 GCA_021605145.1 Aegilops bicornis
AAGGCGCAAGTTTGTCTACCATGTTGACTAATTTCCTCAGCAGCATCACTCGCCGTGTTCCTAGCCTGGTGTCTTCTGGCGCAGTGGGGCATGGACAGGTTGTGCATCCGTTTCCACCACCATGCGAGTGGCACCCACTCCACACCTGAGTTCAAAGCCCTAGGTGGAAAGCCACATTGACGTTCTGCTTAAGCACATGACGTCCTACCATGTAGCGGCAAGCTCTTGGTTTGTGAGGCTCACATACATTTTGGTGAATCTCTTTGGGAACGGGCAAACTCGGCATCACATAGTGTTGCGTAATTTTAACATGAAGCGTGTCCCTTCTCTTCAACTTTCCCATGCATGATGATGTACGACTAATGGATGAGAGACCCTCAAACTGCTTCCCATGATTCTGTACGACGAACAGTTTTCTCTCTTTTCTTTCACATTTGAGAGATTAATTATGCTCATCTCCTAAGCATGCATCATGCATTCGAGATGAGCCCAGTTGTTACCATGCATATTTAACAGCATGGCTTGGCGTTATGGTGTCTAAGCTGATACAAGCTGAGACATATGAGCACAAGATGCAAATGTAGAAAGCAACTCAAAAGTCTCTTCTTAGTTGCTTAATCACTAGAAGCAAACTACCGATGTGATACTAGAAGATAACTGAATTATTGGTTGTACGTTTGTATGAACTACGGTGGCTTATCCGGCCAACGACCCGTCATAGTAGACCTGTCTCTCCCAGCCAATTCAGGAGACACGTAGTTAGCATCCCTGGAGTGAAACTGAACTAAGCAATTAACACTCGCCCTAGCTAAGGGTTTACACCCAAGGATGATATGTGGATCGGAAATGCCGCTATTGAAGTTGATCTCCACGCCCTTCATCGCATTAATGACGCTCACGCAATTGGAACAACTAACCTTCATGTAAAGCTGGCTGCTTTTCTTCAGTCATAAGCCCGTCGCCCTTTCAAATTTGAATTGGGATGGCTGCATCGGGATGGATTTGTAGACATAATCAAGAATGTTTGGGAGTAGCCCGCCGTTGGTCGTACACCTATTCAGAGATGGAACTTTAAAATAAGGGCCATGAGGCAACACCTCGCTGGATGGGCAAAACACACCAACGGGATATATCAAAAAGAAAAACAACGGCTCTCTATCATTATTGACGACCTCGACAAGATTGCAGAGACACGCACCTTATCTCAACAAGAGATTGAATTAAAAAATCAATCTAATGAGAAGGTCGCCTGCCTTTAAGTAGAAGAGGAGATCAAATACTACCAGAGATCTAAAGCTGATCTCATATTGATGGGTGATAGTAATACAAGATACTTCCAATTGATCGCCAATGGGCGACATAGGAAGAAATGTATTTACAGTCTCCAACAAGATGAGGGGCTGATCGAAGGTCAGGAGGAGCTCAAAAAGTATATCACCAAATACTATAAATTGTTGTTCGGCGCGCCGGCTGAGGGGAACTTCACCCTTGACAAGACCCGAACAGATGATATTTCACAAGTCACGATAAAAGAAAATGATATCCTAGCGGCACCATTCTCAGAAGAGGAGGTGAGAGCGGCGGTGTTCCAAATGGAACATAACAAAGCTCCAGGCCCAGATGGTTTCCCCGCAGAATTCTATCAGAATTTCTGGGATATCATCAAGACTAACCTTTTGGAGTTGTTTAATTGTCTTCATGCCGCCCGACTAGATCTATTCAGACTTAACTTTGGCGAGATTGTCTTGTTGCCAAAGATTAAGGAGGCCGAACGGATCCAGCAGTTCAGACCCATATGCCTCCTTAATGTTAGCTTCAAGATCTTTACCAAAGTGGCTACGAATAGGTTAAACTTGGTAGTTGACCATGTTGTCCGGCCATCTCAAACAGCGTTCATGCAAGGAAGGAATGTACTCGATGGCGTAGTAATTTTGCATGAGACTGTTCATGAGATGCACCGGAAAAACATGAGTGGAGTAGTATTTAAAATCGACTTTGAGAAGGCCTATGACAAGGTCAAATGGTCTTTCCTCCAACAGGCCCTAAGAATGAAAGGTTTCTTTGATAAATGGCGTCAATGGATCCAAAATTTTGTAACTGGAGGTAGTGTGGCCATCAAAGTCAATGATGATTTAGGCCATTACTTCCACACAAAAAAGGACTACGGCAGGGTGACCCCATGTCCCCAATGTTATTTAACATTGTTGTTGACATGTTGGCTATTCTGATTGAGCGTGCCAAGCAGGACGGACAGATTGCAGGAGTAGTGCCACACCTTGTGGATGGTGGTCTCTCTATTCTGCAATATTGCCGATGACACAATTCTTTTTATGGAACATGACCTAGACAAGGCTCGAAACCTGAAACTCTTTCTTTCAGCATTTGAGCAAATGTCGGGGCTCAAAATTAACTTCCATAAAACTGAACTTTTCTTCTTTGGAGAAGCCGTTGAGGCGGCTGCAGATTATGCTGACCTGTTTGGTTGTGCACATGGTCAATTCCCAATTAAATATCTGGGAATACCAGTTCACTGTCGGCGTCTCACCATTGTGGAGTGGAAGCATGTTGAGGAGCGTCTAGAGAAACGACTGAGCAGTTGGAAAGGCAAGTTGCTCTCAGTTGGAGGACGGTTGGTTTTAATTAACTCTGTCCTCACAAATATGGTTCTCTATATGCTTTCTTTCTTCCAACTCCCAAAAAGGGTCCTCCAAAGACTAGACTATTTTAGATCCAGATTCTTTTGGCAGGGAGACGGTGAAAAGAAATAATATAGGCTGGCCAAATGGAGGGTGGTTTGTAGGCCGAAAGACCAAGGTGGCCTTAGAATTCATGACCTACAGGTCAAGAATGAGGCCTTACTTAGTAAATGGTTGTTCAAACTTCTTGCTGAGGATGGTGTTTGGCAAACCATATTGCGCAACAAGTATCTAGGCCAAAAGGCGGTGTCTCAGGCTTATTGGAAACCTGGCGACTCACATTTTTGGGCTGGCCTAATGGCGGCAAAGAAACATCTTTTTCGCTTTGGGTCTTTCGTGATAATGGATGGATCAGAGGTTCGTTTCTGGGAAGACATATGGCTAGGCAATGCCAGTCTCCGAGGGCAATACCCAGCCTTATATGCCATTGCTCGCGATAAGAGTAATACTATTGCGCAAGTGCTTAGTTCATCCCCGCCAAATATTTCGTTCAGGCGGGATTTGATTGGCCCTCGACTTTTGTCATGACATAATATTTTATCCCGTCTGGATTCGATTAATCTAACACAAGGTCAGGATGTGTTTCACTGGAAA
This sequence comes from Aegilops bicornis, assembly GCA_021605145.1. Taxonomy (NCBI): domain Eukaryota; kingdom Viridiplantae; phylum Streptophyta; class Magnoliopsida; order Poales; family Poaceae; genus Aegilops; species Aegilops bicornis. Next base: position 68,616,456 of record CM038672.1, read on the forward strand.
CTCACAACATCAGGGTCTTACACAATAGACTCGATGTACCGTGCTCTTATGCATTCCAAGGTGCCAGTGAATAATAACAAAAAAAATTGGAAGTCTAAGATTCCACTAAAAGTTAAAATCTTTATGTGGTATCTTCGTAGGGGAGTTGTGCTAACCAAAGACAATCTTGCACGGCGCAACTGGCCAGGAAGTAAGAAGTGTTGCTTTTGTGCTCATGACGAGACAATCAAACACCTACTTTTCCAATGCAAGTTTGCACGTTCTACATGGTCAGTCATCCAAATAGCGTCAAATTTGTATCCGCCAACGAGTATTGCCAATATATTTGGTCATTGGTTGGATGGAATTTCAAATAGTTTCAAAACGCTAATAAGGGTGGGGCGTATGCCTTACATGGTCGCTTTGGCTATGTAGAAATGATTTGATTTCTAATGATAAAAATGCTTCTCCTCTGCAGGTTATTTTCCGTTGTACACACTCGCTTCATACATGGTCTACGCTACAACAGGCGGAGCACCAACCGTTGTTCAAGGCGGTGTGTACGCGGTTGGAGCAGGCGGCTATGGAGGTTTTTTCCTAACATGGGTGGCAGCATAACCTCCGAATCGGTCCACCGCCGAGTTCGACATAGGCAAAGTGTCGGTCCATAAGACTCTACTGTTGCCGTTTTGTCGGTTTTCTTACTTTTTCTAGTGTCAGACTTTGGTGTTTTGCTGTGTGCATCCTAGTTATGCAGAGGCCGGGTGTTACTCATAATGTTTTGTATCCGCTTGATGCTACATTTGAGATAATAAAATCGCCCTTTATCGAAAAAAGCGTCTACATAAAGGACCAAAGTCGTTGTTGGATGTACAGCAACTTTTGTTCTAAACCATTTTTGTTAGCAAAGTACAACAGTTCTGTTAAAGAATGATCAAGCCTAACCATGTGTTGTAGTTCTGTAATTCAGCCTGGCATTGCGTTGGCAAAGAATCAACTAACTGCTCAGTACATAAACCACCGATCACATATGTTGATACTCCATAGTGGGAACAAGGCAAAGCACACTTAACAAAAAATGGGAACCTGCATTGCAATAGGATTGCATAATCATGAGGCAAAGCACACTTCACGAGAGGGAACAACGTGCATGTTTACCCATGATCATTAGTTGGCTCTTCTTGCGGCCTATGATTGTATAAAGCACTAAATCAAATGGTATAGAATGAAAAAACAATAACAAAATGAGTTCTGCCTTTTTTTTAGGAACCATAGAATGGTTTTGCTAAATCTCAGGTGCCTGAAATTGCTCATTGTGTTAGTCGATTTCTGCATTGCACGAGGCCGAGCCAAGACCTCACCGGAGTGGAGGACAACACTACAAGCGGCAGCTAGCTGTGGTGTCCCGGGTGGAGGCAAGGAAGAAACTTAAGTGGGGTGTGTGTGGGGGGGGGGGGGGGGGAGTACTGCAGATCCGAGGGGTGTTAGAGGGATGGCCAGGACGGTGCCTAGCACGACGATAGGGGTGCCCAGGATCCACGGGAGGGCAGGGAGGCATGTCGGTGATAGTTGTCGGTCGGTGGCCGGTTAGGGCTCTGTAGGCCGCGGGGACAAAGAAGAAGATGTAGGAGGAAGAAGATGAACAGGTGACGGCGCGCTGCTAAACAGACGATCGAGAGAGAAAGGGACTGACGTTGAAATTTTTCCAGGTACCTAACATATAGGCGATCCGATTGTTCTATGGTTCGGGGCTTAAATATGAGTTCTACACAGGTCGCGTCAATAAAAACAATATGAAACCACTATTGAATTATTGACATAAGTGTCTGATCTCAAAAATTAAGAAGACCCACCCGCTATACCGTGAAAAATTAAAGGATCAGAAGAACATTTTTACTTGCTGTCACTACCACATCCATGTCATGATATCAATTTCCAAGATTCTCCTAGTGCATATTTACATCTCCAAAGTTTTCCCCAATTTAACTCTTGAATCCTAACCCTAACTGCAAGCAGAAGGGGCGGAGAGGGGGAAAATTTACTCAACGCTACTGAAGGACGACACCCAATGGCAGCTTCCCATTGGATTCGCTCTTTCCGCCCGGGCAAGAGCAGACACATCCACATATTCCAGTGAATGCGGCGAGCTCCAGGTCTCCGTTGGCTTGCTACGGTTTGGGCTACCACATGACTCTACTGCCTCAGGTTCTTCAGCGCCCGCGGCGCTACCTGCGCCATAGCCGCCATCGCCATGGACGGGAGTGGAATGAAGATAGAGGAGAGCGGGAGGGAACGAAAGCGATCGGGAAGGGAGAGAGAGAGAGAGACGAGCGAGATGTGAACGGGAGGGAACGCGAGCACCGTTTGGCGCCATCTCCGCGTGATGTTACGTCAGGTAGGCAAAAGACGGAACCCACCTGTCTGAAACATGCTTACAACCGTAATCTTCGAATTAGTGCTTTCTGCAAAATGTTTACCATAGGTGGGATGTTTTTTTTGCAAAAAAACGTAAAACCTTTTTTTGTACGACAAAGCCTTCAATATATATGGTGGCATTCTCCATTTAACTCCTTTTGGCGTCGGGCGATCATGCGTGGTCATGGAATTAACGGTCGGTAGATCATGCAGCTTGCATGGGCACCAGACCGGGCTCCCGTTGTTCGTGCGCCGTATGTACTCACACTTGTCAGAAACTTTGTTGGCGTGAACAACAACATGCAGCTTGGTAAATGCTGATGATGCTTTGGATGTACTACTACCTACTACCTCCGTTCTCAAATAATTGTCTTTTTAGCCATCTCAAATGGACTACAACATATAATGTATGTAGACATGTTTTAGAGTATAGATTCACTCATTTTACTCCGTATGTAGTCGCTTGTTGAAATCTCTAGAAAGACAATTATTTAGGAACGGAGGGAGTACTACCTATGTCCTGATTCATTGGCCCTCTTAGTATTTTGTATTAAATTTTGACCATAGATTTAACTAATAAAATAATAATGCATGTCATACAAATATTATATCGTTGGATTCGTATTTGAACATAGTTTTCAATGATATTATTTTTTGTTACATGCATTCATATTTTGTTAATTAAATTTAAAGTCAAATTTAGCACAAAATGCGAAGGGGGTATGTAAGGGCATATTTATCCCTTAATAGTTATAGTGATTGATGGCAATGCGTTTGTGGACTAATCGTGTGCATTGAGCTTTTCAGATATATCATGTCTGAACGCGAACCCAGAACGGTACTACCGCAGGCCCTAGCGGTAGTACCGGGCCCCGGCACGGTAGTACCATAGGCGCCCACGATAGTACCGCTCCTCCTGAGCGATAGTACCGTGAGCTCTGGCCAGGCGCTGCTGCGTGAGCGGTAGTAGAGGCGGATGTAATTTTTTACAGCGCCCTACGCGGTAGTACCGTGCTCCTGCGCGGTAGTACCGTGAAGCCTGGCCAGGCACAACGGCATGAGCGGAAGTAGGGGCAGATGTAATTTTTTACATCCACGCCCTACACGGTAGTACCGCACCTGGTTTGCGGTAGTATCGTGTCGGACTTTTGCATAGATAAAAACTCAGCAGATATAGTCACGGATGTAATTTTTTATATCCATGCCTACCGTGCCTGGACGGTGCCTGCCTTGCGGTAGTACTAGATAGGGTCGTGGTAGTACCGCGCCAGCGGTTCTACTGAACCCTGTCGGTGCTCACCAGCACGAGTCCAGGACCTACCGTGCCCACTGTAGTACCGCGGACCATCGCGGTAGTACCGCAGGCCCGTGTGGTAGTACTGCTCCAGTGGTGCGGTAGTACCGCGGGTCGCGGACTGAGTGGTGGGTAACAGTTGGAATTGTCCCTTGACTATGAAAGGGGTGTCTTCTTCCTCTAGTTGACTACCTCTTCCATCCCCAAACTCCATTGTTGCTTCAAGCTCCATTTTCATCCGGTCTCTCTCCCTAGCCAATCAAACTTGTCGATTTTCTAGGGATTGGTTGAGAAGGCCCCGATCTACACTTCCACCAAGAGAAATTTGATTCCCCCACTAATCCCTTGCGGATCTTGTTACTCTTGGGTGTTTGAGCACCCTAGACGGTTGAGGTCACTGCGGAGCCATAGTCTATTGTGGTGAAGCTTCATGGTGTCCTTGGGAGCCTTCTATTAAGTTGTGGAGATTGCCCCAACCTTGTTTGTAAAGGTTCGGTCGCCGCCTCCAAGGACACCAATAGTGAAATCATGGCATCTCGCATTGTGTGTGGGCGTGAGAAGAATACGGTGGACCTAGTGGCTTCTTGGGGAGCATTGTGCCTCCACACCGCTCCAACGGAGACGTGCTTCCCCTCAAAGGGAAGGAACTTCGGTAACACATCCACGTCTCCATCGGTTCCACTCTTGGTTATCTCTTACCTTTATTTGTGCAAGATATATTGTGCTCTATCCCTTGCTTGCTTGTGTACTTAGTGTTGTTGCATCATATAGGTTGCTCACCTAGTTGCCTATCTAGACAACCTACTTTGATGCAAAGTTTAATTTGGTAAAGAAAAACTAAAAATTGTTAGTTGCATATTCACCCCCACCCCCCTCTAGTCAACTATATCGATCCTTTCAGGGTCAATAAACTAGGACGGAGGTAGTAGCCTCGAGTCCTCTCAAGCAAGTGCATCACCCTCACAACCACGTAATAGACTGTTGGGCAAATTTAACATGAAAGGTGTCGGTCCCTTCTCGTCAACTTTCCCATGCATGATTATGATAAGGAATGATCCTCAAGCTCTTTCCCGTGATTTTGTGCGACGAACGGTTCTCTTTCCTTTCTTTCGCGTTAGGGAGCTTATTATAAGCATGAATCATGCATTTGAGATGAGCCCAGCCGTTACCATGCATATTTAATGGCATGGCACGCCGTGGTGTCTAAGCTCAAGTAAGAAAGCACATATATGAGCACAAGCTGCAAATGGTAGATAGCGACTCACTCACTAGCTGCTTATACTTACTAGAAGGCAAATCACGGATGTGATATTAGAAGAGAACTGAATTAGTGTACAAACGACCCTATCCAACACCCTTTTTTCCAGGGTTGGACTCTATGGAAAAACCTATTTATTGGTTTCAGACGGGCATAGCTTTATATACTGGCTTGGGACGGGCATTGCTTTCTTTTGTTAGTAGTAGCAACAATTGATCTATTCATCAATCACCAGCACATCCCGTGGCTAGGGATTTAAACATGCCTAGGATCAGAGTTACTATTATCATGTAAGTTTAACCTCGTGCTTTTCGCCCCAACGACATCCATGCAATCGTGATAACTACCAGCATGGAAACCTTGTGTTAAGTCCTGGATTGATGTTGTTTCTGGCAGTAACTTGCTTGTCCTTGGGCTTTTACATCTCCACAATCATGCCATGAACCATTTTTAAATGTGCAAGTGCAGCATCTATGATCAAACCTAACCTTGCTAGACCAAACATAGCACCGATTGTTTTAAAAGTTGTAGTCCTCTAGCTTAGGTTGCGTTACTTTGGCAACGAACCATACAAACTGCTTGGTAAACCACCAAAATTGAACGTGCTGATGGCGCCAGCTAGCAGCCTCTGATCGGTGCGAGCACGACACTGTCGATCACATATGTCGATACTAAATGGTGGTAAACCTGAATTGCAACATGACTGCATAATCATGAGGGAAAAACATGTGTGTTTTGTTGTTCCTGCAGCCTATGATCGTATAAAGCGCTAACGAAACAAAACAAAGGAATGACAAAACAACAAGCAAAATGAGCTCTACATAGGCTGTGTTAGATAATAACGAGATACAAACGAGACAAAGAGACACGGATTTTTACGTGGAAACCCTTGCGGGAGAAAACCACGGACGCACGAAGGCGCAATCACTATGATGGAGGAGTATTACAAGCACGAGACGGCAGACCGACAGAGGTGCGACTACATGGGGTAAAAAAGAGGCCAATACATGAGAGTCCTTGGAGGACAAGTAAACGAGTTGTACTAAATGCAGCGTCGGCGATCAACGCAAAAGGCCCACACCGGTTGTACTACGCCTAGTCCAACATATTATAATTTGGATCACAATTTAACAATCTCCACCTTGATCCAAATTCCCTCAAGTAGTCGAAGAAAGTAGATAACTCCATCCAAATCAGCATAAACACCTTGTGCGCCAAAGTTCATAGGACTAGTGAGAAATACCAACTAAGCTCGAGCAAAGCTCAAACTTATTGGTAGGAACTGGCTTTGTCATCATATCAGCAGGATTATCATGAGTACTTATCTTGCATACCTTCAAATCACCTTCAAAGAACAACATCTCGAATATAGTGAAATCGACATCAATGTGCTTTGTCCTCTCATGATACATTGGATTCTTTGTAAGATATATGGCACTTTGACTGTCACTAAATACGGTAGGGCAAGATGAATCTCCACAAAGCTCAAGCATAAACCTCTCAACCAGATAGCTTCTTTGCATGCCTCGTAAATAGCCATATACTCGGCATCGTAGTGGAACAAGCCACAATAGATCGCAAAGTTGCTCTCCAACTCACAAAGCACAACCACCAATGGTGAAAACATAACCTCGTGAGTGATCTTCTCTTATCCAAATCACCAGCAAAATCAGAATCAACAAAACCAACAAGTACATCTCTAGTTTTCCCAAACCGTAAATAAGCATTAGAAGTACCTCGCAGTATCCGAAAATCCACCGAACTGCTCTCCAATGCTCTTTTCAGGATTAGCCATGTATCTACCGACAACACTCAATGCATATGATAAGTCGTGACGAGAACAAACCATGGCATACATAAGTGAACCAATTGCACTTGAATAGGGAACTCGAGACATGTACTCAATATCTACATCGACTTAGGACATAAAGTCGATGATAATTTGAAGTGTGCAGCTAACGGAGTACTCACCGCTTGGCATTATGCATATTAAAATGACGCAGAACTTTATCAATATATCCCTTCCGACTTAGATATACTTTTCCAGACGGTCTATCTCTCGGATATTTCCATGCCAAGTATTTTCTTTGTCGCACCCAAATCCTTCATCTCAAATTCGTTACTCAATTTCCTCTTTAGTTCATTAACCTCTGACATACTCTTTGCAGCAATAAGCATATCATCAACATAAAGGAGCAAATAAATAGTTGAACCATTGACAGTTTTCAAATAAACACAACTATCATAATTAGACCTTTTGAAACCTTGAGAGAGCATAAAGGTGCCAAATCTCTTGTACCACTATCTCGGGGATTGCTTCAATCCATAAAGAGATTTCTTTAACTTGCAGACAAGCTTTTATTTTCCAAGAATAACAAAACCTTCAGGTTGTTCCATATAAATATCCTCTTCTAATTCTCCATGTAAAAATGCAGTTTTAACATCCAATTGTTCAAGCTCAAGATTATGCATGGCAACAATACTGAGTAAAGTGCGAATAGAGCTATGCTTCACAACAGGAAAAAAGACTTCGTTATAGTCAATACCGGAATCTGGCTATAACCTTTAGCAACTAACCTTGCTTTATATCTTGTCTCATCATTAGGAGAAACACCTTCTTTCCTCTTGAAAACCCACTTGCAACGAATAGGTTTCTTCTCTCTAGGCAATTTTACTAAATCCCAAGTGCCATTCTTTTCAAGTGATTCCATCTCATCATGCATAGCGGTCATCCACTTATTACTATCACCAAAAATAATAGCCTCGGAATATGAAGAAGGCTCAGAATTACCTTCAATTTCTTACGCAATGAGATAAAGCAAAAGAAACAATATTGCACTCTTCAATTAACCTGTCAGGTTTATTAATACCCCATCTAACTCTGTCACGTGCGAGATTCCAACTGGGTGGAACAATATGCTGATTTGGAGTAGGAGTGACATGATCATCATTAACAACGGGTTCATCATGTGCATCAACAATTTCATTACCAGATGTATCACCTGAATCAATAACATGCTCCACGAACAGAGGGCTCTGAACAATAGGCTGCTGTTCACTCTCAACGGGAACATTAGTAGATGGAACATCATGTAACATAGCAGATTCATTGAAGATAACATTTACGCTAATAACAACCTTTCCGGGTTTCAGGATTCCACAATTTAAAACCTTTAACACCAGACTTATAACCAAGAAAGATGCACTTAACAGCCCTAGGCTCCAACTTTCCATTATCAACATGAGCATAAGCATGCAACCAAAAACTCTCAACTGTGAATAATCAGCAGTGAACCAGACCATACCTCAATTGGAGTTTTCTTATTAAGAGCAATAGATAGTGAACGATTAATGAGATAACAAGCAGTGGAAGCGGCCTCAGCCCAAAAACGCCTATGCAAACCTGCATTGGACAACATGCAACGAGCTCTGGAAATAATGGTCCTATTCATACGCTCAGCAACACCGTTTTGTTGAGGAGTTGTCACAGCCCCAGATCAACCCTAGAGCTTGCTTGTAACTAGTAGCATTGCATCCATGCATCATGTTTAATTTCCATGAAAATTGAAATGGGGAAGGCAGGAAACCCCAGAACACCCCCTTAAAACAACTAGGGTTTACTAAAATTTATTTCAATGAACCTGAAATGCCCTTCAAAATGTTCATCCTCTTTACTTTGGTTCGTAACCCATGTCAAAGGAGATGTACCATTTTCTAGGTCATCTAAGGGTTCTAGAATTAATCCACAAGTTTTTGAAATGAGCATTTTAAATTATATAAAATATTTTTAATGTTCAAAAATTACCAAACCAAAATGTTTCATGTTAGGAATATTCTAACAAGTGACCAGGAGCATTTTGGTGATTTTTAAAATAGTTTTGGTATTTTTAAAAACCCCACAAAGTTGCAGGAAAATTAGAAAAGACTAAAAGGAGGAAAAACTTACAGGCGCCCGAACCGCCCAGCTTCTCTCCCCTCCTCCTCTGGCTGGCCCAGTTGGCCCAGCACCACTGCCAAGACCGCTGTCGCCTACCTCTCGCCAAGAGGGCAGAGGAGGGACACGGCGACCGCGCCGAGCTCGCCACCTCCTCCCTTCCAGCCTGCCTGGCCTCCCCGACCCTCTCGCGACGCCACGGAGACGACCACGCGCCCTAACCCCCCTGGATCCCCTCGCCGCTCCCTCTCTTTCCTCGGGCCCTCTTTCCCCGAGCTCACCGAACTGAGCTGCTGCCGCCACCGACGAGCTCCATCGCGGCCACCCCAACCCCCTCCCCTCCCCGACATGCCCCCGAGCTCCGCCGAGCCCTCTCCTTCCTCCTCACCGAGCCTCCCGACGCCGGAGCGCCCCGAGGCGCCGCCCCACCATTTTCCCCTTCTCGGACCTGGGACTTCGCCACGAATTCATCGGCTCCGGTGCCCCGAGCTCGCCGATGCCCTCATCGCACCCACGGTGAGCCCCGAGTCATTCCCTCTTCCCGACTTCGTTTTCCCCCCCCTTAGCCACCGTCTCCACTACGACCAAGTTCGCCGCCGTGCCTCGCCGGGCGTGGCTAGAGCCCCGATGACCCGGCCAACCTCACCACCGCCTCACCGCAGCACCAGGAACCCGTAGCGCCCTGCGTTTCCCCTCTAGTGCGCCGCAACGCCGTGTCCGAGCGTGCCCGAGCTCCGGCCGCCGCATAGCTCGTCGCCGGTGCCTCTACCGGCCGCCCCGAGCTCAAACCTCTCCACCAAGAGCCTCAGCTCATCCCCAGCTCCCCGTAGGTACCCTCCCCGACTCTTTTGGTGGCCGGATTGGAAATTCGCACTTGCGCCGCCCGGCGTTGGCTCGCCGGCTAAACGCCGGCGCTCACGATCACGACCGACGTGGGTTGACCACGTCGAGTTTGACCTCCCTCTCCCTCATCGACATGCGGGCCCCGCTCGGCTAATTAAATTAGATTAGTATTAACTAAGTTAGGTTAGTTAGTTAGACACTGACACTCGGGACCCACCGGTCAGGATTTGACCTGGGCCGCCGCAGTTGACCGCTGACGTCATAGTGACGTCATGCTGACGCAATTATTTGATTTTCTGGAATTATTTTAATTCAGTAAATTTCAGAAAATACTCTAAACTTCTAAAAATCATATAAATTCAACCATAACTCGGATTGAAATAATTTATATATGAAAAATGATCAGAAAAATATGAAGAATCTGTTTATGCCATGATCATGCATGTTTGAACAAGTTAACATCACTGAATAGGATGAATCATGATTAGGGTAATTTATGAAATAGCATTTGGAGTTGGAATTCAACCTTGTTTGAATTCCACTTCAACTAACTTGGATTATTATTGCATTAGGTGAATTCAGTTCCTTAACATGCTCATGCATCATATATGTGCATTGCATTGATTGTGTTCTCTCTTGTTTGCCGGTAATTGCCCCTCTCAGTAGACGACGTACCGACGATGAATTCGATGACACCGATGAAGAACTATTATCTTCGAAGTGCTGTGCAAGCAAAACCCCTTGTTCATTCCGATACAATCCCACTCTCGCTCCTGCTCTATTTTACTGCATTAGGACAACAACGACTCATGTGTTACTTGCAGCGTAGCTGAACCCCTTGATCCTTTGCATGACTGTCATTCCACAAGAATTAGATGAAACCCACTAGCATGAGTAGGAATTGTTTGAGCCATGTTGTGCCTACTCATTTATGCTTGTTGTCATGCACTGCTACTGCTTAGAGTTGAGTCAGGTCCGATTCATCGGGGATGAATCGGAGGTGTGTGAACATGTCCCATCAAGGTGTGTAAGCTAAGTGTGTGAACACTATTTGGTAAAGGTAGCGGTGAGAGGCCATGTAGGAGTACATGGTGGGTTGTCTCATTGCAGCCGTCCCTCAGAACTGAGTTCTGTGTTTGTGATCCATGAAACAGTTACTACCACGCATTGGGCCCGAAACCAATGGACCCTCTCGGCTTCTTGACCACCCTTGTCCTCGGTCCGGAGTTGCAAGTAGTTTCGTGTTTGTAGCATCTTTGGGGCGACGCAACGCTGACCTTAGGGGTGGGTTGTGTTGCGGTAGGCACCGTGTTGTGTACCGATTCGCCTGCTTTGGTGTCTCGGGAACCTCAGACACATCGCTCGGGGCCGTATGGGAAACCTCGGCGGACTCCGCGGATGGAACCCGAATAGGCGATAAACCCGGACTAGGGACTTGAGTGTTTAGGTAGGCCGTGGCCGACACCCACGTTGGGCTTCCGCTTGAAGGTTGCCGAGTACATGTCGTGTAAACGGCGGTAAGTGGTGAGAGCGTGTGTGAAGAAGTACACCCGTGCAGGGTTTAATATGATCTATTTGAATAGCCGTGTCCACGGAAAAGGACTTCTGGATTGCCTATATCAGTTCATAGACAAGTGAAAGTGGATACTCTAAAATGCGCAAGATAAGCGTGAGTGCTATGGATGGCGCTCGTAGGGAGACGGGAGCGGGTCCATAGTGGTGTATTGATATGGTGAATATGTGGACTCGTGCAGCGCCATCTCAAAAGAGTTACTTGCGATCGTAGTTCAGGATAGCCACCGAGTCGGTTGGCTTGCTGCAGTCAAACTCCACCACCCCCTTGATACCGATGCATATGTAGTTAGTTACGATGTAAGTCTTCTTGAGTACAATTGTACTCACGTTTGCTTATCTTATGTTTTGCGAGAGACGCCGGTCTCGCTTAGTAGTTCCACGTGGACTTCGACGTTTAGCTTGTTACCTCAGCTACGATCTTGTGCCTTGGCAGGATCTCGGTAGATAGCCAGCTTCTCAGCCCTTTTCATTTATAGTTGTGCGTATTTCGACATGATTAGCTTCCGCTTGTGCTTTGACTTGTATGTTTCGAGTGTTGGGTCATGAGACCCATGTTTGTAATATCTCGCTCTTGGAGCCTAATGAATAATATTTGAGTCGTAGAGTTATGTTGTGATGCCATGTTGTATCTACACATATTGAGCATAATGTGTGTATGTTTGAAATGCTTGGTATGTGTGGGATCCGACAAACTAGTTGTTTATCCTTGGCAGCCTCTCATATGGGGAAATGTAGTCTCGTGCTTCCGAGCGAAAGTAGTCCGCTACAGCCCGGTTCACCGGAGTCCTGCTAGCCCAAAGACTACCGCTTGGACACTTGACTGGCCGGCATGTGTTTCACTTCGTTCCTATGTCTGTCCTTCGGGAAATGTCACGCGGTGTTATTCGAGTCCCGCTTAGCCTGCTACAGCCCGGGATACCGGAGTCCTCATAGCCCAAAGGCTACAGCCCGAATACATACGTTGATGACCGACATGCTCGATGTGATTCATGTATGCCTGTCCCCATAGGTTAGCGCCGCTTTGGGTTCACGATCAGCCATGTCGGCCCGGGTTCTTTGTCATATGGATGCTAGCGACACTATCATATACGTGAGCCAAAAGACGCAAACGGTCCCGGGACATGGTAAGGCGACACCCGTGGGAATACCGTGTGTGAGGCCGCAAAGTGATATGATGTGTTACATGCTAGGTCGGTGTGACTTAGGATCGGGGTCCTGACAGCGTTGGTATCGAGCCCCGACTGCTCAGAGGATTACCAAGCCAAACCGGTCAAGTTGTGTCTAGAAATGCTTTAGTTATATAAGGGAATTGATTGTGGAAGGAACGTAAGGCTCTTTTACTTCTTATACCTCATGGCCTTCGATCCGAGTCATCCTCTTCTCTTCTACGGGGTTTAAGAACTAGGCTTCTCATCTATCCATTAGGATGACGTGTTACTAATCCATAGACTTATAAGATTGTTGGTTTTAATCCCCAGTTCAGTTCCTACTATTTCTGTATGATAACTGTTGATTCCAGTAATCTTGCTATGATGTTGTTGAGAGGTTATGCCACCATTCTTGCAGGATGACTCAAATCATTTTGAGCATTTACAGCCGTTATGCTATCCGAGTCATCCCAGGTCTCTAAATAGTCTGATGCATTTGCAAATCTTTTCCTTCCGTTCCGATGACCTTTTGGTCAGAATAAGCACACTAATCGGTAAGTTGAGGTACGTTGTTGCCTCGACATATATGTTGGAACTATTATTATGACCCTAGGTGTTTAGGAAGTCACCTAGCAATTTAGCAATGCTTTTGTATCCCGATGTGATGATTACGGCCATTATTCTTGAAAGCATCCCGTGATGCCATCTAGTAGTAAGTATTCTACTCCTGGGTTTACGAACCCGAGATTCACCCTACTTCATGTTGATAGTAATTGTTAGCTCCCTTAGGATATTAGTAACCTTTGCGATAGTCCTCGAAGTCTGTGGTATCTCCTTCTTCCAAATACCATGAACTATTTATGGCAGAAGTTCTTTGAACTAAAAGATCACAATAAGAGTGCTCTTGAGGAGTTCTCCATTCATAATTGTGACTCGCCGGTTCTACTTTTCTCGCATGGGTTATCCGGAAGAAATGTTGAGCTTGCTCGACATACTAATCAGGCATCTACAACTCAAAAAATCATATGTTCCTTTGAGTTGCTTTCTTTAGTTGTACCTCGACCATCCTCTATCAATTGATAGTCAAGGGTATGTGTGCGATCGTGTTTATCGATGTCTATTATCCTTATGGTCCGTCAAGCCATTCTGCTCGGAATGACTAGGAGAAACAAACTCCAAAGACCTCATCCATTTCCGTGATTGGGTCAAAGCAGTTGTATTCCGCAGATCAAAATGTCAATCCAGCTTTGATTCTGCTCTACCTTGGAGTGTTACCATCTTTATGTCAGAACATCATGAGAATTGCACCTTCTCCTATGAATTCTTGATGCAGTGATACTTCTCGCCATCATTATTCATTCCTCGCCCGAGTTGTTGAAACCGGAATGCCGACGCAGTGAATTGAGATGTGTGACATCAATACTCCTAGTAACTCTGTTGCTTTCGGTAGTTAATGGACAATATCCTCATTTTAGCGTGTTGATTATTAAATCATCATCCTAAGATTGATCGTGCTACCTAGTCCTTATTTCTGGTGCACACTTCGATTGACGAGTTGGGATCTTGTCAAGTCCTCACTCAATTGATAATATCATCTTGCCTTGAAAAGCAAGATTGCTCTCGAGCTTAGTAACATACCGATGGTTCGTGACTTTCCAAATATCTTCTTGGAAGTGTTACCGGGTTGTTTTCCTGACTGTTATGTTGGGCTCGTGATCAAGTTGGTTTTCCTGTGAACCACCCCTTCTCCAAGAATCTGTGTTGAATATCCTCGAGCTAGTTGGTTAAGCTAGACAATAACTTGGAAAGTTGGAAGATAAAAGCTTGCCCAATTTAGTTCGCTCCAAAGGGATATTTTTGTGTAGTGTGTTGAAGAAAGATGATATCTTCATCGATTGTTCCTCGTGATCAGTTGTTGGATCTATTGTCCTACCAATTCTTTGACTTGAGTATGGGCCATTGTCAAGTCAAATCAGAACCAACGATATTCGTAATGTTGTCTTACTCGTGGTTGATCCCTCGAGCATACACCATTATGTCTTTTGGTCTGACCAATGCTAACACCGTGTTCACATGATGGTGGAAGTCCAGTGATATGGAAATTCCGATGAGTTGCTGTTGAGCCCATCAGTAGCATTTTGTCTCCCCCATGAGTCATGTTGAGCATCAACCTAGTATTGGAAACTTGTGTAAGCATTTCTTCGTGTTTCGTTCATGGAGCATATGTTTGGATGAAAGTAGTGACTTCCTCTAATTCATGTGCATCTGGTGTAAGTTGCCGCCATGGATTTGAGCAAGGTTTGTTTTGCTCCCTTGGAATCATCCCAAGTCAGTCATGCACGCATAAGTATTCTATGGTCTCGATAGATCGATCATCTTCATTCCATATGGATTCCATAGCACACCAAGCCACTGATTGACTTGAACAAGGAAAAGAAGTCTATGCTTGGGATCTAATCCATGGACTTGTGTAAAGACTTCGATACCCTCGATGATGGCTCCCCACCCGAACTCGGTAGTGTTTTATTATAAGACTACCATGTGGTCATGTTTGTCTAGGACAACGTGTTCACATGTTTGTAGCAGTAACCAGCTCATGTTTTGGAGCTTGCTATCGTAGTTCATATCCCGAGAATCTCGCAACGCCATCGCGTCAAATTGTGTTGCAACCTTTCCTTTTCAGACATGCTGAGTCTGAAATATCCTAACACCAACCAGATCTGAATCTCGTGCAGATATGATGGTTGGAACAATCGAACAGCTTGCATTTCGTTCCCAGCTTGCACCGTCCCTTATGCCATTTCACTATGGGCTGCCTTCGTAGTAATTTCTGTTCAAGATCATCCTCAAAAGTGGACTTACCATGGGTTCCCTCCACCTTCGATGATAAGCAAAATTCATCCATTGCGTTGTCTTCAACAAGGTAGTCCACATCATCCATTCTAGTCCGGATGTACCATTCCTTTAAACTCCACCAAACGATCCTTATGATTGCCTTAGGCTGGTATAAAGAGTCTCAATGATCTCTAATTCAAAAGTAATTCTTTTTGCCACTTAAGGGAATAGTTCTTTCGGCCACCTTTTTCGAGGTGCCCGTTCTACGGGATCATGGCAAATTTTTCCTCACCACCATGACACCATCCACCATCTCTCTAAGCGTGGGATTGTTGCCACTAATCAAACCCCGTTGTTGTTCTTCCATCCCTCTCGATGTATTTGGTGCCTCAACTCGAGTTGTGTCACCACTTGATCCGTGAGTCGATCATGTTTACTTGATCTTTGTGAAGATCGAATCATGTAGGGTTTTCCCTTTCTTTCTATTGTCGTGTCGAGTGAAGATCTTGGAAACAAAGACGCCAAGACCAAGATGATGGAGTAAATCAACATCTTGAGAAGGGCAAACAGATCATGAAGAATGTGATAGTTTATGCACTCCTTTTCCTCTTGCCTCACGCCTTGAATCTCGGGCGAGATTCTTGTTTAGTGGGGTGAGTTGTCACAGCCCCTGCATCAACCCTAGAGCTTGCTTGTAACTAGTAGCATTGCATCCATGCATCATGTTTAATTTCCATGAAAATTGAAATGGGGAAGGCAGGAAACCCCGTAACACCCCCTTAAAACAACTAGGGTTTACTAAAATTTATTTCAATGAACCTGAAATGCCCTTCAAAATGTTCATCCTCTTTACTTTGGTTCGTAACCCATGTCAAAGGAGATGTACCATTTTCTAGGTCATCTAAGGGTTCTAGAATTAATCCACAAGTTTTTGAAATGAGCATTTTAAATTATATAAAATATTTTTAATGTTCAAAAATTACCAAACCAAAATGTTTCATGTTAGGAATATTCTAACAAGTGACCAGGAGCATTTTGGTGATTTTTAAAATAGTTTTGGTATTTTTAAAACCCCACAAAGTTGCAGGAAAATTAGAAAAGACTAAAAGGAGGAAAAACTTACAGGCGCCCGAACCGCCCGCTTTCTCTCCCCTCCTCTGGCTGGCCCAGTTGGCCCAGCCCACCAGCGCCGCACCGCTCGTCGCCTACCTCTGCCAGTAGGCAGAGGAGGGACACGGCGACGCACCGAGCTCGCCACCTCCTCCCTTCCAGCCTGCCTGGCCTCCCCGACCCTCTCGCGACGCCACGGAGACGGCCACGCGCCCTAAACCCCCAGGATCCCTCGCGCTCCCTCTCTTTCCTCGGGCCCTCTTTCCCGAAGCTCACCGAACGGAGCTGCCGCCACCGACGAGCTCCATCGCGCCACCCCAACCCTCCCTCCCCGACATGCCCCGAGCTCCGCCGAGCCCTCTCCTTCCTCCTCACCGAAGCCTCCTGACGCCGAGGCGCCCGAGGCGCCGCCCCACCATTTTCCCCCTTCGGACCTGGGACTTGGCCGACCATCGGCTCCGGTGCCCCCGAGCTCGCCGATGCCCTCATCGCACCCACGGTGAGCCCCGAGTCATTCCCTCTTCCCGACTCGCTTCTTAGCCACCGTCTCCACTACGACCGAAGTTCGCCGCCGTGCCTCGTCGCCGGGCGTGGCTAGAGCCCCATGACCAAGCCAACCTCACCACCGCCTCACCGCAAAGACCAGGAACCCGTAGCGCCCTCCGTTTCCCCTCTAGTGCGCCGCAACGCCGTGTCCGAGCGTGCCCGAGCTCCGGCCGCCGCATAGCTCGTCGCCGGTGCCTCTACCGGCCGCCCCGAGCTCAAACCTCTCCACCAAGAGCCTCGGCTCATCCTCAGCCTCAGTAGGTACCTCCCGACTCTTTTGGTGGCGGATTGAAATTGCACTTGCGCCCAGCTGGGCTCGCCGGGCGGCTAACGCCGGGCGCCCGCTAATCACGACCGACGTGGGTTGACCACGCCAGTTTGACCTCCCTCTCCCTCATCGACATGCGGGCCCCGCCGCTAATTAAATTAGATTAGTATTAACTAAGTTAGGTTAGTTAGTTAGACATCGACACTCGGGACCCACCGGTCGATTTGACCTGGCCGCCAGAAGTTGACCGCTGACGTCATAGTGACGTCATCTTGACGCAATTATTTGATTTTACGGAATTATTTTAATTCAGTAAATTTCAGAAAATACTCTAAACTTCTAAAATCATATAAATTCAACCATAACTCGGATTGAAATAATTTATATATGAAAATGATCAGAAAAATATGAAGAATCTGTTTATGCCATGATCATGCATGTTTGAACAAGTTAACATCACTGAATAGGATGAATCATGATTAGGGTAATTTATGAAATAGCATTTGGAGTTGGAATTCAACCTTGTTTGAATTCCACTTCAACTAACTTGGATTATTATTGCATTAGGTGAATTCAGTTCCTTAACATGCTCATGCATCATATATGTGCATTGCATTGATTGTGTTCTCTCTTGTTTGCGGTAATTGTCCCTCCGTAGAGCGATGTACCGACGATGATTATTCGATGACACCGATGAAGAACTATTATCTTCAAGTGCTGTGCAAGCAAAACCCCTTGTTCATTCCGATACAATCCCACTCTCTCGCTCCTGCTCTATTTTACTGCATTAGGACAACAACGACTCATGTGTTACTTGCAGTGTAGCTGAACCCCTTGATCCTTTGCATGACTGTCATTCCACAAGAATTAGATGAAACCCACTAGCATGAGTAGGAATTGTTTGAGCCATGTTGTGCCTACTCATTTATGCTTGTTGTCATGCCCGCCATCGCTTAGAGTTGAGTCAGGTCCGATTCATCGGGGATGAATCGGAGGTGTGTGAACATGTCCCATCAAGGTGTGTAAGCTAAGTGTGTGAACACTATTTGGTAAAGGTAGCGGTGAGAGGCCATGTAGGAGTACATGGTGGGTTGTCTCATTGCAGCCGCCCTCAGAACTGAGTTCTGTGTTTGTGATCCATGAAACAGTTACTACCACGCATTGGGCCCGAAACCAATGGACCCTCTCGGCTTCTTGACCACCCTTGTCCTCGGTCCGGGAGTTGCAAGTAGTTTCGGTGTTTGTAGCATCTTGGGGCCGCACGCAACGCTGACCTTAGGGGTGGGTTGTGTTGCGGTAGGCACCGTGGGTCTGTACCGATTCGCCTGCTTGGTGTCTCGGGAACCTCAGACACATCGTTCGGGGAGTATGGGAAACCTCGGCCGGACTCCTGCGGATGGAACCCGAATAGGCGATAAACCCGGACTAGGGACTTGAGTGTTTAGGTAGGCCGTGGCCGACACCCACGCTGGGCTTCCGCTTGAAGGTTGCCGAGTACATGTCGTAAACGGCGGTAAGTGGTGAGAGCGTGTGTGAAGAAGTACACCCTGCAGGGTTTAATATGATCTATTTGAATAGCCGTGTCCACGGAAAAGGACTTCTGGATTGCCTATATCGGTTCATAGACAAGTGAAAGTGGATACTCTAAAATGCGCAAGATAAGCGTGAGTGCTATGGATGGCGTTCTCGTAGGGAGACGGGAGCGGGTCCATAGTGGTGTATTGATATGGTGAATATGTGGACTCGTGCGCCATCTCAAAAGAGTTACTTGCGATCGTAGTTCAGGATAGCCACCGAGTCAAAGCTGGCTTGCCGCAACAAACTCCACCACCCCCTTGATCTTGATGCATATGTAGTTAGTTACGATGTAAGTCTTGCTGAGTACAATTGTACTCACGTTTGCTTATCTTATGTTTTGCGAGAGACGTCGGTCCTCGCTAGTAGTTCCACGTGGACTTCGACGTTTAGCTTGTTACCTCAGCTACGATCTTGTGCCTTGGCAGATCTCGGTAGATAGCCAGGCTTCTCAGCCCTTTTCATTTATAGTTGTCTCAGACTCGAGACATGATTAGCTTCCGCTTGTGCTTTGACTTGTATGTTTCGAGTGTTGGGTCATGAGACCCATGTTTGTAATATCTCGCTCTTGAGCCTAATGAATAATATTTGAGTCAGAGAGTTATGTTGTGATGCCATGTTGTATCTACGCATATTGAGCATAATGTGTGTATGTTTGAAATGCTTGGTATGTGTGGGATCCGACAAACTAGTTGTTTATCCTTGGCAGCCTCTCATATGGGGAAATGTAGTCTCGCGGCTTACGAGCGAAAGTAGTCCGCTACAGCCCGGTTCACCGGAGTCCTGCTAGCCCAAAGACTACCGCTTGGACACTTGACTGGCGGCATGTGTTTCACTTCGTTCCTATATACGTCCCTTCGGGAAATGTCACGCGGTGTTATTCGAGTCCTGCCTAGCCTGCTACAGCCCGGGATACCGGAGTCCTGTTAGCCAGTGCTACAGCCCGAATACATACGTTGATGACCGACATGCTCGATGTGATTCATGTATGCCTGTCCCCATAGGTTAAGCGCCGCTTTGGGTTCACGACTAGCCATGTCGGCCCGGGTTCTTTGTCATATGGATGCTAGCGACACTATCATATACGTGAGCCAAAAGACGCAAACGGTCCCGGGACATGGTAAGGCGACACCCGTGGGAATACCGTGTGTGAGGCCGCAAAGTGATATGATGTGTTACATGCTAGGTCGGTGTGACTTAGGATCGGGGTCCTGACAGGAGTATAAGGAACGGTGTAATGTCTGACAATGCCTTCAGACTTGCAGTAATTCTTAAATTGCTTAGAGCAGAATTCCATACCATTATCAGTGCGAAGTATTTTTACCTTCCTTTCAGTTTGTCTTTCAACCATAATCTTCCACTCCTTAAAATCTGAGAATGCTTCATATTTATGCTTCAAGAAATAAGGCCAAACTTTTCTCGAATAATCATCAATAATAGTCAGCATGTAACTAGCACCACCTAGTGACTTCTTGCGAGATGGTCCCCATAAATCAGAATGCACATAATCAAGAATACCTTCGGTTGTATGAGTCGAAGTGTTGAACTTCACCCTCTTGTGTTTGTCAAGATACAAGTGCTCACAAAATTTCAATTTACTGTGTTCATATCCATCAAGAAGACCTCTTTTATTTAACTCTGCTAAACCAAGTTCACTCATATGTCCAAGACGCATATGCCAAAGGTTAGCGACATCACAACCAGAATTCTTTGAAATAACTGGAGAAGGCGTTACGAAGCGGTAGAACCTCGAAGGTAGTAAAGACCATTGGTCGAACTTAAGTCACCTTTCATCACAACAAGGGAACCTTTGGTGACCTTCAAAACACTATCTCCACCTGAATATTTGTACCCCTTTGCATCAAGGGCACTCATAGAAATAAGATTTCTCTTCATCTTCGGAATATACCGAACATCTGTCAAAGTTCTGATTATGCCATCGAACATCTTGATTCGAATAGAACCTATGCCTTCAATCTTGCAAGGTGAATTATCAAAACCCAAAACAGAACCAGCAGCAGTAGTGGAATCAAAAGTATTAAACCAATCTCTATGTGGACACATATGAAAAGTACATGCAGTATCAAGTACCCACTCATCATTGGTCTCGGCACATCCAGCAATAACGACAAGAGCATCATCGGAACTATCATCACGAGCAACGTTAGCAGAATTGTCACCTTGTTTGTTACCTTTCCTCTTTTCTTTATTCTGCAACTTGAAACACTCTGAGATGTCATGCCCGTCTCTCTTGCAATACCTGCAATACTTCTTGTCTCTAGATTGTGACCGGCCCCTGTAGCCGTTCTTACTTTTGCCTCTGTTTCCATTATTGGAGTTCTTCTCCTTTGTCCTGCCACGAACAGATAATCCCTCGGCTTGGGATGAACTCGAACCATCATGAGGCACCATTAATTTCATCTTCTCCTTAGAGTTCAAAGCTTCATAAACTTCTTTAAGTGTGAGAGTATCACATTGTATAATATGGTGTCTCTAAAATTGGTATAAGAACTTGGCAAAGTGAACAAAGTAACATTAAAGCAGATCTTCCTCTTCATACTTAACCTCCATTGCAGCTAGATCAGATATGATCTCTTTAAATTCTGAAATATGATTCAAAACATTACCTCCCTCGGGTAACTTTGTGCAGGGAATAATTTTTGCTTCAGATGCATCTTCTTTGGTGAGATCTTTAGTCATGCAAATCCCTTCCAGCTTTAACCATAGAGCGGCGGCAGTTTTCTCGCTCAAAACTTCCTGCAAAATATTATTATGCAAATGGAGTTGAATTTGTGACAAAGCCTTACAATCAATTCTTTTCTTGTCATCAGTCCAATCTTGAATTCTGGTCTTCCCAAAATTATCCAGTGCTTCATCATAGTCGGACTGTGCCAACAACGCCCGCATCTTGACTTGCCATAGGGTAAACCTTGTGTCACGGTCCAGCAGCGGAAGATCGTACTTCATGGATGCCATGAGTCGATAAAATGTGTACACAAAGTAGTGCAAGTCGAAAGAAATAATCCTTGATAGAAATACTTTGCGGAGCAGACAAAAAGGTAGGGTAAATAGCATCTGGATAGACGCTGGGTGTGGACGTAGCAATCGGACAGAGAACAAATATCTGATAGTAGATGGCTTCACCTGGGACAAGTACTAATTGAAGTAGTACTTAATCAATCAGATCTCCAGAGACGAGCTGCAGCTAAACTGGTGCTAGTACTAGTAGTACGTCACGCCTAGCAGATCGCCTCTTGAACTCGACGTGTGGAGCAGCAGCAGCTTCGATTGAATCCTCACGACTTGAAGCTAGTAGCTTTGGTCGATGGATTAGTAGCAGCGGCAGCTCACGCACCAGCGACAACGTGCACGAGGGCAGCGGATATCGATCGCCTCCAAACTCTGTCGGTCTCGGACACGGCGTACCGCACGCGGCGGCGGCGCACGCAAACAGCAAACCCTAATCTCTCGTCTCAAATCTCGTATCTGAACCTCAGCTCTGTATACCACTGTTAGATAATAACGAGATATAAACGAGACAAAGAGACACGGATTTTTACGTGAAAACCCTTGCGGGAGAAAATCACGGACGCACGAAGGCGCAATTACTATGATGGAGGAGTATTACAAGCACGAGACGACAGACCGTCTGAGGTGCGACTACATATGGGGTATATAAGAGGGCAATACATGAGATTCTTTGGAGGACAAGTAAACGAGTTGTACTCGTACGCGTCGACGTCAACGTAAAGGCCCACACCGGTTGTACTACGTCTAGTCCAACATATTATAATTTAGATCACAATTTAACAGGCTGCATCAATAGAAATGACAGTACGATAACCACCGTTGAATTCTTGACTAAAGTGATTAATCTTGGCAATTGAGACAAACCACCCACTGTACCATGAAAAATTGAAGGATCGGCAAAACATCTCCACTAGCTGTTACCACACATCAACATCATGATATCAACTTTCACGATTCTCCTAATGCAAATTTACATCTCCACAGTTCTCAGTGTGAAACAGGAGCAGCCGACACATGTTAGGTAGGTAGTGACACACTTCACGTCACTTGCAGAGTTAACATCATAAGTTACTTGCAGTTCCCCACAGACTAACCGATCCTCTTGATGGAATCTACCAAGTAGTCGATATCAGGAGTTACGATCGCATGCTTGTTCACCTCCCCCGGGCTGCAGCAGTGCTTCTTGTTTGTGTTGATAGCTACAGCCTCCTGAGCAAATGTGCAGTCCAAACCTGAAACATGCACGTTTTATTCATCTCAAGTACCGCATCATCGAAAGACTAGACGTAAGCCGAAATTGCATCATAAAGAAGTGCGGAAGTTTGAAACACCTGTTATTTTTTGTGGTGATCCAAATTCCTAGAAGAAATAAAGATAAAGGCAACTTCGGCCCGAGCGAAGCGAGGCCCGTCGCCGGGACGAGTTGTTACCGAGTTGGACTAGGGTTCACCTATTATAAATACCTCTTGTAAGCCGCCGTAAGGGATATGTTGCATTGAGGAAATTCCCCGGCGTTTGTAACCTCACCCCCGATATAGTGAAGTCTTCTTTTGGCGCCGTGGTTTTTCCATAAAGGGTTTTCCACGTTAAAATCTCGTGTCCTGTTGGTTGATTTCTTGGTTCATCGTTGTTTCTTGCTATCGCGTATAACAAGTGATATCGAGCCCTGGTTGCAGATTAGGGTTTTGCGATGGCATCGATGAAGTTTGATCTACCGATGCTGGACTACAAGACGAGATTCTCGCTGTGGCAAGTGAAGATGAGGGCGTTTCTCGCCCAAGCCTCGGATCTGGATGAGGCGCTAGATGCGTTCGGTGAAAAGGCACCGAGCACGTGGACTGCCGAGGAGAAGCGCAAAGATCGTAAGGCTTTCTCTTTGATTCAACTTCATCTTTCTAATGATATCTTGCAAGAGGTGCTGGCAGAGAAATCCGCGCCGCTACCGTGGCTCAAGCTGGAGTCGATTCGCATGTCTAAAGATCTTACCAAGAAGATGCACGTGAAGATGAAGTTGTTCATGCACAAACTCCAGGAGGGTGGTTCGTGATGAACCACATATCGGTCTTCGGGGAGATCGTTGCCCGACCTAGTGTCGATGGAGGTAAAATATGAGGATGAGGATCTAGCTCTTCTTTGGTAGTTTCATTACCTAGTTCTTTTACAAATCTGCGAGATACCATATTATTGAGCCGTGATACACTAACCCTTGCGGAAGTATATGAGGCTCTCCAAACCAGGGAAAAGATGAAAGGTATGGTACAGTCTAACGCATCGTCATCCAAGAATTAAGCGTTGCAGGTTAAATGGGCAGACTGAGCAAAAGAACTATAACAACTACAACCGTGACAAGAGCAAGGACGGTCGAGGCCGTTCGAAGTCTAGAGGCAAAGATAAGTTCTGCAGGTATTGTAAGAAAACTAATCATACCATTGATGATTGCTGGAAGTTGCAGAACAATGAGAAAAGAAACGGTACGTATAAACCGAAAAATAAAACTGAAGGTGATGGTAACGCCTCTGTTGCAGCCGGTGGTGAAAGTTCGATTCGGCGATGCTCTTGTTGTTCTTGCTGGTTGTGTTGTTGGTCGTGATGAATGGATTCTTGATTACGCATGCTCGTTTCATATTTGCAATCGACAGAGATTGGTTTAGTTCATATGAGCCTGTGCAGTGGAGATGTCGTGCGTATGGGAGATGATAACCCACGTGAGATTGTGGGCGGAGGCTCCGTTCGAATCAAGACGCATGATGGTATGATCCACACTTTGTGGACGTGAGGCACATCCCAACCATGGCCGAAATCTGATTTCCCTTAGCACACTTGATGTTGAGGGGTATAAGCACATCGGCTCAAACCGTGTGATGAAGGTATCAAAAGGTTCCCTTATTTACATGGTTGGTGATATGAATTCTGCTAAGTTATATGTCCTTAGAGGTAGTACTTTACATGGTTACATTGCCGCTGCTACTATTTACGATAATGAACCAAGTAAGACTAACCTGTGGCATATCGTCTTGGACATATGAGTGAACTTGGTATGGCAGAATTGATGAAGAGGAACCTGCTTGCATGGGTGCACCATGAGTAAGACACCGCTCTGTGAGCATTGCGTGTTTGGTAAGCACAAGAGAGTAAAATTCCTACTTCTAAACATACCACAAAAGGTATACTTGATTATGTGCATGCTGATTTATGGGGGCAAATCACGTAAGCCCTCACATGCTGGTTCTCGCTACATGCTCACTATTATTGATGATTACTCTAGAAAAGTGTGGCCATATTTTACGAAAAGTAAAGATGAAACTTTTGCTGCTTTTAGAGGATGGAAAATTATGATAGAGAAGCAAACTGAAAGGAAGGTTAAATTACTTACGTCTTGACAATGGTGGTGAATTTCGTTCGCATGAGTTTGATGACTTCTGCAGGGGAAGAAGGCATCGTGAGGCACCACACCATCCCATACACCCCGCAGCGAATGGTGTAGCTGAGCGCATGAATAGAACCATCATCTCGAGAGCTCATTGCATGATATCAAACGCTAAAATTTGAACAAGCGTTTTGGGCTGAAGCAGCCTCCACCGCTGCTACTTGATTAACAGGTCACCTTCTATTCCACTTGATAAGAAAACTCCCATTGAGGTATGGTCAGGTAAACCTGCTGATTATTCAGAGTTGAGAGTTTTTGGTTGCACTGCTTATGCTCATGTTGATAATGGAAAGCTAGAACCTAGAGCCATTAAGTGTATGTTTGTTGGATATGGTTACGGAGTAAAGGGATATAAGTTATGGAATCCACGACCTTTGGAAAGTTTTTCATGAGCGAAGTGTTGTTTTCAATGAACTGTTATGTTTAATGACGGTTTGCCCTCTTGATGTTTACGCTGTTAGTTACGATGATGAGCAGGAGGAAATTAGCGTGCAGGTGGAGCACGTTGATAATAAAGAAAATGAAACTGAAACTGAAACTGAAAATATTGTTGATGATCTGTTTCAGCACTCACCCATTGTCTTGCAGCCACAAAATCAGTCCATTGCTGCTCGACGTACTCGGAGGAATTGTGGACCTCGTCCACGTTTAATTGAGGAGTGTGATATTGTTCACTATGCTTTTAATTGTGCTTTGAACGGTGGAGAACAACAATGAGCCATCCACGTACCTTTGAAGCAGTTGGTTACGGTGATCGCGAGAAGTGGGTCTCCGCTATGCAAGAGGAGATGCAATCACTTGAGAAAAATGGTACGTGGGATGTTGTTCGCTTGCCTAAGAAAAAGAAGACCGTTCGTTGTAAGTGGATCTTCAAGAGAAAGGAGGGTTTATCTCCTAGTGAGCCTCCAAGGTATAAGGCAAGGTTAGTTGCAAAAGGTTTCGATCAAATGCCAGGTGTTGATTACAATGATGTTTTCTCTCCGGTTGTGAAGCATAGCTCTATTCGTACTTTCTTTGGTATTGTTGCTATGCATGATCTTGAGCTTGAGCAGTTAGATGTGAAGACTGCTTTTTTACATGGAGAGTTGGAGGAGGAGATATACATGGACCAGCGGAAGGGTTCATAGTGCACAGTAAAGAGGGCTTTGTGTGTAAGTTGAAAAGGTCCTTATATGGTTTGAAACAATCTCCTCGTCAATGGTATAAAAGGTTTGATTCATTTATGTTGTCACATGGCTTTAAGAGGTCTGAATTTGATAGCTGTGTGTACATTAAGTTTGTCGATGGATCACCTATATACTTGCTGCTATATGTTGATGACATGTTGATTGCTGCCAAAGGCAAGAAAGAAATCACTACATTGAAGAAATTGTTGAGTAGTGAGTTTGAGATGAAGGATCTTGGTGCTGCTAAGAAAATACTTGGTATGGAGATTGCTAGAGATAGAAATTCTGGCTTGTTATTTCTTAGTCAGCAGAATTATATTAAGAAAGTTCTTCGTCGTTTTAACATGCATGATGCAAAGCCTGTTAGTACTCCCATTGCTCCTCATTTTAAATTATACGCTTTACAATGTGCTAGTACGGATGAGGATTTTGAGTACATGTCTAGAGTGCCATATTCTAGTGCTGTTGGTTCTTTGATGTATGCCATGGTTTGCTCTCGTCCTGATTTATCATATGCTATGAGCTTGGTTAGTAGATACATGGCTAACCCTGGTAAAGAACATTGGAAAGCTGTTGGGTGGATTTTCAGGTACCTACGTGGCACATCCAATGCTTGCTTGAAGTTTGGCAAGACTGATGAGGGACTCGTTGGCTATGTGGATTCAGATTTTGCTGCCGATTTGGATAAGAGGAGGTCCCTCACAGGCTATGTGTTCACGGTAGGTGGTTGTCTTTGTGAGTTGGAGGCGACGTTGCAGCCGATTGTTGCCCTGTCTACCATGAAGCAGAATATATGGCCATTGCTGAAGCATGCAAAGAGTCTGTTTGGCTGAAAGGTTTGTTTGCTGAGCTTTGTGGAGGTGATATTTGCATTAACCTGTTTTGTGATAGTCAGTGCCATTTACCTTACTAAGGATCGGATGTTCCATGAGAGAACAAAGCACATTGACGTCAAATACCATTATGTGCGTGATGTTGTTGCACAAGGTAAGCTGAAGGTATGCAAAATCAGCACTCATGATAATCCTGCTGATATGATGACAAAGCCAGTTCATGTTACTAAGTTTGAGCTTTGCTCGAACTTAGTTGGTATCCTTGTCTAGCCCAAGAGGCTATTTGGCGCCGAAAGTGTTTTCTTTGTTTTTTCAGTGTGAAGGTTCTCGTTCATGCTACAAGAGGGAATTTGGCTCAAGGTGGAGTGTTATTTTTTGTGGTGATCCAAATTCCTAGAAGAAATAAAGATAAAGGCAATTTCGGCCCGAGCGAAGCGAGGCCCGTCGCCGGTACGAGTTGTTACCGAGTTGGACTAGGGTTCACCTATTATAAATACCTCTTGTAAGCCGCCGTAAGGGATATGTTGCATTGAGGAAATTCCCCGGCGTTTGTAACCTCACCCCGATATAGTGAAGTCTTGCTGGCTGGCGCCCGTGGTTTTTCCCGCAAGGGTTTTCCACGTTAAAATCTCGTGTCCCTGTTGGTTGATTTCTTGGTTCATCGTTGTTTCTTGCTATCGCGTATAACAACACCTACATCAAAGAGTGCATCTCCGAGCCTCATCTTCACTTTACCACTCTTGTACACGAGCAGCTTCCCCTTAAGACCACCTGGCAAATCTTTTAGCGAACTAATCTATGGTCGGATGGTTAGAGGGACTGTGGTATCCCAGCTTACCAGGGTTCAAATCCGGATGCTCGCATTTATTCCTGGATTTATTTCAGTCGACGACGAGGCGCCTACAGTGACTTCGTAAATCTCAAGATGATATGTCGGCTCAGTCTTTTGAAGGTGCTCATAGGGGTAGAATGTGCGTGTACGCGTTCATATGGATGAGTGTATGCACGTGTATATGAGCGCTTGTGTTTGTATTGATGTTTAAAAAAACACCCTCACTGTCACTGGTGTCCATATCTGCCCCAGCAACTGATACAACCTGCGGTAAAGGAAGAGATGCAGGGAACTGGAAGAAGAGCAACTGCGGTGTATTCCTCTTGTCCTCAGTGTCCTGTCAAACGATTCATATAATACATCAGCTTTTAGGCCACTAATACTATACATACGGTACAATCAGTTCCATCAACATAAGATTACAAAACTAATAGAAGTCTAAAAGAAAAGGAGTAACCGGCAGTTCCATCGACATCCCCATGAAAAAGACAGTTGCATCAACATGTGGTGTGTTCTTTTCCATTGATATGAATACCTGAACAAGAACGGTGTCCCTCGACATTATATCATGCAACAGGACATACATACCGTCAGCCCAAGTTCCTTAGCTGCAGTTAATTCACCATCTTATGTTCTGCTGGAAGAAAACTCTTTGAACTCGTCTTCGTCAATATCTTCTCCGAACTCGTCTTCTTCCGACACGGCCACCCTCTCCCTTGTCTTCTGCCTCTTGCAGCGGGCGGCGCGCGCCCTCAATTCCAAAATGCGCATCCGGGGTGCCGGCAGAGCGGGCAGTAGAACGCACCGTGCCCTTGTAGAGCAGCGGCCGAAGGGCGAGGAAGCCGACGAACAGGCAATGCCGATTGAGCTGCCCTCGAAGATCCATGCAGGGGGCGGGAAGGGCCAGCTCCGGCGTCAGTGTTGCAGTCGCGGGCCACAGGCGACAGGCGGAGTCGCACCAGAGCCAAAGTTGTTGCCCGTGTCCACCCGTAGGCGCTACAGCATGATGCAGGGGGCAGCTCGTCCTCGTCTACGGCAGCATGGCAGAGGAAAGCGTCCCAATCTTCATCGCCGGAGCCGTTGGAGTGGCTGCCGGTGTGGGACATGGTCGCCGGAGATTGGGATGTGACGGATTGGAGAAAGGGGGAGCGGAGCGGAGCAGAGTGAAGTGAGGCTAAGGTTCGATCCGGATGGGGTTTTTGTGGAGTCACGGTCAGCCAGGGTGGGCCATGCCGACATGATGGACACACCCGGACCATCTCTTATCCGCCCTACAATTGGGCTGGAAATAAGGGCTGTCGATCAGCATATACATTTAAGGTCGATTTAAGGCATCCGAATAAGTCGGATATTTTGACCGGTCAATGACTGGTTCTCCCACTTGAGCATTTGATGGGTTTGAGGCGCCGATCGTAGAGGCTCATGCACGTTTTGGTGAATCACTTTTGGCATTGTGCGGTCATACATGGTCATGGAATTAACTGTCGGTAGATCATGTAGCTAATGCAACGTGGCATGGGCACCGGACCGGATACACATTGTCCGTGTGCCACTGTACTCAATTGGTGAGACCCTCTGTGCAGAGATGTATGTGGGGTATTGTGTTAATTAATTGGGCATCTCTTTTCTCTTTAATTAATGAATGAGAAAAATCTTTTACCTCTGTTTCAAAAGAAAAAATGCACCGGACCGGATACTCACACGTGCTTGACAACCGCAGCACTAACTTTGTCGGCATGAACAACTGTTGAACATGACATATCTTGTATTGCTATTCTTATCTTCTCTAGCCTTGTATAGCTGACTCCTAGAGATATGGTAGCATTAGTTTCCTTGTCACGCAAGACATTCTGTGTATATATTGTAACCTACTCCATGGAATATAATGAGTTGCATCAAATATTCTCTCTACATGGTATCAGTTTTACCGCGATCTCCTATCGCTTCCGCACCCCGCAGCTGCCACGCCTTCCTCTAGTCGTCGTCGTCGCTACTTCTCCGGTAGCCACCGCCGCCGCCCACTCCTCCCAAAACCCCTCAAGCTGTTGCCGCCGCTACCACCTCTTCTGTAGCCGCCGCCGCCGCTGCCTATCCTCTTCCCCCTGACACCACCACCTCCTTCCCAAAACCCTAAAGCCGCCGCCGCTCCATCTATCTCCTGTAGCCGCCGCCGCCTCCCTCCCAACCTCCCAAAGCCGCCGCCAATCCTCTCCCCCCTTCACCACCAACCAAACCCTAACCACCCGCCACCACCATGGCCAAGGCTGACGCATCCGACGCCGGTTCTTTTCCGGTGCCCTGTTCACCTCCGACCGCCTCAACGACATTCACATCAAAGACCACGTACCCGTCATCCTCAACCTCGACTCGCCATCCTACAACGCATGGCACACCTACTTCGCGTTGTTGTTCCGCTCTTACCGTCTCATCGAGCATGTTGACGGGAGCGTCGACTTCCGCGACATGAAGGACGACGACGAGTGGCTTGCTGTGGACGCCTGCATCGTCAAGTGGCTCTTCCTCACCATCTCTGGCAGCCTCTTCAACATGGTGAACACCCGCGATCCGTCGGCGTATGCTATCTGGACATGCCTGTGTGATCTCTTCTTCGACAATCAACTCCAGCGCCGCGTTTTTCTTCAAGGGGAGTTCTTCACTATGCAGCAAAACGATCTTTCGATCGACGAGTACTGCACGCGGCTGAAGGTCCTCGCTGATGAGCTACGCGGAATGACCATCGACGACTCCGTCCTCCTCACCAACCTCCTCTGCGCCCTCCACCCCGACCTTGGCCAGTCCGCCGCCAACCTCTCCCTCATCATGCCGACGTACACAAAGGCGGTCACATATCTTCGCATGGAGGAAAAGCGTCTTCGTCACACCGCCCGGCAGGCGACCCACGCCGTCCTCCACGTCGGTCTCGCCGCTGGCCACGGCGCACAGCCGACTCCGCCAGCGCCATGCGCACCTCCTCCGACCCCGCCACCCGCGCCCGCGCCCGCTGGTGGCCGCAAGCAGAAGGGCCGCGGGGATCGGGGCCGCCCTGCCAACATGACGCCGCGCTCTCCAGCGGCACCCGCGGTCGCTCCTCCTCCGTCGTGGCTCTCGGGATACAATCCCTGGACGGGGGTTGTGCATGCTTACTCCATGCCTATTCCCCGTCCTCCCTCTCCGGGCATCCTCGGGTCGCGACCGTCGTCTCATCAGGCGCTACTAACCGCGCCGGCTCCCGTGGCATACGGCAATGCCGCGACCAACGGCGGCACCCCAGGCTACGACGCATATGGTGGCGCTCCTCCGGTCTACGACCCGGCGCTCCTCTCTGCTCTCCATGCTGCACCCTCGCCGAGCACCTACAATGAAGGCGGCGATTGGTACATGGACACCGGCGCCGCCGCCCACACGGCCTCCAACCCCGGTATCCTCTCCCGTGCCTCCCCCTATCCCTTCAACTCTCGCATCGTGGTGGGTGATGGTTCCTCTCTTCCCATCACTCATCACGGTTCATCTTCTCTTCCGTTTCCCTCTTCGTATCTTACTCTTAATAATGTGATTGTTTCCCCGTCCTTAATCAAAAACCTATGTTCTATTAAAACTCTTACTCGTGAAAATCCTGTCACTGTTGAGTTTGACGCTCTTGGTTTCTCTGTCAAGGATGCTCGCACCCGGAGGGTTCTGCACCGATGTGATTCTCCCGATGATCTCTACCCATGTGGCCCTATGACGAGTGGCGGTTCGGTTGCACTTCATGCCAATGTTTCGCTTTGGTATGCTCGTCTCGGTCATCCCGGCGCCAAAGCTCTTCATAAAATTTTGAGCACTTTTTCCTTTTCATGTAGTAAGTCAGCGGCTCATACTTGTCATGCATGCCGCATAGGAAAACACGTCCGTCTATCATTTTCTTCATCTTCGTCAATTGCCACTTTTCCCTTTGATGTTATCCATTGTGATGTTTCGACATCTCCAGTGCCTAGCAATTCGGGTTTGTTATATTACCTTGTGATTTTAGATGATTTTTCTCACTTCACTTGGACTTTTCCGTTACGCCGAAAATCCGACATCGCCTCCACTCTCCACTCCTTTTATGCCTACGTCAACACTCATTTTCATCGCACCATTGCTCATCTTCAAACCGATAACGGAAAAGAATTTGATAACCTTGCCATTCGCCATCTTCTTTCCACTCATGGCACCATATTTTGCTTAACATGTCCAT
Organism: Aegilops bicornis; assembly: GCA_021605145.1. Classification (NCBI taxonomy): domain Eukaryota; kingdom Viridiplantae; phylum Streptophyta; class Magnoliopsida; order Poales; family Poaceae; genus Aegilops; species Aegilops bicornis. Next base: position 68,648,740 of record CM038672.1, read on the forward strand.
ACACATCACAACAAAACGATCGTGCCGAACATGTTCTCCGCACCCTCAATGAGAGTGTCTGTGCTTTGCACTTTCATGCACACATGCCGGCTCGCTTTTGGCCCGATGCCCTCGCCACCGCCACTCTCCTTCTCAACATACGACCTTGTAAACCACGCTGGAGCTATACCCCTCATCATCTTCTGTTTGGGTCTCCTCCATCCTATGACGATCTTCACGTCTTCGGTTGCTTGTGTTATCCCTGTTGGAAATATGCCCTAGAGGCAATGATAAATTAGTTATTATTATATTTCCTTGTTCATGATAATCGTTTATTATCCATGCTATAATTGTATTGATAGGAAACTCAGATACATGTGTGGATACATAGACAACACCATGTCCCTAGTAAGCCTCTAGTTTACTAGCTCGTTGATCAATAGATGGTTACGGTTTCCTGACCATGGACATTGCATGTCGTTGATAACGGGATCACATCATTAGGAGAATGATGTGATGGACAAGACCCAATCCTAAGCCTAGCATAGATCGTGTAGTTCGTATGCTAAAGCTTTTCTAAAATGTCAAGTATCATTTCCTTAGACCATGAGATTGTGCAACTCCCGGATACCGTAGGAATGCTTTGGGTGTACCAAACGTCACAACGTAACTGGGTGACTATAAAGGTGCACTACAGGTATCTCCGAAAGTGTATGTTGGGTTGGCACGAATCGAGACTGGATTTGTCACTCCGTGTAAGCGGAGAGGTATCTCTGGGCCCACTCGGTAGGACATCATCATAATGTGCACAATGTGACCAAGGGGTTTATCACGGGATGATGTGTTATGGAACGAGTAAAGAGACTTGCCGGTGACGAGATTGAACAAGGTATCGGATACCGGCGATCGAATCTCGGGCAAGTACAATACCGCTAGACAAAGGGAATTGTATACGGGATTGATTGAGTCCTTGACATCGTGGTTCATCCGATGAGATCATCGTGGAACATGTGGGAGCCAACATGGGTATCCAGATCCGCTGTTGGTTATTGACCGGAGAACGTCTCGGTCATGTCTCAAGATGGTTCCCGAACCCGTAGGGTCTCACTTAAGGTTCGATGACGCTAGGGTTATAAAGGAAGTTTGTATGTGGTTACCGAATGTTGTTCGGAGTCCCGGATGAGATCCCGGACGTCACGAGGAGTTCCGGAATGGTCTGGAGGTAAAGATTTATATATGGAAAGTTGTTGTTCGGGTTAGAAAAAGTTCGGGTTTTTCGGTATTGTACAGGAAGCTTCGGAAGGTTTGGAGGATTCGGAGGGTCGGAGGTCCGGAAACTGTTCCACCACGTCCAATACAGTAGCATGGGCTGTAGGGGGCGCCCTAGCCTTAATGAGCCAGGGCACCAGCCCCCCAAGGCCCATGCGCATGGGAAGGAAAACCCTAAGGGGAGGGCCTCCACTTGACTTGGGAGGCACTCCTCCCTTGGCCGCCGCCCCTCCTCGATTGGATCCGAGGGGCCGCCCCTTCTCCCTTGCCCCTATATATATGTGGGGGGTGGGAGGGCAGCCGCACCACATGTTCTGGCGCAGCCCTCCCCCTCTCCCAAGTCCCTTCTCCTCTCCCGCAGTGCTTGGCGAAGCCCTGCAGGATTGCCACCCTCCTCCACCACCACCACGCCGTTGTGCTGCTGCTGGATGGAGTCTTACTCAACCTCTCCCTCTCTCCTTGCTGGATCAAGGCGTGGGAGACGTCACCGGGCTGTACGTGTGTTGAGCGGAGGTGCCGTCCGTTCGGCACTAGGATCTCCGGTGATTTGGATCACGGCAATACGACTCCTTCAACCCCGTTCTCATGAACGCTTCCGCTTAGCGATCTACAAGGGTATGTAGATGCACTCTCCTTCCCTCGTTGCTAGTTTCTCCATAGATAGATCTTGGTGACACGTAGGAAAATTTTGAATTTACGCCACGTTCCCCAACAAAGGGTATCGAGCTAGGTCTATTGCGTAGATTCTTTGCACGAGTAGAACACAAAGTAGTTGTGGGCGTTGATGATGTTCAATATGCTTACCGTTACTAGTCCAATCTTGTTTCAACGGTATTGTGGGATGAAGCGGCCGGACCGACCTTACACGTACTCTTCGTGAGACAGGTTCCACCGGTGACATGCACTTGGTGCATAAGGTGGCTAGCGGGTGCCATCTCTCCCACTTTAGTCGGAACGGATTCGATGAAAAGGGTCCTTATGAAGGGTAAATAGCAATTGGCATATCACGTTGTGGTTTTGCGTAGGTAAGAAATGTTCTTGCTAGAAACCCATAGCAGCCACGTAAAACATGCAAACAACAATTAGAGGACGTCTAACTTGTTTTTGCAGGGTATGCTATGTGATGTGATATGGTCAAGAAGAATGTGATGAATGATATGTGATGTATGAGATTGATCATGTTCTTGTAATAGGATTCACGACTTGCATGTCGATGAGTATGACAACCGGCAGGAGCCATAGGAGTTGTCTTTATTTATTGTATGATCTGCGTGTCATTAAACAACGCCATGTAATTACTTTACTTTATTGCTAACCGGTAGCCATAGTAGTAGAAGTAATAGTTGGCGAGACAACTTCATGAAGACAGGATGATGGAGATCATGATGATGGAGATCATGGTGTCATGCGGTGACGATGATGATCATGGAGCCCCGAAGATGGAGATCAATGGAGCTATATGATATTGGCCATATCATGTCACTTCTATATATAATTGCATGTGATGTTTATTATGTTTATGCATCTTGTTTACTTAGAACGACGGTAGTAAATAAGATGATCCCTTACAACAATTTCAAGAAGTGTTCTCCCTAAGCGTGCACCGTTGCTAAAGTTCGTCGCTTCTAAGCACCACGTGATGATCGGGTGTGATGAATTCTTACGTTCACATACAACGGGTGTAAGACAGATTTACACACGAAAACACTTAGGGTTAACTTGCCGAGCCTAGCATGTACAAACATGGCCTCGGAACAGAGAGACCGAAAGGTCGAGCATGAGTCGTATAGTAGATACGATCAACATGAAGATGTTCACCGATGATGACTAGTCCGTCTCACGTGATGATCGGACACGGCCTAGTTGACTCGGATCATGTAATCACTTAGATGACCGGAGGGATGTCTATACGAGTGGGAGTTCATAAGATGAACTTAATTATCCTGAACATAGTAAAAAGATCTTTGCAAATTATGTAAAGCTCGGCGCTTTAGTTCCACTGTTTAGATATGTTCCTAGAGAAAATATAGTTGAAAGTTGTGATGGCGATTATGCGATCGAGAAAGCTTATGTCCTTAATGCACCGCTCGGTGTGCTTTGAACCCCAAGCGTTAAATGCGTGGATGTTGCGAACATCGGACATACACGTTTTGATAACTACGTGATAGTTCGGTTAAGCGGTTTAGAGTTGAGGCACCAAAGGCGTTTTCAAACGCTATGGAACATATGAGATGTTTCGAGGGCTGAAATTGGGATTTCGGGCTCGTGCTCACGCCAAGAGGTATAAGACCTCCGATGATTTTCTTAGCACGCAAACTAAGGGAGAAAAGCTCAATCGTTGAGCTTGTGCTCAGATTGTCTGAGTGCAACAATCACTTGAATCTAGTGGGAGTTGATCTTCCAGAGATAGTGATGTTTCTCCAAAGTCATTGCCACCAAGCTGCTAGAGCTTCGTGATGAACTATAACAAATCCGGGATAAATATGATGATCCTTGAGATATTCGCAATGTTTGACACCGCGAAAGTAGGAATCAAGAAGGAGCATCAATTGTTGATGGTTGGTGAAACCACTAGTTTCAAGAAGGGCACGGGCAAGAAGGGATACTTCATGAAACGGCAAATCGATTCTTTGCTCTAGTGAAGAAACCCAAGGTTGAACCCAAACCCGAGACTAAGTGCTTACGTAATAAGGGGAACAGCCCTTTGGAGCAGCATTACCCTAGATACTTGGTAGATGAGAAGGCTGGCAAGGTCGATAGAAGTATATTGGATATACATTATGTTAATGTGTAATTTACTAGTACTCCTAGTAGCACCAGGGTATTAAGATACCGGTTCGGTTGCTAAGTGTTAGTAACTTTCGAAATAAAAGAGCTACGGAATAAGCGGAGACTAGCTAAAGGTGAGTGACAATATGTGTTGGAAGTGTTTCCAAGTTTGATGTGATCAAACATCGCACGCTCCCTCTACCATCAAGATTAGTATTAAACCTGAATAATTGTCATTTGGTGTTTATGCGTTGAGCATAGACATGATTGGATTATGTCTATCATAATCTGATTATTCATTTAAGGAGAATAATGATTACTCTATTTATTTGAATAACACCTTCAATGGTCTTGCACCTAAAGGAATGGTTTATTGAATCTCGATCATAGTGATACACATTTTCATGCCAAAAGATATAAGATAGTAATGATAGTACCACTTACTTGTGGCACTGCCATGTAAGTCATATTGGTATAAAACGCATGAAGAAGCTCCATGTTGATGGATCTTTGGACTCACTCGTTTTTTAAAAGTTTGAGACATGCGAACCATGTCTATTGGTGCATACGCATGAAGAAACTCCATGCAGATGGATCGTTTAGACTCACTTGATTTTCAATCACTTGAGATATGCAAATCATACCACATGGACAAGATGACTGAAAAGCCTCGGTTTCAGTAAGATGGAACAAGATAGCAACTTGTTGGAAGTAACACATTTTGATGTGTGCAGTCCAATGAGTGCTGAGGCATGCAGTGAATATCGTTATGTTCTTACTTCACAGATGATTCGAGTAGATGTTGAGTATATTTACTTGATGAAACACAAGTCTGAATTATTGAATGGTTCAAGTAATTTCAGAGTGAAGTTTAAGATCTTCGTGACAAGAGGATAGAATGTCTATGATATGATCATAGAGATGAATATCTGAGTTACGAGTTTTGGCACACAATTAAGACATTGTGCAAATTGTTTCACAATTAATACCGCCTGGAACACCATAGTGTGATGGTGTGTCCGAACATCATAGTTGCACTCTATTGGATATGGTGCGTACCATGATATCTCTTATCGAATTACCACTATTGTTCATGGGTTAGGCATTAGAGACAACCGCACTCACTTTAATGGGGCACCACGTAATTCCGTTGAGACGACACCGTTTGGAGAAACCTAAGTTGTCGTTTCTTGAAAGTTTGGGGCTGCGACGCTTATGTGAAAAAGTTTCAGGTTGATAAGCTCGAACCCAAAGCGGATAGAATGCATCTTCATAGGACACCCCAAACAGTTGGGTACACCTCCTAATTCAGATCCGAAAGCAATAGGGATTGTTTCTTGAATCGGGTCCTTTCTCGAGGAAAAGTTTGTCTCGGAAAGTTGAGTGGGAGGATGGTGGAGACTTGATGAGGTTATTGAACCGTCACTTCAAACAAGTGTGTAGCAAGGGCACATGAAGTTGTTCATGTGGCACCTACACCAATTGAAGTCGAAGCTTATGATAGTGATCATGAAGTTTTGGATCAAGTCACTACCGTACCTCGTGGGGTGACAAGGATGTGTACTGCTTCGGAGTGGTACGGTGATCCTGTCTTGAAGGTCATGTTGCTAGACAACAATGAACCTACGAGCTATGGAGAAGCGATGGTGGGCCCAAATTCCGACAAATGGTTAGAAGCCATGAAATCCGAGATAGGATCCATGTATCATAACAAAGCATGGACTTTGGTGGACTTGCCCGATGATCGGCAAGCCATTGAAATAAATGGATCTTTAAGAAGAAGACGGACGTGGACGGTAATGTCACCGTCTATGAAGCTCGACTTGTGGCGAAGAGATTTTCACAAGTTCAAGGAGTTGACTACGATGAGATTTTCTCATCCGTAGCGATGCTTAAGTCCGTCGGAATCATGTTAGCATTAGCTACACTTATGAAATCTGGCAGATGGATGTCAAGACGAGTTTCCTTACCAGTTTACGTAACGAAAGGTTGTATGTGATACAATCATAAAAGTTTTTTCGATCCTAAGGATGCTAAAAGGTATGCTAGCTCCAGCGATCCTTCTAAGGACTGGAGTAAGCATCTCGGAGTTGGAATATGCACTTTGATAGGATGATCAAAGATTTTGGGTTTATACAAAGTTTATGAGAAACTTGTATTTCCAAAGAAGTGAGTGGGAGCACTATAGAATTTCTGATGAGTATATGTTGTTGACATATTGATGATCGAAATGATGTAGAATTTCTGGAAAGCAAATAGGGTTATTTGAAAGATGTTTTCAATAGAAACCTGGATTAAGCTACTTGAACATTGAGCATCAAGATCTATAGGGATAGATCAAAATCGCTTAATGGTACTTTCAAATGAGCACATACCTTGACATGATCTTGAAGGTGTTCAAGATGGATCGACCAAAGAAGGAGTTCTTGCACGAGTTGTAAGGTATGAAGTTAAGAGTTAAAAGCTCGACCACGCAGAAGAGAGACAAAGGACGAAGGCCGTCCCCTACGCTTCAGACGTAGGCTCTATAGTATGCTATGCTGTGTACCGCACCGGAAGTGTGCCTTGCCATGAGTCAGTCAAGGGGTACAAGAATGATCCAGGAATGGATCATTGGACAATGATCGAATTGTCCTTGGAGTAAATAAGGACATGTTTCTCGATTATGGAGGTGATAAAGAGTTCGGCGTAAAGGGTTACGTCGATGCAAGCTTTAACACCTATCCGAGTGACTCTGAGTAGCAAACCAGATACGTATAGTGGAGCAACCATTTGGAATAGCTCCAAGTGGAACGTGGTAGCAGCATCTACGATATGACATAAAGTTTTGCGAAATACATAGGGATCTTTATATTGCAGACCCGATGACTACAACCTCTCTTACAAGCATAAACATGATCAAACCCAGAACTCATTGAGTGTTAATCACATAGTGATGTGAACTAGATTATTGATTCTAGTAAACTCTTTGGATGATGGTCACATGGCGATGTGACCTGTGAGTGTTAATCACATGGCAATGTGAACTAGATTATTGACTCTAGTGCAAGTGGGAGACTGTTGGAAATATGCCCTAGAGGCAATGATAAATTAGTTATTATTATATTTCCTTGTTCATGAAAATCGTTTATTATCCATGCTATAATTGTATTGATAGGAAACTCAGATACATGTGTGGATACATAGACAACACCATGTCCCTAGTAATCCTCTAGTTGACTAGCTCGTTGATCAATAGATGGTTACGGTTTCCTGACCATGGACATTGGATGTCGTTGATAACAGGATCACATCATTAGGAGAATGATGTGATGGACAAGACCTAATCCTAAGCCTAGCATAGATCGTGTAGTTCGTATGCTAAAGCTTTTCTAAAATGTCAATTATCATTTCCTTAGACCATGAGATTGTGCAACTCCCGGATACCGTAGGAATGCTTTGGGTGTACCAAACGTCACAACGTAACTGGGTGACTATAAAGGTGCACTACAGGTATCTCCGAAAGTGTCATTGGGTTGGCACGAATCGAGATCGGATTTGTCACTCCGTGTAAACGGAGAGGTATCTCTGGGCCCACTTTCGGTAGGACATCATCATAATGTGCACAATGTGACCAAGGGGTTGATCACGGGATGATGTGTTACGGAACGAGTAAAGAGACTTGCCGGTAACGAGATTGAACAAGGTATCGGATACCGACGATCGAATCTCGGGCAAGTACAATACCGCTAGACAAAGGGAATTGTATACGGGATTGATTGAGTCCTTGACATCGTGGGTCATCCGATGAGATCATCGTGGAACATGTGGGAGCCAACATGGGTATCCAGATCCCGCTGTTGGTTATTGACCGGAGAACGCCTCGGTCATGTCTGCATGGTTCCCGAACCCGTAGGGTCTACACACTTAAGGTTCGATGACGCTAGGGTTATAAAGGAAGTTTGTATGTGGTTACCGAATGTTGTTCGGAGTCCCGGATGAGATCCCGAATGTCACGAGGAGTTCCGGAATGGTCCGGAGGTAAAGATTTATATATGGAAAGTTGTTGTTCGGGTTCCGGAAAAAGTTCGGGTTTTTTCGATATTGTACCGGGAAGCTTCGGAAGGTTCCGGAGGATTACGGAGGAAACTGTTCCACCACGTCCAATACGGTAGCATGGGCTGTTGGGGGCGCCTAGCCTTAATGGGCCAGGGGCACCAGCCCCCCCAAGGCCCATGCGCATGGGAAGGAAAACCCTAAGGGGAGCGCCTCCACTTGACTTGGGAGGCACTCCTCCCCCTTGGCCGCCGCCTCCTCGATTGGATCCGAGGGGCCGCCCCTTCTCCCTTGCCCCTATATATATGTGGGGGTGGGAGGGCAGCCACACCACATGTTCCCGCGCAGCCTCCCCTCTCCCAAGTCCCTTCTCTCCGCGGTGCTTGGCGAAGCCTGCAGGATTGCCACCTCCTCCACCACCACCACGCCTGCGTTGTCGCTGCTGGATGGAGTCTTCCTCAACCTCTCCCTCTCTCCTTGCTGGATCAAGGAGTGGGAGACGCCACCGGGTTGTACGCGTGTGTTGAACGCGGAGGTGCCGTCCGCTCGGCACTAGGATCTCCGGTGATTTGGATCACGACAGTCACGACTCCTTCAACCCCGTTCTCATGAACGCTTCCGCTTAGCGATCTACAAGGGTATGTAGATGCACTCTCCTTCCCTCGTTGCTAGTTTCTCCATAGATAGATCTTGGTGACACGTAGGAAAATTTTGAATTTCTGCTACGTTCCCCAACAATCCCAATATCACCGCCGCCGCGCCACACAAACTTGCACCGTGCTCTCTCGCTTGCGTATTTCTTGGCTATCAACCCAACACCAAGGGTTTTCGCTGCTTCAACCTGGTCTCTCGCCGTGTGTTCGTCTCGCGGCATGGTTACTTTGACGAAGCTGTTTTTCCCTTTCAGCAGGTTTCGCCGACGCCAGCCCCGTCCTCGGACGCTCCTACCCGGCGGCCTCGGGGAGCCCTTGCGCTCCCCTCGCCACGCCCGCCTCCTCCTTCGGCGGGCCCTTCGGGTTTCTCGGCGGGGACTCTCTCGTCGGCTCAGGAGGAGCCGGCCTCGCCTCTCCAGGCGTCAGCACCAGTATCCGTTGGCCTCGCCTCGTCGGCTGGGTCATCGGCCGCGACTCTACCATGCAAGTTACGGCCTCGCCCGTCGAGGCGTCCTCCCGGCCACCCGAGGCCTCGCCCCGGCTCTATCACGTCACCGTTGCTGCCACCCGCGGCTCTGTCGCCATCGCTGGTGCCACCATCCGCGGTCTCGTCGCCCTCGTCACCCACGGCTTCGGTGCGGTCACGTCGTCGTCATCGGCGGTCTCGTCTCCGGCCTCGACCGCCGCCTCGTCACCCACGGCTGTCACCGCGGCCCCGCCTTCACCCGAGGTTGCGGCTCCTCCTCGACGTCGGGCTCGGCCCAGCCTCCGCCGCCTCATCATTCTATGGTGACACGTGCCAAGGATGGGATCCGGCAACCGAACCCTCGCGTTATCATAACCTCAGTGTCACGGTCATCTCACACGTGCCGCGCTCGGTGCACTCTGCGTTGAGTGATCCGCATTGGCTTGCCGCCATGCGCTCTGAGTATGATGCCCTCGTCGCCAACCGGACTTGGACGTTGGCCTCGTCCCCCTGGAGCTAACATCATCCCTGGCAAGTGGGTATTTTGGCATAAGTTCCTTCCGGATGGCTCTTTGGACAGGTACAAGCCCCGTTGGGTTGTTCGTGGCTTTGCACAACGTGCCCGCGTTGATTTCTCGGAGACCTTCTCTCCGGTTGTCAAACCTGCCATGATTCGTGTTGTTCTTCAGCTCGCTGCATCTCGTCATTGGCCTGTTCATCAGTTCGACATCAACAACGCTTTTCTTTATGTTCATCTCCAGGAGGATGTTCTCTGTCAGCAGCCTACTGGTTTTGTTGATCCCACTGGCCTGATGATGTCTGCTTGCTCTCACGGTCTCTATATGGTCTGAAGCAGGCGCCTCGTGCTTGGTATCACCGCATTGCAGCATTCCTCACTGCTCTTGGGATTCGCAACACCACCTCGGCACGTCGCTATTTGTGCTTCATCGAGCTGACCATGTCGCCATGCTTCTATTGTATGTTGACGATATTGTCATCACCGCCTCTCGCGCGGATATACTTCGCGACATCATCGGTCGTCTTGGTTACGAGTTTAATTTGAAGGACTTGGGCGCATTGCACTTCTTCCTCGGCATTAATGTGCGACGTGATGCCTCCGGATTTTTCTACATCAAGGAGTATGCTCTTGATCTCCGGATCGTCTTTGGTATGACCGACCGCAAGCCTGTTGCCACTCCTGCAGAGGCCAAGCCGAAGCTTTACGCTACCGGGCAACCTGCCATGATGCCGCTCTCTACCGCAGTATTGTTGGTGCTCTTTCAAGACCTCACGCTCACCAGACCAGACATTCAGTTTGCGGTGCAGCAAGTTTGCTTGCATATGCACTCGCCCCGTGATATTCACTGGTCTCTGGTCAAGCGCATTCTTCGGTATATTCGTGGCACATCGACCTTCGGACTTCATCTTTATGCCTCCGCCTCCACTGAGCTGCTTACTTACACTGATGCGGATTGGGCTGGCTGTCCTGGCACTCGACGGTCAACATCGGATATTGTGTCTTCTTCGGTGACTCTCTCATCTCTTGGTCCTCCAAGCGGCAGCCCACCGTCTCCCGCGCGAGTGCTGAGGCCGAGTACCGTGCCGTCGCCAACGTTGTTGCCGAGACATGTTGGCTCCGTTAGCTACTTGGCGAACTTCGGGTTCCAACCCCGAAAGCTACGGCGGTTTTTTGTGATAATGTTTCGGCCACCTACCTCGCGGCCAACCTAGTGCAGCACAAGCGCACCAAGCATATTGAACTTGATGTTCACTTCGTCTGCGAGAAGGTACATTTGGGTCAGCTTTGTGTTCTTCATGTACCGACCACCCAGCAGTTTGCTGACATTATGACCAAGGGGCTTCCAACCGCTGCATTCCAGGAGTTTCGTTCCAGGGGTGTTGAATGAACGTGACATATCTTGTATTGCTATTCCTATCTTCTCTAGCCTTGTATAGCTGACTCCTAGAGATATGGTAGGATTAGTTTCCTTGTCACGCAAGACATCCTGTGTATATATTGTAACCTACTCCATGGAATACAATGAGTTGCACCAAATATTCTCTCTACAACAACAACTGCAGCTTGGTCGTAAATGTTGATGATGCTTTCTATGTATTCTCAAACGCACTCCCCGACTTTGTCATGTCATTTATCTCTTTTGAATCATATGCATAGGTTTTCCGAAGAAAAAGAATCATATGCATAGGTACATGGTAGGTATCTTACTAACATTTTTATGTTCACCCCTCCGTAATTCTGCGTCATACTGTGGCACAAATTTAACATGGTGAGTGTACATAATCATGCATACTTGCATAGAAGTCGAAGAGAGAACTGTTTGTCGTAATGGTTGGGCTCGTATCAAATGCATGATCCTCAAACTCTTTCCCACGATTTTGTACAACAAATTGTTATCTTTCTTTTCTTCCATGTTTGAGACCCTATGATCATCTCCTAAGCATGCAACATGCATTTAAGGTCAGCCCAGCCATTGCCATGCATATTTAATAGCATGGCCTGGAGCCGTGGTGTCTAAACTGAGACAAGAAAGCACAGGCTGCAAATGTAGATTGCGACTCGGCCTCTCACTGGCTGCTTACTACTAGAAGGCAAATCATGGATGTGATATTAGAAGAGAACTGAATTAGTGGCGGTACATCAGTGTTATTTTTCTGTACAAACGTCCCACCTGAGGATGCGGTCTACTGCTTTGGGACGGGCATAGCTTTCTCTTGTTAACAGTAGCAACAACTCTGCTACTTGTCAATGCCCACTACATCCAGTGGCAGGATCAAACTGCAACCGACGTAGATAGGGATTTACACTCTGTGAGGGTCAGAGTTGTCCGTGCATGGTCTGCTCTTCTTCAGCCCGTAAGCATATAATACGGATAACTACCAGCCTTGTATCACTGTGTCAAATTCTAGATTGATGTTGTTCCTGGCAGTTCTACATTGTAGTTTAATTTGCTTGCCTTCAAAGTTTTACATCTCCGCAATCTTACTATGAATCATTTTTCAAAATATGCACCATATTTGAATCAAGAAGTGCAGACGCTCCGCTAAAGAATGATCAAAATTGACTTCGCTTGTAAAGTGTATGTGTTGCCTTGGCAACAAACCATAACCACCAAAAGTGAATGCGCTGATGGCACTAGCTACCCGGCACTGAGCAGTGAGAGCACGGCACTATGATCGATCACGTATGTTGATACTCGATGGTGGTAAGCCTGAATTGTAGTAGGACTGCATAATCATGAGGCAAAACACACTTTGCAAAAGGGAACATGCTTGTTTGCCCGTAATCCTTAATTTGCTCTTCATGAAGCCTATGATTGTACAAAGTGTTAAAGCAGACGGCATAGAATGACAAAACAGCAACAAAAGGAGTTCTACACAGGCCGCATAATGAAAATGACAGTGTGGTGGTAATCACTAGTGAACTCTTGACCAAAGTAACAGCTGGAATTCAGAATCTTTAATATCCATAAATTTCAGTAGGACAAAGTCAAGTAAATATATGTTGAAAAGAATCGCAGTACTGAATTACTTCAAAACATTTCCCTTGAATGATGCATGAATGCAGACTGGTCCTTCATCATTGTACTGACAGACCGGACCGGACTGGACCGGATTCACAGGTTCTGTGTGTCGAGCTCACGCATGCTTCACAACCAACAACTTCGTTGTACAACAACTCGGTAAGTATTGATGATGCTTTTCATGTACTCCCTCCGTTCATGAATACAAGATGTTTTGAATACTCTAATATAGCTAGACTACATATACAGACTGAAATGATTGAACAAATACACTAAAACAGGTTTTAATACATTTGATTCAGAAGGAAAAAAAAGTTAGAACATCTTACATTTGTGAACGGAGGGACTAGCTAGCTAGCCTCGACCCTCAAGTCCATTCTAGCAAGCAACTGCGGCGCTCTCCCGCTTTGGTGTGTCATTTATCTCTTAATCATGGAAAGATCCGAGTTTATGAAAAGAGAGCATAAAACTGCCTCATGTGTCCCAGATACCATTTACCTACGCATATGATCACACGTGACACATTTAACATACATGATTAAGAGACCATGACCGTTTTCTTTCATGCAGTGTCCATTGCATGCATTGTCACTCCTCTCAACTTTTCCATGATTATGCATGTAGTACAAATGACCTTCAAGATCTTTCCATGATTCTGTAAAACGAACGCTTTTCTTTCTTTTATTCGCGTTTATGTGACTATACTCATATCCTAAGCATGCATGCATCATGCATCTGAGATGAGGCCAGGCCTTACCATGCGTATTTAATAGCATGGCTTGGCGCTGTGGTGCCTAAGCTGAGACAAGAAAGCATACGAGCACAAGCTACAAATGTAGATAGCGGCTCAAAGTCTCTCCCTAGCTGCTTACCAGAAAGCAAACTACCAATGGGATGTTAGAAGAAAACTGAATTAGTGGATGTACGTCAGTATGAACTCCGGTGGCTTTTCCGGCCAATAACATGTTGGGTTTGTGAGGTTAGAGGATCAGGTTGATGGTCTGCACGAAGCTGCGGCGACGAACGAGCATAAGATTTGCGGCGGCCGCGGGCGACGAGCGAACGTGGGCGTTAGAGAAGAAAAGGGGATACGGGATTTTAGGATAACTGATCTGACTGCTTTGAGATTCGTTAAGCCAGGTGTTCTTCGATGGGGAGGGTCTTATGATCGGGAGGGTGCGACCCGGGTCGCATAAGATTTTTTTTTTCCGTAAGAGTGTGGACAAATTACCAGTGTAGCAATATTTCTGTTGAGCATTCTGTTTACGACATGTGCTGTTGTGCATTCTGTTATTTCACATGAGAGAACGGCACATATGTTTACCTATCTCTTTATTGGTACCTCCTGAAGCCTATCTCTTCTCCGGCTTATAAAAGAATAGTGTTTTCATATCGCTCCTTCCTTTCCTTTGTTCGACCTCCTCATTTACATATTTTTCTCTCTTATCTTTGTTTTTTTCATCGCTTTTCCCTGAAAAACCATCTCAAATACGCATCTTATCAAACAAAATCATGTTTTATTTAGTACACCAATAAGTATTGATTTAATCAGCAACTTTTTTGTGGTACCCAGTAGTCACTAGACTATTTATTGCCATGTTTTCGTTAACGAAATCGGTAGAAATCCCTTCAATTTTTTATGACCCTGCTGCATTTCAACGAACCAGCAGTTGCCTAATGATTTTACAAAGCGCTAAAACAAACGGTATACAATGACAAAACCACAAGCAAAATGAGCTCCACAAGGCCCGCATCAATGAAAAAGACTGGTAATCACCAGTGAACTCTTGACCAAAGTGAAAGATCTCAGCGAAATTGAGAAAAGAGAAAACCCACCTTCTGTACCGTGAAAAAATAAAGTACTGTCAAAATATCTCCACCAGCTGTTACTACCACATATCCATGTCATCGTATCAATTACCACGATTCTCCTAATGCAAATTTACATCTCCACAAGCCTCAGCGTGAAACACAAGTAACATTAGTGAGTAGCGACACTTGCAACCGACTTCACATCACTTCCAAAGTTAATTTCTTTAGTTATTTGTAGTTCCCCACAGGCTAACCGATCCTCTTGATGGAATCTACCAAGTAGTCGATATCAGGGGTAACGATCGCACGCTTGTTCACCTCCCCCAGGCTGCAGCAGTGCTTCTTGTTTGTGTTGATCGCTACAGCCTCCTGAGCAAATGTGCAGTCCAAACCAGCTGAAACCTGCACGTTTTATTCATCTCAAGTACTGCATCATCGAAAGACTAGACGTAAGCAGAAAATGCAGCATAAAGAAGCGCAGAATTTTTTAACACTTACATCAAAGAGTGCATCTCCAAGCCTCATCTTCACTTTACCACTCTTGTACACGAGCAGCTTCCCCATGAGATTTAGCTTACAGCCGTCGATCGACTCGAGTCTCCTCTTATTGGTTTCTTCTGTTTCAACACCCTCACTGTCACTGGTGTCCATATCTGCTCCAGCAACTGATACAACCTGCGGTAAAGGAAGAGATGCAGGGAACTGGAAGAAGAGCAACTGTGGTGTATTCATCTTGTCCTCGGTGTCCTGTCAAACGATTCATATAATACATCAGCTTTCAGGCCATTAATACTATACAGCCAGTACAATCAGTTAGATCAATATAAGATTACAAAAGTAATAGAAGTCAAAAAGAAAAAGAGTAACCGGCAGTTCCATCGACATTCCCACGAAAAGACAGTTCCATCAACATGTGGTGTGTTCTTTTGCATTGATATGAATACCTGAACAAGAATGGTGTTCCTCGACATGATATCATGCAACAAGATATACATACCATTAGCCCAAGTTCCTGAGCTGCAGTTAATTCACCATCTTGTGTTCTGCTGGAAGAGAACTCTCCAAACATGTCTTCATCAAAAAATTCTATAGCAAAGAGAATGGGATGTTAACGGAAGCGTTTGTGAGAGGCAAACTGTGAGCATGATGTGGCAAAAGCCAAAAACTGCAAAAATGAACAACACCAGAACCTGGATCTGCAGAGTGGGGCCTCCTTAGAGGGAGGGTAATAGGAGGATAGTTGTAGCTGTGATGGGTAAAGTCCTGCAACAGTTAGGAGATAAGTCAGGTAATTAACAAAACAACCCCCCACCACCCCACCCCTTATGTTATGCTTGTATGGGTTTACTAACCTGAGGTCCAGTGAACTGTTTGGGTAACTTTGCAGCAGAAGTCGTAACGCCAGACATCGTATACTTGCTAAAAAGGTTTACCTCCTGTTCTTGTTTCACTGGCAGAAGAAATGATAAATTGCTCTGTAAATGTTCAGATGAAGGTAAATATGGAACAAATGGGAGTGCCAACCTACCTGATGAAGAACTTTTAGGGGTGGGGAAGGATCTTGCAGTTGAAGAGTTCACTTGTCCAAATGCAACCTGTACACAGGCTTCTACAATCGTAAGAGCATCTCTAGTGGAACGTGTAAATTTGGACGTGTATATCTCCATATACACGTCCATGTACACCTTGCTAAATTATACACCTCCCAGTTTTTCAGTGGAACGTGTAAATTTGGACGTGTATATTCCAACGGCTATATTTTCAAACGGCTATATTTCCAACGGCCATATTTCCGATCTATATAAACCACTCCTACCACCTCTTCCAGCACACTTATCTTCTCACCTAGATTTTTCTATCGTTTCTCACGCAACACAATGAACACATCCACTTGGGACATGAGTTCTTCGTCATCCCCCTGCATCCCCCTGCATCTCCTCCACGCCGCCCCGCATCTCCATCTCCCGCTGCCCCGCCGCCCCACGCCGCCCCACCGCCCCTGCATCTCCCCCCTCCCCCCCACAGCCCCGCCGCCCAGCCCCCACGCTGCCCCGCCGTCCCTGCATCTCCCCCCTCCCCCACCACAGCTCCGCCGCCCAGCCCGACGCTGCCCCGCCGCCCCAGGCCGCCCCGCCGCCGCCAGATCGGGCTGCAGGGCGTGCGGCCGCCGCCCCTCTGCTCCCGCTCGCGAGGAAGGGGAAATGGTTACCTTGGGCAGCGGCCGGAGAGGAGACGCGACGGCGACCTTGGACGGCGGCCGGAGAGGGGCGACGGCGACCTTGGGGAGGCGGCCGGAGAGGAACGGGAGCGGGAGTTTTTTTCGGTCGTGGGAGCGGGAGCGCGAGCCCACGAGCGTGGCTCGGTCGTCTTTACTCCCACGCCGGGTACGCTCGTGGTAGCGACGTCTAAATGTGCACGACGTGATACACGATCCACTGGGAAGGCTTTTTTGATCTTGATAGTGTAAATTTAGCATCCACCTCCATATACACCATCCACTGGAGATGCTCTAATGGAGCAGTATGTTATTACTAAATTATAAACTGAAAACAACATAATGCCGTTACACCGGCGGTATTGAGATTGTTATAAATATTCATAAACCCATATTTATGGACGAATCAGTGCTGACTTCTAAATAGAATTTTGATTACCTAAATTGCAACAATTATCTAAGCCTCTAAGGCGCATCATGCTGCATGTCATTAGTTTGGAGAAAACCTCCAGTCAAATTATATCCTAAGCTAGTGACGATTTCATGAGGCAACTCCAGAGTCCAGATTTTTCCTGGCCACACATGTCTGCTTAGGCAATGCAAATTGAATAGATAGCATATTTGAACTAGATGCCTTTGTGCTCCTTGCACTTGGACAGCTCACCATTACCATTTACCCAATAGCTATTCTATATGAACATGGTCAGTACGAACTGTTCAAAATACAGAGATACCGGTGTCTTATTTGTCACAAATCGTTCAGCAGCTCTCAAGATACAAAGGAGGTTGTGATTCTAGAATCTTAGGAACTTTGTGTGACAGCAACTGCAGCTAACTGATCAGTTATTTTTCATCGGACATAGGCTAGTGAATGCAGGATGGAACAGGAAGTACAGTAGGTATTGTGAGGCAAATAACATTAAAATACTTACCATTTTTCTCAGCCTTGAATCTTCTTTCGAGGGCTCCTTGACTCTGCATATGAAACTACAGAATAAAACACCACCAACCTAAATCAGGCACGTAGAAATCGGACTCAGACATACAAGTACCTGTGGCGTTCTAAGTTTCATCAGTAACTCCTTATCAATTGCGTCGAGATCGTTCTCCTCTTCCGGTTCCCTGTAGAATCCCAGATTACTTTCATTGCACAAGCACTGCGCCTACTTTAAATGGAAATGTTGACTTGAACAAGCATGCATAAACAGAGCACTGGTTAGTGTACATTACATCTTGGGGACACATTTTGGGGTTTTCTTAGTAGGCACCTTGGGTGAAAATTTAAGCCCGGCCTGCACGCGCAAAGTAGAAGAAAAGAAATGGTAAGCAGCAAACAAACTGAGATTATAAGCATATGAGATTTAGCTGGAGAAAACACTCACCTTGCGGCGATTGGGTGGAGTGGAAGCAGAGCCATCCTTGTCTTTCCCCTTTTCACTCTTGTCGTCCATGAGAGCAAGTGGAAGATCTACAGGAATGAGATGAGCAGGTAAAAGAGCGTCTCCCAAACAAGTTTTGCCAAGTAAATAGTCAACTTCCATAAATTGCCAAGTGCTGCCTAGTGACACAATTAAGCAATAGCTCGAACTTGCTAGGCGAGCTCCAGGAGCAGCACACTGCGTGTGGCCTGCGCATCCACTCGTGCTCATCCGCACGCATGATCTCTCACCCCCTGTGGACAAAAGAATTCCTGACGCTCACAGAAATAACGTCGAACAGCTTCATGGCGTGGCCTAAGCCCTCCCGCACCTCTCCACGCAAGCCCCACACTACCTCCGGCTACTGCCGGCCAGGGCACCAACAGCAAGAGGCGCAGCGAAGATGGCCAAGAGCCCGGCAAAGCAACGCGACGGATCCGGTTCCGGGGGAAGGCTGGCTTACCTCGGCAGGGCCGAAGAGCGGTGGTGGTTCCGGCCGGCCGCGTGGCTGCAGGTGGAGCGATCGAGGTAGGGGAAAGTGGAGAAGTACAGTACTGTAGAGAGGGGAGGAGGATGCCGATGTTTGCAGGGAACAGCTTTGCAGTCACAGCGGGAGGAGACACGTGTCGCGCCTGCAGAAGGGCCGCTGGAAAAGATGTGTACGGCGACCGTATACTAGAATTCCGTTGGTTCCTTTGCCAAGTGGCACACAATGGCGGAGCTAAATAAATTTGTTGGGCAGGCCAAGATAAAGAAGAACACACACACAAAAGACAATTCTGGGTCATCGGCATTAATCAATACTTTTCGTTCCCTTTTTTTACAAGATCAAATGTGCAGATATATAAAATGCTATTAACAAAATAAGCAGGCCGCCTAGCTTCAAGGGGTCGCCCATGCCGCCGCTGCTCTGTCACGGCCTCCTGCGGCGAACTCCTTCTCCTATGCATGGCAGGGTGGCCTAGGATGACGCGGTGGCCCGGGCGTCCATCTTTAAAGATCGCCAGCCAAGCCTTCTCGCCTCGCCCGGTTCTTCGCCTCCCAAGCCCTCGGCGGCCCGCAGGAAGACGTTGGCTGGTGTCAGGATATCTATCAAGGGCGGATTGTCGCTGCAAAGAATCAGGCATCCCGGTGGACCGGCTGACACTCCGGTGGCCAAGGTAGCTAAAAGGCTGGTTGGTCGTAGCCTGGGCATCACCAGGGACGGCAAGGACGTGACTGAGGCCACCCTGGATGATTTCACCGCCAAGTTCAGGGAGCAACTGGCTTCTGAGGTGATCATGGTCATGTGGGATTTCTTCCACCTTGACGACAAGGCCGTGAACGATGTGGAGGACGCCTGATCGACCACGGTGGAGAAGGTGCACTAGAGATGGCCTCTGCTCAAGAAGGGGCTGCGCTTCAGGAGAGTTCGGAGCTGGCAGCAGCATGATTTGCTTGGTTGTGCTCCAGGATTAGTGTTATGCCTAGTTCTTATGTTAGCAAGCCTACGTACTTGGCCCAGAGGGGTTTGTATCTCTACTGTTATTTTAGGTGTGCGTTGTATCCGTGGAAGCTGGCTGTACTTCCATCTTCAAAACCTTCAGTGCGTCAAAACTTGGGCCCCTCTGCTGTTTGTGCACTCTAACTACAACTACTGTGGTTACTTTCGGCCATGTGTGCTCCTCTGTATTCCATGTTAATGCAACCCGTCAACACGCTCGGCTGGAATGTCCGAGGGCTCAACTGCCTTGCCAGGAGGGCTACAATCAGTGCTACGGTTGCTGCCTCCTTGTGCCAGTTAGTCTGTCTGCAGGAGACTAAGCTGGATAATGTCGATAGGTTCACGGCCGCCTTCCTTGGGGGTAATAGTCTGCGATATTTTGCACAACGTCCGACAATGGGGACCAGAGGTGGAATGCTTCTTCTATGGGATGATAATGCTCTTGAGGTCACTGACATCACAACCTCGACCTACTGTCTTTCGTCCATGGTCCGAATTCGTGAGAATGACATGTGCTTCTGGCTAACAAATGTTTATGGGCCCATGGAACATGCATCTAAGGATGCTTTCTTTGTCGAACTCTTCTCCAACAAGCCGCTGCCAGGTGTGGCTTGGCTCGCTCTCGGGGACTTCAATCAAATCTATCGGGCAGGAACAAAAACAAGAGGAACGTTAACCGGGGAAGGATCAACTGGTTCCGTGCCACTCTTCAAGCTTGCGAGCTCAAGGAAATTCATCTTCAGAATAGGCGCTTCATGTGGAGCAACGAGATAGAAAACCAAACTCTTTGCAAGTTGGATTCCATCTTTTGCAATGCGGATTGGGACCTGTCCTTCAACACACATGTGTTACATGCTCTATCGTCTTCCCTCTCCGACCACTATCCTCTCCTGCTTGCCGACGACGAGGGCCCTAGATGGCTGTGCTCTTTCAAGTTCGAAAACTTTTGGGTATCTTTGCCCGGATTCGACAAGGTGGTCAAAAAAGCATGGGACGAGGGTGTGAGGCACACAGAGCCATACCAAATCTTGCATCACAAGCTCAAGAAGTCCACACTTCGCCTAACCGAGTGTAGCAAGAAATTGTTCTCCAAAGCGAAGATTCAGCTTCATGCGACACATTTTCTGATTCTCCACATCGACATCGCGCAGGAGGGACGGGTGCTCTCCACTGAGGAACGGGACCTCCGCTCTAGACTAAAGAGACCAGTGATCAGTTTGGCGGTGCTGGAGAGGGCTAGAAAGAGCCAATGCGCTAGGATCGCAAACCTAAGAGACGGTGATGCAAACACAAAATTCGTCCACCGACGCATTAAAGCCCGTAGGAGAAAAAACCACATCCACCGAATCAAGCGCGAGCATGGCTGGGCAATAGAGCACAAGGAAAAAGAGAAGATAATTCACGATCATTTCTCTGAGGTGATGGGGCGGGGGAGTACGAGCGGTAAAGACTTTAACTGGGAAGAGCTTGGCATTAAGTCCCATCATTTGCATGGCCTTGATAGTGTTATCACGGAGGACGAGGTTTGGGAAGCCATCAAGGAGATGCCTAATGATAAAGCGCCCGGGCCGGATGGCTTCATGGGCATTTTCTTCAAAAAGTGTTGGGGTGTATCAAGCATGCCGTGATGAGGGTCATTCAACGCTTTGATTCTCTCCACACCTCCGACCTCCAGTGGCTTAACTCCGCCAATGTAGACTTTTGCCCAAAAAGGAAGGGGCGGAAGGCATCTCTGACTACGTGCCTATTAGCCTAATCCACGCCATTGCTAAAATCATTGCCAAGGTCCTCTCACTGCGGTTAGCCCCCCACATGGATGGCCTAGTCTCCAACGCTCAAAGTGCATTTATTAAGCGGCGTAGCATTCATGACAACTTCATGTACGTTCAAAATTTCACGCGCTGCTGCTTTGGCTGACTTACTCTATTTTCTATACAAATTTTGCATCAAACCATAGAAGCATTTTGTCTCATGCTTTGGCTGACTTACTCTATTTTCTATACAAATTCTAGATCGCCAGTTCGGATCATGATTATTGTGTGTCCTTCTTTGTAACTTCGGAAACAGTTTAATAATTGTACAAAGAAGAACCTTGTGTTCTGGAATATGGATGGAAGGTTACAGGTAAGCTCAGCCCGGCGCATTTACATTCATGTATCATAGGAAAGCTATGGTAATGATTGGCTCTTTCTGACAAAGAGATATATCACGCTCCATGTTTTTACAGGCACATTGACATGAATATAATAGTCGTTAGCATCTCTATATCATGTCCAGTCTTCGTCTTTGTCGTCGTCGCCGCCGTGTATCTTTCTGAGCCTCACCTCACAATTTCAATGCAAAATGCAGCCATCATCTTGAAATTCCTTAAGAATATCCCTACCAAATGCGCCTCCTGGGTGTTCCTATGCGGTGCCATGTAGGGGTTGCCCTTTTCATTAATTTTTTTGCAACGTGGGCAGCACATGTATATGTCAATAATTGGAGAAATGGAAGACGGGGGAAAGAAATGCATGGCTTCAAACTGGGGGGGGGGGGGGCGGGTTGGCAATCCTGGAATCGCGCGGTTGCAACTAGACTGAATTAAACAACATTGTGCATCAAAGTGTTGACAGAAATGCACGCGTCGCATTTGGGCAAATGTTAATATCGATTTGTTCATGACGAAAGCAAGTGATTACTATTTACCACCGCGTATCTGTGTCGCTAAAGAGTTGCGGCTTGAACTGGTTGAGATGCTTGGGGTGGCGTCTTCTTTCAGTTTTCCTCTAGCCGCATATACACAGAGAGGGCGTAACTGTGAGAAACTTCAGCTCCAGGCTAACGGTTGGAATTTTCCTCTTATGACTTTGCTTAATGTTTACTTCCATATCAAACATGATGTTAAGTGGTGTGAAATGTGTTCTGGGCTTCTGGCATATGTTTGCGTCCATAGACCAGGTTTTTTCTCGTTGTTGATGTCAACCAAAGTGTTTCTGCACCATTAATTGTCTCACTGCCAAAGCATCTAACTTGCTCAAGATTGTTAGTGCAATCTTGATATGCACTTCTTCACTAAGTGTAGCTAATTACTTCTACGTGTAGCTTATCTAGGCAGTTTGGTTTTTGTTTCCTCAGGAATTTCTGCTGAATGCAAGTACTCTACCTTTTCAGGTTAACTTGAGTGTTGCGATTATTCCAATGTCGCATCAAGATGCAGTTGGAGCTCATCAACTGCTGGCCTGGTTCAATCATTCATTGGTGGAAGGTTTGCAAAAATAAAGGTTAAATGTATGTTCTTGGTAATTTTTTAAGTATGTCTATCTAATGGGCCCTGCAGTTGTAATTTTTTCCGTATGTATCTGATTCGGTGGAGATACAATGATGGTTAATTCACCTGCCGATGTGTGATTTAGATGTGAGGGGGAAGGAAGATGGTTCTAGATCCATGAGAAGCACGAGGCGTGGAGTCAGAATAGATAGAAATTATTCAGATTTTTTTCAAAAAGGAGGGACTCCCCGGCCTCTGGATTAGAAAGATGCATACGACCACATTAATTAAACGCAAATAGGTTCAACAAGGTCTTAAAGTCTAAAACAAAGAAACGGCAAGCTCACAAAGAGCCATAGTGCCAAAAACACAAACGCCAAAAGGCCACAACCGACTGGCAAAACAAAGATAGGAAAACTAATTGTCTATCCTATTACATGACGGCCATCCAAACCGGTTGAAGATATCCCGTACTACCATCTCCCACCGGATAGATCCAGTAACCAAACGCTCCCTGGCCTCCGTCGGAGTGAGTAACGATCACATATGGATCAACGCTGTGGCACGGAAGATAACCTGCAAAAAATGAAAATTTGTTGTTCTGTTAAAAACCAAATCATTTCTGCAGTTCCAAATTGCCCATAATAAAGCACATATTCCTACGCGAATGTGTCTAGCTGTTTCGGACTCTATCCCAGAAAGCCACGTTCCAAATAACGTGTTGACAGAATTCAGAGGTGTAATGTTAAAGGCAATGTGCACCGTTTGCCACAATACTTTGGCCAACGGGCAATCAAGGAACATGTGTTTGATAGTTTCATCCCGATCACAAAAACTACACCTAGTAGATCATGTCCAGTTGCGCTTTACCAAGTTATCCTTTGTTAATATGACTTGTTTATGTACGAACCACATAAACACCTTAATTTTCAAAGGAACTTTGACTTTCCAAACATTTTCGGAAATAGGAATGGCGCTAGAGTTGATAACATTGATATACATCGATTTAACTGAGAACTCTCCAGACCTAGTGAGCTTCCAGCACAACTGATCGGGCTGATGCGATAGCTGCACCTCAATTAGTGATGCGGAGCATCCCACGTTCATCCCCATGTACACTCCGACTACTCCCCAAGCCCCAAGGATACATAAGATGAGACCTCGACTATGCGCCATTGGACACAAGGTGAACCCATTCCTAAATGCTTCCTGTCGGTGTCAAAACCGGCGGATCTCGGGTAGGGGGCCCAAACTGTGCGTCTAGGCGGATGGTAACAGGAGACAAGGGATACGATGTTTTTACCCAGGTTCAGGCCCTCTCGATGGAGGTAAAACCCTACTCCTGCTTGATTAATATTGATGATATGGGTAGTACAAGAGTGGATCTACCACGATATCAGAGAGGCTAAACCCTAGAAGCTAGCCTATGGTATGATTGTTGTTCGTCCTACGGACTAAAACCCTCCGGTTTATATAGACACCGGATAGGGTTAGGTTACACAGGTCGGTTACAATGGTAGGAGATCTACATATCCGTATCGCCAAGCTTGCCTTCCACGCCAAGGAAAGTCCCATCCGGACACGGGACAAAGTCTTCAATCTTGTATCTTCATAGTCCAGGAGTCCGGCCAACGGTGATAGTTCGGCTATCCGGACACCCCCTAATCCAGGACTCCCTCATTAGCCCCTGAACCAGGCTTCAATGACGACGAGTCCGGCGCGCATATTGTCTTCGGCATTGCAAGGCGGGTTCCTCCTCCGAATACTTCATAGAAGATTTTGAACACAAGGATAGTGTCCGGCTCTGCAGAACAAGTTCCACATACTACCGTAGAGAGAATAACCTTTGCACAGATCTGCTGACGTATTCCACGACGTGACATCACACCACGGCCAGGCCTTTATACGAATCATTTTTACTGTTCCACCTCATCACGTTTAGCGAGGCGGTTTCCTTGGCACGTCTTATCAGAGCGGAGATCGTGCCCCCTTATTCCGGGATCCTCATCAATACGGGCGTGGGTAACCCAGTCGTGCCCGTTGGCACGCCTCCTCCATCGAAGGCGAGTCCCGAACGGTCACGGGGAGGGCTCTTGGTATTCAACCTCTTTATAACGAGACCAAGGCCCGCTCATTTCTTTCAATCTCAATCGAATCCGCCCCTCGCCTCGAGTTCCAACACCCAAAGCTCCAGATTTAGGCGCTTCGGACCTTCAACGATGTCCGGCTCCGACCTGCACGGCCAGTGGATGTCTTCCTCCGTCACGGAAGAAGACGTGCTAAAGCTGAGAGACGCCAGGTATCTAACCGGCGAAATTTCGCATAGGCTGCATGCCCATGGGCAGGTTATTCCCACTCCCGAGCCTGGTGAGAGCGTGGTATTCGTGTCTCACTTCCTTCGGGGTTTAGGCTTCCCGACGGACCCCTTTGTGAGGGCCTCATGTTTTATTATGGGCTGGAATTCCATGACTTGGATCTGGAGTCCATCCTCCACATCTTGTCGTTCATTGTCGTATGTGAAGCCTTCCTCCGCATTACCCCTCACTTCGGATTGTGGCTCAAGACCTTCAAAGTGGAGCCGAATATGATCAAGGGGAATCAGGCAGAGTGCGGAGGGGCTGTTATAAGCAAGAATGCGGACGCTCCATGGCCCGAGGGCTCTTTTCAAGAGGAGCTCAATTTATGGCAACAGGAGTGGTTCTATATCACCGCTCCTGTGGGCACCAAATGGGCGGCGCCACCTGCCTTCCGCCGGGTCCTCCACTGCGCGGGCGTCATGGGTCAATAAAGGGCTCGACTGGGGACCGCCCAAGGACGTACCTACATTGCAGGCCGTATTCGAGACCTCCGAGAGAGAGAGAGATCAATCTGGTCGAGTGGCGCAGGTCATGCTGATTCGTCGCACCTTGCCTCGCAAACGCCGCCCCTCCGCCTGTGGGAGTTTAATCCGGAGGGACCACGAGCTCTCCAACATTTTATGGGCGTAACGCCTGTGGAGATGTACCAACTGTTTTTCGGATCACAAGCAATGTGTCCGGACTTAACCGAGGACGCAGGTTTGAGCTGCAATCGCCCGGATACTCAAGTAAGTAGTCCTGTCCCCGGACATGCTATCCGCATATTTATCATAAACTTTCCCTTAAAAGAGCTATCCTTTAAACAGGATTGGATAGCAAAAGCAAAACTGATCAGATGTCCGGCCCCCCTCCCTGAGACCACGCCGGATCCTGTATTAACCAAGATGCTAGAGGTTGTGCCTTTTGAAGAAGGCGAAGGGGGGAACAAGGGACCTACTACCTCACTGAAGGAGGCTATCAAGAAAGGGGGATCGAGAATCCCTCCTCCAAGGGGAGAAGAGGACCGCTCAAGATCCGGAGACCAAAGCCTCAAGCGGGGAAGAAATCTTCCCCAGAGGGTCCTGCGGCGGGAGATGCCCCGGCCGCACTATTTCCCCAAGGAGATCAGCCCTCCAGCGAGCCGTAAGTAAAGGGGGGGCATTTTTTTAAAAGAGAGACATCCCCGTTTTATTTCTGAAGGTAACCGAAAGTTTACCTTGTAGTTCGGATCTCAGCCCTTCACAGCAGAGCTCGTCTTCAGGGGATCTTGATCCGGAGATGATGGAGAGCGAAACGCCTCCGCCTGCCGTACCGTTAAGCGAGGCGGACGATGCTGAGGTGTCGTCGCGGAGGGCTTCTCCGAATCCGGCGGGGCCGGAAGGAAGCCGTATGTCCCCTCAAAGCTCTCCGTGTCCGGCCTTCGAAAAAGGCCACCGGACGAGTCCGGCAGCAACGGGTGTACGGTCGGAGGAGCTGAAGGATCTGCTCGGGCGAGCGTCTATCTCGGAAGATCATCGTACGTTAATGGGTACGGTGATTGAAAGGATTTCATCCACTGAGAGCGGATTGCATGAAGCCGCCGCAAGTTTATCGACGGGTTTTGAGGTACGCAAAATGATGTAAGCTTCGGCGCTTCGCATATAAAATGCACCTGTATAGATAGTAGCCCCGAGACTTGGTGCGGTGTCAAAAATGACGGCGCGCCGAGGATCATAACCCAGGTATAATATGTGCTCTTCCTATGTATGCGTGGCGAAGCGTCCGGTGGCTAGCCGGACTGATGAATTTGCCGAACTGAAGCGGCAACTTGACGCGGCGGATGCAGACATCACGCTTGTTAATAAGCGGCTTGACGAGTCACAAGGTATGCAACTTCTCCGCGGACACCTGGTAAGGGAGCTTGACGCCCATGCCTTACAACATGTATGCTTAATGCAGATGGTGCCGCTGCTATGGAGAACCTTCGGGCGGACCTCGCCCGAGCCAAGGAGCAAGCCAGAAAAAGTGATGCGGCGGCCGCAGAGCTAAAAGCCGAACATGCTGCTCACTGCCGAAGCAAGAAAGACATGGCCGAGATGGCCGTGAAATTGAAGAATACTAATGACCGTTGCGAGCTTCTTGAAAAAGAAGATCGAGCGAAATAAGAGGACCTGAAAAAGGTCGCCACCGAGGCCAAGGAGACTCGCTCTGCGATGAGAGCTATGAAGGAGGAGCTACGTCAGGCCGGAGATATTGCGGCTGGAAAGCCCTTTCTGATGCGGAGAAAATTCACAGATCCTAAGTACGCTCAATTGGACCGGCTGTGGAGTGGAAAGGATGCTTATCTGGACTTGGCGGCGAGTGCTGCAGACGCGGCCGAACACTTCCGAGGTCAAAAAGATCACGGAATGGAAGAGCTTTTTTGGTCGCTGTTCCATAGTCCGGAGCATCCACTTTCGTTAACCGATTGTTTGGCCGAATGGGCTGAGCTGAATAGGTTGTCTGGACTTGCCATGAAGGATGTCGTGACTCATTTGTGGCCGAAAAGGCCCGAGCCGGAGAGTTATTTTGGCTTGTTGCAGCAGTTCCTTGGTGCGGTGCCGCATATCGATGCAATGAAGCGGTCAGCATGCATAGAGGGTGCACGGATGGCTCTTGCCCGTGTCAAGACATACTGGGCGGAGATGAAGGCCACCGACGTTGCATCCCAAGATTCGGACAGAAGCCAAGTACCTGCCGAGCACTATTTTGAGGAAGTCTGCAGGCGCTTCGTTTAATAGAGACGCAATGCTCGAAGGATATTATGCTTTAATGACATGTATGATTTGTGAAAACAATGTTTCAATATAATATAAGAGCTTTTTATACTTGTGCGTTCAAGTATTAAAACACCTCTGTCGGCCGTTGATGTATATGTGTATATAACCCGAAAGATGGCAGTCCTTGGTTTCAGCCCCCACGCACATAGTGCGGGTGTTTGCAAAAAGGCGATTTTCACACTTAATCCAACGTCTTGGTCCTCAGAAGGAGGTGATAGCGTAGCAAACTAGGCAACCAGACTATAATGCTTTATCACTTTCACTTAGCCATAGGAGTTCGATGGTGGGGCTACTATATAGCTCTGGGGCACCGCGCTCTCCCGACCGGGCGCCAGATGTGCTGACCGGAAACGGTCCTTCGTTAATGCGGGGAATTCTAAACATTCCGGTGGGTCATCGAGTGGTTGACCAGTCTCACGCTATATCATGACGGTCGATTCGGCTTTCTCTGTGAGGTGCTCACCGGTCGAACCGGGGCACAATTGCAGTAGTTCTCCTGGTGCCGCGTTAGCCGATAGAACGGAACATAAGGCAGCAAAACACAGGAGCCGGGCAAACCCAACATTTGACCACAGACATGATTCGGAGCTGATGCATATAAGGCCTAACTCGAGATGCCGAACACTCCCTAAGGTATTCGGTCTTTATGAAAAACGGGCAGAATAAGCCCTAAGCCCCTGGTGTCCAGGTACGCGCAAAAGTTCTGGTGCGGCCGATGCCAAAACGCCAGCCTCCTCCTCAATTATAGCAAGAAACCGGAGGATGTGTATCAACAAGAGACAGTAAAAAAGGTTTACGCAGGGTCTTAATCTGAAAAGAATCCTTGCAACGGGTCCCTACTGCACGTCTGCATACCGTGGTTCCGTTGTGTCGTATCCTGGACGGGTGTAGCACGGTGTTCATCTGTAAAAGAGAAGAACTTAGTTGAAAAGAAAAAAGGATCGTGCGAAAAATGTAGTTTATATTAAATAAACAGAGTACGGTTCGAAAAGTGGATACGATTGATCTTTATTGTCTCTTGTTGTACATGCGTGCAGCCCCTTGTACGAGGGTATGCCGCTAGTAGGCGCCGGACTCGTCTAGCCATGTCCGGGGTTCGAATGACCTATTCAGGTGCTTTGATTAGCGGAGCCGGATTGGTGTGGGGCTGTCAAGGCTGTCTCACGTTCTTCCGTGCTCGAGTAACACTTAATACTCCCTTTTAATGAGATGATGCCATGTGGACCGGGCATTTTAAGTGTAAGAGATGCATAATGCGGTATTGCGTTAAAGCGGCGAAGCTTCACGCCTCAAAGAGTGCTTGATAGCTACTTTCTAATGGGGCGATGTGGAAGGTTATCTTTTTGCGGCGGAAGTTGTCGGATGAGCCGAACACAACTTCTAGCAGTAGGGAGCCCGTAAAATGGGCATGTAGGCCTGGCATTACCCCTTTGAAGGAGGTGTTGCTATGGCGAATTTTGGTTGGGTCTATCCCCATTTTATGGATTGTGTCACGATATAGCAGGTTTAGATCGCTACCTCCGTCCATTAGGACTTGTGTAAATTGGAGTCCGTCGATTATAGGATCTAATATCAAGGCAGTCCATCCTGCGTTAGGATACTTCCGGAATAGTCCTGATGATCGAAGGTGATTGGCTTTGACAACCATCGTTGGGACTCTGCTGGGATAGACCGTGCGGCGTGTGTTTCTATGGGCGCCGCTCTGTTTTTCCCTTTTGTCACTTGAAGTGAGTTCACTTTTTTGACTTTTTGTGGGAAATTCTTTTGTTTTCCGGTGCTCTGCTTGTGAGGTTCGTCGTCGTCCTCGCTTGGTGTGTCGAGCCCCTTGTGTTCGGCATTGAGTTTGCTTGATCGCTTGAAGACCCAACAATCTCTGTGGGTATGGTTTGCGTGCTTCCCGGGCGTACTGTGGATTTGGCATATTTTGTCCAAGATTTTGTTTAGGTTGGATAGCTCGTCGATGTTGTCCTTGAGGGGCAGTTTTTTATGATTCTGTCGGGAGCTTCTGAATCCGGCGTTGACTGTCGTGCTCTTCGGGTTGTTTCCCTTTTCCCGGCGTTGGTCCTTGCTTCGTCGTGGTTTTCCATTTCCATCCCTGACTTTGGATGTACTTGGGTCGCTGGTACTGCATCTTGCCAGCCAACTATCCTCTCCCGCACAAAAGCGGGTCATGAGGCTTGTTAATGCAGCCATGGTTCTTGGCTTCTCTTGGCCGAGGTGTCTGGCGAGCCATTCGTCTCGGACGTTGTGTTTGAAAGCTGCTAAGGCTTCGGCGTCCGGACAGTCCACTATTTGGTTCTTTTTGGTAAGGAACCTGTTCCAGAATTTGCGGGCTGACTCTCCGGGTTGTTGAGTTATGTGACTTAAATCGTCTGCATCCGGAGGACGGACATAAGTCCCTTGAAAATTTGCCCAAAAAGCATCCTCGAGCTCTTCCCAACTTCCAATGGTATTTTCAGGGAGGCTTTTGAGCCAATGCCGGGCTGGCCCTTTGAGCTTGAGGGGGTAAGTATTTTATGGCGTGGAGATCATCTCCTCTAGCCATGTGTATGTGGAGGATGTAATCCTCAATCCGCATCTGTGGTCTGTTGTTCCGTCAGATGCCTCTATGTTTACGGGTTTGAATCTCACCGGGAATTCGTGATCCAAAGACCTCATCGGTGAAACACGGGGGGTGTGTGGCACCCCTATATTTGGGTGTGCCGTGATGTTCGGATATTTGGCGTGTTGCATTGCTTGGAAGAGCTTGCTTTCTTGGCCCATAGATGGACCTAACTGGGCCATCCTTTTGATGTGAATCCTTATGCGGATCGCGTGCCGGATTGTGTGCGGGGCCGCTTGCCGCTCCATGTTTGCCATGTGGTCGTCTATCCGACCGGGCGGCCTCTTTGTTCTTTGATTGCGGGGGCTCTACGGCCTCCTCATCGAATTTGGGCAGTAATTTGCGCTTCGGGTAGCTCTTTGTTTGGCGACTGTCGCCGTATTTCTCTACGGTGTTGAGTACTTTGCTCCATCTGATTCTAAGTGCATCTTCCGCTTTTTTGAGCTTCCGCTTCTGCTTTTTAAGGCTACCCGCAGTGGCGATGAGCCTTTTGTGGAGGTTCTACTGCTCCAACAATTTGTCCGGCGTGAGATCATCCGGACTGTTATCTTCGCCGGGGATGGGTTGTTTATCCAAGTTGTACTGTTCGGACGGTTGCTCGATAGCATGTTGGTCGTCCACCGGTTCGCCCTGCTCTATGGCTGGTTCTGTGTGGCTGCCCTCTTTGTCGAGGCGGGACTTGGTGCGGCGTTTACGTTGCCGTTTTGACTGCTTTTCGAGGGATTTATCCTTCGCAGTGTCCCGTTGTTCCTCGTCGTCACTTCCTTTAGGTGTATCCACCATGTATACATCGTGGGATGAGGTGGCTGTCCAAAGATCCTATAGGTGCTGGTTCATGGTTGTCTCCTACATCGTCGTCCATACCGTCGATGTCTTCGGAGTCGAAATCGAGCACGTCGTTTAAGCTTTCGACAGTGGCTACAAAGTGGGCGGTGGGTGGGCGTTGAATTTCTTTGTCGTCCGCATCCCAACCTTCCTGACCATAGTCCGGCCAGGGCTCTCCTGATAAAGAGAGAGACTTTAGTGAATTCAGGATGTCGCCAAAGGGCGAGTCTTTGAAAGATGTCCGTGGCGATGAACTCCATAACCGGCGCCCAATTGGATTCGATTGGCGGGCGCGGAGGGTTCGGAGTCCGGCACCTCGAGTCACGGTCTTCGCAGCGACAGGGATGGAGTTCGGCTCAATCACCAGAGAGATCGTAGGCCCCGAGGCGGTGTCCAACCACTCGCCCTCGATCGGCAGAGTCGGCTCCGAGCTAAGGGTCGGAGCGGACGCCGGTGCGACCTGTGGCAATCGCTCGCGGCAGAGCTAGATCGTGCCCATCGAGACAAAGGCGGCGCGCTTGGTTGTGGCTCGAATCCGTCAAGATCAAGTCTCCGCGGATGTCGGCCGTGTAGTTCAAACTCCCAAATCTGACACGATGGCGGGGCGTAGCTTCGATCTGCTCCAGATGGCCAAGTGAATTGGCCCTTGATGCAAAGCCGCCGAATCACGAAGATCTGTCCGGGGAGAAAAGTCTCACCGGACCGCATCGTTGTTGATGATAGAAGGAGCCATCGGGCCTAAGGATGACGCATACGCAGGAACTCTCAATGAAAGCACCAATGTCGGTGTCAAAACCGGCGGATCTCGGGTAGGGGGTCCCGAATCGTATGCCTAGGCGGATGGTAACAGGAGACAAGGGACACGATGTTTTTACCTGAGTTCGGGCCCTCTCGATGGAGGTAAAACCCTACTCCCGCTTGATTAATATTGATGATATGGGCAGTACAAGAGTGGATCTACCACGAGATCGGAGAGGCTAAACCCTAGAAGCTAGCCTATGGTATGATTGTTGTTCGTCCCTACGGACTAAAACCCTCCGGTTTATATAGACACCGGATAGGGTTAGGGTTACCTGCAGTAGGTTACAATGGTAGGAGATCTACATATCCGTATCGCCAAGCTTGCCTTCCACGCCAAGGAAAGTCCCATCCGGACACGGGACGAAGTCTTCAATCTTGTATCTTCATAGTCCAGGAGTCCGGCCAACGGTGGTAGTTCGGCTATCCGCACACCCCCTAATCCAGGACTCCCTCACTTCCCCTTTCCATTCGCGTGAGACATGGTTGCTACTTCAAGCGTGGACCTTGTGCATACTCAGGTACACCCGAGGAGACCATGGAGAACCCAAGGACCAAGGCCAAGCGTGCGCGGAAGCAAAGGAAGGAGAAGGAAGAAGTGCCATCAGCTACAGCGACCGGACATCTGGCAGGAGCCCGGACATCCGGCGCCACCAACCAGAAGAAGACCAGAGGGAGACAGAAGCCAGGCGACTCTATAGTGGCCGGACATCCGGCCAACCCCCGGACATCCAGCGCCTGCCCGGAAATCCGGCGCACGCCATCCAGAGAGCAGAAGAATCGGCCACTCCCATCCCGGACATCCGGCCGAGGCCCGGACATTCGGCTCTGCTTGAGCCGCCGGACATCCGGCCCCCAGCCCGGACATCCGGCACCTGCCTGTGCGCAGAGAACGGGCCAAGGGCCCATGTATCCCCCTCTCACTTACCCCTTCGTGGGCTAGCACTATATATAATCCCCCACCTCCTCCTAGCTAGGGTTAGCACTGTGATAGCTCATTTAGAGATAGAGCTCTGCTCATCCGTACCGGATCACTCCACGTGAGGGACCGTGCCTCTTCGGAGAAGATCCATTCGTATTTAAGGCCTCCATCCGGAGAAGACAATCAAGACCTCCTCACGGAGAAGAACGGCTACTCTTGTATCCTTCCTTTGTTGATTTTGGATCATGTGTTACCTTATGCTTTCGGTGATCTAGCCCTTGTGTGATCGATTACTTGTCGGTTTAGTGATTCTCTCGTTTCTCCCCGTGTTTTCCCTTGTGTTTTCCCCACGTTCTTCGTGTTCCCCCATAGGATCCTCTCCAAACGTGAAAGATCGGCCCCATAGGGATCCGCCCTACATCATCTTGGTATCATGAGCCACGTTGATCACGTTTTTGGAGCCCTTACCCCGTGTTTTCTAGCTTGATTTTGTTGATTTCGTCCTAAATCAGAAAATCCCCACCAACAATAGCCCCCAAATTTTTTTGTGATTTGTTGGTTTGATGATGTTTTGTTGATTTTGATCCATGGATTTGCTTGGTTTCAAGTGGATCTAGCATCTCCCCAAGTTTGCCCACCTTCCATCCATGAAATCCATCAAATTTTGCCCCCGAAATCATCAATTTCCGCCCCAAAATCGAGTTCCTCGAGTTCATCCTCGGATTTGGAGCCCGGACATCCGGCCCGACCCCCGGACATCCGGCCATCCCGGAAATCCGGCCAATAGCCCGGACATCCGGCTCCTGGAGCACATTTTCGCGCAAGTTTCTGGACATCAGGCCCCGGAAATCCGGCCGGCCCCTGGGATTTCAGCCTTTTCTGTTTCACCGTTTTGACCATAACTAAATCATCCAGAGTCCGTTTTTGACATTCTTTAGCTCGTTTTGAAGCTATTGACATCCCCCATCCCACAAAAATACCACCAACATCATTTGACTCCATCAAATTTTGTGAATTTTGGCATTTTTTCCTAGGGCTTCCACCACATCATCTGATACACCACCACCGACTTCCGCAACCTAACCCATTTTGATCCATATAGCTTTAGTGGTTGCTTGAGTAGTGATTCGAGTCTCCTAAGGTGTTTCGGCTACTTAGGGACGGTTGCTTCTTCATCAACCACCACCACCACTTTCGCATAACCTTGCCCACCATACATTTCGCCAACCCGACTAAACCCAATTTTGTTTGAGTTGTGGCTTGTGTCTCCTAAGGTGTTTCGGCTACTTAGGGACGGCAACTTCAACTCCGACATGTGTATAGCTCATCATTCCACTTCAGCATTGCCAAGTGCAAACCACCACCGCTTTCCACTACCACCATTTTGACATTTGACGTTTGAGATTTTGAGTTCGTGGTTTTTTCGTTTCCTAAGGTGTTTCGGCTACTTAGGGACGAGTCTCCATCATCTTGGTATCTACATCAAGAACACCGCTACTCATCATCGCCGGACGGTAACCTCCATATCATCTTGGTATCGTGGTATCCCTCCATTGTAAATTCCCCTTGCCATTGCATTGTTAACCCCTAGCCCATTTTGCGTTACTTGCCTATTGAGACTAGCCATTTGAGTATTGCCGGCAGCGTTACTTGTGCACATTAGTGATCATACTTCCCATAGCATATATACCATATCATCGTGGTGCATATATTGGTATCATATCTTATGTCAGAAGTTTGTTCCCGCATATACACAATTGCCACTACAAAAAAATACACTTCCGTGATGATATGTGTTTGTCATAGTTGGTCGCGTTTTTTGTCATGCATGTACATCCATGACAAATTTATGACAGAATCAAGATAGTCATACATGTCTTTGTCGTAGAAGTGTTCCATGACATTACCAAAATTATCATCACGAAGTGTCCACTTCCATGACGATAAATCGCGTCACGAAGTGCTTTTCGTAAGGATGACCGACACGTGGCATCCACCGTAACGGAACGTCGTTAAGCTATCGGGTCGGGTTTTGGATACGATAACCCGTTAACAGCCCGACCAATGGGGATTTTCCACGTGTAAAATCATCATTGGCTGGAGGAAACACGTGTCGGCTCATCGTTGGGACAGATGTCATCCACTCATTGGACAGAAGGCGCCTATGATACGTCGACACGTGGCACGGCCCAACAGAGGCACATTCCTGTGAAAAGGCCGGCCCAGT
Source organism: Aegilops bicornis (assembly GCA_021605145.1). Taxonomy (NCBI): domain Eukaryota; kingdom Viridiplantae; phylum Streptophyta; class Magnoliopsida; order Poales; family Poaceae; genus Aegilops; species Aegilops bicornis. Next base: position 68,684,139 of record CM038672.1, read on the forward strand.
AAAAATTAGCAGGCCAGCCCATATAAGGCCTACTTGTGTCAGGTCCATTTAAGCCCACGAGCCATACAAGATGTGCCAATTCGACCCGTCAACGGCCCGTTAAAGATTTGACACCATTGCAGCCCATCGTCATTTCGAGCCCGCTATATATTTGGGCTCAATATCAGCCCGATGAGATTTCGGCCTGTTAACGGCCCATTTAATGGATGGGCCAATTTTCAAGATGTACATCTTTCGGCCTTTTAGCGACCCATTTAAATGTTGGGCTAGTTTACGGCCCGGTGTGTCTTTCATCCTGTTGACGGCCCATAAATCTGATGGGCCATTTGTTGTCGGACCCCAGTTTCGGCCTTTTAGCGGCCCATTTAAGTGTTGGGCCAATTTTACGGCGGTGTCACTTTCACTGTTGACGGCCCATAAATCAGTTGGGCCATTTGTAGTCGGACACGAGTTTTGGCCTTTTAGCGACCCATTTAAGTGTTGGGCCAATTCCGGCCACTGTGCCTTCGGCCCGTTAACGGACCATAAATGAGTTGGGCCATTTGTAGTCGGACCTTAGTTTTGGCCTTTTAATGGCCCATGCCCTTCATGGTCCAATACCAGCCCGGTTTCTCTTTCGGCCTGCTAAAGGCCCACAACACAGTTGGGCCATTTACAATACGACCTGACTTTCGGCCTCTTAGCGGCCCATGGTCTTCATGGTCCAGTACAAGCCCGCTGTCTCTTTCGACCGCTAAAGGCCTCATAAAGATAGTTGGGCCATATGTAGCCCAAACTTAATAACGGCACCGTTAACGGCCCGTGAAATAAATCGGGCCACCTGCCCGCTTCGATGTCGACTCGTTAACGACCGGAGGTAAGAGGGCCGACCATTAACTTTCGGCCTAGTAACGCCCATTAACTTAATGGGCCCACTAAAGTTCAGACATGTCTTTAGGCCAAATTAGATAATTTGAGCCCATTACGACGTAGCAATTATGCATGTGACCAAAACCGATCACGCAAAGGTACGACATACGAGGAATAACGTTGCACATCCAAAGCATATACTACAAGAAATTACATCCACCGGGCAATCAAAGATTGTTGCGGTGCAAATAAATGAGCAGAACCTAACCATCTACAACATCACAATCTGCAACCTCAAAGATGATGACGCCCATAAGCATGTTGGTAAGTTCTTTTTGCTTTGCTACACTTTCTCTGAAAACATTGATCAGTTGTTGTGTCGCACGACTCTGCACCTCTGATTCATCCACCATTTCCATCATTGCTTCATCCATTAATTGGTTCACAAACATACATTTATTACATTGCATTCGAGGGCGGAGGATCTTGAAACGATTCGGATGGCGATTTTGGCGGGCTTGTATTATAAATAGTGGAAAGTGTTTCGACCAATTGCATCATAACATAAATTAGGATGGGAACCAAACAGATTAATCATGAGTTATTGCCATATTAGGCCTAGATTTATCGGAAAGAAACAATGGGGTTGCCTTCTTTGCTTTTCGAGTTTGTCTTCTTATCTTGACTGCACAAAATTAACACACTAGCATTGCTATCATTGGCCAAGTTAGATAATATGAAAGCAACATTGACACAACGAACGTTTGGGCAACTAGCCTACACCAAATTAACACAATATGGCACAGCTATCATCAGCCAGGTAAGGTAGTACGAAAGCAACATTGACACAATGAATGAATGGGCAACCGGAGAAGCACTACAATTCAAGAATGTGCATGATATGAGATAGTACATTCATGCATTTCGGTATGCTAAACTACTGTGCAGTTTTCCTTACAAAATCAACACCGGCGCCTTTAACATTTTACTACAACTAATTTTAGATCGAGATAAAGGTTAGATTCACGCCGATTAACAAAATACATGTTAATGTAAAAATATAGTGATATACAACGGTAATTACATCAACATTGGAGCACGAGAGAATTCCATAAGATATTTTCCTCGAATACGATCCCAATGGAGGAAGTCTTCTATCGTTTAACCTTATTTTCTAAAAGAGAGATGGGTAAGAAACATGTAGAAAATATGATCAGAATGCTATAAAATTTCATGATGCGAGGATATGCACACGCTTCTAAGAATGGAGTTGACATTCTTTTGCTGGACTGGAGTGGACTAGTTCTTTGGCCACTAGAATCTACTTATTATCAGTGGGAGTTGGGTTTCTCTGTCTTTGGAGCGATTATCTATGAAAAATGGAGTTGGTTTATTATCTCCTGGCATTTGGATCTTTTGCAAAGACCTGGTTTGTAACCCTTCAGATTCTAACATAGTCGTCTTCCCCTTGCATGCCTTATATAGAAGAATTGTGTTTCAGTTATAAAACATGCTACAACGGAGATGGAATAGGTACTGAAGAATAGAAAGGCATGACATATTGACATGTATTCCCTCCATCCCGAAATAAATGGATGTGTCTAGGCGTATTTCAGTTCTAGATACATCCAGTTTTATCCATTTCTGCGACATTTAATCAGGGTGGAGAGAGAATTATGTAAGAGCTAGGGATACGACAGGACAACACAGTAAAAACACTGAAAAACCCACTGCAGAACCAAAGTATTCAAACCCACTGATATGAGATAGTACACTCATGCAGCTCAGCATGCAAAACTACCAGGCAGTTTTCCTTACAAAAATCAACATTGTGGCCTTTAACCATACATTTTGCTACAACTAAATTTAGATCAGATAAAGGTTGGATTCACGCCGATTAAAAAAATACATGCTAATGTAAAAATATAGTGATATACAACAGGTACTTACATCTACATTGGAGCACAGAGAATTCCTGCAAGAATCTTTCCTCATAAACGATACCATTGCAGAAATTCTTCTATCTGGTAAGCTTATTTTCTAAAAGAGAGATGGGTAAGAAACATGTAGAAAATATGATCAGCATGCTATAAAATTTCATGATGCAAGGATACGCACACGCTTCTTAGAATTGAGTTGACATATTTTTGCTTGATCGAGCGGACTAGTTCTTTGGCCACTTTGGAATCGCTTATTATCGGTAGGGAGTTGGGTTTATCTGTCTTTGGAGCGATATCTATAAAAACTGGAGTTGGTTTATTATCTCCTGGCGTTTGGATCTTTTGCAAAGGCCTTGTTTGTAACCCTTGAGATTCTAACATAGTCGTCTTCCCCTTGCATGCCTTGTATAGAAGAATGGTGCTTTAATTATAAAACATGCGACAACAGAGAGATGGAATAGGTACTGAAGAATAGAAAGGCATGACATATTGACATGTATTCCCTCCATCCGAAAAAAATGGATGGGTCTAGGCGTATTTCAGTTCTAGATACATCCTTTTATCCATTTCGACAACATGTAATCCGGACGGAGGGAGTATGGTGTAAGAGCTATGGATACGACAGGACAACCTGACAAAAAACACTAGTTGAATGTAAAACTATATGCTAGCGGAATACGTACAGAAATAACTAAGGCAACATACACGTGTATGATTGGGAAAATAAGATGCATTGCAACAGAGTACTAGAACAACACTTCAATGTAAAAAGAACATGGTATGGCGTGACGGATGAAGTACATCTTGATGAATAACAATGCATAAGATATTCAGAAGCATGATGTCCAAATTAAGCAGATGGCATTGCGATAGAGTAGAATGACAGTATTTGAATTTGAAAACATGTTATCATGAATGGAATAGGTACTGAAAAATAGGAATGCATGACATATTTACATGCATGATCAGCATGCTAAGCACATGGCATTGCAACAGAGTAGATACACTCTGTGACATTATATGCATGTTGTACCCATATCACAGGCCAAGTTAGAGCAAGGACCTTGTGGGGTGAAGAGGATTCATCATCTTTCTGCAAGTCTTCTGAAGAACTGCCTTTACATGTTCCATCATATTGAGTATCATTGACATCAAGTTTATTGGCCTTTACATTGCTCCGTGAGGTTCTTGTGGATATATCAGTGTGTGCAATTATATCTGACATGCATGGAAGACAACTAGTAGTTAGATTTATGTAAATGAGTGCCCTAGGAGATGACATAAATAGTAGGACTGGGGTTAACTAGCAGCAACAAGTCTCATAAACTAAAGGGAGAACATGATGAAAGCTACGTAATATGTATCATTTGTACTCGAGATTAACTAGATGGCACACAAAAGTATTAAAGAACAACATAGGTAATACTAGAAGTGGTATAATACTATAATCACCAAACTGTGGGATAGCATTGGCTGATGGATGATAACTATGGAACAACGTTACCTAAAGAACAAGTATCTTAGCTGAACTATGGAACAGCGTGAACTCTGAACAAGACCCATAAGAGATCGGCATGAACATACAAAGTGAAATGTGATGATCTATTTTCCGTGCTTAAATGAATAACAAAGCCATAAATGTTGCACACAAGTAAGATGAGGGTACAATCTATCCGGCTGCCATCCATAGGAGTGAGCATCATGTCTTGACTTGTCGATGGCCCCGCAGTTATTGTGGCTGTCCATGTCGGGCACGCGCATTCGATGCGAGGAACTGTTGAGTGGGGACTGAGCTCCCTTACGGTGTATTCTTCCCTTGTTGGAGCAAATGCGGTGAGTCGGAAGGCGGTGTGTGCGAAGATGCAGATAACGCATATCGTTAAGAACGACATATCTCTTTGATCAGAAGAAATACACTAAGAGATCAACAAAGAAGGTACGAGAGTGGTCACACGTCTGCTGATCAAGACTAAATTGGGGTCACACGATTTTATTTTATTTTGGTATCGTCCGATCTACGCCGGATGGCTTGATGGCCGTCTTGTGCCTCGGTGACACTGTTCGGAATCTTCCGAAGAGCCAGCGACCGACGGCAGAGCAGCCTCGCCTCCGCCATCCGTGGCCCCGCCAAAACCCCGCCTCGCCTCTACCGCTGCCGTGGTTGCGCCACCGGGCCAATCCACAAAGACTCCCGTCATCCAGATCCGTGGCGGCAGTACCTTCAACCCACGCAACTCTAAAAGATAGCCATCTAAGCGCTCGCGGCGAACTTGCGGCCCCACACCCTTACGTTAGACACCAGCCAACCGGCAGCCTAGGAGCTCCGCCGCCGAGGGGTGCTGCTTCCCATTGGGAATCGATTGGCCCGTAATAAAAATTCAGACAATCGACGCCTAAATAAAGTGATTTCAGATGTGGGTGCGACCTATCTGGCGGCATGGTGAAGTAGGCAGGGGCCAATTGCCGAGTCGGTGAAGCCGGGCGATTCTTGATGGCGACCGGCGGCAGGGAAAGAGCGATGTCGCCACGGTCAACGGCTACGCGGAAGCAGCGCCAGGACTCTGGACGGATCCGAAGTTGGAGCCGCTCCGGCGCCGTGAAGAATGGCGGGGGTGAATCGGCTCCTGTATGGTTCACGCGGCCGTCGTCGAGGCAGCACCAAAGAAGACAGAGTAAGAGGCACACGGCCCAAAGCTGCACGACGGCAATTGGCGGCGTCTCCGCATTAGGGAGGAGGGCGGCTGTGAAATTGGTGCGGTGGGGGCGCCATGGAGGTGGGGCTGAGGTTTCATGACTGGGAGAAGGAGCTTCTGGGAGAAGGTGATTTGATGCCCACGAGGTATGAATGGGGCGGGCGGGGAATTGGGAGGGAGTGGAACCATGTCTTACGGACGCATTTATGCGAAATGTGAGGGGAGTTCTGATTCTACCCTTGCCTATAGGCTTCTCACTGGGTCTGTAATCGAGGGTCGGGGATAGTAGAGTAACTTTGCTTCTCCCCAAATAGTGTGCGGGAGCGATTTCGGGCGAGGAGGGCGTGTTTCGAACTATAGTGGGCGCGAGCAATTTCGGGCGAGGAGAGCGTGTTTTGAAATAGTGGGCCTGAGCTATTTCAAAGTAGGAGAGCGTGTTTTGCCGACCATGGTTTATAAATTATTCGGCACATGTCATTTTGGCCGAGGAGAAGGCGCGCTTGATTGAAGTTACGAACCTACCCTCGATGTACAACGGGCCAATTGATGCGTGTCCCACATAGGACGGTAATTTCGCGTCTCCCATTTATTTGATCGGGCGAATTCCACCGAAAGCGAGAGAGGATGTTTAACGGTTCGTTCAAATTTTGGGAGAACGAGCATCCACGTCTACCTTACCAAGTCGATTCGAATCAAATTTTGAAATATTAGCTTGCCACTTCTTTTTAGATGGAGAGATGATGCTCGGGAGTAATGTGTTTTTACATGCTCGTTGCTAGCGATTTACTATATGACAAATAGTTGACCCACTCAAAAACGCGAATCAAACCCAAAATGAAATATCTCGATTCAATGAACTAGCTCGCTCAAGAGGGTCAAAATAGTGAACTAAATCCAAAATTGAACACCACAATCGAGTAGCATGTTGTACAGTGTTATAGTACTCCATGAACATGTTGAAAGTCAAATTACTGAACTTGTTTGATATACGCATATATCCGTTCATGTGTGGATTGCAGACAACATGTTCTCCAATTTAAATATTTGAATGCAAGTTTATATCGAAACATGGTTTATATCAGTCTTTGATGCATAAAACGCAACCTCCCCCTCTCCCGGACTCCTGTTCTCTCTCTCTCTCTCTCTCACTCTCTCGCCGACAATCTTCAATTCTGTCGCACGCATCCGACACAAAAACCTTTTTGGTCCCTCCCCTTTCTCTCTCTCTCTCTCTCTTTGTGTCTGTGGTGGGGGTCTTTCTAGTTCGCATTCATATATACACCATCTATAGGTCTCTCTCAAGACACTATGTATGATACTCTAGCTAGTCCAAGCTAGATATCTTGGATGCACTCATCATATGCACACAAATTCCTTGGCTCTTTGCCCGTAACTCTCTCACGCACCACTATGTCGCCCTCGAGCTCTCCCCCTCTCAAACTCTCCATCCACCTGGGTCACACATACACATGCATATCTCACTCGCACTCGATAGGCCCATCTAAAACTCTATCTCTCTCCCTCGTTTTCTCTCCATCTCACACGCATACACACACACAATCTCATGCCCAGCTAGCCAAGTATGATGGTCTCTCACTCAAGTGTAGGCACACGCAGTCCCCCCTATATGTATATGACTAGCTAATCTTAGTCTCCATCACAAACATGTGCATGGTCTATCTTGATTTCTCTCGGGGCATCTTTCTATCACGCACGCACTCCCTCGATCTCGCACCCATATAGTCCCCTCACGATCTCGAGGGGATCTCTATATCACAAACACACCCTCTCTCCCTCCCCATGCATCCATGCCATCCATGTGTCCCCCTCGACCTTTTTTCCTTGTTGGCCAGACCTCTATTGGACATGTGCTACAGGGGTGTCTCTCTCCGTTGCAAACAATCACGCACTAGCTATCTTCGTGTATCTCCTCGCCTCGCTTTTCCATCTCGGAGATGCATGCGTGATATGTTCACATAAGAAACTCAACACACACACTCTCTCTAATTTATCATTTGTTGTCACTTTCTCTTTCACACACATACTCTTTTTGCACACTTACTCATTCTCCTTCACACGCACTTGATCTGTCTCGACTGAGGCACTTTCCTCCGTCCATAGCACATATATTTATTGAAAAGTCAAACATCACAAAGTTTGACCATGTACGTGGAGAAAAAGAATTACATCTAGTACGGAAAACATATACCATTAGATTCACCATGAGATGTAGTTTTGTATGATGTATCCTTGGTATTGTAGATATAAATAACATTTGCGTAAACCTGATCAAAGTTTCCAAAGTTTGACTTCTAAAAAATTTACATGCACCTTTGCATTATCGGCGGATGGAATATCTCTTCCCCTCTCAGCTATCTCGACGCACTACTAAGGCTTATCGGGCTCCTCAATCTCTCTCAAACTTTATTGGTCGGTTTGGTTCGTGACACGACCCTCATCCCTTGATGGTCGGTGCACCGGTGTGGACGTGAGATGTAAAATATTTCTGCCTGGCCAGCTTGTGTGGTGTTGAAGCGTTTGGTTCATGCCCGGGCCGTGCAAAGCATCAACGTCCCATCAATCAATCCATGCATCAATTATTTAATGCTAATATCCATCCATGTTCTTTATTCGTGGGTCGCACGACCGTGCACGGCCAGCGCTCAAATCGGTCGCTTGGGCGAGGCTACTTGCAGTGTCCGGAGTTCAGCCAGGCTAATTAAAGTGCAAGGAACCCAGCCCAAAGCGGGCTTTCTTTTCATGTGGTAGCAACCAAACAAGCGTGCATGAAATCCAGCCACAACCCTGTGCCACGCAAAAGATGCTCACGACGCAAGCCAAACTAGCCTTATATCTCCTGGTTCACACATACACATGTCTCGGCCAAGCGCTATACATATAGACCCATCCAACACTCTCCGCCCTTGTTCTCTCTCCATGTGACACGCACCCCCCTAAGTACCATAATCCCTCACAACATCATCGGCTCTATTTGGATCCATGGGTTAGAGTTAGTTTGGGTTAGTTTGGAGTCAACTAACCCAAAAAGATCCAAACATGAGGGTTAGTTTAGGTTAGATGCATCTAACCCATCCAAAAAAACTAACCCATCCAAGAGGTGCTTATTTCCGTTAGTTCTTCTCGGGACCACTAATAAACACTTTTTTCTCTCACTCTCCCCGCATGAGATCCCTCCCACTTCCTCGAAGCTTCTCGTCCCTCTCCTCCCTCCCTCTCGCACCGCCCGTGAAGGTGCCTCGCCATATTCGTGCTCCATCTAACCCTGCCATCCAAACACCTCTTTACTTAGAGTTAGTTCAGGGTTAGTTCAGGGTTAGAATCTAACTCTAACCTCTAACTGAGTTAGAGTATCCAAACAGGGCCATAGGCGCAAGCACTCCCCCTCCTAAGTATGCTTATCTCTTACTAGCCATCGTGAACACACGTATTGTCTCCTTCCATCCATACGTCTATCTCGATATCTCTCGGGGCATCTTCTATCGCGCACACACCTTGTCACTCGATCTCCCACCCATGTAGTCCCATCACGATCTCGGGGATCTCTATGACAAACATACACTCTCTCCTCCCCATGTCTGCATTTTCTCCGTCGTCTCTCGACCTCTCTCCCTTGTTTGTCGACCCCTCTTGGACACGTGCTAGGGGTCTTCTGTCTCGGTTCCAAACAACCACACACTATCTCCTCACCTTGCCTACGCTGTCGAAGATGCATGTGTGATATGTTTGCATAAGACACGCACGCCTTTTCTCCACTTTCATTGTGTGTTGTCCACGTCTCTTTCACACACGCACACACACTTTTTTCGCTCACTCTCTCTCTCTCTCTCTCTCTCTCTCTCTCTCTCGTTAGGGACTCATCACGTCCATAAGCATATTGATGTTTTGAAAAGTAAAACCTCAGAAAAGTTTGACCAGGTATATGTGGAGAAAAACATTTACATCTGGAACGATCATTAGATTCATCACATGTACTTACTTCGGGCGCGTTCGGAGGCTCTCCAGCTCCATGCTTCACCAATTTCTGGAGTGGAGCTGAGCCGAACGAGTTTGGGCCAAGAAGCTAGAAGCGAGAAGCCCAGCCAGTCGCTAGTGTAAAAATGTGAAGCACCAAAAGTCCAGCTCCACGGATTGGAAAAGGAGAAGTTCGTCCAAATTACGTACAACTGCCACCGCCAAGTGAGGGTAGATCGAACCGGTACGCTCGCTGGAACATATCTCGATCGAATCGGTACACTGTGTTCCTTCTCTCGCTGGAAAGCCAAGCTGGGCTGCCTCCAACCGGCCCATTATGGCGCTAAGTGAAGGAAATATGCCCTAGAGGCAATAATAAAAGTTATTATTTATTTCCTTATTTCATGATAAATGTTTATTGTTCATGCTAGAATTGTATTAACCGGAAACATAATACATGTGTGAATACATAGACAAGCAGTGTCACTAGTATGCCTCTACTAGACTAGCTTGTTAATCAAAGATGGTTATGTTTCCTAACCATAGACAAAGGAGTTGTCATTTGATTAACAAGGTCACATCATTGGTTGAATGATCTGATTGACATGACCCATTCCATTAGCTTAGCACCCGATCGTTTAGTATGTTGCTATTGCTTTTATCCATGACTTATGCATGTTCCTATAACTATGAGAATATGCAACTCCGTTTACGGAGGAACACTTTGGGTACTACCAAAGCGTCCTGGCGTAATCGGGTGATTATAAAGGAGTACTACAGGTGTCTCCAAAGGTAGATGTTGGGTTGGCGTGTTCGAGATTAGAATTTGTCACTCGGAGAGGTATCTCTGGGCCCTCTCGGTAATACACATCACTAAGCCTTGCAAGCATTACAACTAATGAGTTAGCTGTGAGATGATGTATTACGGAACGAGTAAAGAGACTTGCCATTAACGAGATTGAACTAGGTATTGGATACCGACGATCGAATCTCGGGCAAGTAACATACCGATGACAAAGGGAACAACGTATGTTGTTATGCGGTCTGACCGATAAAGATCTTTGTAGAATATGTAAAGAGCCAATATGGGCATCCAGGTCCCGCTATTGGTTATTGACGGAGACGTGTCTCGGTCATGTCTACATTGTTCTTGAACCGTAGGGTCCGCACGCTTAAGGTTTCGATGACGGTTATATTATGAGTTTTGTGTATTTTGATGTACCGAAGGAGTTCGAGTCCGGATGTGATCACGGACATGACGAGGAGTCTCGAAATGATCGAGACATAAAGATTGATATATTGGACGGCTATATTCGGACACGGAAAGGTTCCGGAAGTTTCCGGAGAAAACCGGAGTCTTGGGAGGGTTACCAGAACCCCCAGGGAAGTAATGGGCCTTATTGGGCCAAAGGGGGAGAGAGAGGGCCGCACCAGGAGGTGGCGCGCGCCCCCCCCATGGGGAGTCCGAATTGGACAAGGAGGGGGGGCGAGGCCCCCCTTTCCCTCTCCCTCTCCCTCTCTTTCCTTCCCCCTTCCTCCTTCCTAGTTGTACTAGGAAAGGGGAGTCCTACTCCCACTAGGAGGAGGACTCCCCCCTCCCTTGGCGCGCCTCCTAGGGCCGGGCCCCTCCCCTTGCTCCTTTATATCACGGGGCAGGGGGGCACCCTAGGACACACAAGTTGATCCTTGAGATCGTTCCTTAGCCGTGTGCGGTGCCCCCCTCCACCATATTCCACCTCGGTCATATCGTAGCGGTGCTTAGGCGAATCCCTGCGTCGGTAGAACATCAAGATCGTCACCACGCCGTCATGCTGACGGAACTCTCTCACCCCGGAGCTTTGCTGGATCGAACTGAGGAGCGTCACCGAGCTGAGCGTGTGCCAAGAACTCGAGGCGCCGGAGTAACGGCGCTGGGATCGGTTGGATCGCGAGGAGAACGTCGACTACTTCCTCTACGTTGTGATCGCTTCGCTCGGTCTCTGAGTGCGTAGACAACACTCTCCCCTCTCGTTGCTATGCATCACCATGATCTTGCGTGTGCGGAGGAAAAGTTTGAAATTACTACATTCCCCAACAAAGTGGCATCCGAGCCTAGGTTTTTATGGTTTGATGTTTTGCACGAGTAGAACACAAATGAGTTGTGGGCGATACAAGTCATACTGCCTACCAAAGCATGTCATACTTTGGTTCAGCGGTATTGTGAGATGAAGCGGCCTGCACCGACATTACGCCAGACGCTTACGCGAGACTGGTTTCACTGCTACGAGCACTCGTGCTTAAAGGTGGCTGGCGGGTGTCTGTCTCTCTCACTTTAGTTGAACCGAGTGTGGCTACGCCCGGTTCTTGAGAAGGTTAAAACGGAGTCTAATTGACGAAGTATCGTTGTGGTCTTGATGCGTAGGTGAGATTGGTTCTTACTTAAGCCCATAGCAGCCACGTAAAATTTGCAACAACAAAGTAGAGGACGTCTAACTAGTTTTTGCAGGGCATGTTGTGATGTGATATGGTCAAGACGTGATGCTATATTTTATTGTATGAGATGATCATGATATGTAACCGAAGTTATCGGCAAATGGCTGGAGCCATATGGTTGTCGCTATATTGTATGAAATGCAACGCTTCTGTAATTGCTTTACTTTATCACTAAGCGGTAGCGATAGTCGTAGAAGCAATAGATGGCGAAGCGACAACGATGCTACGATGGAGATCAAGGTGTCGGCGCGGTGACGATGGTGATCACGATGGTGCTTGAGATGGAGATCACAAGCACAAGATGATGATGGCCATATCATATCACTTATATTGATTGCATGTGATGTTTATCCTTTATGCATCTTATTTTGCTTTGATTGACGGTAGCATTTTAAGATGATCTCTCACTAAAATTATCAAGTAGTGTTCTCCACGAGTATGCACCGTTGCCAAAGTTCGTCGTGCGAGACACCACGTGATGATCGGGTGTGATAAGCTCTCGTCCATCTACAACGGGTGCAAGCCAGTTTTGCACACGCAGAATACTCGAGTTATACTTGACGAGCCTAGCATATGCAGATATGGCCTCGAACACGGAGACCGAAAGGTCGGCGTGAATCATATAGTAGATATGATCAACATAAGATGTTCACCATTGAAAACTACTCCATCTCACGTGATGATCGGTTATGGTTTAGTTGATTTGGATCACGTGATCACTTAGATGACTAGAGAGATGTCTGTCTAAGTGGGAGTTCTTAAGTAATATGATTAATTGAACTTAAATTTATCATGAACTTAGTACTGATAGTATCTTGCTTGTCTATGTTTGTTTATAGATAGATGGCTCGTCTTTGTTGTTCCGTTGAATTTTAATGCGTTCCTTGAGAAAGCAAAGTTGAAGGATGATGGTAGCAATTACACGGATCGGGTCCGTAACTCTCGAGGATTATCCTCATTGCTGCATGTAAGAGTTACGTCTGGATGCACCGCTAGGTGCCAACTCTTCTTGATGCTGGCCCGACGGCGTTAAGAACGTCTGGCGAGCAAAGCGATGACTACTCTATAGTTCGATGTGCCATGCTTTACGGCTTAGAACCGGGTCTTCAACGATGTTTTGAACGTCATGGAGCATATGAGATATTCCAGGAGTTGAAGTTGATATTTCAACAGAATGCCCGGATTGAGAGATATGAAGTCTTCAATAAGTTCTATAGCTGCAAGATGGAGGAGAATGGGTGCATCGGTGAGCACATACTCGAGAATGTCCGGGTATTACAATCACTTGACTCAACCGGGAGTTGATCTTCCGGATGATTGTGTCATTGACAGAATTCTTCAATCACCGCCACCAAGCTACAAAGGCTTCGTGATGAACTATAATATGCAAGGGTTAGTAAAGACTATGCTCGAGCTCTTCGCAATGCTAAAGGCTGCGGAGGTAGAAATCAAGAAGGAGCATCAAGTGTTGATGGTCAATAAGACCACTAGTTTCAAGAAGAAAGGCAAAGGGAAGAAGAAGGGGAACTTCAAGAAGAACAGCAAACAAGTTGCTTTCAGAGAAGAAACCCAAGTCCGGACCTAAACACAAATCGAGTGCTTCTACCGCAAGCAGACCGGTCCTTTGGAAGCGGAACTGCCCCAAGTATTTGGCGGATAAGAAGGATGGCAAGGTGAACAAAGGTATATGTGATATACATGTTATTGATGTGTACCTCACTAGAGCTCGCATGAGCACTTTGGGTATTTGATCTTGGTTACATTCGATATTTGCAACTCGAAGCAGGGACTACGGATTGCGAACACCGGCAAAGGACGAGGTGACGATGCGCGTGGGAAATGGTTCCAAAGTCGATGTGATCGCGGGTCGGCACGCTACCTCTACATCTACCTTCGGGATTAGTTTTAGACCTAAATAATTGTTATTTGGTGCCGCGTTGAGCATGAACATTATATCTGGATCTTGTTTGATGCGAGACGGTTATTCATTTAAATCGAGAGAATAATGGTTGTTCTATTTATATGAATAATATCTTTTATGGTCATGCACCCTTGAAGAGTGGTCTATTTTTAATGAATCTCGATAGTAGTGATACACATATTCATAATGTTGAAACCAAAAGATGCAGAGTTGATAATGATAGTGCAACTTATTTGCGGCACTGCCGTTTAGGTCATATTGGTATAAAGCGCATGAAGAAACTCCATACTGATGGACTTTTGGAGTCACTTGATTATGAATCACTTGGCACTTATAACCGTGCCTCATGGGCAAGATGACTAAAACCCCGCTTCTCGGTACTATGGAGAGAGCAACAGATTTGTTGGAAATCATACATACGGATGTATGTGGTCCAATGAATGTTGAGGCTCGTGGCGGATATCGTTATTTTCTCACCTTCACAGATGATTTAAGCAGATATGGGTATATCTACTTAATGAAACATAAGTCTGAAACATTTGAAAAGTTCAAAGAATTTCAGAGTGAAGTTGAAAATCATCGTAATAGGAAATAGAGTTTCTACGATCTGATCGTGGAGGCGAATATTTGAGTTACGAGTTTGGTCTACATTTGAAACAACGCGGAATAGTTTCGCAACTCACGCCACCCGGAACACCACAGCGCAATGGTGAGTCCGAACGTCGTAATCGCACTTTACTAGATATGGTTCGATCTATGATGTCTCTTACAGATTTAACGATATCGTTTTGGTGTAATGCTCTTGAGACGGCCGCATTCACGCTGAATAGAACACCGTCAAAATCCGTTGAGGCGACACCTTATGAACTATGGTTTAGCAAGAAACCAAAGTTGTCGTTTCTTAAAGTTTGGGGATGCGATGCTTATGTGAAAAAGCTTCAACCTGATAAGCTCGAACCTAAATCGGAGAAATGTGTCTTCATAGGATACCCAAAGGAGATTGGGTACACCTTCTATCACAGATCCGAAGGCAAGACATTTGTTGCTAAGAATGGATCCTTTCTAGAGAAGGAGTTTCTCTCGAAAGAAGTGAGTGGGAGGAAAGTAGAACTTGATGAGGTAATCTGTACCTTCTCCCTTATTTGAAAGTAGTTTATCACAGAAACCGGTTTCGCGACATCTACACCAAATAGTGAGGAAGTTGATGATGTTGATCATGAAACTTCAGATCAAGTTACTCTGAGAACCTCGTAGATCAACCAGAGTAAGATCCGCACTTTTGAGTGGTACGGTAATCCTGTTACGGAAGTCATGCTACTAGATCATGATGAACCTACGAACTATGAAGAAGCGATGGTGAGCCCAGATTCATAAAATGGCTTGAGGCCATGAAATGCGAGATAGGATCCATGTATGAAAACAAAGTGTGGACTTTGGTTGACTTGCACGAGGGTCGACAAGCAATAGAAAACAAGTGGATCTTCAAGAAGAAGATCGACGACAGTAATATTATCGTCTACAAAGCTCGACTTTTCGCAAAGGGTTTTCGACAAGTTCAAGGGATTGACTACGATGAGACCTTCTCACCCGTAGCGATGCTTAAGTCTGTCCGAATCATGTTAGCAATTGCCGCATTTTATGATTATGAAATTTGGCAAATGGATGTAAAGACTGCATTCTGAATGGATTTACGGAAGAAGAGTTGTATATTATTCAACCAGAATTTTTTTTCGATCCAAAGGGAGCTAACAAAGTGTGCAAGCTCCAGCGATACATTTATGGACTGGTGCAATCATCTCGGAGTTGGAATAAAAGCTTTGATAGTGTGTTCAAAGCATTTGGGTTTATACAGACTTTTGGAGATGCCTGTATTTAGAAGAAAGTGAGTGGGAGCTCTGTAGCATTTACGATATTATATGTAGATGACATATTACTAATCGGAAATGATATAGAATTCTGGATAGCATAAAGGGATACTTGAATAAGAGTTTTTCGATGAAGGACCTCGGTGAAGCTGCTTACATATTGGGCATCAAAATCTATAGAGATAGATCAAGACGCTTAATTGGACTTTCACAAAGCACATACCTTGAATTTTTTTTGAAGAAGTTCAAAATGGATCAAGCAAAGAAAGGGTTCTTGCCTGTGTTACAAGGTGTGAAGTTGAGTAAGACTCAATGCCCGACCACTGCAGAAGATAGAGAGAAAATGAAAGATGTTCCCTATGCCTCAGCCATAGGCTCTATCATGTATGCAATGTTGTGTACCAGACCTGATGTGTGCCTTGCTATAAGCTTAGCGAGGGAGGTACCAAAGTAATCCAGAGTGGATCATCGGACAGCGGTCAAGAACATCTGAAATACACGAAAAGGACTAAGGATATGTTTCTCGTATATGGAGGTGACAAAGAGCTCATCGTAAATGGCAGTTACGTTGATGCAAGCTTTGACACTGATCCGGACGATTCTAAATCGCAAACCGGATACGTATTTACACTAAGCGGAGGAGCATCGGTTGGTGCAGTTCTAAACAAAGCGTCGTGGCGAGATCTACATGTGAAGCGGAATACATAGCAGCTTCGGAAGCAGCTAATGAAGGAGTCTGGATGAAGGAGTTCATATCCGATCTAGGTGTCATACCTAGTGCATCGGGTCCAATGAAAATCTTTTGTGACAATACTGGAGCAATTGCTTTAGCAAAAGATTCCAGATTTCACAAGAGAACCAAACACATCAAGAGACGCTTCAATACAATCCGGGACTTAGTCCAGGTGGGAGACATAGAGATTTGCAAGATACATACGGATCTGAATGTAGCAGACACTTTGAATTAGCCTCTTCCACGAGCATATCATGATCAACACCAAGACTCCCTGGGTGTTAGAATCATTACTATGTAATCTAGATTATTGACTCTAGTGCAAGTGGGAGACTGAAGGAAATATGCCCTAGAGGCAATAATAAAAGTTATTATTTATTTCCTTATTTCATGATAAATGTTTATTGTTCATGCTAGAATTGTATTAACCGGAAACATAATACATGTGTGAATACATAGACAAACAGAGTGTCACTAGTATGCCTCTACTAGACTAGATTGTTAATCAAAGATGGTTATGTTTCCTAACCATAGACAAAGGAGTTGTCATTTGATTAACAAGGTCACATCATTGGTTGAATGATCGATTGACATGACCCATTCCATTAGCTTAGCACCCGATCGTTTAGTATGTTGCTATTGCTTTTATCCATGACTTATGCATGTTCCTATAACTATGAGAATATGCAACTCCCGTTTACCGGAGGAACACTTTGGGTACTACCAAAGCGTCACAACGTAATCGGGTGATTATAAAGGAGTACTACAGGTGTCTCCAAAGGCAGATGTTGGGTTGGCGTATTTCGAGATTAGAATTTGTCACTCCGATTGTCGGAGAGGTATCTCTGGGCCCTCTCGGTAATACACATCACTAAGCCTTGCAAGCATTACAACTAATGAGTTAGCTGTGAGGTGATGTATTACGGAACGAGTAAAGAGACTTGCCAGTAACGAGAGTGAACTAGGTATTGGATACCGACGATCGAATCTCGGGCAAGTAACATACCGATGACCAAGGGAACAACGATATGTTGTTATGCGGTCTCGACCGATAAAGATCTTCGTAGAATATGTAGGAGCCAATATGGGCATCCAGGTCCCGCTTATTGGTTATTGACCGAGACGTGTCTCGGTCATGTCTACATTGTTCTCGAACCGTAGGGTCCGCACGCTTAAGGTTTCGATGGCGGTTATATTATGAGTTTTGTGTATTTTGATGTACGAAGGAGTTCGGAGTCCGGATGTGATCACGGACATGACGAGAGGAGTCTCGAAATGATCGAGACATAAAGATTGATATATTGGACGGCTATATTCGGACACGGAAAGGTTCCGGAAGTTTCCGGAGAAAACCGGAGTGCTGGGAGGGTTACCAGAACCCCGTGGAAGTAATGGGCCTTATTGGGCCAAAGGGAGAGAGAGGGCCGCACCAGGAGGTGGCGCCCCCCATGGGGAGTCCGAATTGGACAAGGAGGCGCGGCACCCCTTCTCTCTCCCTCTCCTCTCTTTCCTTCCCCTTCCTCCTTCCTAGTTGGACTAGGAAGGGAGTCCTACTCCCACTAGGAGGAGGACTCCCCCTCCTTGGCGCCTCCTAGGGCCGGCCAGCCCTCCCCTGCTCCTTTATATACAGGGGCAGGGGGCACCCTAGGACACACAAGTTGATCCTTGAGATCGTTCCTTAGCCGTGTGCGGTGCCCCCTCCACCATATTCCACCTCGGTCATATCGTAGCGGTGCTTAGGCGAAGCCTGCGTCGGTAGAACATCAAGATCGCCACCACGCCCGTCAGGCCGACGGAACTCTCTCTCCCCGGAGCTTTCTGGATCGAACTGAGGAGCGTCACCGAGCTGAGCGTGTGCCAAGAACTTCGAGGCGCCGGAGTAACGGCGCTGGGATCGGTTGGATCGCGAGGAGAACGTCGACTACTTCCTCTACGTTGTGATCGCTTCCCGGTCTCACGAGTGCGTAGACAACACTCTCCCCTCTCGTTGCTATGCATCACCATGATCTTGCGTGTGCGTAGGAAATTTTTTGAAATTACTACGTTCCCCAACACTAAGGCAGGCCACCCTTGCTGCCAGCCCATAGTAGCGATGGGGAGAAGCTAGCGATCGCAGCCGAACGGATGTGTCTCGCTGCATGGAGTGAGAAGCTGAGATGGGAAGCTAGAATTGTGGAGTTCGTGGAGTTGGGACGAGATCAGAACAGGCCCTTCATACTATCATTTATCTTTGGTATTGCAGATATAAGTAATTTCTTTATAAACTTGGTCAAAGTTTCAAAAGTTTGACTTAAAAAAATGTTGTAACTACATTATCAAACAGAGGGAGTAGCTCTTTCTCTCTCTCTGCTATCTCTCACGGGCCTCCCCTCTCACTCAAACTCTCTATACCGACGGATTATACGCTCACTGTGTCAGCGTATAGCTTCGTATATTGTTTAATTGACCGGACAACCAATCCACATGCTGCGTTGTCAGCTCGTGTTCTGTATCTTGGTGTGCTGGCCCATGTGGCAGTGGGTGAAAATAAGTAAACTAGAGGGCAAACTTCTTGCGCACGAAGGATGCACTCGCGCACAATTCACCACCATCGCATGGGCGGCATGCATGAAGGACGACTCACAAGACACCCAGCACACAACACACACCAGCACTGCGTGTACACCAGCGTCGCCACGGTTGAGATGGACGGCGAGGCAGCGAACAAGCAGAGGCCGCTCGAGCCAAAACCGCATCCGGCGAGCCTGGACTTCATCAGCAGCCTCCCCGACGACATGTTGCTCGTCATCATCAGACTCCTCCCCACTAAATCTGCCGTGCGGACCGCCCTGCTCTCCCGGCGGTGGCGCCCCCTCTGGCGCTGCGTCCCCCTCAACCTCACCGTCGACAGATGCCTCTACGACGGGGATTGCAAACGCATACGCGGTCTCCAAGATCCTTTCATCGCACCACAGGCCAGCCAGACGCCTTGACATCCGCATGTTCAGTACCAACTGCAAGGTCCAACCCAAGTTTGACGAGTGGTTCTTATCCCCCGCCCTAGATCAGCTCGAGGAGCTCAGCTTTGAAGCTGGACGATGTCGCTCTTTGCCGCCGTCCGCGCTCCGCCTCACGCCAACGTTGCGCCGCGCTAGCTTCAGCTCCTGCTATCTTCCCCAGATTAATGCCGCGCACGCCCTTCTTCTCCCTCAACTCAAGTAGCTCGACCTCTTCGACGTTGTCATCTCGAAGAAGGCTATGGAGCACCTGCTCCGCAGCTGTACTGCGCTCGAGTACCTTCGTCTTGAGCAGATCCACGGGTTCATTAGCCTCCGCATCGCCTCGATGAATCTCTGATGGATTTATGTGTCTTGCTGGCCCCGCAACAAGACATCAATTGGGAAGAGATCACTCCAGTTGTTCCACGTTATGGTCATTGAGAATGCACCTTTCCCTGAGAGATTGCTTGTATCGGATCTAGAAGGTCCAACAAAAATCAGGGTCATTGACGCGCCGAAATTGACAGCGTTAGTGTACTCATCTGCCAAATTCTCCGAACTCTTTATTGGATTTGTAATCGTTCAGGTACAACACTCATCTTCTTCTCCGTCTTGTTGAAATTCACATTTTTAAATTTCTTCTTGATGTATTTACGACCGTCTTCCAGAAAATGATTCCCACAAGCTTGACCCAGTCCATGCGCACAGTGAAGATCTTAGCACTAAAATCTATCGGCCCCAATCTGGATCAAGTTGTTGGATTCCTTACATGCTTTCCATGCACGGAGAAACTACTCATCGAGGTGAAACTTCTTTCCTATTAGTAAATGGTAATCACAACATAGCTCAATTTTTTCGTAATTTTCCCAAATTACGATGACAAGTGTAGTGTTCAAAACTACATCTACGCACTGCACCAAAAGAAATGTTTTTAGTATTTTTTCTCACGTGATCACCTGCATCATTTTTATGCTGTACTACTATAGTAGCCTAGGCTAGTCATAGTGGAAAGTAACTTAGACTACTCCCGGTAACTCTATGGTTACCCTAAGGGCAAGTACTACCTCCGTCTGGTTTACTCTTCCAATTTTGTAGTATCAAAATTTGACCATAGATTTAATCGACAAAATGTTAATGCATGTCACTAAGAACTATATCGTTGGATTCGTATTTGAACATAATTTCAAATGGTGTAATTTTTAGTGACATGCATTGGCATTTTCTTAGGTAAATCTATGGTCAAAATTTTATACTAAATACGAGGTAGTATTCCCTCCGTCCCAAAATTCTTGTCTTACGTTTGATTAGATACGGATGTATCTAACACTAAAATGTAACTAGATACATCCATGTTTAGACAAATTTAAGACAAGAATTTTGGGACGGAGGGAGTACAAAAATGGGCTATGTAGGCCAAAACACGTGCCAAATTCACTTGTGATGCATTTGGCATCGATGCCCCTCCATTGCTCACCTAGTGCCCCAATCTGGATCACCTACTTTGCTCCGGTGCCAAATTAACTCACGCAATGAAAAAACACTACGTGGGAGAGAGAGAGAGAGAGAGAGAGAGGACCGAGGCAATAAAAAAACACTTGTTTGGGAGAGTGAGAGGCTAGTGTAGTTGGTTTGATTGATTTGTTTATACATGTGGGTCTATGTGCACAGCAGTGCCAACTCTCTCACATCGCGAGAGCGGTGCCAAAATCTTTTGATTTGACATCGATGCGTATTATGTGGCATACTTTTGCGAAATATGGCATCGGCCACATAGTGGAAGGCAACAAATGCCCAAGCTCTTCACGTGCTCCTAGTTAAATGAGATGAAACAGAAAGATAGAGAGAAAGAGGGAGAGAGAGAGAGAGTGAGTGAAAAAATATCACTAGCCAGCCAACCCTATCATATGAGCGAATGATATTGGTACCTCTTGATGACACGGCAATCTTATGCAACCAGCTGCTCTAATATGTTCTCTTCCTTTGCAGATAAAAAAGACCCGAAAGTGAAAATTGTGCTGCACTATAACAATCTCATCGAATGCCTTGATCTCCATCTTACAGAAATTGATTTGATCGACTACCGAGGCAGCACATCTGAGATTAAATTGGCGGGTTCTTTATTCCGGAGGCAAGTGTGCTCAAGGTAATGAGGTTTGGCGTTCTCTGGTGCAACAATGAATGGCGTCTTGATCACATAAGCGTCTAAGCCTAAATGACAAAGTCTCCATGAAGCTGAATTTGTTTTTGAAACATCAAGTGGCGAGAGACTTGAAAACTTATTTGCCCATTAGTGACTTGTCGTAGGCGGTGGATTTTAGTTTGTACGATAACGCTGCATCCACCTAAAGTAACGAAAGTTCTTACGTAAACTTCCTAGTAATTCCCTC
This sequence comes from Aegilops bicornis, assembly GCA_021605145.1. Taxonomy (NCBI): domain Eukaryota; kingdom Viridiplantae; phylum Streptophyta; class Magnoliopsida; order Poales; family Poaceae; genus Aegilops; species Aegilops bicornis. The sequence goes on from CM038672.1 coordinate 68,705,949, forward strand.
TACCTAGGTGCAGCATTACTCCTAACATTTGTAATATAAGTTTGAAACTTGTAATATTGCCGTGTCCTATTCCTGCGTTTTCAAAATCCTGCGAATCAAACAGGTCCTGAGTTGGTGATGATGTTGTGCCTCCCATCTTTCACCAATAGCCGTCGGATCTAGATCTGACGCATACAAACCAAGCTTCTCCATTTTTGCGAGAAAGATGCCGCACTTGTTCCCTATTTACAAACAACTCCTTGTCTCTCACAATCAGCCTTATCTCCTCCCCACCACATCTAGAAGGTCGTGGAAAAATCTGGCGGGATGGCCGCTGCCGGAGCCGTCCACCCCCAATCTTGGTGTTCTGTGCAATGCACGGGCATCTACGCACGGGAAATTATGTCGAACAGGGCTAGTTGTAAGTAGGCTAGCTCTACAGCCATGATGATAGTGACTGCAGACGGTGAGGCTGACTATGTTATGCCGAACATGGCGCCTATACTCAGGTGTCATCTCCGGCGCAGGGTCTTGTCACTTCATTGTGAGGAGCAGCACGTAATAATTTGACCAACGGGTAGTACAGTGCTAGTACTCCTAGGAGTACTACATTGGTAGTACTACTACTAGTACTAGTAGCACCACCGTCTGGATATAGGAGTACTACCACGTCCATTTGGATTTTAGTATTTGACTAGCAATATCTAGTAATGCATGTCATAAAAAATGTACTACTCCCTCTGTAAATAAATACATGGTGTTTTATTCCTATCGGCGAGAGAACTTAATGTTATTTTGCTAACTAGAGTACTAATAGGATTACATGCAATGAACTAAACACTGCATGTCATGTTTGGTAGTCTCAAGTCATTGAAAGCATGCACGGCCCACATCTCTCATTGGTTGATATGTCACGAAATAAGAAACAAGGAGGAGTTAATGCATCGTGCCTAAGTGTTTTGGGATTATTTGGTTTTCGTAATGTGACTTACACAACATTTTGTTTACATGCATTAACATTTTATTAGTTAAGTCAAAGGTCAAAACTTGGCGCAAAATGCAAAGGGGACCAATAAACCAGATAAACATCAAACTTCTCTCGTTTGGCCCCAACTAGAGGTCCGGTGAGATGACTATATCAAGACCGCACGGAGGGGGCGCAGCTTCATTGACTTTCACGGCAAGCGCCTTTGGGTGAATGACACGTGGGCCTGTGGGGTGGCTGGCCCACCTATCATACAGCCAAAGGCAGGTCTGAGAGGGCCGAGGAGTAGTACGAAATCCTACGCACCTACTCACGCTAACCAAGGGCAAGAGTGATCACTCGAATCGCAAGATCGATTGACTACTACCTCCGTCTGGTTTATTAGTCTCCTTTGTAATTTGTGCTAAATTTTGACCCAAGATTTAACTAACAAAATGTTGATGCATGTCAACAAAATTATATTTTTGGATTCAGTATTTGAACATAGTTTTCAGTGATATAATTTTTAGTAACATGCGTAAACATTTTGTTAGTTAAATCTGTGGTCAAAATTTGACACGGATTACAATGGGGACCAATAAACCAGGACAGAGGTAGTAGAAGCTAAGCTAGACCCATGGAGGCGATGAGCGCGAGCATCAGCCGGCTGTGCTGTGATGGTCCATTTACGCCAGCCTGCGGCCTGGCAACGAGGAACGTCTCTAGGTAGTATTGCTTGAGGCCGCCAGGGCGAGGGGCCGCTTGGACGACAGCTTCGTCTCCTTGTTCGACGAGGTCCTCATCGGTTTCCTCGACAAGTTCACCGTCGTCAAGAAGCTCGAGGATGACTTTGACGTAAGCCTCCAGCCGACGCGCCCAGGCTCTGCGATGCCCGCCACCCTCAACGGCCACTATGGTGACAACCTCTTCGACGCACTGGTGGCCCTGAGACTGCCCGCCGTCGCACCGGAAAATGTCCACCTCGAGGTCACGCTCGCCGCGCAGCGCCTGGCGCAGCAAGACGCCATCGATATAATCACCCACGTCTACGCGCATGCAAGAGGAGGACGATAGGACGCTGGCCTTCTTGGACCGCAGGGCAACCTTGGACGGAACTGTTTAGAAGCATGTTGAGCTCGCCGCCAACACCGTTGCTCCTCACACGTCGGTTGGTGACCCAGCGCACTAGGGCGTGAGGATGTCGTTGATGGATCCGTATGTATTTTTATCTTTCCGTCAAATCCATGTAGTAGTATATGATACTACAGTAATTATCTTACCTTACGCATCAACTTCATAATTTTTGTACGTACTCCATGCATGAACGGCGCCAGAACCAAACTTCTCATTACTCTATCGATCGCACCATGGAGCAGAACCAAATTTTACAAGTTACGAGTTCAAAAGGACAAGCCTGCCGTGTTCGCGTCGCACCCCCACACGGTTGGTCCGGCACGCCGCTCAAGCGGGAATGCGTGCGTTGTTGCATTTTCACTTACAAGTGGGACCGTAGTTGAGCAAACCGACTATCGGCAAACCCCCATCCCGCCCACCGCGCGATGGCTGAGAAAACAGGAGGGAGAAGAGATGGTCGTAGCACGGACTCCAAGAAAATTGGTGTCGGATGGGACTCGTGTGGGTGGCGTGTGCCGTACTGCTAGACGTGAATGCTAGTTATGGCCCATGCCACCCCACTATATCGAGCCTATATCGAGGTACGTAGAACAAATTTCCTGCAGTCCGTGCTCAGCACTCCTGTATCTCTCTTCTCAGCCAGCCAGCGGACGCGCGGAGCCCATCATCTGTTTTCTCACATGCGGTCCCACATGTCATTGAAAACGCAAGCGAACCCACTGAACCTGCACATCTTTCACCTTGACGTGCTGGTGATGAAAAACAAATCCAAGAAAGATCTTCGGTGGCCGCTTTGGGAGTTACTCAAGAGTAGTAAGATTCTATTTACAGTTTAACCCAAGATGCACATCTCGTGGCTTCAACTACCACTCCATTTTCTTTCATGACACGACCTGGATGTTGGATGTCCCACGTGTCGGCAAAAGGAGGAAGAACCCGACCAAATCTTCGGTCGTGCTCTCGGATTAGACTAGTTGTGCCACCTTAAAAAAAATATTGTGTACTCCCTCCGTTCCAAAATACTTGACTTCCATTTGTCCAAAAATGGATGTACCTATATACTAAAACATGTCTAGATACATATATATTTTGACAAATAGAAGGCATGTATTGTGCAACGGAGGGAGTAGAATGGACGCAAGTTTTTGTATTGGGAAGAAGAGTACATCCATATATTGATTGAGCGCAATTTAGTAGATGTTCTATCACTTTTAGCTAGCACAAAGGCTATAGATGAGATTAGTGCACTTGTTGATACTCCTACTTGCTATGCATGTTGCTGCTTAGACGCAGAGAAAAACGGACCGGAGGGAGTACTAGAATATAGGCTAGACATGAGACTAGATGCAAGGTAGCAATGTCTACTTCTTTACACTCGAAGAAGAAAGAAGCACGCAAGATCGAGCCTCCGCAGATCAACAATAAATGCATCGAGAAGGCACTAATCCAACTTACAGGAGTAGTGAAATGTATTCTTGTGGTTCTTGTTTTCTTTGGTCTTGCTTTTCTAGTCAAAATTATCGTTGGAGTTCGTGCAAAACGGAGGTCCGTTTGGGGTCGTGCGTTGCAGTTGGCCTTACAAGTGGGACCGCAGTTAAGGAAACCGACTATCGGCAAACCCCCACCTCGCCCGCCGCGTGATGGCTGAGTTAGAGAAACGATGAGGTTGAAGAGATTGCTCTAGCACAGACTCCAAGAAATATGGTGTCAGATGGAAGTTGTGCTGGTGGCGTGTGTCGTACTCCTGGACGTGAATGCTTGTTCTGACCCATGCCACCCTACTACTCCTACTACTTACTATATAGTACTACTAGTATCGAGGATTCGAGGTGCTGGTTACGTAGTACAATATGGCTACTGATAAAAACACCCACGATCTTGCGAAGCATGTGAAGCTAGTACAAATAGTGTACTACTATTGTTGATTGGCCTCATCCGATAACCTATTGCAATGCACGTACAATTATGTATTCGGAAAAAAAAATTGCCTCGTCGCACCACTCACTCACAGAAGCAACTCGAAAGCCATTCATAAAATTAGTAAGTTTATCACAGGCATATCATTTTATTACATACAACAGGTCATCAACCCACATCGACAACGAGGATACATTATAAATACTAAAGTTTTCACCACACAACAAATAACAACCAATGAAATGAACTTCAACTCAACCATTCCTCGGCGTTGGAAACGCTTGCTTTGAACCGAAGTGATTCTCGGGACGGGCCATCCATTGTCGATCTGGAGACCAATGCAGACTGATCATCTAGGTCAAGCGGCCTACTATATCGATGCGTGGTAGGGAACCACCCAAATGTCCGAGGTATAGACACAGTTGCTTCTCATAAATGGTAGTAACGTTGTATCAATAGCAGTTGGATCGCCTTTCACCATCATTGGATAGTTTTGTCCAAGGAAGAGCGAAGTTTTCTCCAAGACTATCAATTACATGCAGGGAAAAGGAGTTGGCGCTAGCACACTAGTATCCATCCCGAATACCATGCAACGGGTGTTGGAATAGGTCCGGAGAGTGCGACCATGGGAGACTACACCTGCTTCCTTAGCAGCAACATCATCAGTGGGCTGTATACACACGAGAAGAGGTGATCCACCAGAATTAGTTGCCAGGCGCCAAATAGTATATGGGCGCTGCTCGTCCTCATGCTCGTGATCATCACCATCATGATCTCTCCCTTGGTTATAAAAATCTTCAAGTATAGGTGGTGGAATGTTCACAGGACATTAGAAACACAAGAAGAAGGTTAATTAGTAAGGCTGGCCATAGTGGGAGTAACATAAGTAGTATCATGCACTTGGGACTCGCAAACATGCTTATGTGGCAGGCAATTAAGGAAGAGAGAGATGGTTATAGTAACATAGGTAGATACCGTAACATAATAAATGTGATGCTACTATGTGTCATGCATGGCAATAAATGAGACCACATATGATACTAATCTAAGATACTATGCACTAAAGGGAAACTTGCTAACCCGCATGCATGTGGATGAAACAATTATAATTACGGTGGAAGACAAACGTACCGAAACAACGAGGATGCCATGCAAAAATAGTGCCACGAGTGGTGGCAGCAAACACAAGGCCCTCGTATTGAATTGCATCACAAGACACATACGTGTACGAAACTGATTATTGAGCAATATCCATCCGGTCAAACCACTGAGGACGGCAACAAGCTTGTCGAAGATAGCAACAACTTCATAGTTGTTGTAATTCCAAGAGCGGTTGGGGACTCGAGAAATTGCTATCTTCCGTAGAAGACAGTCACCATGATTGTATTTGAACGTGCGTACAATACCGGTGTGCTCAACCTCTAGCAGTCTGCTGAGATTTTTGGAAGTGGAACCCGGTCACGAGTGTACACATTCACAAGTTCCCACTACAGATTGGACCCAATGTAAACAACCCAATCTCCATTTGCGCTGCCCAAGCCTTGCCCTCAAATGATGGCATGTTAACATCATACGTATCATTATCAAGCGGCATCAACTTGCACAGTGGCGAGGCCTCCGTCGTGTGGCGCCGATCATCGTGGTCACTTGAAGAAGATAGGGGAGATCAAACCGCTCCTTGACTCTTGGGTTCCTTGTAATGATGTTATTAGTTGAGTCGAGAATGGGCTTGAGCAGACCTGCCATGGTAGCCGAGGTGATGACGTCGCACCGATCAATGAGTTCCTCCACCACGTCATCTTTCGGATCGGGCAAGAATAACGGAGTCAAGTTTCCGTCTGTTCCTCCATGGAGAAGACGATCGAATAATGGCAGAAGAAAGGGCGAAGGGCTGAAGGAAAATGGAGGAGTGTAGGACCTTGAAGTATGTCTAGAGGGGGGGTGATTAGACTACTTGACCAATTAAAAACTTAACCTTTTCCCAATTTTAGACTTTGGCAGATTTTAGCTATCTTTGAGCAAGTCAAGCAATCTTCACGCAATTTAAGCAAGCATGCAAAGAGTATATAGGCAGCAGAAAATAAAGCATGCAACTTGCAAGAATGTAAAGGGGAGGGTTTGGAGAATTCAAATGCAATTGGAGACACGGATGTTTTTGTCGTGGTTCCGATAGGTGGTGCTATCGTACATCCACGTTGATGGAGACTTCAACCCACGAAGGGTTAAGGTTGCGCAAGTCCACGGAGGGCTCCACCCACGTAGGGTCCACGAAGAAGCAACCTTGTCTATCCCACCATGGCCGTCGCCCACGAAGGACTTGCCTCACTAGCGGTAGATCTTCATGAAGTAGGCGATCTCCTTGCCCTTACAAACTCCTTGGTTCAACTCCACAATCTTGCTCGGAGGCTCCCAAGTGACACCTAGCCAATCTAGGAGACACCACTCTCCAAGAAGTAACAAATGGTGTGTTGATGATGAACTCCTTGCTCTTGTGCTTCAAATGATAGTATCCCCAACACTCAACTCTCTTTCACAGGATATGGATTTGGTGGAAAGAAGATTTGAGTGGAAAGCAACTTGGGGAAGGCTAGAGATCAAGACTTATGTGGTAGGAATGGAATATCTTGGCCTCAACACATGAGTAGGTGGTTCTCTCTCAGAACTGGTAAGTTGGAAGTGTAGGTTTGTTCTGATGGCTCTCTCCACGAATGAAGAGGAGGTGGAGGGGCATATATAGCCTCCACACAAAATCTAACCGTTACACACAATTTACCAAACTCGGTGGGACCGAATCATCAAACTCGGTCGGACCGATTTAGTAAACCTAGTGACCGTTAGGGTTTTCGGTGGGACCGATATGCAACTCGGTAGGACCGATATGATTAGGGTTAGGACATAACATAATCTCAGTGAGACCGATTACACAAACTCGGTGAGACCGAAGTTGGTAATTAGCTAACCAGAGAGTTGGTCACGTAAACTCGGTGGGACCGATTCGCTCTTTCGGTGAGACCGAAAAGTTATGAAAGGGAAACAGAGAGTTTACATTGTAATCTCGGTGGGACCAATCGCTCACTTCGGTTAGACCGAAACGTTACAAAGGGAAACAAAGAGATTACAATCCCATCTCGGTGAGACCAAGATCCCTATCGGTGAGACCGATTTGCCTAGGGTTTGTGGCAGTGGCTATGACATTTGAACTCGGTGGTGCCGGATAGAAAGAATCGGTAGGGCCGAGTTTGACTTTAGGTTTAGGTCATATGTGGATGTGAGAAAGTAGTGGAGGCGTTTGGAGCATATCACTAAGCACATGAAGAAAGAGGCTCATTAAACAACACCTTATCCCTCCTTGATAGTATTGGCTTTTCCTATAGACTCAATGTGATCTTGGATCACTAAAATGTAAAATGTAGAGTCTTGAGCTTTTGAGCTTGAGCCAATCCTTTGTCCTTGATATTTTGAGGGATCCACTTTCATCATCCATGCCATGACATTCATTGAGCTTTCCTGAAATATTTGTCTTGGAATAGCATTAGCTCAATGAGCTATATGTTGTTATGAGTTACCAAAACCACCTAGGGATAGTTGCACTTTCAATCTCCCCGTTTTTGGTAATTGATGACAACATATAGATCAAAGCTTCGACAAATGATAATAAGATTGAAAAACATCGCCGCTTTGAGAAGTATCGATAAGCAAGAGCTCCCCCTAAATTTGTGCATATTTTAAGATTTGCTTTGGACTGCAAATGCATAAGGAATTAGGCTCATGGGTTACTCTTCCATGTCACATACATCTTGGTGGAGCGATCAAAATAATAAAGATTGAATACATGCACTCATCACCAAGCAAAGTGAATGATCATATAAGGATAAGTAAGATAATAACATATAACAAGCATAAGTGTAGCTTATGATCAAACACATGATCATCAATGTCTCACGTGTAATTGCATAGTATCTCAAGCAATCAAAAGCAAACAAAGTTCAACCAAGAAGACAAGAGAGAACAAAAGCAGCAAATCTCTCTCTAAAGCCTATGATCTATACATTTTTCTCCGCTTTGGCAACAAGTTGCCAAAAGGTTCCTAGAAAATGCATAGGACTATATCATCTCTCGTGCTTGGTCTTGTGTGGTGGTGTCTCGGAGAACTCCAAGAACGAAGGCTTGATCGATGTAGATGGAGCTGTTGGAGTAGGTCTTGGAGCTGGTTCTTGGCTGGAGCTATAGCTGGAGCCGATGAAGTAACTCGTAATCGGTAATCGGCTCTGCAATGATCTCTGAGCTCGAGGCACTCTAGCAAATGCATCGCTTGTTGTCCCGCCTTCCTCTCCTGCATGTCATCCTGTAGCTACTCCACGGCCGATGAATCTCGCCATTACCTTGACATCAAGATCATAGAATTTTTGTTCCATGATTCTTTCCAGGCTCTCCTGGTTTTGAGTTAGGGTGGCCAACCCCTTCTCAATCCGCAGAGTTGATGCTATCAAGTAACCAAGATGCTCCTGCTTGTTCTTCTTAAAGTACTCAGATGCCTCTGCTTGAGTTGGCATCTTGGCAGCCTTCTCTTTCCTTGCCTTTTCCTTCTTCTCTTGGGCTTGTACTGATGATGGTTCATTCTCAGTCATGACAACTTGATTGTCCTCAAATTCAGGATAGAGAACCAAGTGTTCCTTATCCAACAGATACTTCACGGTGCCCATCTTTGAGTTAATCAACTCCTGAATCTGTGGGGCATATCCACAGCTCCTCTTTTGGTTTGTTGTTGTCCTCTTGATAGTTTCAACTATGAGGCTCATGACCTTGAATTTCTGGGGCACATAAAAAATGTGAAGCAAATTAATTGCATGCCCTCGCATCATGTTGTGGTCACCTGATTTGGGCAACAGAGTGTGCCTTAGGATCCATTTGATCGTAGGCAGCCCTGACAGAAGAAAATGAACTGATCTAAACTTCAAAGTCTCAAGTGCATCATCAGGGATCTCCTTGTACATCTGTGACATTGAGTTATGATCCATTTTCTTCTTGGCATAAATATCCAAGTCATTTTCACTCTCCTTGGGGGCATTGATCAGACTTGCCCATTCCTCTATGGTTGATTGGTATCTTGTTCCTTCAGACATCCAAACTATCCTGCCATATGGATAGAAATGTGATGTGGAGTAGAATTGCATAATGAGCTCGTCATTCAAGTTTGTGAGCTTCTGCCCAACAAAATCTGCAACTCCACACGCACTGAAGCTGTCATACACTCCAGGATAGTGTTCTGCATTCTCCTGAATGTAGGTCCCGTCGACCCACCTCATATCACAAACTATGGGCTTCTTATCCAATAAGATGGTCTAATAGAAGTCATGTTGCTCCTTGGTGTGGAACCTGTAATCTACAGCAGTCCTTCTCCTGGTGGCATATGGATCTGACTCTCTCCATAGCCTCAACCCTAGATCTCTCCTGATCCTCATGTTCTCAGCCACAGGATGAGCATCATTGTGGTCTGGAATCTTGGGTTTGAGCTTTCTTAAGACCTGCCCTTCTTCATCTTCCTCAACAGCAACATCTGGCATTGGGGCCTAGTTCTTCTCAGCTGCTGGTATACTCCTGGTATTCCTCTTTGGTGCAATCTTGGGCTTGGGGGCAGCTTTGGGCTTTCAAGTTGCAGCCCTCGACTTTATGGCATCACCCATCGCCTTCTGTGCCTTGGAGTGCTTTGGCTCAAGAACCTCTTCTTCTTCCTCTTCCTCCATCATAGAAGGCTTCCCAATCACTCCGGCCATGGTCTTCTTGACCCTTTCCTTCCTTTTCTTTCCTTCAGCAGAAGACGTTCTTTGGGTTGGGATTCCAAAAACTTGAGTGGAGACTCGGCTTTGGACATTGGTTGTCTACCTGCAGGCCTTTTGATCTTCATACCGGCTTTATCAAGTAGCTTGTCTGTACTCCTTCTTGAGCACTTTCTTCTTTGAATCGGCCTCATCCTCAATCGCCACATAATCCTCATCCTCGGACTCTGAGTTCTTCTTCTTCCTTGTCCTTGTGGCAGCCTTGGGCAAATTGTCGGGAGTGCTTCGCTCCCCTAATCTGAGCTGCTAGATGGAATAGTGCCCTCACTCATGTGAATCTGCTCTTCTGACTTGTTTTGGCTGTCACTTTGGTCTGACATGCTGCACACACTGACTGCTGACCCTATGAATAGTTATAGATGAGGTAGAGTGGATGAGCATCACAAAATGCAGAGATTTTTTGCAAAAGAATGATTCAAAAAACTTAGTATTAGTTTTCCACTGAAAGCATTTCAGATCTACCGATCTTCAAACTCGGTGATACCGAAGCAGTTTTGGAACCTAAACTAGTGAACTCGGTCAGACCGAGTCACAGTTCGGTGGCACCAAGACTGCTAGGGTTTCACAAAGTTCTAAAATCGGTCACACCGATTTGTAATTCTCAATCGGTCGAGACTTACTAGTGCAATGGCGTTAGCCAAATCGGTGGGACCGAAGTTTTCAACTCGGTGGGTCCGAGATGGTTTCAAGTGAAACCTAACCCTAAATTTTCGAATCACACCTATTCTAAGGATCGCTTTTGACTGGATAGAAGTGTTTCAATCGTGGCAAGATGCATTACGAACACAATGTCTTTGAGAGTCGACGAGGTTAGCAATCGTGATCGAGTTCATACCCTAGTTCGGCGGTGAACTCGCTACGGCGGCAATGGCGGAGAAGAATTCCCTTGATGGCGGCGGAGACCAGCGACAGGAGGCGGCTGGCGACGAGGTCGACGATCCGTAGACCTAGTAGGCAGAGCGAGCTATGCGCGGGAGAGGAGTTTTGGAGAAGGTTTTCCAAAATTTGCCCGTGAGAATATATAGCCCGACACCGCTCAGGTGACCGAAAGTGGAACAACTCGGTGGCACCGAGATGCATAATCATATCACATGATTCTGAACTCGGTGTGACCGAAAGTTCAAATCGGTTGCACCGAGATGAAAACCTAGATCGACTTAGTGATCTCGGTATGACCGAAATGGAGGAATCGGTCAGACCGAAAATCACAAAGAAGTTTTGGAAGTTTAAGTCTATGACGAATCGGGGACTACGAGTGCTCCTCACACATAGTGGTTCGAATATGACTTGATCAAATTTTGTGATGTAGCATGAATAGAGTTTGAGACGAGAAAAGCATAGATAGCTAGAGAAGGTTCTTAGGTATTCTTGTCCATCCACTTGGCCAAAGAAAAAGAAACCAAACAATCAATACAACAAGTGGATGTCCTCGAATGAGTAAAATATGCATCCAACATGCTCACACAATAAAATGACAAATGAAATATGTGAAAAAGCATGCACAACCAATTCTAGCATCTATCAAACAATTGGCGATGACTAGGTCATCTATATATGAGTATATTGACTCAGGAGTCAAATGAGAACATTTGATCATAGGTCATACTCATCGGTTAAGCTCAAGTGGGGTTACCACTTTTACATAAAGTATTTATGTGTTCACATCATTAGAGTTGCTTTGAGTCAATTCTTAGAGTTAAGCTCCCCCTAGATGTGAGATCCCCCCTTAGAGGGATAAACTAACCTTGGGTTTTGTCGATGATGACTTCATGTAGGTGTTGAAGATGTGGATGCTCAATTTTATGTAGATATTTTGGAGCAATCCTTTGGAGTGAGTTGCACTTTCAATACCTACACGGGTTAGTACCACAAGGAACAAACAAGAATATCCATAGACATAGAGTGATGCACACACAAAATGATGTCCATGAAAACATTAGGTTACCTTGTCCCTTGCCTTACCAACATGAGGGTTTGTGACTCCTTGAACTAGTGCAAGATATGGAAGATGATTGCACTTGTCCTTGCTATAATGATATGAGTGAAAAATGTTGGCGGAGTCACCCTCAAGAACTCTCTAGTTCTTCTTCTTCGGGATCCACATCATCTTGATGGGAATCCTTGGTGTAGTAGTTGTGCTTGATGAAGTAGAATTTGACGTAGTCTTGGGAACCCACTTGACCAAGGCCTTAGGTGCTTCTTCAAATGCATCAATCTCCTCTTGAAGCTTGTCCTTGCCTTTGTTCTTGTGGTCTTGTGGTGGAAGATCATCTTGTGCTTGTGTTCCCTTGAAGGAAGTAGGATCATACTTCTCTTGTTGAGGAACAAACTTCGTCTTGGGGTATTGATCTTCTTACCACTCTACTCCATTGGCATTGAACTTTCGTTCAAAACCAACACCTTGATTCTTCCGGTGCCTTCCTTGCTTGCGTACAATTTCCTCAAATTGCTTACTCCTGGCAAGGCTCTTGTATACACCTTTCTCTATAAGTCCCTTCAATCAGCTGTTTTCTTGCTCAAGTGTAACTTGGCTAAGAGAATCATTAGTGGAATCAAGAGAACTACTAGAAGCAACAATATTTGGTTTAGCATTGTTACTGTTACTACTAGAAGAAGAATCTTTCTTGTTCTTGTTACTAGACTTGACTTGAGGCATGTAAGTAGATAAGAGTAAACGCTTGGCAATATTAGAAGAACTTTTCTTACGAAGATTATCATTGATTGCTTTTAAGAACTCATGCTCTTGCTCAAGATTGAGCTTTTCAAAGTGTAGCTTCTCATGAGCCCTTAAAAGTTCTCGATAATCTTCGAAGATAGTTTCATGAGCTAACTTAAAGTGTTTAGTTCTTTAGTTAGACGCTCAATCTTCTCCTTATCATTGTCATTCGTTTCATCTTGATTAGCATGATTAATTGATGTTTCATCATAGTATTCATCACTAGAGTTGTCAACAAGTAAATCATCATCACCTAGCAAGTCATCTTCATCACTATTAAAATCAACATACTCGGGTGTGTTACCTTAGGACCTTTGGCCATGAAGCATCTTCCAATTCCTTCATTTGGTGATTCAAATATGTCGTAGGAGTTGGTTGACACAAGTGCTAAACCGCAACACCTTCATCTTGAGTGTATTCGGAGTCGGAGTGATAGCTTCTCTCGGAGTGATTGTCGGACTCGGAGCCGGATACCCATTCACCAACATGAGCTTGATGTCTTCATTTTGTGTAGCTCTTTGATGACTTGTCCTTCCTTTCCGAATCCTTGCTTCTCCGTGAGGGTCTTCGTTCATAACGATCATCTCTACTCCTTCTCTCTCTTGGTGGTGATTCTTCTCTTCTACTTCTTCTCTTGGGAGAATCTTCTGTTCTTTTGTAGGGTGCCGTACACTCATTGGAATAGTGTCCGAGTGAGGGAGTCCTGGACTAGGGGGTGTCCGGATAGCCGAACTATCATCACGGCCGGACTCCAAGACTATGAAGATACAAGATTGAAGACTTCGTCCTGTGTCCGGATGGGACTTTCCTTGGCGTGGAAAGCAAGCTTGGCGATACGGATATGTAGATCTCCTACCATTGTAACCGACTCTGTGTAACCCTAACCTATCCGGTGTCTATATAAACCGGAGGGTTTTAGTCCGTCGGACGAACAACAATCATACCATAGGCTAGCTTCTAGGGTTTAGCCTCCTTGATCTCGTGGTAGATCTACTCTTGTACTACCCATATCATCAATATTAATCAAGCGAGGGTAGGGTATTACCTCCATCGAGAGGGCCGAACCTGGGTAAAACACCGTGTCCCTTCTCTCCTGTTACCATCCGCCTAGACGCACAGTTCGGGACCCCTACCCGAGATCCGCCGGTTTTGACACCGACATTGGTGCTTTCATTGAGAGTTCCTACGTGTCGTCACCGATAGGCCCGATGGCTCCTTCGATCATCAACAACGACGCGGTCTAGGGTGAGACTTTTCTCCCGGGCAGATCTTCGTGATTCGGGCGGCTTTCCGCTGCGGGCCAATTAAGCTTGGCCATCTGGAAGCAGATCGAAAGCTACGCCTCGCCATCAGTCGGATTTGGAAGTTTGAACTATCTGGCCGATATCCGCAGAGACTTGATCTTCGACGGACTCGAGCCGCAGCCAAGCATGTCGCCTGTCTCGATGGGCATGACCTAGCTCTGCTAACGAAGTGCTCGAGACCGCATCAAAGATCCGCTCCGATCCTTAATCCGGGCGGATTCCCAGATCGAGGGCGAGTGGTTGGACACCGCCGGGGCTAAAATCTCTATGGCGATTGAGCCGAACTCCATCCATGTCGCTGCGAAGACCTCGACTCTGTGGTGTCGAGACTCCACTGACTCCGAACCCTCCGCGCCCCGCCAATCGAATCCGATTGGGCGCGGTCATGGAGTTCACGGCGCGGACATCTTTCAGCACTCGCCCTTTGGCGACATCCTGAATTCACTAAAGTCTCTCTCTCCATCCGGAGAGCCTGGCGGACTACGGTCGGGAAGGTTGGGACACAGACGACGAAGAAATTCAACGCCCACCCACCACCCACTTCAGAGCCACCGCCGAAAGCTTACACGGCGTGCTCGAAGTTCGACTTCAAGACATCGGCGGTATGGGCGGCGATGTAGGAGACAACAAGGAACCAGCACCTATAGGATGCTGGACAACCACCTCATCTCATGATGTATACATGGTGGATACACCTAAAGGAAATGAAGACGAGGAACAACGGGGCGCTATGAAGGATAAATCCCTCGGCAGTCAAAAGCGGCAACGTAAACGCCGAACCAAGTCCCGCCTCAACAGAGACCCAACCATAGAGCGAGGCGAACCGGTGGGCAGACGAACACTCTATCGAGCAATCGTCCGAACAAGACAACTTGGATAAACAACCCGTCCCGGCGAAGACAACAGTCCGGACGATCTCACGCCCGGACAAATTGTTGGAGCAAAATGACCTCTGAGAAAAGGCTCGTCGCCATGCGCGTAGCCTGAAAAAGCGAAGCGGAAGCTCAAAATAGTGGAAGATGCACTCAGGATCCGGATGGAGCAAAGTATTCAACACCGCAGACAAGCACGGGCGACGATCGCCCGAACAAAGAGCTACCCAAAAAGAAAGCTATCGCCGAATTGACGAGGAGGCCTTAGAGCCCCCACAATCAAAAAGTAAGAAGGCCACCCGGTCGGATGGACGACCCCACGGCAAAAAGAGAGCGGCAAATGGCGCCGCACACAAGCTAGTATGCGATCCGCATAAGGAATCACATCAAAAGAATGGCCCGATTAGGTCCATCTATGGGCCAAGAAAGCAAGCTCTTCAAAGCAATGCAACACGCCAAAAATCCGAACATCACGGCACACCCAAATATAGGGCGCCGCACATCCCCTATGTTTCACCGATGAGGTGCTTGGATCATGAATTCGGGATTCAAACCCGTAAACATAGAGGCATCTGACGGAACAACAGACCACAGATGCGGATTGAGGATTACATCCTCCACATACACATGGCTAGAGGAGATGATCTCCACGCCATAAAATACTTACCCCTTAAACTCAAAGGGCCAGCTCGGCATTGGCTTAAAAGCCTCCCCGAAAATACCATAGGAAGCTGGGAGGAGCTCAAGGATGCGTTTCGGGCAAATTTTCAGGGGACCTATGTCCGCCCTCCGGATGCATTTATCTAAGTCACATAACTCAACAGTCAGGAGAGTCAGCCCGGAAATTCTGGAACAGGTTCCTTACTGAAAAGAACCAAATAGTCGACTGTCCGGACGTCGAAGCCTTAGCAGCCTTCAAACACAACGTCCGAGACGAATGGCTCGCCAGACACCTCGGCCAAGAAAAGCCAAGAACAATGGCTGCATTAACAAGCCTCATGACCCGCTTTTGCGCGGGAGAGGATAGCTGGCTAGCAAGATGCAGCACCAGCGACCCAAGTACATCCGAAGTCAGGGATGGAAACGGGAAACCACGGCGCAACAAGGACCAGCGCCGGACTAAAGGGAACGGTCCAAAGAACGTGGCAGTCAACGCCGGATTCAAAAGCTCACGGCAGAACAAGAAAAAACTGCCCCTTAAGGACAAGAGCGATGAGCTATCCAACTTCAACAAAATCTTGGACAAGATATGTCAAATCCACAGTACTCCCGGGAGGCCTTCAAACCATACCCACAGAAATTGTTGGGTCTACAAACAGTCCGTCAGACACAACGCCCGAACACAAGGGCTCGACACACCAAGTGAAGATGATGACAAGCACCACAAGCGAGCCGGAAAACAAAAAGAATTTCCCACAAGAGGTTAAAACAGTAAACTCACTTCACGTGATCAAAGGGAAAAAGCAGTGGCGCCCACTAGAATGCGCGCCGCACATACTACCCTAGCGGAGTACCAACACTGGTTGTCAAAACCAATCACCTTCGACCATCAGGACTATTTCGAAAGTATTCGGAACGCGGGATGGACTGCCTTGATATAGGATCCCATAATTGACGGATTCCAATTTACACAAGTCCTCATGGATGGTGGCAGTGACATAAACCTGATATATCAGGACACAATCCGTAGGATGGGGATAGACCCAACCAAAATTTGCCATAGTAACACCTCCTTTAAAGGGGTAATGCCAGACCCATATGCCCATTGTACGGGCTCCCTACTGTTAGAACTTGTGTTCGGTTCATCCGACAACTTCCATCGCGAAAACTTAGTCTTCCATGTCGCCCCATTTAAAAGTAGCCATCAAGCTCTATTGGGACGCGAAGCTTTCGCCCGCTTTAACGCAATCCCGCATTATGCATCCCTAACACTTAAAATGCCCAGTCCACGCGGCATCATCTCACTAAAAGGAAGTATTAAGTGCTACTCGAGCACGGAAGAACGTGAGACTGCCTTGACAGCCCCACACCTATCCGGCTCCGCTAGTTAAAGAAACTGAATAGGTCATTCAAACCCCGGACACGGCTAGATGAGTCCGGCGCCTACTAGCGGCATACCCTCATACAAGGGGCTGCATGCATGTACAACAAGAGACAATAAAGCTCAATTTTCTTCACTTCTTCAAATCGTACTCTGTTTATTTAATGTAAATTACATCTTTCGCACGATCCTTTTTCTTTCAAACTAAGTTCCTCTCTTTTTCAGATGAACAACGTGCTACACCCTTCCAGGATACGGCTGCGCGGAGACACAAAGCAGACGTGCGGTAGGGACCCGTTGCAAGGATTCTTTTGATTAAGACCTGCGTAAACCTTTTTCTGTCTCTTGTTGATATACATCCCCGGTTCCTTCTTGTAACCGAGGAGGAGGCTGGCGTTTTGGCATTGGTCGCACCAGAATTTTTGCGGCGTGCACGGACACGAGGGGCTTAGGGCATTATTCTGCCCGTTTTCATAAAGACCGAATACCTTAGGGAGTATTCGCGTCTCGAGATTAGGCCTTATATGCATCAGCTCCGAATCATGTCTTTGGTCAAATGTTGGGTTGCCCGGCTCCTGTGTTTTGCTGCCTTATGTTCCGTTTTATCGGCTAACGCGGCACCAGGAGAACTACTGCGATTGTGCCCCGATTCGGACGGGCGAGCACCTCAGTAGAGAAAGCCGAAAACTGACTGTCATTATATAGCGAGAGACTGGTCAACCACTCGATGACTCACTGGAATGTTAGGATTCCTCCGCATTAGCAAAGGACCGGTTTTCGGTCAGGCACATACGCACCCCGAATTCGGGAGAGTGCGGTGCCCCCAGGGGCTATATAGTAGCCCCACCCTCGAACTCCTATGGCTAAGTGAAAGTGATAAAGCATTATTGTCCGGTTGCCTAGTTTGCTACGCTACCACCTCCTTAACAGGACCAAGACGTTGGATTAAGTGTGAAAAAGCGCTTTCTTTGCAAACACCCCCGCACTATGTGCGTGGGGGCTGAAGCCAAGGACTGCCATCTTTCAGGTTATATATACATATACATAAACGGCCGCACAGGGAGTAGTTTACTACATGAATGCACAAGTATAAAAAGCTCTTATATTATATTAAAACATTGTTTTCACAAATCATACATGTCATTTAAACATAATATCCTTCGAGCACTGCGTCTCTATCAAACGAGCGCTCTGCAGGACTTCTTCAAAGTAGTGCTCGGCAGGTACTCGGCTTTTGTCCGAATCTTGGGATGCAACGTCCGTGGCCTTCATCTCTGCCCAGTATGTCTTGACACGGGCCAGAGCCATCCGCGCTCCCTCAATACACGCCGACCGCTTCATTGCGTCGATACGCGTTACCGCACCAAGGAACTGCTGCACTAAACCAAAATAACTCTTCGGCTGGGGTCCACCCGGCCACAAATCAGTCAACATATGCTTCATGGCAAATCCGGATAATCGATTCAGCTCGGCCCATTCGGCCAACCGATCGGTCAACGGAAGAGGACGCTCCGGACTATGGAATTGCGACCAATATAGCTCTTCCCTTCTGTGCCCCTTCTGGACCCGGAAGTGTTCAACCGCGTCCGCAGCGCTCGCCGCCAAGTCCAGATAAGCATCCTCCAAACTCCACAACTTATCCAAATGAGCATACTTTGGATCCAGATATTTCCTCCGCGAAAACGGTTTTCGGCCGCAATCGCCCCGGCCTGACTCAGCTCCTCCTTGGCAGCTCTCAAAGCCGACTGGGCATTCTTGGATTCGGCGGCGGCCTTTTTCAGGCCCTCTTGCTCCGCTTGACGTTCTTTTTCAAGAACCTCGCAGCGATCGGTAGTATTCTTCAACTTTCTGGCCATATTGGCCATTGCCTCCTTGCTTCGGCAGTGAGCAGCCCGTTCGGCTTTTAGCTTTCGGCCGCCCTTAAAGTGGCCGCATTACTAATTCTGGCTTGCTCTTTCACTCGGGCGAGTTCCGCCCGCAGCTCCTCCACAGCAGCGGCACCATCTGCATTAAGCATACAAATAGTAAGACATGGGCGTCAAGCTCCCTTACTAGGTGTCCGCATATAAGTCGCATACCTTGTGACTCCTCAAACCGTTTATTGACCAGCACGAAGTCCGCATCCGCCTCGTCAAGTTGCCGCTTTAGTTCGGCATATTCATCAGTCCGGCTGGCCACCGGACGCCCCGCCACCTGTTTAGGAGTGGCGATATGTTATAACTGAGATTTTGATCCTCGACGCAGCTGTCAATTTTGACAGCATACCGGGGCTACTATCTATCTGGCGCATTCTATATGCATAACTGTCAGAAGGTACATCATTTTTTGCGTACCTCGAACCCTGTCAGTAGGCTTCTGACGGCTTCATGCAATCCGCTCTCTGCGGATGCAATCCTTTCAATCACCGTACCCATTAGAGCACGGTGTTCTTCTAAGATAGCCGCTCGCCCGAGCAGATCCTTCAGCTCCTCCGACCTCACACCACTTGGCGCCGGACCTTCCGGCCCGGAACTTGGGGAACCCTCCGTGGCGACACCTCGTGGTCGTCCGCCTCGCATGAGGGTGCGAAAGGTGGAGGCGTTTCGCTCTCCATCATCTCCGGAAGAAGATCCCCCGAAGACGAGCTCTGCTGAGAAGGGCTGAGATCCGAACTACAAGGCACAATTTCGGTTATCTTTAGAAATAAATACAGGGATGTTCCTTATTTACGAGACCCCTACTTTTTACTTACAGCTCGCTGGAGGGCTGATCCCCTTGGGGAAATAGTGCGGCTGGGTTACTTCCCGGTACGGACTCTCGGACGAAGATTCCTTTCCCTCTTTGAGGCCTTGACCTCCGGATCTTCCAAGCGGTCCTCTTCTCTCTTCGAAAGATGGGAATTTTAATCCCTCCTTCCTTGATAGCCTCCTTCGTAGAGGCAGTTGCTTCCCCGCTCCCCCCTTCGCCTTCTTCAAAAGGCGCGACCTTCAACATCTTGGTCAGCATGGGATCCGGCGGACACCTTATTAACTTTGCCTTGGCTATCCACTCCTGTTCAAGAAATGGCTCCTTTAAAGGGCATATATATATAATAAATGAATGAACAGCTTGTCCGGTGACAGGACTACTTACCTGAGTATCTGGGCGATTGCAGCTCAGTCCTGCGTCCTTAGTCAGGTCTGGACACCTCTCTTGTGATCCGAAGAACAGTTTATACATCTCCACGGGTGTCGTGCCCATAAAATTTTGGAGAGCTCGTGGTCCCTCCGGATTAAATTCCCACAGGCGGAGGGGCCGACGTTTGCAGGGCAGAAGGCGCTGGATCAGCATAACCTGCGCCACTGCAACCAGATTGATCTCTCTTTCTTGGAGGTCTCGAATACGGCCCTGCAGCAACGGAACGTCCTTGGACGGCCCCCAGTCGAGCCCCTTGTTGACCCATGACGCTAGCCGCTGTGGTGGACCTGAGCGGAAGGTGGGGAGCGCCACCCATTTGGTGCCCCTGGGAGCAGTGATGTAAACCCACTCCCGTTTCCACAAACCAAGCTCCTCTTGAAAAGAGCCCTCGGGCCACGGAGCGTCAGCACATTTACTTATGACCGCCCCTCCGCACTCTGCTTGCTGCCCCTCGATCATCTTTGGCTCCACCTTGAAGGTCTTGAGCCACAATCCAAAGTGAGGGGTAATATGGAGGAAGGCCTCACATATGACAATGAATGACGAGATATGGAGGATGGACTCGGATTCAAGTCATGGAAATCAAGCCCATAATAAAACATGAGCCCCGCACAAAGGGATCTGTCGGAAGCCTAAACCCGAAGGAAGTGAGACACGAACACCACATTCTCGCCGGGCTCGGGAGTGGGAATGACCTGCCCTGGAGCAGGCAGCCTATGCGAGATCTCGCCGGTTAGATACCTGGCGTCTCGCAGCTTTAGCACGTCTTCTTCCGTGACGGAGGAAGACATCCATCGGCCGTGCTGGTCAGAGCCGGACATCGTCGAAGGTCCGAAGCGCCTAAATCTGAAGCTTTGGGTGTTGGAACTCGAAGCGCAAGGCGAACTTGATGGAGGGTGTAAAAAGAAGAGGGCCTTGGTCTCATTATAAAGAGGTTGAATACCAAGAGCCCTCCCCATGGTCGATTAGGACTCGCCTTTGATAGAGGAGGCGTGCCAACGGGCACGGTTGGGTTACCCACGTCCATATTGATGAGAATCCCGGAATAAGGGGGCACGATCTATGCTTTGATAAGACGTGCCAAGGAAACCGCCTCGCTAAATGCGCTAAGGTGGAACGGTAAAAAACGATTCATATAAAGGCCTGGCCGTGGTGTGATGTCACGCCGCGGAATACGTCAGCAGATCTGTGCAAAAGTTATTCTCTCTACGGTGGAATGTGGAACTTGTTTTGCAGAGCCGGACACTATCCTTGTGTTCAAAACCTTCTATGAAGTATTCGAGGAGGAACCCGCCTTGCAATGCCGAAGACAATATGCGCGCGGACTTCGTCATTGAAGCCTGGTTCAGGGGCTACTCAGGGAGTCCTGGACTAGGGGGTGTCCGGATAGCCGAACTATCATCACGGCCGGACTCCAATACTATGAAGATACAAGATTGAAGACTTCGTCCAGTGTCCGGATGGGACTTTCCTTGGCATGGAAGGCAAGCTTGGCGATACGGATATGTAGATCTCCTACCATTGTAACCGACTCTGGTAACCCTAACCTATCCGGTGTCTATATAAACCGGAGGGTTTTAGTCTCAGAGGACGAACAACAATCATACCATAGGCTAGCTTCTAGGGTTTAGCCTCCTTGATCTCGTGGTAGAACTACTCTTGTACTACCCATATCATCAATATTAATCAAGGTGAGTAGGGTATTACCTCCATCGAGAGGGCCCGAACCTGGGTAAAAACATCGTGTCCCTTGTCTCCTGTTACCATCCGCCTAGACGCACAGTTCGGGACCCCCTACCCGAGATCCGCCAGTTTTGACACCGACACCGGGTCTCCCACAATTGTAGCAATTTCGATCTCGACTAGAAGATCTTTTGTCATTGTAGGACCTTGACTTGGAGCTTCTTTCTTTGCTTCTACTCTTGTAGAATTTGTTGAAGTTCTTCACCATTAAGCTCAATTCTTCATTGAAGGTTTTTTTCTCACTTGATGATGTGGGGGCTTCATATGAGGCTTTGTAAGCCCCACTTGACTTGTTGTGAAGTTCCTCCTTATCCTTGAGTGACATATCATGAGCAACAATTCTTCCAATGACTTCCGTTGGCTTGAGATCTTTGTAATTTGACATCATTTGGATCAATGTGCACACGGTATCATATTTTCCATCCAATGCTCTTAGGATCTTCTTGATGATGAATCTGTCGGTCATCTCTTCACTTCCTAAGCCGGCAATCTCATTTGTGATAAGAGCAAGCCTAGAGTACATTTCAGCGACACCTTCACCATCCTTCATTTTGAACTTGTCAAGCTGACTTTGGAGCACATCCAACTTGGATTCCTTGACGGAGTCGGTACCTTCATGCATATCAATCAAAGTATCCCAAATTTCCTTTGCATTCTCAAGACGGCTAATCTTGTTGAATTCTTCGGGGCACAAGCCATTGAAGAGGATATCACAAGCTTGAGCGTTGCATTGCAGCATTTTCAACTCTTCCGCGCTAGCTTCACGGTTCGGTTCTCTCCCATCAAAGAATTCTCCTTGCAAACCAATACACACAATAACCCAAACGGTGGGGTTATGTCCGAGAATATGCATTTTCATCTTATGCTTCCAACTAGAAAAATTAGTGCCATCAAAGTAAGGACCTCTACGGTGATAATTTCCCTCGCCAGACGCCATACTCTCCTAGGTTGTGAAACCAAGGCTATGACCACCAAAAGCTATGGAAATCAAAGCAAATGGAGACCAAAGCTCTGATACCACTTGTAGGACCTTGAAGTATGTCTAGAGGGGGGGTGATTCGACTACTTGACCAATTAAAAACTTAACCTTTTCCCAATTTTAGACTTTGGCAGATTTTAGCTATCTTTGAGCAAGTCAAGCAATCTTCACGCAATTCAAGCAAGCATGCAAAGAGTATATAGGCAGCGGAAAATAAAGCATGCAACTTGCAAGAATGTAAAGGGAAGGGTTTGGAGAATTCAAACGCAATTGGAGACATGGATGTTTTTGTCGTGGTTCCGATAGGTGGTTCTATCATACATCCACGTTGATGGAGACTTCAACCCACGAAGGGTAGCAGTTCTTGGCGAGTCCATGGAGGGCTCCACCCACGAAGGGTCCACGAAGAAGCAACCTTGTCTATCCCACCATGGTCGTCGCCCACGAAGGACTTGCCTCGCTAGCGGTAGATCTTCACGAAGTAGGTGATCTCCTTGCCCTTACAAACTCCTTGGTTCAACTCCACAATCTTGTCGGAGGCTCCCAAGTGACACCTAGCCAATCTAGGAGACACCACACTCCAAGAAGTAACAAATGGTGTGTTGATGATGAACTCCTTGCTCTTGTGCTTCAAATGATAGTCTCCCCAACACTCAACTCTCTTTCACAGGATTTGGATTTGGTGGAAAGAAGATTTGAGTGGAAAGCAACTTGGGGAAGGCTAGAGATCAAGATTCTTGTGGTTGGAATGGAATATCTTGGCCTCAACACATGAGTAGGTGGTTCTCTCTCAGAACTGGTAAGTTGGAAGTGTAGGTTTGTTCTGATGGCTCTCTCCACGAATGAAAGGAGGTGGAGGGGTATATATAGCCTCCACACAAAATCTAACCGTTACACACAATTTACCAAACTCAGTGGGACCGAATCATGAAACTCGGTCGGACCGATTTAGTAAACCTAGTGACCGTTAGGGTTTTCGGTGGGACCGATATGCAACTCAATAGGACCGATATGATTAGGGTTAGGGAATCTCGGTGAGACCGATTACACAAACTCGGTGAGACCGAAGTTGGTAATTATCTAACGAGAGAGTTGGTCAGGTAAACTCGGTGGTATCGATTCGCTCTTTCGGTGAGACCAAGAAGTTACGAAAGGGAAACTGAGAGTTTACATTGTAATCTCGGTGGGACTGATCGCTCACTTCGTTTAGACCGAAACGTTACTAAGGGAAATAGAGAGATTACAATCCCATCTCGGTGAGACCAAGATCCCTATCGGTGAGACCGATTTGCATAGGGTTTGTGGCAGTGGCTATGACATTTGAACTCGGTGGCGCCGGATAGAAAGAATCGGTAGGGCCGAGTTTGACTTTAGGTTTAGGTCATATGTGGATGTGAGAAAGTAGTGGAGGGTTTTGGAGCATATCACTAAGCACATGAAGCAAGAGGCTCATTAAACAACACCTCCTCCCTCCTTGATAGTATTGGCTTTTCCTATAGACTCAATGTGATCTTGGATCACTAAAATGTAAAATGTAGAGTCTTGAGCTTTTGATCTTGAGCCAATCCTTTGTCCTTGATATTTTGAGGGATCCACTTTCATCATCCATGCCATGCCATTTCATTGAGCTTTCCTGAAATATTTGTCTTGGAATAGCATTAGCTCAATGAGCTATATGTTGTTATGAATTACCAAAACCACCTAGGGATAGTTGCACTTTCAAGGAGGGAGAGGAAGAGCGTGCGACAGCAGTTCCAAATCGAGAGGGAAAGGCGAAGAGTCGATGGACGGTTGCCAGTTTGCCACGGTTCAGGAAGGGGCGCCCCGGCCTACACGTCGGTTCGGAAATACTCCTACTTGTCGCCGTCGTCTCACTGATATGTGGAACGGGACCACATGTCAACGAAACATGGTGTGTAATTTCTCGTGCAAAATGCGATCTGGCCGCGCTGGCCCGAGGTGCCGCATTAGTTATCGACCTTTATGTTTTTAATGGCGTGACGTTCAGTTTTGAAGCACGACTAACTGGTACTGTATGCAGAGAAAATATAAACTACTCTACCACTACTCCACCTCCAGTACTAGTAGTATAAAGAAGATATATAGGCTGGAGCTTCAGCGCTTTCTTGCCAAGGGCTGGCCACTTGCTTCTCACACTACCACCCTCTCTCCAGATCTAAAAAAGATGGCCCCTCTCTCCCTCCTCACTGGTGGTCACAGATCCGCCGGGGAAGAAAAGGACATGCAGCGTTGACGCACTCGTCGTCGGCGAGCGAGGTCACGCACTGACGATAAGGTCGTGCTCTCATACCTAGCGCCCGCGCGGGATGGCCTCCATCCCCAAGCTCGCCGCCGTAGTGTGTGCGGAGGACGACGACCACGAGCGAAGCCACTTCCCGCCGACCCTCAGGTATGCTACCTCTTTTCGAACCATACCCTTGTTCTATTGCCCCATCTGCACGCCGTTGCATATGGATCTTTTTCCACTCCACCATCTTCCCAATTTGCTATCCTCTGCTCTGCTGGCCACCTGCATTTAAAAACCATAATTTGCACTATTAAAGGAAACCCTACTTCATGCAGACTAATGCATATGCAGGTTGAATAAGGAAAGGAAGGAGATCAGACTGTCCAAGAGAGTAGGCATCGAACCCACATCTAGATTGAAAAGGGGAAAATCAGTAGCTAAGGAACGAGTCTCGTGTCTCTTGGTTGAAGAAGGGTAGAAAGGCATGACAACACAATAGAGAATGACAGGTCAATCGGTTTGTTGTCCTCACATAGGAAAAAGGTGGCTAAAGAGAACAAAAATGGGACGTAATCCACATATGCTGCCTGGATATTTGTTTCTCTGGGCAACCATACCTCACTCACCACTCTGCGTTCGTGGAGGTACATCGTACTGGTGCACCCACTATCTGAATGGGCCTCCCGTGCTCTTATTGCCACTTTTTTTGCTGTTAGTATAACGCCAGCAGTCAAGTCAAGCAATGCTACTGCTAAAGTGATGCCACATTTAACTAATGCCGCTCTCAGTCTAATGCCACAGATAAATTTAAGCAAAGTGCCATTTAATGTCCTTTGGATCATTTCGTGGTTAATGTTGATTGTGGATGTATTAAAGATTTTTCAGCTAAGGCATTCTAATCTTTGTACGTACCAAGATACCAACGATGAAACTTGTTACTACCTTCAGATTTTTTGCAATGTTAATGCTTATAGATTACATACCTCACTTTCATGAGATAAGTTAATTTTTTGTACAGTGTCACCAAAATGCCAAGGCTACGATGTCATTTTATTTTGGTTAAAGCTGCACCGACAATTATGAAGACAAGAGGAAAGGTCAAGTGGGCACCTCCTCCTCCGGCTGTTCTCTTGATTAGATTCGATCAAGTTTTTATGTTTGATTAATTATCAAGATTGCGATAGCAATTTTTAAGGTCCCCTTGAGTTCGAAATGATATATACCTTGGAGGTACATGGTTTGCAATTTTTTATACTGTCATTAGTTAGTAATGCTAGTTACCTTCAGACTTCTGTATTTGGTTTAATGCTCATGCACAACTAGTATACCAATGTTGAAACTTGTTACCTTTACATTTTGTATTGTTAATTCTTATAGAAACCTTCCAGTGCTAGAGTTTATTGAAATCTGTTCAAGAAACCATTGTACTGCACTGTAATAAACTAACTACTCCACTCTTGCACTAGCCACTAGATTAGTGTATATTTGTAGTATTCGAATGGTGTTGCATTAGCGTATGGACATAAATAAAGTGTGGCAAGCTTTCCTAGATATGTGCTCAAGAAAACTACTACCTGTTTTTTTAAATACTAGACGTTTGGGTACTTTAAATTGAACTGCGAAAACGTCTTATATTAAGGAATAGAGGGTGTAGAGTTCACTCAAATTATCCCGGTAAAGCTAGTCACACCTTTGTTAAAATTAATGTTCATTATGTTACCGGAGGAGGTCTGTATGTTTGTCTCTAATGCCTGTCTACTACATACCCGACATCATGATGTAATATTAAGTCATTTCCTTTTGTACAGTGTCACTAAATTGTCAAGGCGGTGAAGGCATTTTATTTTAGTAGAACTACACAAAATTTGCTTAAAAGAAGAGGAAAGGTCAGGAATGGCTCAGCTTTTCGAGAAAAACTATGTATGCCTTCACGACATCAGCCGTTGTTGCTTTATTTATTCCTTCAAACAGGCGGTTAGAAACAGTCTTGCTACCTTTTCCCATTAAGAAATTGGAATGCTTATATTTGTGAGTCTATGCTTCAACTAGTGCCACTTTTATAGTAATCACAGTTTCAATATCTATGCAAACAGGGATGCTCGATTTTAGTGGAGCTGCACAAAAAGTCCAACTGGTTCAACATTAGGAGCATGTTTTTTCCAAACCTTTATATCCAATTGGTGGCACTATGAGCTGTTCATTACGAAGGTACATGGTTTGCTACTATCTTGCTACTCTTTTTGTACTGTCATTAGATAGTAATACTAGTGGTTTGCATGTGAATTTATTGGCAGGGTGGACCTACATTGGAGGTGCAGGACAGGATTCAATGATTGGATGCTCAATTTCGGTTTTATCAATTTCACCTCTTCCATCACTGCGAACATGGTGTGGTATATGTTTACTAGCTGCTTGATATTTGTGCAGACGGAGATGTCTCACTTTGTTGCTATTTGGCAAACAAACAAAGTGTCCGCAATTTTGGTTGAACTGCACAAGAGAATAGTATAGTCACTGCATGCAGTGCCATTTGAAAATAGACACAAAGATTGGATAGTCACTTAATGGACTACGGAAAAGTAGTACTGTACTATTTACTGGCCAACACTAGGTGCTTCATTGCTTTGGTCAGATTATACAATGGGCATCGTTTTCCCTAAGTTTGTAGGATCTTGAGAAGAGGTGTCTAGAGGGGGGGGGGTGATTAGACATTAAGTACCAAAGTTGCAGTTTTTAACTTCTTTAGGTTTAAGTGGAGTTTAGGCACAAGTTTAACATTCACAATACATAACAAGCAAGCATGCAAAGAGTATATGAGCAGCGGAAAGTAAAGCATGCAACATGCAAGAATGTAAAGGGAAGGGTTTGGAGGATTCAAACGCAATTGGAGACACGGATGTTTTTGTCATGGTTCCGATAGGTGGTGCTATCGTACATCCACGTTGATGGAGACTTCAACCCACGAAGGGTAACGGTTCTTGTGAGTCCACGGAGGGCTCCACCCACGAAGGGTCCACGAAGAAGCAACCTTGTCTATCCCACCATGGCCGTCGCCCACGAAGGACTTGCCTCACTAGCGGTAGATCTTCACGAAGTAGGCGATCTCCTTGCCCTTACAAACTCCTTGGTTCAACTCCACAATCTTGTCGGAGGCTCCCAAGTGACACCTAGCCAATCTAGGAGACACCACTCTCCAAGAAGTAACAAATGGTGTGTTGATGATGAACTCCTTCCTCTTGTGCTTCAAATGATAGTCTCCCCAACACTCAACTCTCTTTCACAGGATATGGATTTGGTGGAAAGAAGATTTGAGTGGAAAGCAACTTGGGGAAGGCTAGAGATCAAGACTTATGTGGTAGGAATGGAATATATTGGCCTCAACACATGAGTAGGTGGTTCTCTCAGGCTGGTAAGTTGGAAGTGTAGGTTTGTTACGATGGCTCTCTCCACGAATGAAGAGGAGGTGGAGGGTATATATAGCCTCCACACAAAATCTAACCGTTACACACAATTTACCAAACTCGGTGGGACCGAATCAACAAACTCGGTCGGACCGATTTAGTAAACCTAGTGACCGTTAGGGTTTTCGGTGGGACCGATATGCAACTCGGTAGGACCGATATGGTTAGGGTTAGGGCATAACGTAATATCGGTGAGACCGATTACACAAACTCGGTGAGACCGATTTTGGTAATTAGCTAACCAGAGAGTTGGTCAGGCAAACTCGGTGGGACCGATTACTCAAACTCGGTGGGACCAATTTTGGTAATAAGTTAACGGAGAGTTTGCATTGTAATCTCGGTAGTACTGACATTACACAAACTTCGGTGAGACCGATTTTGGTAATGGACATACACAGAGATTACAATCCCATCTTGGTGAGACCGAGATCCCTATCGGTGAAACCGATTTGCCTAGGGTTTGTGGCAGTGGCTATGACATTTGAACTCGGTGGCGCCGGATAGAAAAAATCGGTAGGGCCGAGTTTGACTTTAGGTTTAAGTCATATGTGTGGAAGTGGGGAAGTAGTCGAGGGTTTTGGAGTATATCACTAAGCACATGAAGCAAGAGGCTCATTAAGCAACACCTCGTCCCTCCTTGATAGTATTGCCTTTTCCTATAGACTCAATGTGATCTTGGATCAGTAAAATGTAAAATGAAGAGTCTTGAGCTTGAAGCTTGAGCCAATCCTTTGTCCTTAGCATCTTGAAGGAGTTCCCACATCCTTTAGTCCATGCCACTCCATTGTTGAACTTACCTGAAACATACTAGATAAAAGTGTTAGTCCAACAAGAGATATGTTGACATTAATTACCAAAACCACCTAGGGAGCACTTGTGCTTTCAAAGTTAAATTTTGTATTCCGAAAATAGTCTCGCGATGTGATCGAGAGAAGACCAAATCATATATCAGTGGATGTTCCTCCATCATGTGTGGTTCATTCTCATGGTTCCATCTGTTGGTGAAACCACTTACGTTTGCAAGAGGAATTGTAGACTTCACAAACAAATTTGTCTTTCTCGTCTGCATCTTGAATGTTGGCCAAGAGAAGCATCCATGTTAGTAGGAAGAACAGATGTTTTTTCTATATCTTTGCTTTTGGAGCTACATATTTGTATATGATATGTGAATCATTGAGATGCATTAACATGTTGATCTTATGTATGGCAATCGTACTAGTTAGTTTTAGTTGCGACGCAAGATCCGAAGTGGCTGATCTTTGCTTTTGGAGCTACATATTTGTATATGATCCGTGAATCATTGAGATGCATTAATGATTACTTATTTCTGTTTGCTCGGTTTACAAGTTCTTGATAGATCACTAGCTAGGCTACAAATGCGCTCCTGGCAGTTTTATTTGCAACGCAAGATGCGAAGTGGCAGTTTTTTGAATAAAAATACCTACCTCTGAAGAAACTGACAAGCTACACTATCGATCCTACACGGATAAAAATGCCTACCTCTGAAGAAACTGACAAGCTACACTATCGATCCTACACGGATAAATAGCGGACCACACACGTACTACCTCCTTTCCGGTTTGCAGGGCTCAATTCAAGAAACGGCCTACTCGATCCTACACGAATAAATAGCGGATCACGCACATACTAGTACCTCCTTTCTGGTTTGCAGGGCTTAATTCAAACCTCTCACCAACCAAGGTACTCCCTCCGTCCGAGTTTATTAGTCCCGTGATCAAAGCAGCAAGACCAAGGCATGGCAATAATTAACGGCATGCAGAAGTTTAAGCCTAATTAATTCCAGCAATTTAAGTGGCTGCATGCGTGCCCTCGGCTGCGACTCATTGCATGCTGCTTGCCAGCATCGCCTCATGAAGCGATTCTCGAGTGCTCGCATGCAGCCGGTCGTAATTTAAGGCAACTAACTGATGCGAAAAAAGATACGCTTTAATTGTTGCGGGCTTTTTAAATCCGTGAAATCAGTATTGACAAGGAGGGAGATGATTCGAGTGCACTTGTTTGACCACCATGCCGGCGTGCGACCCAGACGGGACAGGACGACACAGTCATAATTTCAGTTTCCCTAGTTTTCCATGACAAGCTGGCGCGCTAAGCCATTATGCATTGAATCCCGATGACCGTCGCGCTACCTTCCCCCTATAAGTACAGTTTCCCGGCCTTCTCCAGTGCCACCGTGACCCAACTCGCCATATCCTCATAAGCCACCACTGGCACGACATCACTCGCCACGTCCGCCATGCCCCCGCCCGTCCGTGGTAGGCGACGCCGGAGGCGGTCATCGCCGGAACTAGTGTTCGGTTTTTCACCGGAAGGCAGACGGAGGGAGGAGGCATTCTATCTGTCTTTAGATGGCAATGCGCAGATCGAGGAGTTGTTGGAGCGCGACCGCATGGCGGAGGAGCAGGAGTTGTTGAGCGCGACCGCTGGCGGAGGAGCAGCGTATCGCCGACGGCGCCGCCAATGGACATGCAGCAGCAGCAAGACCGACGCTTCTGAGTCGCGGCAAGGCGCCAAGAATCGGGCCGACTACGTTGAGGCCGGCGCCCGGCAAATATCCCTGGAGGCTGTCGGGCACGCACGCGTTCGCGACGCCGATTTTTACTACCAGCTCGTCAAGTGGGTTTCCCGCTTGGAAGACGAAGCTTCGGTGGACCACGCCGGCATGGAAAGGGCCAACGCACGTGAGCAACGCGCCCTATCTCACCTCTGGCAAGTTCGAGGTGAGGCGTAGGACGCCGGTGCCGGCGTTTAGCGTGTACCGCCGGCATCGTCTAGTTAGCTAAGAGTAAGTTAGTACTTGTCTAGTGGGAGTAGATAGTTAACTTGGCTATGATGGTTGTCAACGTGGAAGGTTAGTACTCTATATGTGGATCGGACACATTACTTTTGCTCTGAATGTTGAACTTTCCGTTTGAACGTATGGAATGGGTTGTTATTTTTTTAAATGGGTTGTATTTGTCCTCCACGGGTTTCGAGGCTGACTTGTTGGCCTAGCAAGTTGACGCGTACACAATCAGGAGATGATTGTACGTGGAGAGGATGACAGCAGGGACCCGCCAAGGTCATGGCAGTATGCAAGCAAGTGCCTCCTTATTTCAAGCCAATAAAAATGGCTCCTCATAGTGGATTTCTGACATCTGGGTCCCATGCTCTTGTCAACGAAGTCAATACACGAGAATTGCACAACGAGCGGCCGACACTGTGGACCCAAAGCAGCTTCGCCCGATTATTTTTGTTTTGGGTTAATTTGATAAATGCCTCAGAAATGCCACTGCAATTTCCAAACTTGAAAAATGCCATTTCATGCCATTTCTAGTGGCATTTTTGAAGTCCGGCGTATGCTTTTTCAAAGTTTGCAAACTGCAGTGGCGTTTTTCAAAGTTTGCAAAAATTGCAGTGGCATTTTTCAAAGTTTGGAAATTGTAGTGGCATTTTTATGAATCGCCATAATTGGAGTGGCATTTATCTAATTTGTTTTTGAGACGGAAGCAGGGTGTCAACTGGGCTGTGCGGGACACTCTGGTCTCTCTAGACAGCCTTTTCTTTTATGTTTACCACAGACCACCCCAGTAGTTTTTTTTTCTTTTTGAAAATGGCTAGCCCAGTTTTTTGGTGATTTGTCAAGTAAGTCACTTTATCAGGCCTGTTGGGCTGCAAATCTTTCAAGACGTGGAGAGCTTCATTCGGCTGGCCGAGAAAATGGCCTATCAGTAATGAGAAATGGGCTGTACATTTTTAAAACACATCAAACCGGCAATTAGTTTAAAATATCTTTTTTTCATTTCGAGATTTTAAATTGCATTGATTTTTATGCGTGGACAATTTATTGGATTTTATATTGATATACATTTATTTTTAAAATCAGTCTGAATGTAACTCGAAATTTCGGGATTAAAAACAGTTCAAACCACACCGACATATGCAAAATTTCGTATAATTTTTTAACCGTGGCCATAATATGGGCTGCAATGCTAACAAAAAGAATATGGGCTCCAAAAAACCCGTAAGAATTAGCAAATGGGTTGTAAACTATTTGAAATAATGGCAGATGGGTTGTATGCTATTTTCCACAGATTTGAGGCTTTCCATAGATGGCATGTATACTGTTGGATGTCCATCCAACGGTCGTCGTGCTTCTTCAATCTCTGCTCTTCCTGCTCCAGCCGCTCAAACCAGCGCCGGCGGGACTGCCTGCTCCCTCCTCCCCGGGCCATTGGCTGCAGGCCTCACCGCCCCACCGTACTCCCATTGCTGGCCTAGCCATCCCTCTACTCACCCACACATGCTATTATTCTCCGGCGATGTCAGACGAACCAGTAAACCCTCGTACTCCTCCGTGTGGGAAACAACTGCCGAGTATTCCCTGGCTCCGTGTCGTTCCCTTCCTAGGCCTCGGCGTAGTCCCTTTGCCATGGTGCTCTCGGTAGCGGCCTGGTCAACGTGGTCAATGAACGACATCCATCGGAAGTGGACTGTACGTGGAGAGGCTGATAGCTGGGTCCATGGCCGCACGCAAGGAAATGCCTCCTTATTACGCGCAAAATAATGATTCCTCCACCTGACATCTGGGACCCACCGAAAGGGCCTCTGTATTTCGCGAAGAAAATGTTACCGCCGCTGACATCTCGGACCCACCAGCTATATCTTCATACGCAAGGAAGTGCCTCCTTATTACGCGAAAAAAAAAGAATACTCCCCCTGCTAGCTGGGACCTAGTATAGTGGGCCTACTAAGTTGACGGGGATTAAGGGCTTTGTCAACTTAGTCAATATGCACGATTCTAGCTCGATTGACCGTACGATGTCCATCCAACGGCCGTAGTGCTTCTTCAAACTCTGGTATTCTAGCTCCAGCCGCCCAAAGCAGCGCTGGTCGTGCCGCCTGCTCCTGCCTCCGGTGGCCGGCTATGCTGCCACGGAGGCCTCACCGCCCCCATACTACTCCCACCGCTGGCCTGGCCATCACTCCACTCCACTCACCCACACCCCCTGTTATTCTGCAGCGACGGCAGCGCAGCCGAACCAGTGAACCCTCATACTCCTCTCCGTGTGGGCATCCACTGCCGCGTCTTCCCCGGCTCCGCGTCGTCCCCTTCCTAGGCCTCGTCGTCGTCCACCGCCGTGGTGCTCTCGGCGCAGCGTGGTCAATGTGGTCAGCGACCGAATTCCATTGGAAGAATACTATACGTGGAGAGGCTGACAGCTGGGTCCACGGCAGCCGCAAGGAAGTGCATCCTTATTACGCGGAAAATAATTATTTCTCCACCTGACAGCAGGGACCCACCTGACGGGCCACCAGTATTTCACAAAAAAACGTATGCCCCTGACTACTGGGACCCACCCGACGGGCCACCGTATCTCATGAAAAAAACGTTCCCCCTGCTGTCAGCTCGGACCCACCGGAAGTGCCTCCTTATTACGCACAAAAAAATGAATACCCCGCTAGGCTGGGACCCACCTTGGTGGGAGGCTGACTTAATGGGCCTACTAAGTTGACGGGACGAAGGGCTTTGTCAACTTAGTCAATATAAACTATTCTAGCTCAAGTGACCGTGACAATGTCCATCCAACGGTCAGTGCTTCTTCAACCTCTGGTCTTCTTGCTCCAGCCGCCCAAAGCAGCGCCGGTCGTGCCGCATGCTCCTGCCTCCCATGGCCGGATGTGCTGCCGCGGAGGCCTCACCGCCCCCTACTACCACCGCTGGCCAGGCCCTGCGGCGACGGCAGCCTCACACCGCAGCTGAACCAATGAACCCTCATACTCCTCTCGGCACGGGCTTCCACTGTCGCGTCTTCCCCGGCTCCCTGTCGTCCCCTTCCTAGGCCTCGCCATTGTCCACCGCCCTGGTGCTCTCGGTGCAGCGTGGTCAACGTGGCCAAGGAACTACTTCCATCGGACGTGGATCAGACGTGGAGAGGTCGACATTGGGTCCTGACGCTGACAAGGAAGTGCCTCCTTATTACGCAGAAAATAATTATTCCTCCACCGACAGCGGGGACCCACCGGACGGGCCACCGTGATTTCGCAAAAAAACGCTTTCCTCGATCGCCGGGACCCACCAGCTACACCTTCGCATGCAAGGAAGTGCGTCCGGGCAAAGAAACCCAAAATGATTCGCCTCGACATTGCTGGGACCCACCAGCTACATCTTCGCAGCAAGGAAGTGCTCGGCGGTGGACCCACCTGGTCGAAGCGTACGTAGCGTTGTCATTCTGGTCGCGAACGTGTACGTACATACTGGTCGTTGTAGAGGCGCGCACATGTCGTAGTAGAGGCGCGCACATAGCATGTACACGTACGTACAGCGGCGAGGGTGCAAGAAAGAAAATACGGCCACGTACGTACATACGGGCAGGGTCTCGAACGCCTACTCGCGCATAACATGGCTGGGACGGAACGGAGAAACAGCGTCGTTGTCGTGTTCATGGGGAGGCAACGGAATGCGTCGTGTTCATGGGGAGGCAACGAAATGCGTCGTGTTCATGGGAGGTAATGAAATGCATCATGTTCATCGAGAGGCAACGGAACGCGTGGGAGCCAACCGGCTGGGTCGGAACGGAATGCGTGGTCGTGTTCATCGGGAGGGCTTGGACGGAACAGGTGATGGAAACGAGGCCTGGCGTACCGCACAACGGAGGAAACGGCCTTGTGTTCGACCGGCCATGTTCGAAACGGGATCCTGTTCATCGGGAGGGGTCTGGCGTACCACAAAACGGAGGAAACGGACCTCCTACGGTCGAAACGGGGGTCCTGTTGATCGGGAGGGGTGTGGCGTATGCCAAAAGCGAAGAAACGGACCTCCTACGGTCAGCAGGGGTCCTGTTGATCGGGAGGTGTGGCGCATCGCAAAACGGATTTAAACGGACCTGTTTTGAGCGCCACGGTCAAACAGGGTCCTGTTCATCGGGAGGGTGTGGCGCACCGCAAAACGGGACTCCACGGGATACTGTCCATCTCCACCGTCGACCTCCTCCGGCCTCCACGGGCTACCGCCGACCTCCTCCAGCCTCCACGGGCTCCTCGCTCATCCAGCCTCCACCGCGCTACTCCACCGGCCATCGCTTAACCACCCTCCACGGGCACCCCTCCACCATCTACTCTACATCCAGCCCTCCACTCCACGGGGTCAAGATCAACAACCCCTCCACGGACACCCCTCCACCGCTTCACTGTTCATCCAGCCCTCCACACCACGGGTCCTGTTCATCCAGAGGCAACGCCACCGCCACCGCTCATCCAAACCCCCCGCATCCGCTCCTTTGTTCATCCAATCGATCGGCTTGATTAGCGTAGCAACAGGCGAAGAATCGCTCCATCGGGTTCGATTAACAGCCATCGATCAATCGCTCGGGTTCGATAACGCGTAGCCTGCGCAGTAATCGCTTCGGGTTCGATTAGAAACCCAACGCCTCGCTTCGGGTTCGATTAGAGTGAACGCCTCGCACACACTGCAGCGTCGTCGAGAGAAAGCAGCGCATCGCTCGGCCCCGACCTCCCACCGTAACCGCAACTCCACGAAATTTTCCTCCCCTCGCTTCTACCATGGTTTTTTCCGTCATGGACGGCCCAAAGAATGTCATGCAGCTGCGTCTCCGCCCGCCCAGATTTAAAAAGCCCATTTTCTGTCATAGAAGTAGGAGCCCACCACATCTATGATGATACCGGGTTTTGTCACAATTATCGTCATAGAAGTGTCATATGTATGACAGAAAAAAAAATCGTTCGGCCCAAAATGTCACGGATGTGTCTTTTTTTGTAGTGTGCTATCTTGGTTTGTGCATTGTGCAAAAGTGGCCATACAAAAAAAAGAGAAAAGAAATAAAGATTTTAAGAAAAATAGGAAGAGCAAAGAAGCTTGTAAGCAAGTGCCATAGCATCATACCACATTGCATATAATATTGTCATATCCGATCATCTTGGATCATCTTGAGAGAAACACCGGGAACCATACATAGCATAGTATACTTGGGATAGTAAGTTTATCCATTTTGCATCTTATAGGTTGTGCACAAGTGTCGTATCCGCCTATTCAGCAATCGTGCTAGCGTCTCTCTTGAGTTGTGCAACACGAGCGTTTTCCGTGGATTCCACATTTTGTGCTCATTCCTTGGTTGCACGACCCCATTTATCTATCCGTGTGTGTGTGTTTCCGCGTACCTTTCGTTGATATTGGTCTACTTGTTTCTCTTGGGAATTTGTGAATCTCTTTCAACATTATTGACTCTTGATAACATTTTGCATTAAATTTTTGTGCCACTATCCTCACTGAGCTCCACCATAAGCTTTACTTGTGTAGGTGTGAGAACCGACAAGGATTGGTACCAATAGTGCTATTTCATTGTCCGCATTTGAGTGAACTTGATTCATTGTCAACATCGGTCAAGGTACATTGGTATAAGTTCTTCTCTTTCTCCCACTCATATTTGCTCGAGTCTTGTGATGGATAGGCAAGGCATTTCATCCACGGTCTACGACAACAATGACGGCGTGAACAACAACATCAACAAAGCGTCTATCTTCGATATACAACGACAAATGCAAGGCGCACAATCAAGTTTGCGAGAGCGCATCGAGAACATCTCCATCGACCTTCGTCATTCCGAAGCAAGGAAAACGGACTACATCGACAAGAAGCTTTCCGCACATAAAGAGGAGCAAGATGCAAGGATGGAGGAGATTAGAGCCTTGATCAAGTCTTCTTCCCCTTCGTTATCCTCAAGGTGGCGACATTCAAGCCACAAGTCTTCGGAGCGCGAAAACGATGCAAGTGCAAATCGTCCTCGTCCACATCTACATGGAGACCACCATCATGTTCGTGATCCACATCGTCATGAAGGGCAAGTCACCTCCAAGCAACATGTGCAAGACGACGACGAACGACATCTACTACGAGCTCAAGCACAACAACGACATCATCATCATGAAGATGCTCCACAAGCGCAAATGCACAAGTCCCAACAAGCCCTACTTCACGCCAAGTCCAAGCTTCATGAGCAAAAGAGAAGACCGCGAGACGACCACCACAAAAACGGCGCTACGGCTACAACAACTACTTTGGCATCTTCGCCAAGTGCTATAAAGGCATCTTCGCCTTTGGACGTATGACATCTTCGCCTACTTCCCACGTGTACGCCTACATCGACTTCATCAAGTCCAAGGCGACTACCTACGAGCGAGGGCAACACTTCCATCTTCGGAAGCCCCCCAAGGAAGATGTCCGAGCATGGGAAACTCCCTTCGGTCATGGAGACGAGCTACGAGGTGCCACATCATATGGACCTCCAACACCAAGACGGCGACAAGAAGTTCGAGCAAGGGCCATCCCCTTCGACCACGGCGGCGAGCGTGAACCTCTTCAACAACATGAAGACGGTGCCCACATTGGACTTATACTCCGAGTCAAGCTACGCGACCGCACATGGAGACATTTGCACCTACATCTCTCTGACACCCACATATGTCGAGATGCCCCATTTGCCATGTGAGGAGAGCCACCACCCCATGAGTGAGATGAGTGACTCCAGCATACGTGACATTGAGAGCATTTCCTATGAGAGGATGAGTGTGACCACCACTAGCCCCACACATGAGAGCATGCCACACATCCTATGTGAGGTTGAGCGCCATTTGAGTGACTCCACCAACAATATGAGTGAGAGCATCTTTGAGGGAGTGATGAGCCACAACACTTAGAGAGTGAGGTAGTTGACACGACACGTGAGGCCACTATCATTTCTAACGACTTAACCTCTACTCCTAGTGTGTTTTCTTCTTTGGTGCTAGGTCTCCTGCATGACGACATGCCTACCCTCGACGAGTCCATCCCTCCAATGGGAAAAATGATGGCCATGGTGGACGATGATGCACCCCCCACATGGTTCCATCAAGATGAAGATGAAAACGAGTGGATCTTCAACACCTCACCTACAACACATGAGCGACGCACCAAAGGTAACATAGGTGATGGTACTTCTCTTGTCCCACTAGTGGACCATCTTGACATCGATTGCTCCCATGATGTTGACCCACCTATTACCATGCTTCATGCTAGTGAAACTTCTTCATGCCTTGACTTACCTATTTATGATGAATATGATGATGAGCATGTTGAGTTTCCTAGTTGTGATGCTATGCTCCATAGGATAACATGTGAAAATTCTTTTGGTCACATCATGTTTGACAACCCATTGAACTTGTCATATGCTATGAGTGAGATCTCCCATTTTGCATCATTACAATCTCAACATAGTAACTATGCATGCCCCATTAAAATCAATCCCATTTGCACTTATGGCATAGATGACGAGATGATGGTCATTGGCTTTTGTTTTTCATGTGATGATATTGCCATGCTTACTTTACATGATTGGCGCAATTCATCTACTATTCCATGCCATGATCACATTGTTCCGAATATGCATTGTTTTGGATGTTGTCAATATTCTCCATGTGATGTTTCTACTAATGCTCATGAGGTGACCCCCATAGTTTCCTCAAACATATTAGGTGATTTTGATGCATTCCATCCTTTGCATGTTTCTCATAATTGCTTGCACCATATGCTTTCCATGAATAACAATGCTCTAGATATTGCTCGTGACGCATTACACAATTTGATTCTCCATTATGCTATACATAATACCAAACCTCTAATGATGGATGACATGTTTCTATATCACGCATCTCATTTATTTGAGCATTGGATATTTTGTTCTAACCGACACAAGCACGTGCGCATCATGATGGATGATGTGTACATATACCACGCACACACAATTTTTCCTTTGCCTTTGTTTTTTGTAGGTACTTATGAACACTCGTCAACCTCACAATCCCATGAGTTGGCGAAACGAGCTCTTGAGAGCAAGGATGGCTTGGGATCCCGTGGACTATCCTTACCAACGTTCCCTTTGCGCAAGGACTATGCGCATCTCTTTTACTTGGCTCTCACACGGCTATGGGCTATTTACCACTTGTCACCTTATGCCCACACTATTGTGTTCACTTTGCATGTTATGCTTGCTCCTATGCCTTTGCCATGCAATTGTGACCCTTGCTTGCATATACCCATGATTCACCATTATGCTTCTTCTATGTGTATTTGCATGCTTGGTGGAGATCCTAGTAGCTATTTCCATGATTTCTTTGTGCCCCATTGATGCTTGTTGTGTTGGGAGAGTCATGATGACCCATTGCTATTTACATATGGCTTCTCACCAATACATTCATGCTATTTTCCTCATATCTTGCTTTCATGCTTGTGCTATGTCATGTGAATTATTCTTGCACACTATTTGCACCAATGACATGCTTGCCATGATTCCTCCTAGTATGTTGCATCTTCGCACTACTAGCTTGCTTGAATTGATCACTATGATTTCTTGCTATGTTGCATCACCCATGTTACACTATTACTTGCTTTCTTGGGTTGATGACCTATATGCTCATGCCTCTCACTTGATTTGTCATGATCATTGTCTCTTGTCTCCATTAGTTGCATCTCTCATATCACCTTGTATTGAGTGCCAACTTGTTATGCTTATTGATCTTGGAGACTTGGACACATTACTTGTGATGCATGCTTGTTTACTTGGGCCTATTGTATTTGATTGTTCTTGCATCATATGCCTCCATACTATGAAATGCTCCCTTGTACTTGCTTATGATGAGCATGATGCATACACTTGTTGGGTATCTTACCAATCGAATGATAGGGTTTGCATTTCCGCTAACCTCATTTGTTTTTCCGAGTGTTTTTCATGTTCTTTCATTTTGGAGGATTCACAAGGCGGTGCAATTATGCGACACCTTGGCCATGGGAAGGCATACATGATGTGCAACTCCAACATCTTCGAGAACATTCTTGAGGTGAACTCCTTCTCTTTGAGCCATCCTCAAATACGCATATTGGATGGGTCACTCTTTCATTGTTGTTTCCTTCTTGTTGTGTACATGTTACATCTATTGGATGGAGGAGCGACATTGGAGATTGGCTCTATGGACCTTCACATTGAGGAGCACTTGCACTTATTGGATGCACCTTCGAGCCTCCACTCTTGCCTCGACATCGAGCATTGGTACACCAACACCTCCATATTTGGTAATTGTGCTCATGCATGTCATGCTCGACGGACATATCATACTCACCACAAGTTTGCACCCTCTGCATGGATTGAATCACATTATGATTGCGTTGTTGCATCTTGTATTCCCATGTCATCCATGATATTTGCGCTTGTGCATTTCCTTAGCAAATTTGTTGTGATCTTCCTTGATGGCATATTCATACATCATGATCATATTGCCCACCATCAATTGCATGATAACATTATTGAGCATCCATTGCCATGTTCATGCTTTTGATTCACCATCCCATTATGACATCATTTTGAACAATGGTCACATTCATCATATTCACAACACCTTTGTGCATGCCTCGAATGAATTTGCTCACATGAATGCTTTACATCTCATTCTACATCTTTTGGATAAGCATCTTGTGCCTTGCCACGCACTATCTTACCGCACGGACTCATTCTTACATGATGGACATTTTGTGTGCGCTAACCATTGTATTTCCGAGTGTCGCTTGTGTTTGCTCATTTTGCATGTACCACATACCGGAGACACATTGGAGTACTTGGATTGCGTCATGCCTTCAACTCCGTCCAACTACAAGTTCGTCCACGACAACTGTTTCCATGGTGATGAGGATCACGATCCGAGGTCGGATCTTTCCCAAGGGGGGGAGATGATGCGGAGTATCCCACATTCATCCCCATGTACACTCCGACTACTCCCCAAGCCCCAAGGATACATAAGATGAGACCTCGACTATGCGCCATTGGACACATGGTGAACCCGTTCCTAAATGCTTCCC
This sequence comes from Aegilops bicornis, assembly GCA_021605145.1. Taxonomy (NCBI): domain Eukaryota; kingdom Viridiplantae; phylum Streptophyta; class Magnoliopsida; order Poales; family Poaceae; genus Aegilops; species Aegilops bicornis. Next base: position 68,747,201 of record CM038672.1, read on the forward strand.
CTTTCCATTCGCGTGAGACATGGTTGCTACTTCAAGCGCGGACCTTGTGCATACTCAGGTACACCCGAGGAGACCATGGAGAACCCAAGGACCAAGGCCAAGCGTGCGCGGAAGCAAAGGAAGGAGAAGGAAGAAGTGCCAGCAGCTACAGCGACCGGACATTCGGCAGGAGCCCGGACATCCGGCGCCACCAACCAGAAGAAGACCAAGGGAGACAGAAGCCAGGCGACTCTACAGTGGCCGGACATCCGGCCGACCCCCGGACATCCGGCACCCCACGACGGGCCGGACATCCGGCGCCTGCCTGGAAATCCGGCGCACGCTGATGTCTACTACACAACCTTCTTCTTGTAGACGTTGTTGGGCCTGCAAGTGCATAGGTTTGTAGGACAGTAGCAAATTTCCCTCAAGTGGATGACCTAACGTTTATCAATCCGTGGGAGGCGTAGGATGAAGATGCTCTCTCTCAAACAACCTTGCAACCAAATAAAAAAGAGACTCTTGTGTCCCCAACACACCCAATACAATGGTAAATTGTATAGGTGCACTAGTTCGGCGAAGAGAGGGTGATGCAAGTGCAATATGGATGGTAGATATAGGTTTTTGTAATCTGAAAATATAAAAACAGCAAGGTAACTAATGATAAAAGTGAGCGTAAACGGTATTGCAATGATAGGAAACAAGGCCTAGGGTTCATACTTTCACTAGTGCAAGTTCTCTCAACAATAATAACATAGATAGATCATATAACAATCCCTCAACATGCAACAAAGAGTCACTCCAAAGCCACTAATAGCGGAGAACAAACGAAGAGATTATGGTAGGGTACGAAACCACCTCAAAGTTATTCTTTCGGATCAATCTATAAAAGAGTTCGTACTAGAATAACACCTTAAGACATAAATCAACCAAAACCCTAATGTCACCTAGATACTCCATTGTCACCTCAAGTATCCGTGGGCATGATTATACGATATGCATCACACAATCTCAGATTCATCCAACCAACATAAAAGTACTTCAAAGAGTGCCCCAAAGTTTCTACCGGAGAGTCAAGAAAACGTGTGCCAACCCCTATGCATAGGTTCATGGGCGGAACCCGCAAGTTGGTCACCAAAACATACATCAAGTGGCACGTGATATCCCATTGTCACCACAGATAAACACGGCAAGACATACATCAAGTGTTCTCAAATCAAAGACTCAATCCGATAAGATAACTTCAAGAGGGAAACTCAATTCATCACAAGAGAGTAGAGGGGGAGAAACATCATAAGATCCAACTATAATAATAAAGCTCGCGATACATCAAGATCGTGCCATAGAGAGAACAAGAGAGAGAGAGAGAGATCAAACACATAGCTATTGGTACATACCCTCAGCCCCGCGGGTGAACTACTCCCTTCTCGTCATGGATAGCGCCGGGATGATGAAGATGGCCACCGGTGATGGTTCCCCCTCCGGCAGGGTGCCGAAACGGGTTCCCGAGAGGTTTTTGGTGGCTACAGAGGCTTGCGGCGGCGGAACTCCCGATCTATCTTGATATTCGATGTTTTTAGGGTACGTAGGCATATATAGGCAAAAGAAGTCGGTCGGGAGGTGCTCGAGGGGCCCATGAGACAGGGGGGCACCCTCCTATCTCGTGGCTGCCTCGAGTATCTTCTGACATGAACCCCAAGTCTCCAGGATCATATTCTTCCAAAAAATCACGTTGTCGAAGGTTTCATTCCGTTTGGACTCCATTTGATATTCCTTTTCCTCAAAATACTGAAACATGCAATAAAACATCAATATGGGCTGGGCCTCCGGTTAATAGGTTAGTCCCAAAAGTAATATAAAAGTGTATAATAAAGCCCATAATCATTCAAAACACATAGGAATATAGCATGAATGCTTCATAAATTATAGATACGTTGGAGACGTATCAGCATCCCCAAGCTTAATTCCTACTCGTCCTCGAGTAGGTAAATGATAAAAGAAAGAATTTATGAAGTGTGAATTCTAGAAGGTGCACAAGTTTGATCAATAATAATTTCAATCACCTTTTCTAGCATGATAATACGTCATAACAGTAGTGCATCTCATAAAACTTCTCACGATAAAGTAACAAGCAATTCACATGTCAAAGCATAGACCATAAACTTTCTTGAAAACTAGCAAACTTCATTCTCAGTCATCAAACAATTGCAATTCATCTTATTTTCAGGAATAGCAAACTCCACATACTCAACCATCATATAGTCTTCTACAATTACTAACACTCACGCAATACTAATGGTTATGGAGTTTCAATCGGACACTGAGAAAGATAGGGGCTTATAGTGTTGCATCCCAACGTATTCACCTTTGGGTGATGTCAACAATAATAGTTCATGCTAACTTACATCCAATTGGATATATATATCAGGATCACCCCAACACAAAGTGCTTGCCAAAGGATAAAATGAAAAAGGGAAAGGTGAAGATCACCTTGACTCTTGCATAAAAGTAAAAGACATAAAGTAAAAGATAGGCACTTCGCAGAGGGAAGCAAAGGTTGTCATGCACTTTTAGGGTTGGATGCACAAAATCTTAATGCGAAAGAACGTCACTTTATATTGCCCCTTGTATAGGGACCTTTATTATGCAGTCCGTCGCTTTTATTGCTTCCATAACAAGAGATCGTATAAAGCTATTTTCTTCACACCAAAAGATCATACATATTTAGAGAGCATTTTTTATTGCTTGCACCGATGACAACTTACTTGAAGGATCTTACTCAATCCGTAGGTAGGTATGGTGGACTCTCATGGCAAAACTGGGTTTAAGGATATTTGGAAGCACAAGTAGTATCTCTACTTGGTGCAAGGAATTTTGGCTAGCATGAGGGGGAAAGTCAAGCTCAACATGTTTGAATGATCCATAACAATATACTTTAACTGAGATGTCGGAAAACATAAACCATTATGTTGTCTTACTTGTCCAACATCAACTCTTTAGCATGTCATACTTAATGAGTGCTCCCAATTAAAAAAGATGTCTAGGATAGTATATTTATATGTGAAATCTCTCTTCCTTCAATATTCGTTCATGAATTGTTCAAATGACCAATACAGTGCTTGCTAACTTTCAATAAATTTACAACCTCTACTTCTTAGACGTGAAGTCATTACTCCCCAGGGGATAAGAAAATGAGGCATATATAATATCATATTTATGACATTCAACTCATTCATCCATTTACTCATAAGATATAAGTGAAACACACGAGTAAATGAAAAACTACTCCAAAAAGATATAAGTGAAGATCAATGAGTAGCTAAATAATTATGTAACTATGTGAAGACTCTCTCTCATTAAAGAATTTCAGATCTTGGTATTGTATTCAAATAGCAAGCAAAACAAAATAAAATGACATTTCAAGGATAGCACAACTCATGCGAAGAAGCAAAAACTTAGGCTCAACCGATACTAACCGATAGTGGTTGAAGAATAAAGGTGGGATGCCTACCGGGGCATCCCCAAACTTAGATGCTTGAGACTTCTTGAAATATTATCTTGGGGTGCCTTGGGCATCCCCAAGCTTGAACTTTTGTGTCTCCTTAATTCCTCTCATATCATGGTTTATCTTTTATCAAAAGCTTCATCCACACCAAACTCAACAAGAACTTCGTGAGATAGGTTAGTATAAACCAATGCAAAACCTTATCATTTTCTACTGTAACAAATCACTAAAATTATTATTCAACATTTCATACTAAATGCCTCTGCATATTTAACACTCCTATCCTTAAATAGAATCATTAAACAAGCAAACATATGCAAACAATGCAAACATAACAGCAATCTGCCAAAACAGTATAGTCTGTAAAGAATGCAAGAGTATCAATACTTCCCTAACTCCAAAAATTATGAAATAAAACTCCAACTGTAATAAATTTATCAGATCTCATTATGCAAAAAGTTTCAACATTATATCATGCTCTGAATTTTCTAGGGAATTTTTGCAACAGCGGTAAACTTTCTGTTTTCAAACAGCAACATGTATACTAGCAAAATAAGCATGGCAAAGGCTATCCTTGACATTTTTATTGAAAATAAAGGTGCAAAACATTATTATAAATAACAGCAAGCAAATACTAACAAAATAAAATGACGCTCCAAGCAAAACACATATCATGTGGCGAATAGAAATATAGCTCCAAGTAAAGTCACCGATGAACAAAGACGAAAGAGGGGATGCCATCCGGGGCATCCCCAAGCTTAGGCTCTTGGTTGTCCTTGAATAATACCTCGGGGTGCCTTGAGCATCCCCAAGCTTAGGCTCTTGCCACTCCTTATTCCATAGTCCATCGAATCCTTACCCAAAACTTGAAAACTCCACAACACAAAACTCAACAGAAAACTCGTAAGCTCCGTTAGTATAAGAAAACAAAACCACCACATAAGGTACTGTAATGAACTCATTCTAAATTCATATTGGTGTAATATCTACTGTATTCTAACTTATCTATGGTTCATATCCTCTGATACTACTCATAGATTCATCAAAATAAGCAAACAACACGTAGAAAACAGAATCTGTCAAAAACATAACAGTCTGTAGTAATCTATATCAAACGTATACTTCTGGAACTCCAAAACTCCTACCAAATTAGGAAGTCCTAAGAAATTTGTGTACCAATCCAGGGCAAAAAGAATCAGATCATAAGCACATTTATGTGAATTAACAAAACTAATTTACTGGGTGCAAAAGTTTCTGATTCTCAGCAGGATCAACACAACTATCACCGTAAGCTATCCTAAAGGTCTTACTTGGCACTTTATTGAAACAAAATCTATAAAACATGATTACTAAAGTATCATAATCATGTGAACACACAAAAACAGTAAGGATAAATATTGCGTTGTCTCCCAACAAGCGCTTTTCTTTAATGCCTTTCTAGCTAGGCATGATGATGGCAATGATGCTCACATAAAAGATAAGAATTGAAACATAACGGGAGCATCATGAAGCATATGACTAGCACATTTAAGTCTAACCCACTTCCTATGCAGAGGGATTTTGTGAGCAAATAACTTATGGTAACAATAATTAACTAGCATAGGAAGGTAAAACAAGCATAGCTTCAAGATTTCAAGCACATAGAGAGGAAACTTGATATTATTGCAATTCCTACAAGCATATGTTCCTCCCTCATAATAATTTTCAGTAGCATCATGAATTAAGTCAACAATATAACCAGCACCTAAAGCATTATTTTCATGATCTACAAGTATAGAAAATTTAATACTCTCCACATAAGCAAAATTCTTCTCATTCGGAATAGTGGGAGTATCATAAGAGACTTGAACACTAAAAATTGTTTCCACATTAAAAGAGTAATGTTCAGAAAAGTGGTAATCATAATCATGACAAGATTTGTAAATATAATCATCACTACTTATTATAGCATAAGTTTCATCACAATAATCATCATAAGTAGCAACTTCGTTCTCATCATAATCGATTGAAACCTCTCCCAAGATAGTGGAATCATCACTAAATAAAGTTGACACTCTTCCAAATCCACCTTCACATTCATCACAATAAGATTCAACATCCTCCAAAATAGTGGGATAACTACTTCCTAAAGTTTACACTCTTCCAAACCCACTTTCATCAATATAATCATCGTAAGTAGGAGGCATGCTATCATCATAACAACTTTGCATATCAAAACTTGGAATGCTAAAAATATCATCTTCATTAAACATAGCATCCCCAAGCTTGGGACAAACATTAATTTCAGCAAATAAATTCTCAAATATTTCATCCTCGTCAAATATAGCTTCCCCAAGCTTGGGCTCTTTCATATCATAAGCATAATCACTCTCAACATTTAAAATATGGATAGCACCAATAGTATAGCAATTATCATCATCACAATGAGTAGTAGGAGCAACATCATTTGGGAGGGATACCTTTTTACCTTTGTTGCCCCTTATTTTCTTTTTCTTCTTCACATTATGTGTGGGTTCAACCTGATAACCCACAAGCATAGGGGATCGCAACAGTTTTCGAGGGTAGATTATTCAACCCAAATTTGTTGATTCGACACAAGGGGAGCCAAAGAATATTCTCGAGTATTAGCAGCTGAGTTGTCAATTCAACCACACCTGGAAACTTAATATCTGCAGAAAAGTGTTTAGTAGCAAAGTAATATGATAGTGGTGGTAACGGTAACAAAAGTAAAGACAGCAAAAGTAATGTTTTTGGTATTTTTGTAATGATTGTAACAAGAGTAACGGAAAAGTAAATAAGCGAGAACCAGTATATGGAAAACTCGTAGGCACCGGATCAGTGATGGATAATTATGCCGGATGTGGTTCGTCATGTAACAGTCATAACATAGGGAGACACAGAACTAGCTCCAGTTCATCAATGTAATGTAGGCATGTATTCCGAATATAGTCATACATGCTTATGGAAAAGAACTTGCATGACATCTTTTGTCCTACCCTCCCGTGGCAGCGGGGTCCTATTGGAAACTAAGGGATATTAAGGCCTCCTTTTAATAGAGAACTGTAACAAAGCATTAGCACATAGTGAATACATGAACTCCTCAAACTATGGTCATCACCGGGAGTGGTCCCGATTATTGTCACTTCGGGATTGCCGGATCATAACACATTGTAGGTGACTATAGACTTGCAAGATAGGATCAAGAACACACATATATTCATGAAAACATAATAGGTTCAGGTCTGAAATCATGGCACTCGGGCCCTAGTGACAAGCATTAAGCATAGCAAAGTCATAGCAACATCAATCTCAGAACATAATGGATACTAGGGATCAAACCCTAACAAAACTAACTTGATTACATGATAAATCTCATCCAACCCATCACCGTCCAGCAAGCCTATGATGCAATTACTCACGCACGGCGGTGAGCATCATGAAATTGGTGACGGAGGATGGTTGATGATGACGACGGCGACGAATCCCCCTCTCCGGAGCCCCGAACGGACTCTAGATCAGCCCTCCCGAGAGAGATTAGGGCTTGGCGGCGGCTCCATATCGTAAAGCGCGATGAAACTTTCTCTCTGATTTTTTTCTCCCCGAAAGCCAATATATGGAGTTGGAGTTGGCATCGGAGGGCCACCAGGGGGCCCACGAGGTAGGGCGCCGCGCCCAGGGGGGAGGGCGCGCCCCCCACCCTCGTGAGCAGGGTATGGGCCCCCTGGTCTTCATCTTTGGCGAGGATTTTTTATTATTTATTCTAAGATATTCCGTGGAGTTTCACGTCATTCCGAGAACTTTTGTTTTCTGCACATAAAACAACATCATGGCAATTCTGCTGAAAACAGCGTCAGTCTAGGTTAGTTCCATTCAAATCATACAAGTTAGAGTCCAAAACAAGGGCAAAAGTGTTTGGAAAAGTAGATACGACGGAGACGTATCAACTCCCCAAGCTTAAACCCTTGCTTGTCCTCAAGCAATTCAGTTGACAAACCGAAAGAGAAAAGAAAAACTTTTAGAAACTCTTTTTGCTCTTTTTGTTGTAAACATGAATTGCCAGCATTCTAGTTTCAGCAATTATTATGAACTAAACATACTCACAATAACTCGTAGGTCTCATAATTACTCATATCAATAATATAATCAGCTAGCGAGCCATAATAATAAAACTCGGATGACAACACTTTCTTAAAATAATCATAACATGATATAACAAAATGGTATCTCGCTAGCCCTTTCTGAGACCGCAAAACATAAATGCAGAGCACCTTTAAAGATCAAGGACCGACTAAACATTGTAATTCATGGTAAAAGAGATCCAGTCAAGTCATACCCAATATAAACCAATTATAATGAATGCAAACAACAGTGTGCTCTCCGGTGCTTTTTTAATAAGAAGGGTGATGACTCAACATAAAAGTAAATAGATAGGCCCTTCATTGTGGGAAGCGAGGGATTTGTAGAGGTGCGAGCTCAGTTTTGAAATAGAGATAAATTATATTTTGAGCGGCATACTTTCACTATCAACGCAACAACTATGAGATGGCTGTATCTTCCATACTACATGCATTATAGGCAGTTCCCAAACAGAATGGTAAAGGTTTATACTCCCCCTCCTCCACAAGCATCAATCCATGGCTTGCTCGAAACAACGAGTGCCTCCAACACTCAACGGGTCCCAATGGGAGTTTTGTTTAATTATTTTGATTTGCTTTGATCTTTTTGGATCATGGGACTGGCCATCCCGGTTACCGGCCCTTTCTCATGAATGAGGAGCGGAGTACACTCCTCTTGAGAATAACCCACCTAGCATGGAAGATATAGGCAGCCCTAGTTGCACATGAGCTGCTCGAGCATACAAAACAGAATTTTTATTTGAAGGTTTGGAGTTTGGCACATACAAATTTACTTGGAGCAGCGGTGTAGATACCGCATATAGGAAGGTATAGTGGACTCATATGGAAAAACTTTGGGGTTTAAGGAGTTTGGATGCACAAGCGGTATTCCCGCTTAGTAAATGGGTGAAGGCTAGCAAAAAGGCTGGAAGCGACCAATCGAGAGAGCGACAATAGTCGTAAACATGCATTAAAATTAATTTACAGGAATATAAGCATGAGTAAGATATAATCCACCATGAACATAAATATCATGAAGGCTATGTTGATTTGATTCAACTACATGCGTGAACATGTGCCAAGTCGAGTCACTCAATTCACTCAAAGGAGGATACCATCCTATCATACCGCATCATAATCATCTCAATAGCATGTTGGCACGCAAGGTAAACCATTATAACTCATAGCTAATCAAGCATTGCACAATCAACTATAATCTCTAAATGTCATTGCAAATATGTTTACTTCATAATAGCTGAATCAGGAACGATGAATCATCATATTTACAAAAACAAGAGAGGTCGAGTCCATACCAGCTTTTCTCATCCCAATAAGTACATCATATATCATCATTATGGCCTTTCACTTGTACCTAATTTAACGGTGTAAATAATAATAAGAGTGCACATGCATTGGACTAAGCTGGAATCTGCAAGCATTCAACTCAAGAGAGAAGACAAGAAATATGGGCTCTAAGTTAGATAAACAATAATGCATATGAGAGCCACTAAGCATTTTCAGTATAGTCTTCTCGACCCCCAAAGAAAGGAAAAGAAATAAAAACTATTTACATGGGAAAGCTCCCAACAAGCAAAAGAAGAAGAGGAAATATTTTTGGGTTTTCTTTTTAATTATTACTACTACAGCAGGAAATAAACTACTACTAATTTTTTGTTTTTTCTAAGGTTTATTAAACACACAAGAAGAAAGCAAGAAAAAAAGGAAATAAACTAGCATGGATACTACAGTGAAAGAGTATGAGCACCGACATCTAGCAATGAGTGTGTGTGAACATCAATGTAATGTTGGTGAGAAATACGTACTCTCCCAAGCTTAGGCTTTTGGCCTAAGTTGGTCTATTGCCAGGGATAGCCTGGCTGATATCCGTAGGTGTAGCTGGGGTCATACTGTGAGCAGAATAGTTGGGATCATAATGTGATGAAGAGGACTCTGATTGCCTTTGGTGGCAACCGCCTCAGGATCCCAAGAATAAACAGACATTCGTGGAGGCTCATCTTGTGGCTCCGGTTCCGGCTGGTGCAGGATTCCGATGAGGCTTGAACAGCTGCCCACGGAACAATGTAAGGCCCTCAGAGACAAGTTAAACAAAGAGGGAGCAGGCAAAGTAATAGTCTCAGGGTGATGTTTATCAAAGTACAATTTATATTTAAGCTCCCCTTCGCGACTCTTAACAAGAAAATCATGCGCTATCATACTCTTATAATCTAAATAAGCACGGGGCAGCGCTGTTTCTTCTTTCTCCTCATGCCTAATAGGTATTTCAAAATATTCAGCAAGGCGCGAAGCATAAATGCCTCCAAAGACGGGGCCCTTAGTACGGTTCAGACTTAACCGTCTAGCAACAATTCCACCCATACTAATAGAGTTATTGCGGTATAAACCATGGAACAAAATAATAATATCAGGAATACTAAGGTTCCCACAGTTCCCGCGTCCAGTCAAGCAACGACTAGCTAATAAGGCAAAGTAACGTAAAACAGGAAAATGTATGCTAGTGATTCTTGCATCAGAAACCTTCCTGGTTTCTCCCACAGTGATAGTGTTAATAAAACCTTCCACTTCATTACGGTGTGGTTCATCTAAGGTGCCCTCAAAAGGTATTTTGCAAACCTCGCAAAATTCAGCTAATGTCATCTCCTTAACAACGTCATATAAATGGAACTATACTGTTGGAGGTGATTTCTTAGGGAAATAGTAGAAGTTATGAACAAAAGTATTTGTGAGTAAGAGATACTGATGACGTTGGTCGCGGAGGAAGTTGGTGAGGCCGGCGTACTCAATCAATAGATAGAAATCCTCATAAATCCCGGCTCTCCTCAAGAAGTCATCGGAAGGCCATTCACACGGCCGAACGTCCGCGATACGAGGCAAATTAAATTTGGGCTTTTGTTCTTCTTCCTTTTGTTTCTCCTTAGAGCTTCGGCTCGAGGAGCCCCTCAAAAGCCTCTTCATTATTTCTGAAACAATCTGAAATTTTTAGTAACTTCAAATAAAAGTGAACCAACTTCAATAAAACTAATAGCAACTACTCATACATATGCCTAGAGCATATATCAAGCATTAGAACTACATGGAACCATATGAATTTGACATGCAAGCTCAACAACATGGTCACCTATGCAGCACAAATTTGCAATGAATAAAGCACTAGAAACAAAATTAGTTGGACCAATGGAGGAGTCACATACCAAGGAACAATCTCCCCAAGCAGTTTTACGAGAGGTGCTTTGAGCAAAGAGATCGAAAATCACAAAGAACGGGTGGAACTCGTGCTTGAGTTGGTTTTTCGTGTTTGTGTGAGGCAGAGGAAGAAGATGGGTGCAGGGATAAGTGGAGGAGGGCCACCGTGGGCCCACGAGGCAGGGGGCGCGCCCAGGGGGGTAGGGCGCGCCCTCCACCCTCGTGGCTAGGTGGCAGCTCCCCCCGCGGTAATTTTTGCACTAAAAATCCTCAAATATTCCCGAAAAAATCATATTAAATTGGCATGGCATTCTGAGGACTTCTATTTTCGGGATGTTTTTATATTGCACGGATAAGTCGGGAGACAGATAGAAAAATACTATTTTACTTTATTTTTACTAAATAACAGAGAATATAAAGAGGGCATGTAGAAGGTTGTGCTTCTAGTTTCATCCATCTCATGCTCATCAAAAGGAATCCACTAACAAGGTTGATCAAGTCTTGTTAACAAACTCATTTCGATTAACATGAAACCGGAGAAATTTGGAATAACACTATGTTACCTCAACGGGGATATGGACATCCCCAATAATAAGTATATCATATTACTTCTTGACAGTAGGGAGAGGAAATTCAAAACCTCCAAATATAATCGATGGAATTTTTCCAATAGAGTTGATACTATAAACTTGAGGTTGTTTCCTCGGAAAGTGTACCGTATGCTCATTACCATTAACATGAAAAGTGGCATTGCCTTTGTTGCACTCTATAACAGCCCCTACAGTATTAAGGAAAGGTCTTCCAAGAATAATAGACATACTATCATCCTCGGGAATATCAAGAATAACAAAGTCCGTCAAAATAGTAACATTTGCAACCACAATAGGCACATCCTCACAAATACCGACAGGTATAGCAGTTGATTTATCAGCCATTTGCAAAGATATTTCAGTAGGTGTCAACTTATTCAAGTCAAGTCTACGATATAAAGAGAGAGGCATAACACTAACACCGGCTCCAAGATCACATAAAGCAGTTTTAACATAATTTCTTTTAATGGAGCATGGTATAGTAAGTACACCTGGATCTCCAAGTTTCTTTGGTATTCCACCCTTAAAAGTGTAATTAGCAAGCATGGTGTAAATTTCACCTTCCGGTATCTTTCTTTTATTAGTAAAAATATCTTTCATATACTTAGCATAAGGATTTGTTTTGAGCACATCAGTCAATCGCATACGCAAAAAGATAGGTCTAATCATTTCAGCAAAGCGCTCAAAATCCTCATCATCCTTTTTCTTGGATGGTTTCGGAGGAAAAGGCATGGGTTTACGAACCCATGGTTCTCTTTCTTTACCATGTTTCCTAGCAACGAAGTCTCTTTTATCATAACGTTGATTCTTTGATTGTGGGTTATCAAGATCAACAGCAGGTTCAACTTCTACATCATTATCATTACTAGGTTGAGCATCATCATGAACATTATCATTAACATTTCCACTTGGTTCATGTTCATTACCATATTGTGTTTCAGCATCAGACATATAGATATCATTTGGATTATCTGGTGGTTTAGCAATAGGTTCACTAGAAGGTTGCACAGCCCTATCATTTTTCTTTTTCTTCCTCTTAGAAGAACTAGGTACATCAATATTATTTCTCTGAGAATCTTGCTCGATTCTCTTAGGGTGGCCTTCAGGATACAAGGGTTCCTGAGTCATCTACCAGTTCTAGTAGCCACTCTAACAAAGATAATCATTTTTCTTACTATTCATTTCATCAAGCACTTCTTTACGAGCTTTAAGTACTTGTTCTACTTGAGTGGTAACCATAGAAGCATGTTTGCTAACAAGTTTAAGTTCACCTCTAATATTAGCCATATAATCACTCAAGCGTTTAATCATAAAGGTATTCTGTTTTAATAGTCTACCAAAATAAGCATTAAAGTCATCTTGCTTAAACATAAAGTTATCAAACTCATCCAAGCAATCGACTAGCAATTTTAGTAGGAGGGACTTCACTTTATCATACCTATAGAGAGAATTTACCTTTACTACGTAGCCGGGATATCGAGAGGTTCTTCAGTAAATAAGTAATTGAGATCATATACTTCTTCAACAGGCGGTAAATTAAGACCATGTATTTCTTCAATAGGAGGTAAATTCCTAACATCTTCAGCTCTAATACCTTTTTTCTTTCATGGATTTATTTGCCACTTGCATATCTTAGGGAATGAGAAATATAACACAACTCTTCTTCGGAGTAGGTTTAGGAATAGGCTCGAATGGTGGCTCAGGAGCTGGCTCGGGAGTTGGCTCAGGAGGTGCCCAATTATTTTCATTTGTCAACATATTATTCAATAAAATTTCAGCGTCATCCGGTGTTCTTTCCCTGAAAAGAGAACCAGCACAACTATCCAGTTAATCTCTGGAAGCATCGGTTAGTCTATAAAAGATATCAAGTATTTCAGGTTTCTTAAGAGGATGATCAGGCAAAGCATTAAGTAACTTGAGAAGGCTCCCCCAAGCTTGTGGGAGACTCTCTTCTTCAATTTGCACAAAATTACATATATCCCTCAAAGGAGCTTGTTTCTTATGAGCAGGGAAATATTTAGCAGAGAAGTAATAAATCATATCCTGGGGACTTTGCACACAACCAGGATCAAGAGAATTAAACCATATCTTAGCATCACCCTTTAATGAGAACGGAAATATTTTGAGTAAATAAAGGTAGCGCGATCTCTCATTATTAGTAAACAGGGCAGCTATATCATTTAACTTAGTAAGACGTGCCACAACAGTTTCAGATTCATAGCCATAAAAAGGATCATATTCAACCAAAGTAATTATATCTGGATCAACAGAAAAATCATAATAATCCTGATCGGGAACACAGATAAGTGAAGTAGCAAAAGCAGGGTCGGGTCTCATCCTAACTCTAAAAGATTCTTTACTCCATTTAACTAGCAACCTCTTAAGTTCAAGTCTATCCTGACAAGCAAGAACAACTACTGATGATTCAGCATTAAAAAGATAACCCTCAGGAATAGCAGGCATATTTTCGTCATCACTAACATCATCGTATTCAGGTTCAATAATTTCTCTTTCTCTAGACCTAGAAATTTGTTCATCTAGAAATTCACCAAGGGGCACAGTATCAAGCATAGAAGTAGTTTCATCATAAGTATCATGCATAGCAGAAGTGGCATCATCAATAACATGCGACATATCGTAATCTAATAGCGTAAGCAGGTTTAGGTGTCGCTAGCTTACTCATAACAGAAGATGAATCAAGTGCAGAGCTAGATGGCAGTTCCATACCTCCCCTCGTAGTTGAGGGATAAATTTTTTTCTTAGCGTCTTTCAAGTTCTTCATAGTGTCCAGCAGATATAAATCCCAAGTGACTCAAAGAATAGAGCTATGCTCCCGCAACGGCGCCAGAAAAAGGTCTTGATAACCCACAAGTATAGGGGATCGCATAGCAGTTTTCGAGGGTAGAGTATTCAACCCAAATTTGTTGATTCGACACAAGGGGAGCCAAAGAATATTCTCAAGTATTAGCAGCTGAGTTGTCAATTCAACCACACCTGGAAACTTAATATCTGCAGCAAAGTGTTTAGTAGCAAAGTAATATGATAGTGGTGGTAACGGTAACAAAAGTAAAGACAAAAGTAATGTTTTTGGTATTTTGTAATGATTGTAATAAAGAGTAACGGAAAAGTAAATAAGCGAGAACCAGTATATGGAAAACTCGTAGGCACCAGATCAGTGATGGATAATTATGCCGGATGTGGTTCGTCATGTAACAGTCATAACATAGGGTGACTGTCGGTGTCAAAACCGACGGATCTCGGGTAGGGGGTCCCGAACTGTGCGTCTAGGCGGATGGTAACAGGAGACAAGGGACACGATGTTTTTACCCAGGTTCGGGCCCTCTCGATGGAGGTAATACCCTACTCCTGCTTGATTAATATTGATGATATGGGTAGTACAAGAGTGGATCTACCACGAGATCAGAGAGGCTAAACTCTACAAGCTACCCTATGGTATGATTGTTGTTCTTCCTACGGACTAAAACCCTCCGGTTTATATAGACACCGGATAGGGTTAGGGTTACACAGAGTCGGTTACAATGGTAGGAGATCTACATATCCAGACGCCAAGCTTGCCTTCCACGCCAAGGAAAGTCCCATCCAGACACGAGACGAAGTCTTCAATCTTGTATCTTCATAGTCCAGGAGTCCGGCCAACGGTGATAGTTCGGCTATCCATACACCCCCTAATCTAGGACTCCCTCAGTAGCCCTTGAACCAGGCTTCAACGACGACGAGTCCGGCGCGCATATTGTCTTCGGCATTGCAAGGCGGGTTCCTCCTCCGAATACTTCATAGAAGATTTTGAACACAAGGATAGTGTCCGGCTCTGCAAAATAAGTTCCACATACCACCGTAGAGAGAATAACCTTTGCACAGATCTGCTGACGTATTCCGCGGCTTGACATCACACCACGGCCAGGCCTTTATACGAATCGTTTTTACTGTTCCACCTCAGAGCGTTCAGCGAGGCGGTTTCCTTGGCATGTCTTATCAGAGCGGAGATCGTGCCCCCTTATTCCGGGATCCTCATCAATACGGGCGTGGGTAAACCAGTCGTGCCCGTTGGCACGCCTCCTGCATCGAAGGCGATTCCCGAACGGTCACGGGGAGGGCTCTTGGTATTCAACCTCTTTATAACGAGACAAAGGCCCGCTCCTTTCTTTCAATCTCAATCGAATCCGCCCCTCGCCTCGAGTTCCAACACCCAAAGCTCCAGATTTAGGCGCTTCGGACCTTCAACGATGTCCGGCTCCGACCTGCACGGCCGGTGCATGACTTCCTCCGTCACGGAAGAAGACATGCTAGAGCTGAGAGACGCCAGGTATCTAACCGGCGAAATTTCACATAGGCTGCCTGCCCAAGGGCAGGTTATTACCACTCCCGAGCCTGGTGAGAGTGTGGTATTCATGTCTCACTTCCTTCGGGGTTTAGGCTTCCCGACGGACCCCTTTGTGAGGGGGCTCATGTTTTATTATGGGCTGGAATTCCATGACTTGGATCCGAGTCCATCCTCCACATCTCGCTGCTCATTGTCATATGTGAAGCCTTCCTCCGCATTACCCCTCACTTTGGATTGTGGCTCAAGACCTTCAAAGTGGAGCCGAAGATGATCAAGGGGCATCAGGCAGAGTGCGGAGGGGCTATTATAAGCAAGAATGCTGATGCTCCATGGCCCGAGGGCTGTTTTCAAGAGGAGCTTAATTTATGGCAGCAGGAGTTGTTTTATATCACCGCTCCCAGGGGCTCCAAATGGGCGGCGCCACCTGCCTTCCGCTCGGGTCCTCCACTGCTTGGCAAGGCGTCATGGGTTAATAAAGGGCTCGACTGGGACCGCCCAAGGACGTACCTCATTGCGAGGCCGTATTCAAGACCTCCTAAAGAGAGAGATCAATCTGGTCGTAGTAGCGCAGGTCATGTTGATTCGTCGTACCTTGCCCTGCAAACGTCGCCCCCTCCGCCTGTGGGAGTTTAATCCGGAGGGACCACGAGCTCTCCAACATTTTATGGGCGTGACGCCCGTGGATATGTACCAACTGTTCTTCGGATCACAAACAATGTGTCCGGACTTAACCGAGGACGCAGGTCTGAGCTGCAATCGCCCAGATACTCAAGTAAGTAGTCATGTACCCGGACATGCTATCCGCATATTTATCATAAACTTGCCCTTAAAAGAGCTATCCTTTAAACAGGAGTGGATAGCAAAAGCAAAACTGATCAGTGTCCGCCCCCTCCCCGAGACCACGCTGGATCTGTATTAACCAAGATGCTAGAGGTCAGTGCCTTTTGAAGAAGGTGAAGGGGAACAAGGGAACCACTACCTCCGTGAAGGAGGCTATCAAGAAAGGGGGATCGAGAATCCCTCCTCCAAGGGAGAAGAGGACCGCTTCTGAAGATCCGGAGACCAAAGCCTCGAAGCGGGGGAAGAAATCTTCACCAGAGGGTCCTGCGGCGGGAGATGCCCCGGCCGCACTATTTCCCCAAGGAGATCAGCCCTCCAGCGACCATAAGTAAAGGGGGGGCATTTTTTAAAAGAGAGACATCCCTGTTTTATTTCTGAAGGTAACCGAAAGTTTACCTTGTAGTTCGGATCTCAGCCCTTCACAGCAAAGCTCGTCTTCATGGGATCTTGATCCGGAGATGATGGAGAGCGAAACGCCTCCGCCTGCCGTATCATTATGCGAGGTGGACGACCCTGAGGTGTCGCCGCGGAGGGCTTCTCCGAATCCGGCGGGGCCGGAAGGCAGCCGTATGTCCCCTCAAAGCTCTCCGTGTCCGGCCTTTGAAAAAGGCCACCGGACGAGTCCGGCACCAACAGGTGTACGGTCGGAGGAGCTGAAGGATCTGCTCGGGCGAGCACCTGTCTCGGAAGATCACCGTAAGTTAATGGGTACGATGATTGAAAGGATTTCATCCGCTGAGAGCGGATTGCATGAAGCCGTCGCAAGTTTACTAACGGGTTTTGAGGTACGCAAAATGATGTACCTTCTGACAGTTCTGCATATAAAATGCGCCATGTATAGATAGTAGCCCCTAAGACTTGGTGCAGTGTCAAAAATGACGGCGCGCCGAGGATCATAACCCCAGGTCTAATATGCGCTCTTCCTATGTAGGTGGCGGCGTCCGTGGCTAGCCGGGCTGATGAATTTGCCGAACTAAAGCAGCAACTTGACGTGGCGGATGCGGACATCACGCTTGTTAATAAGCGGCTTGACGAGTCACAAGGTATGCAACTTCTCCGCGGACACCGGTAAGGGAGCTTGACGCCCATGCCTTACAACATGTATGCTTAATGCAGATGGTGTCGCTGCTATGGAGAACCTTCAGCGGAGCTCGCCCGAGCCAAGGAGCAAGCGGAAAAAGTGATGCGGCCTTGAAGGCGGCAAGACAGCTAAAAGCCGAACAGGCTGCTCATCGCCAAGCAAAGAAAGAAATGGCCGAGATGGCCGTGAAATTGAAGAATGCTATCGACCGCTGCGAGCTTCTTGAAAAAGAAGATCGAGCGAAACAAGAGGACACGAAAAGGCCGCCACCGAGGCTAAGGAGACTCGCTCGCAATGAGAGCTATGAAGGAGGAGCTACGCCAGCCGGAGATATTGCGGCCGGAAAGCCCTTTACGATGCGGAGAAAATTCACGGATCCTAAGTACGCTCAATTGGACCGGTGTGGAGTGGGAATGATGCTTATCCGGACTTGGCGGGCGAAAAGCCGCAGACGCGGCCGAACACTTCCGAGATCAAAAGGATCACGGAATGGAAGAGCTTTTTTGGTTGCAGTTCCATAGTCCGGAGCGTCCACTTTCGTTAACCGATCGTTTGGCCGAATGGGCTAAGCTGAATAGGTTGTCCGGACTTGCCATGAAGGCTGTCGTGACTCATTTGTGGCCGATAAGGCCCAAGCCGAAGAGTTATTTTGGCTTGTTGCAACAGTTCCTTGGTGCGGTGCCGCATATTGATGCTATGAAGCGGTCAGCATGCATAGAGGGTGCACGGATGGCTCTTGCCCGTGTCAAGACATACTGGGCGGAGATGAAGGCCACCGATGTTGCGTCCCAAGATTCGGATGAAGCAGTAGTACCGCCGAGTACTATTTTGAGGAAGTCCTGCAGGGCGCTCGTTTAATAGAGACACGGTGCTCGAAGGATATTATGCTTTAATGACATGTATGATTTGTGAAAACAATGTTTCAATATAATATAAGAGCTTTTTATACTTGTGCGTTCAAGTATTAAAACACCTCCTGTGCGGCCGTTGATGTATATGTGTATATAACCTGAAAGATGGCAGTCCTTGGCTTCAGCCCCCACGCACATAGTGCGGGGGTGTTTGCAAAAAGGCGCATTTTCACACTTAATCCAATGTCTCGGTCCTGTAAAGGAGGTGATAGCGTAGCAAACTAGGCAACCGGACTACAATGCTTTATCACTTTCACTTAGCCATAGGAGTTCAATGGTGGGGCTACTATATAGCCCCTAGGGGCACCGCGCTCTCCCGAATTCGGGGCGCGTATGTGCCTGACCGGGAAATGGCCCTTCGTCAATGCGGGGGAATTCTAAACATTCCGCTGGGTCATCGAGTGGTTGACCAGTCTCATGCTATATCATGACAGTCAGTTTTAGCTTTCTCCACTAAGGTGCTCAACCCAGCTCAACCGGGGCACAATCGCAGTGGTTCTCCCAGCGCTACCTTAGCCGATATAACGGAACATAAGGTACCAAAACATGGGAGCCGGGCAAACCCAATATTTGACCAAAGACATGATTCGGAGCTGATGCATATAAGGCTTAACTCGAGACGCCGAACACTCCTTAAGGTATTCGGTCTTTATGAAAATAGGCAGAATAATGCCCTAAGCCCCTGGTGTCCGTGCACGCATAAAAAATTCAGTGCGGCCGATGCCAAAACGCCACCTCCTCCTCGGTTATAGCAAGAAACCCACAGGATGTGTATCAACAAGAGACAATAAAAAGGTTTACGCAGGTCTTAATCAAAAGAATCCTTGCAACGGGTCCCTACCGCACGTCTGCGCTGTCTGTGGTCTCATGCCGTATCCTGGACGGGTGTAGCACGGTGTTCATCTGTAAAAGAGAAGAACTTAGTTGAAAGGGAAAAAAGGATCGTGCGAAAAATGTACTTTATATTAAATAAACAGGGTACGGTTCGAAAAGTGAATACGATTGAGCTTTATTGTCTCTTGTTGTACATGCGTGCAGCCCCTTGTACGGGGGTATGCCGCTAGTAGGCGCCGGACTCGTCTAGCCATGTCCGGGGTTCAAATGACCTATTCAAGTGCTTTGATTAGCGGAGCCGGATTGGTGTGGGGCTGTCAAGTCAGTCTCACGTTCTTCCGTGCTCGAGTAACACTTAATACTCCCTTTTAATGAGATGATGCCGCATGGACCGGGCATTTTAAGTGTAAGAGATGCATAATGCGGTATTATGCTAAAGCGATGAAAGCTTCACGCCCAAAGAGTGCTTGATAGCTACTTTCGAATGGGGCGATGTGGAAGGTTAACTTTTTGCGGCGGAAGTTGTCGGATGAGCCGAACACAACTTCTAGCAGTAGGGAGCCCGTACAATGGGTATATAGGCCTGGCATTACACAATGTTAATGCAGCCATGGTTCTTGGCTTCTCCTGGCCGAGGTGTATGGCGAGCCATTCGTCTCGGACGTTGTGTTTGAAAGCTGCTAAGGCTTCGGCGTCCGGACAGTCGACTATTTGGTTCTTTTTAGTAAGGAACCTGTTCCAGAATTTGCAGGCTGACTCTCCGGGTTGTTGAGTTATGTGACTTAAATCGTCTGCATCCGGAGGATGAACATAAGTCCCTTGAAAATTTGCCCGAAAAGCATCCTCGAGCTCTTCCCAACTTCCAATGGTATTTTCAGGGAGGCTTTTGAGCCAATGCCGGGCTGGCCCTTTGAGCTTGAGGGTAAGTATTTTATGGCGTGGAGATCATCTCCTCTAGCCATGTGTATGTGGAGGATGTAATCCTCAATCCAGACTCTGTGGTCCATTGTTCCGTCGTATGCATCTATATTTACGGGTTTGAATCACCGGGAATTCATGATCCAAAGACCTCATCGGTGAAACACGAGTGTGCGGCACCCCTATATTTGGGTGTGCCGTGATGTTCGGATATTTGGCGTGTTGCATTGCTTGGAAGAGCTTGCTTTCTCGGCCCATAGATGGACCTAACTGGGCCGTCCTTTTGATGCGAATCCTTACGCGGATCGCGTGCCGGATTGTGTGCGGCGCCGCTTGCCGCTCCATGTTTGCCATATGGTCGTCTATCCGACCGGGCGGCCTCTTTATTCTTTGATTGCGGGGGCTCTACGGCCTCCTCATCGAATTCGGGCAGTAATTTTCGCTTCGGGTAGCTCTTGGCGACTGTCGTCGTATTTCTCTGCAGTGTTGAGTACTTTGCTCCATCTGATTCTGAGTGCATCTTCCGCTGTTTTGAGCTTCCGCTTCTGCTTTTTCAGACTACGCGCAGTGGGCAGCGAGCCTTTTGTGGAGATTCTTCTGCTCCAACAATTTGTCCAGCGTGATATCGTCCGGATTGTTATCTTCGCCGGGGACGGGTTGTTTATCCAAGTTGTCCTGTTCGGACGGTTGCTCGATAGCATGTTGGTCGTCCACCGGTTCGCCCTGCTCTATGGCTGGGTCTGTGTGGCTGCCGTCTTTGTCGAGGCGGGACTTGGTGCGGCGTTTACGTTGCCATTTTGACTGCTTTTCGAGGGATTTATCCTTCGTAGCGTCCCGTTGTTCCTCGTCGTCACTTCCTTTAGGTGTATCCACCATGTATACATCTTGGGATGAGGTGGCTGTCCAGTATCCTATAGGTGATGGTTCATGGTTGTCTCCTACATCGTCATCCATACCGTCGATGTCTTGAGTAGAAATCGAGCACGCCGCTTAAGCTTTGAAAGTGGCTACAAAGTGGGCGGTGGGTGGGCGTTGAATTTCTTCGTCGTCCGCATCCCAACCTTCTGACCGTAGTCCGCCGTGGCTCTCCGATAAAGAGAGAGACTTTAGTGAATTCAGGATGTCGCCAAAGGGCGAGTGTTGAAAGATGTCCGCGGTAGTGAACTCCATAACCGCGCCCAATTGGATTTGATTGGCGGGCGGGGGTTCGAGTCCGGAGAGGAGTCCGGCACCGGAGTCACGGTCTTCGCAGCGACAGGGATGGAGTTCGCTCAATCGTCAGAGAGATCGTAGCCCCGAGGCGGTGTCCAACCACTCGCCCTCGATCGGCGGAGTCGGCTCCGAGCTAAGGGTCGGAGCGACGCTGCGCGCCTCTGTGGCACCGCTCGCGGTAGAGCTAGATCGTGCCCATCGAGACAAAGCGGCGCGCTTGGTGTGGCTCGAATCCGTCAAAGATCAAGTCTCCGCGGATGTCATCCGTGTATTTCAAACTCCCAAATCTGACCTGATGGCCAGGGGCGTAGCTTTCGATCTGCTCCAGATGGCCAAGCGAATTGGCCCGCAGTGCAAAGCCGCCAAATATGAAGATCTGTCCGGGGAGAAAAGTCTCACCCTGGACCGCGTCGTTGTTGATGATCGAAGGAGCCATCGGGCCTAAGGATGACGACACAGAGGAACTCTCAATGAAAGCACCAATGTCGGTGTCAAAACCGCGGATCTCGGTAGGGGGTCCCGAACTGTGCGTCTAGGCGGATGGTAACAGGAGACAAGGGACACGATGTTTTTACCTGTGTTCGGGCCCTCTCGATGGAGGTAATACCCTACCCCGCTTGATTAATATTGATGATATGGGTAGTACAATAGTGGATATACCACGAGATCAGAGAGGCTAAACCCTAGAAGCTAGCCTATGGTATGATTGTTGTTCGTCCTACGGACTAAAACCCTCCGGTTTATATAGACACCGGATAGGGCTAGGGTTACACAGAGTCGGTTACAATGGTAGGAGATGTACATATACGTATCGCCAAGCTTGCCTTCCACGCCAAGGAAAGTCCCATCCGGACACGGGACGAAGTCTTCAATCTTGTATCTTCATAGTCCAGGAGTCCGGCCAACGGTGATAGTTCGGCTATCCGGACACCCCCTAATCCAGGACTCCCTCAGTGACACAGAACAAGCTCCAGTTCATCAATGTAATGTAGGCATGTATTCCGAATATAGTCATACGAGCTTATGGAAAAGAACTTGCATGACATCTTTTGTCCTACCTCCCGGGGCAGCGGGGTCCTAATGGAAACTAAGGGATATTAAGGCATCCTTTTAGTAGAGAACCGGAACAAAGCATTAGCACATAGTGAATACATGAACTCCTCAAACTATGGTCATCACCTGGAGTGGTCCCGATTATTGTCACTTCGGGGTTGCCGGATCATAACACATAGTAGGTGACTATAGACTTGCAAGATAGGATCAAGAACACACATATATTCATGAAAACATAATAGGTTCAGATCTGAAATCATGGCACTCGGGCCCTAGTGACAAGCATTAAGCATAGCAAAGTCATAGCAACATCAATCTCAGAACATAATGGATACTAGGGATCAAACCCTAACAAAACTAACTCGATTACATGATAAATCTCATCCAACCCATCACAGTCCAGCAAGCCTACGATGCAATTACTCACGCACGGCGGTGAGCATCATGAAATTGGTGATGGAGGATGGTTGATGATGATGATGGCGATGAATCCCCCTCTCCGGAGCCCCGAACGGACTCCAGATCAGCCCTTCCGGGAGAGATTAGGGCTTGGCGGCGGTTCCATATCATATAACGCGATGAAACTTTCTCTCTGATTTTTTTCTCCCCGAAAGCCAATATATGGAGTTGGAGTTGGCGTCGGAGGGCCACCAGGGGGGCCACGAGGTAGGGCGGCGCGCCCAGGCCGGAGGGCGCGCCCCCCACCCTCGTGAGCAGGGTGTGGGCCCCCTGATCTTCATCTTTGGCGAGGATTTTTTTATTATTTATTCTAAGATATTCCGTGGAGTTTCAGATCATTCCGAGAACTTTTGTTTTCTGCACATAAAACAACATCATGGCAATTCTGCTGAAAATGGGCCATCCGGTTAGTTCTATTCAAATCATACAAGTTAGAGTCCAAAACAAGGGCAAAAGTGTTTGGAAAAGTAGATACGACGGAGACGTATCATAACCTTCCTTTTTGAGCCCTTTATTGACAAGATTGGTTGAATAGAAAGCTCCTCCTCGTTACCTGATTCATCATAAGAAATAAGAGGAGGATATTGGGAAGTCTCTTCCCTTTCATTAGTATTCTCATCATCTTCTATTTGCTTTCTTTTCTTTAGGTAATTGGCAATATAAGGATTTTCAATGCAATTCTCCGCACAAAACATAGAAATCTTTTCTAGATCAATATCAAGGAAATGCTCAAGATTAAATTCTGGAATAGGCTTAGTTAAACGTTTCAACTCTTCATAACCCAAAAGCAAACTAAGTTCATTATAATGTGCAAGGGAAATCAAATCATCACAATTTTTTGACACGATTTGGTCATGAAACAATTTGCATCGGAGATGTAAATGACCACGTTCATTACAAAGTTCACAAGTACGGCAAAGGAATTTTAAATTTTCAGCACTCACATCTAGCCTTTCTTGCAACCATTTAGTTTCCAAATACTTATGCCTCTTGCAATATATATCTTCTCTATTTGATGTGTTCATGCAAACATGCACTCCACAAAAATCAACATGCTTATAGGACACATTTTCATCATAACTAGTGCAATCATCATTAGTACTATGGATATTCAAAGAGTTCATACTAACAACATTGCAATCATGCTCATCATTCAAAGATTTAGTACCAAGCATTTTAATGCATTCTTCTTCTAGCACTTGAGCACAATTTTCCTTTCCATCATACTCACGAAAGATATTAAAAAGACAGGCGTATGAGACAAGCTTAACTCCCATTTTTTGTAATTTTCTTTTATAAACTAAACTAGTGATAAAACAAGAAACAAAAGATTCGATTGCAAGATCTAAATATATACCTTCAAGCACTCACCTCCCTAAGAACGGCGCTTTAAAAGAGCTCGATGTCTACTACACAACCTTTTTCTTGTAGACGTTGTTGGGCCTACAAGTGCACAGGTTTGTAGGACGGTAGCAAATTTCCCTCAAGTGGATGACCTAAGGTTTATCAATTCGTGGGATGCGTACGATAAAGATGGTCTCTCTCAAACAACCCTGCAACCAAATAACAGACAGTCTCTTGTGTCCCAACACACCCAATACAATGGTAAATTGTATAGGTGCACTAGTTCATGAAGAGAGGGTGATACAAGTGCAATATGGATGGTAGATATAGGTTTTCTAATCTGAAAATATAAAAACAGCAAGGTAACTAATGATAAAAGTGAGCGTAAACGGTATTGCAATGATAGGAAACAAGGCCTAGGGTTCATACTTTCACTAGTGCAAGTTCTCTCAACAATAATAACATAGATAGATCATATAAAAATCCCTCAACATGCAACAAAGAGTCACTCCAAAGCCACTAATAGCAGATAACAAACGAAGAGATTATGGTAGGGTACGAAACCACCTCAAAGTTATTCTTTCGGATCGATCTATAAAAGAGTTCGTACTAGAATAACACCTTAAGACACAAATCAACCAAAACCCTAATGTCACCTAGATACTCCATTGTCACCTCAAGTATCCGTGGGCATGATTATACGATATGCATCACACAATCTCAGGTTCATCCAACCAACATAAAGGTACTTCAAAGAGTGCCCCAAAGTTTCTACCGGAGAGTCAAGAAAACGTGTGCTAACCCCTATGCATAGGTTCATGGGCGGAACCCGCAAGTTGGTCACCAAAACATACATCAAGTGGCACGTGATATCCCATTGTCACCATAGATAAACACGGCAAGACATACATCAAGTGTTCTCAAATCAAAGACTCAATCCGATAAGATAACTTCAAGAGGAAAACTCAATTCATCACAAGAGAGTAGAGGGGGAGAAACGTCATAAGATCCAACTATAATAACAAAGCTCAAGATACATCAAGATCATGCCATAGAGAGAACACGAGAGAGAGAGAGATCAAACACATAGCTACTGGTACATACCCTCAGCCCCGAGGGTGAACTACTCCCTCCTCGTCATGGATAGCACCGGGATGATGAAGATGGCCACCGGTGATGGGTTCCCCCTCCGGCAGGGTGCCGGAACGGGCTCCCGAGAGGTTTTTGGTGGCTACAGAGGCTTGTGGCGGCGGAACTCCCGATCTATCTTGATATTCGATGTTTTTAGGGTACGTAGGCTTATATAGGCGAAAGAAGTCGGTCGGGAGGTGCTCGAGGGGCCCACGAGACAGGGGGGCGCGCCCTCCTATCTCCTGGCTGCCTCGAGTATCTTCTGACGTGAACCCTAAGTCTCCTGGATCATATTCTTCCAAAAAATCACGCTGCCGAAGGTTTCATTCTGTTTGGACTCCGTTTGATATTCCTTTTCCTCGAAATACTAAAACAGGCAATAAAACAGCAATATGGGTTGGGCCTCCGGTTAATAGGTTAGTCCCAAAAGTAATATAAAAGTGTATAACAAAGCCCATAATCATTCAAAACACATAGTAATATAGCATGGATGCTTCATAAATTATAGATACGTTGGTGACGTATCACACGCCATCCAGAGAGCAGAAGAATCGGCCACTCCATCCCGGACATCCGGCCGAGGCCCGGACATCCGGCTCTGCGTGAGCCGCCGGACATCCGGCCCCCAGCCCGGACATCCGGCACCTGCCTGTGCGCAGAGAACGGGCCAAGTGCCCATGTATCCCCCTCTCACTTACCCCTCCGTGGGCTAGCACTATATATACTCCCCCACCTCCTCCTAGCTAGGGTTAGCATTGTGATAGCTCATTTAGAGATAGAGCTCTACTCATCCGTACCGGATCTACTCCACGTGAGGGACCGTGCCTCTTCGGAGAAGATCCATTCGGATTCAAGGCCTCCATCCGGAGAAGACAATCAAGACCTCCTCACGGAGAAGAACGGCTACTCTTGTATCCTTCCTTTGTTGATTTTGGATCATGTGTTACCTTATGCTTTCGATGATCTAGCCCTTGTGTGATTGATTACTTGTCGGTTTAGTGATTCTCTCGTTTCTCCCCGTGTTTTCCCTTGTGTTTTCCCCACGTTCTTCGTGTTCCCCCGTAGGATCCTCTCCAAACGTGAAAGATCGGCCCCATAGGGATCCGCCCTACATCAATTAGTCTCCTTACTAAGTGAAGCCACGCTTCCCAACGATTGCCGGCAAGCGTTCTCCTAAAATGAATATTAAGGGGGATGGATTGAAGTATCGTTGCAACATAAGCATCACGTCATTGAATGATACGTCTCCAACGTATCTATAATTTTTTATTGCTCCATGCTACTTTATCTACTGTTTTAGGCAATATTGGGCTTTATTATCCACTTTTATATTATTTTTGGGGCTAACCTATTAACCGGAGGCCCAGCCAGATTTGTCGTTTTATGCCTATTTCGGTGTTTCGAGGAAAAGGAATATCGACGGAGTCAAACGGAATCTAAATCAATCGGAGAAGTTATTTTTGGAAGGAAACCCACCTGATGGACTTGGACCCCATGTTAGAAGATCCGAGAGGTGCTCACGAGGGTGGGGGGCGCGCCCTCCCCCCCCCCCCTCCCCCCGGGCGCGCTCCCTGCCTCGTGGGGCCCCCGTAGCTCCACCGACGTTCTCCTTTCACCCATATATACCGTCGTACCCTAAAACTTCCAGAACAGAACCTAGATCGGGAGTTCCGCCGCCGCAAGCCTCCGTAACCACCAAAACCAATCGGGACCCCTTTCCGCATTCTCACGGAGGGGGATCCATCTCCGGTGGCCATCTTCATCATCCCGGCGCTCTCCATGACGAGGAGGGAGTAGTTCACCCTCGGGGCTGAGGGTATGTACCAGTAGCTATGTGTTTGATCTCTCTCTCTCTCTCTCGTGTTCCTCTATGGCACGATCTTGATGTATCCCGAGCTTTGCTATTGTAGTTGGATCTTATGATGTTTCTCCCCCTCTACTCTCTTGTGATGAATTGAGTTTCCCTTTGAAGTTATCTTATCGGATTGAGTCTTTTATGAGAACACTTGATGTATGTCTTGGTGATCAACTTGCGGGTTTCGTGACATTGGGAACCTATGCATAGGGGTTGGCACACGTTCTTGACTCTCGGTAGAAACTTTGGGGCACTCTTTGAAGTACTTTTATGTTGGTTGGATGAATCTGAGATTGTGTGATGCATATCGTAAATCATGCCCACGGATACTTGAGGTGACAATGGAGTATCTAGGTGACATTAGGGTTTTGGTTGATTTGTATCTTAAGGTGTTATTCTAGTACGAACTCTTTTATAGATCGATCCGAAAGAATAGCTTTGTGGTGGTTTCTGCAGACCATAATCTCTACGCTTGTTCTCCGCTATTCGTGGCTTTGGAGTGACTCTTTGTTGCATGTTGATGGATTGTTATATGATCTATCTATGTTATTATTGTTGAGAGAACTTGCACTAGTGAAAGTATGAACCCTAGGACTTGTTTCCTATCATTGCAATACCATTTACGCTCACTTTTATCATTAGTTACCTTGCTGTTTTTTATATTTTCAGATTACAAAAACCTATATCTACTGTCTATTTTGCACTTGTATCACCATCTCTTCGCCGAACTAGTGCACCTATACAATTTGCTATTGTATTGGGTGTGTTGGGGGCACAAGAGACTTTTTGTTATTTGGTTGCAGGGTTGTTTGAGAGAGACCATCTTCCTCCTACGCCTCTTGCGGATTGATAAACCTTAGGTCATCCACTTGAGGGAGATTTGCTACTGTCCTACAAACCTGTGCACTTGCAGGCCCAACAACGTCTATAAGAAGAAGGTTGTGTAGTAGACATCAAGCTCTTTTCTGGCGCCGTTGCCGGGGAGGCTAGGTAAGTGAAGGTATATCTTTAGATCTTGCAATCTAATCTTTTTGTTTCTTGCTTTAGCACTAGTTAGTCTACAAAAGAAAATTACAAAAAAATGGAGTTAAATTTATCTCATACGCTTCACCTTTTTAATATTTTTCGTGAGTATGATGGAAAGGATAATTGTGCTCAAGTGCTAGAAGAAGAAATCTCTAAATTGTTTGGCACTAAATCTTTGAATGATGAGCATGATTGCAATGTTGTTAGTATGAATTCTTTGAATATCCATGATGCTAATGATGATTGCACTAGTTATGATGAAAATATCTCTTATGAGCATGACAACTTTTGTGGAGTGCATGTTTGCATGAACACACCAAATAGAGAAGATATTTATTGCAAGAGTCATAAGCACTTAGAAACTAAATTGTTGCAAGAAAGGCTAGATGTTTGTGCTGAAAATTTAAATTTTCTTGGCCGTACTTGTGGACTTTGCAATGAAAGTGGTCATTTAGCTATCCGATGCAAATTGTTTCATGATCTAATCGTGTCCAAAAATTGTGATGAGTTGATTTCCCTTGCACATTATAATGAGCTTAGCTTGCTTATGGGTTGCGTAAGAAATGAAACGTTTAACTAATTATCTTCCAGAATTTGCCCGTTACAAACTTCTTGGTTTTGATCTAGAGGAAATTTATATGTATTGTGCGGTGAATTGCATTGAAAATCCTTATATTGCCAATTACATAAAGAAAAGAAAACAAATAGAGGATGATGAGACTACTAATGAAAGGGAAGAAACTTCCCAATCTCCTCCTATTATTTTTATGATGAATCAGGTAACGAGGAGGAGCATTCTATTCAACCAATCTCATCAATAAGGAGCTCAAATAGGAAGGTTGAACCTACACATAATGTGAAGAAGAAGAAGAAAAGAAGGAGCAACAAAGGTAAAAAAAGGTATCCCTCCCAAATGATGTTGCTCCTACTACTACTTGTGATGATGATAATTGCTATACTATTGGTGCTATCCATATTTTTAATGATGAGAGTGATTATGCTTATGATATGAAAGGGCCCAAGCTTGGGGAAGCTATGTTTGATGAGGATGATATTTTTGAGAATATATTTGCTGGAATTAATGTTTGTCCCAAGCTTGGGGATGATATGTTTAATGAAGATGATATTTTTAGCATCCCAAGTTTTGATATGCAAAGTTGTTATGATGATAGCATGCCTCCTACCTATGATGGTTATATTGATGAAAGTGGGTTTGGAGGAGTGCCAACTTTAGGAATTAGTGATCCCACTATTTTGGAGGATGTTGAATCTTATTGTGATGAATATGAAAGTGGATTTGGAAGAGTGTCAACTTTATTTAGTGATTCCACTATCTTGGGAGAGGTTTCAATCGATTATGATGAGAACGGTTGCTACTTATGATGATTATTGTGATGAAACTTATGCTATAAAAAGTAGTGATGATTATATTTACAAATCTTGTCATGATTATGACTACCCTTTTTCTGAACATTACTCTTTTAATGTGGAAACAATTTTTAGTGTTCAAATCTCTTATGATACTCCCACTATTCCGTATGAGAAGAATTTTGCTTATGTGGAGAGTAGTAAATTTTCTATGCTTGTAGATCATGAAAAGAATGCTTTAGGTGCTGGTTATATTGTTGAATTCATTCATGATGCTACTGAAAATTATTATGAGAGAGGATCATATGCTTCTACATATTACAATAATATCAAGTTTCCTCTCTATGTGCTTAAATTTTTGAAGTTATGCTTGTTTTACCTTCCTATGCAAGTTGATTCTTGTTCCCATAAGTTGTTTGCTCACAAAATCCCTATGCATAGGAAGTGGGTTAGACTTAAATGTGCTAGTCATATTCTTCATGATGCTCTCTTTATGTTTCAATTCTTATCTTTTATGTGAGCATCATTGAAATCATCATGCCTAGCTAGGGGCGTTAAACGATAGCGCTTGTTGGGAGGCAACCCAAGTTTATTTTAGTTTCTTTCTTTTTGGTTCTGTTTAGTAATAAATAATCCATCTAGCCTATGTTTAGATGTGGTTTTATCTTTTAATTAGTGTTTGTGCCAAGTTAAACCTATTAGATCTTCTTGGGAGATAGTTATTTGATCTTGCTGTAATTTCCAGAATCTTTGCGCTCAGTGGCCGAATTGTTAAAAATCACCAGAACGTGATAAAATAGTGATTCCAATTGCTTATGATCAATAAACAAATTGTACAGGTCTTTTAATTTTGGTAGAATTTTTTGAGTTCCAGAAGTTTGCATTAGTTACAGATTACTACAGACTGTTCTGTTTTTGACAGATTCTGTTTTGCGTGTGTTGTTTGCTTATTTTGATGAATCTATGGCTAGTAAAATAGTTTATAAACCATAGAGAAGTTGGAATACAGTAGGTTTAACACCAATATAAATAAAGAATGAGTTCATTACAGTAACTTGAAGTGGTGTTTTGTTTTCTTTCGCTAACGGAGCTCACGAGTTTTCTGTTAAGTTTTGTGTGGTTGAAGTTTTCAAGTTTTGGGTAAAGATTCGATGGACTATGGAATAAGGAGTGGCAAGAGCCTAAGCTTGGGGATGCCCAAGGCACCCCAAGGTAATATTCAAGGATAACCAAGCGACTAAGCTTGGGGATGCCCCGGAAGGCATCCCCTCTTTCGTCTTCGTTCATCGGTAACTTTACTTGGAGCTATATTTTTATTCACCACATGATATGTGTTTTGCTTGGAGCATCATTTTATTTTCTTTACTTTGCTTGCTGTTTGAATAAAGTATCAAGATCTTAAATTCTTAAATGTTAGAGAGTCTTCACATATTTGCATAATTATCCTTCTACTCATTGATCTTCACTTATATCTTTCGGAGTAGTTTGTCATTTGCTCTAGTGCTTCACTTATATCTTTTAGAGCATGGTGGTAGTCTTATTTTGAAGAAATAGATGAACTCTCATACTTCACTTATATTATTTTGAGAGTCTTAAATAGCATGGTAATTTGCTTGAATAATCCTAATATGCTAAGCATACAAGATTTGTCGTAATTCTTATGAGTGTGTTGGATACTAAGAAAAGTTTGATGCTTGATAATTGTTTTGAGATATGGAGGTAGTGATATTAAAGTTGTGCTAGTTGAGTAGTTGTGAATTTGAGAAATGCTTGTGTTGAAGTTTGCAAGTCCCGTAGCATGCACGTATGGTTAAAGTTGTGTAACAAATTTGAAACATGAAGTGTACACGGCTTGTGCATCCTTATGAGTGGCGGTCGGGGACAAGCGATGGTCTTTTCCTACCAATCTATCCCCTAGGAGCATGCGTAATACTTGGTTTTGATGACTTCTAAATTTTTGCAATAAGTATATGAGTCCTTTTGACTAATGTTGAGTCCATGGATTATACGCACTTTTACCTTTCCGCCTTTGCTAGCCTCTTCGGTACCGTGCATTGCCCTTTCTCACCTTGAGAGTTGGTGCAAACTTCGCTGGTGCATCCAAACCCCGTGATACGATACGCTCTATCACACATAAACCTCCTTATATCTTCCTCAAAACAGCCACTATAGCTACCTATTATGGCATTTCCATAGCCATTCTTAGATATATTGCCATGCAACTTTCCACCGTTCCGTTCATCATCATCGTGACATACATTACTTTTGTCATATTGCCATTGCATGATCATGTAGTTGACATCGTATTTGTGGCAAAGCCACCATGCATTATTTTCATACATGTCACTCTTGATTCATTGCACCATCCCAAAGACACCACGGAGGGATTCATATAGAGTCATATCTTGTTCTAGGTTTCGAGTTGTAATCCTTATGTTGTAATCAATAGAAGTGTGATGATAATCATTATTAGAGCATTCCCAAAAAAAGAGAAAGGCCAAAAAAAGAAAGGCCCAAAAAAAAGAGAAAGGCCAAAAAAAGAAAGGCCCAGAAAAAAGAGAAAGGCCAAAAAATAAGAAGAGAAAGGCCCAAAAAGTAAAAAATAAAAATAAAAAAGGGGGCAATGCTACTATCTCTTTTCCACACTTGTGCTTCAAAGTAGCACCTCGTTCTTCATGTAGTGAGTCTCATATATTGTGCTTCAAAGTAGCACCTTGTTCTTCATGTAGTGAGTCTCATAAGTTGTCTTTTTATACTAGTGGGAATTTTTCATTATAGAACTTGGCTTGTATATTCCTACGATGGGCTTCCTCAAATGCCCTAGGTCTTCATGAGCAAGCAAGTTGGATGCACACCCACTAGTTTTCTTTTGTTGAGCATTCATAGCTCTAGTGCATCCGTTGCATGGCAATCCCTACTCCTCATGTTGACATCAATTGATGGGCATCTCCATAGCCCGTTAATTATCCTCTTCAATGTGAGACTTTCTCCTTTTTTGTCGTCTCCACACAATCCCCATCATCATATTCTATTCCACCCATAGTGCTATATCCATGGCTCACGCTCATGTATTGCGTGAAGGTTGAAAAAGTTTGAGATTATTGAAGTATGAAACAATTGCTTGGCTTGTCATCGGGGTATAGAAGTTGGGAACATCTTTGTGTGACGAAAATGAAGCATAGCCTAACTATATGATTTTGTAGGGATGAACTTTCTTTTGCCATGCTATTTTGAGAAGACATGATTGCTTTGATTAGTATGCTTGAAGTATTATTATTTTTATGTCAATATGAACTTTTGTCTTGAATCTTCGGATCTGAATATTCATATCACAATTAAGAAGATTTACATTGAAATTATGCCAAAGTATCACTCCGCATCAAAAATTCTTTTTATCATTTACCTACTCGAGGACGGCAGAATTAAGCTTGGGGATGCTTGATACGTCTCCAACGTATCTATAATTTTTGATTGCTCCATGCTACTTTATCTATTGTTTTAGGCAATATTGGGCTTTATTATCCACTTTTATATTATTTTTGGGACTAACCTATTAACGGAGGCCCAAATTCTTGCTTTTATGCCTATTTCAGTGTTTCGAGGAAAAGGAATATCGACGGAGTCAAACGGGACGAAATCAAGCTGGAGAAGTTATTTTGGAAGGAAACCCACCTGATGGACTTGGACCCCACGTCAGAAGATACGAGAGGTGCTCACGAGGGTGGGGGCGCGCCCTCCCCCCTGGGCGCGCCCCCTGCCTCGTGGGGCCCCCGTAGCTCCACCGACGTTCTCCTTTCACCCATATATACCGTCGTACCCTAAAACTTCCAGAACAGAACCTAGATCGGGAGTTCCGCCGCCGCAAGCCTCCAGAACCACCAAAAACCAATCGGGACCCCTTTCCGGTACCCTGCCGGAGGGGGGATCCATCTCCGGTGGCCATCTTCATCATCCCGGCGCTCTCCATGACGAGGAGGGAGTAGTTCACCCTCGGGGCTGAGGGTATGTACCAGTAGCTATGTGTTTGATCTCTCTCTCTCTCTCTCTCGTGTTCCTCTATGGCACGATCTTGATGTATCCCGAGCTTTGCTATTGTAGTTGGATCTTATGATGTTTCTCCCCCTCTACTCTCTTGTGATGAATTGAGTTTCCCTTTGAAGTTATCTTATCGGATTGAGTCTTTTATGAGAACACTTGATGTATGTCTTGGTGATCAACTTGCGGGTTTCGTGACATTGGGAACCTATGCATAGGGGTTGGCACACGTTCTTGACTCTCCGGTAGAAACTTTGGGGCACTCTTTGAAGTACTTTTATGTTGGTTGGATGAATCTGAGATTGTGTGATGCATATCGTAAAATCATGCCCACGGATACTTGAGGTGACAATGGAGTATCTAGGTGACATTAGGGTTTTGGTTGATTTGTATCTTAAGGTGTTATTCTAGTACGAACTCTTTTATAGATCGATCCGAAAGAATAGCTTTGTGGTGGTTTCGTACCCGACCATAATCTCTACGTTTGTTCTCCGCTATTCGTGGCTTTGGAGTGACTCTTTGTTGCATGTTGATGGATTGTTATATGATCTATCTATGTTATTATTGTTGAGAGAACTTGCACTAGTGAAAGTATGAACCCTAGGACTTGTTTCCTATCATTGCAATACCATTTACGCTCACTTTTATCATTAGTTACCTTGCTGTTTTTTTATATTTTCAGATTACAAAAACCTATATCTACTGTCTATTTTGCACTTGTATCACCATCTCTTCGCCGAACTAGTGCACCTATACAATTTGCTATTGTATTGGGTGTGTTGGGGGCACAAGAGACTTTTGTTATTTGGTTGCAGGGTTGTTTGAGAGAGACCATCTTCCTCCTACGCCTCTTGCGGATTGATAAACCTTAGGTCATCCACTTGAGGGAGATTTGCTACTGTCCTACAAACCTGTGCACTTGCAGGCCCAACAACGTCTACAAGAAGGTTGTGTAGTAGACATCATTGAACAATACTATACAGGGACGGGTACTGAAGCGCCAGTGGCGTGTCCCCAAGCCATGTATCCTCCCAGAAACACGTGGTAGTACCATTGCCGATAATAAACTTTGTCTGAAAAAGGCTGATTGGATTCTCATGAGCCCTTCCAGAAAGGCGAGTCTGTCGGTATCATTGTCACCTGGGACAAAGTTTTCGACTGCATATACTTACTACGGAGAATCTGCGCCCACGTGGCATCAGTCTCAACTGATAACTTATATGGCCACTTGCTGAGAAGGCATCTGTTCTTGACTTCAAGATTTTCAATGCCAAGACCCCCTTGGTCTTTTGGTCGACAAATGATATCCCATTTGGCAAGTCTGTATTTTCTTTTTAGTTCATTGCTTTGCCTGAAGAATCGGGATCGGTAGAAGTCCAGTCTCTTCCTAACACCAACTGGGATTTCGAAGAAAGACAAGAGAAACATAGGCATATTCGTGAGCACCGAATTAATAAGAATCAAACGGCCTCCGTATGACATGAGCTTGCCCTTCCAGCAACTCAGTTTCTTCTCAAACCGATCCTCGATACACTTCCATTATCTGTTTGTCAGCTTACGATGGTGAATGGGTATACCTAGGTACGTGAAACACTACAAGAAATATGTCAACTAGTGACCTCCACTATTGGTCACTAAAAGGTCATAGTTTTCAATTTGTGACCTTTTTGTGACAAAAAACATAAGGTCAAAAGCTGGGGGTCGTTAATTGACTATAGCGACCTTTCTTCTGGAATGGTCGAAGACGTTTATGACCAAAATATGTCCACTGTGGCGTTTTGGTCACTAGCAACCTCCCCAGGCCACATAGGCATCCAGCGTGGCAAGCTGATGTGGCACAAGATTCAGCCCGGTCCAATTCGGTTTTCTACATGGGCCTAGCCCAAGAATTCAGCCTTTTATATGTTTTTTTTAATTTCGGTCAGCTATATGGGCCAGGCCCAACTAATCGGGCTTTTAATTTCTGGGCCACAGCCTATTACAATCAATTCATTTTTGGTAGCCTCGGCCTTTTTTGCTCTCCTTTTAAATTTCATAACTTGGCCTTTTTACAATTCATTTTATTTATTTTCAAGAATTAATATACTGGTATTTGCTGAAACCGAGTTCAACTATGTTTGGTCAGTGGCCTTTTTAAGGTCCAGTGGCGTTTGGGCCAAGGCCTCTTTCAGTACTATGTATACATTTAGCACAAATTTAAATTCCAAGCATTTGTATAACAAGTACAACCAGCATTTGAATAACAAGTACAACAAGTAAATATACACCCAATTCCCAAGATCAACCTTACATCAAAATTCCAAGAAAATTCTGCATTACAAGTTCAATAACATATAAAGCAAGTCGCTGACAGGGGCTTCGAGCTTCTTCGAATTTCTTCGACCTAGGAACTCCTATATAAGAGAGGGGGAAACTGATTAGTCATAACTACACAAGCGTGTTCGCATCAAGACATCGACGCTTTCAAGAAAAACAACATTCACTTAATAAAACATCTAACGTGATAATAGATACATGACATGACAAGAGGCTTATGTTGATGAGACATAGATGACACTTGTATAGACCTCGAAAAAACATACTAGTCGGTGATGCTACAAAGACAACACTCGCATAAAAATAATAAGATAAAGCATCACTAGGGATGCATACTAATTTTACTAACATCTTTTAATTTTCTACTTTGGAGTATCCCTTCACAGCATGCTACACTCTTAGGTATGGTAAGCAGCACCTATCTATCTGAAATTAGTGTTGATAAAAAAAGTCTGGTGACTACCATAGGATGACATATGAAATCAGCAGGTTTATTCCTCATGACACTGCAAGAATAGCATACTTCTATGCTGAGTCTAATAGAACAAGGTCCTGCAAAGAACTAGGACTAAACAGACTATTGTAGTATCAATTAACTCGCACATGATTAAAAAAACTCAACATAGTGTGGCAGAGTATTGAGGTGTTGGGTAATTCCAGTGGGCTAACAAAACCATCATGTTCGGTCAGTTCGAATCCACATATGTGTCCAAAGAAACTGAAAACCAATCGCATACCGGGATTCGGATTTAAGTACTACTAGTAGGAAGGAGCATATATACCTACTGCAGGATCGGATAGGGAGAATGTTGTGTGGCTTATCCCGCAGTTGGGCAACCGCAGCAGGTCATTGAAGTCGGGGTCTTGGCGATCAAATCCTTGGCGATCTCCGCAGCCAGAGTTGTCGATCGATGGCGGCCCCAGATCGAGAGGAAGAGATGTTCAAAACCTGAAGTTTTATCTATGCTACACGCTCACATGTACAGACGTACTTGCATGCGTAACCCCTCGTAATAATGGAAGACGGTAGGAAAAAAATACGAGTCACCGAGCTTCTCGTAGCGGTGCAAGGCCGAGAGAAGCGGGTGCGCTGACGGCGCCGGATGGGGAGTTGGGATACATGCCGAGGTCGCTTCGTAGAAACTCAGTCATAAGAGCGCCCGTGGCGTGCGGATGGAGATGGAGTGGATGGTTCTGCAGATTGATGAAGTGAAGAGGAGCCTCCCCTCCTCGCCGAGCATCGCGTCGACCTTGGGCACGGGCGGACGACGTGCTTGATGGCGTCGTCCCACCGGCCTCGCCTCGTGAGGGCTGCAGTGGTCCACCGCCCCGCCTCTCATGGAGCAACCTGGATCAAGCGGCCAGACGTGCAAAGGATTGATCTCAGACCAAATCGATCAAAGCAATCCGCATATGGAATAAAAAAGGACGCGAATCAAGACGGGGAGCGACTAACCAGTGGGAGAAGAACTCGACGACGGCGAACTGCTCCCGCGAGGCCGTGAGGAAGGCGCCCAAGCTGGTGGGGTTGAGCTCCACGGCGTCCTCCCCCTGCGCGGCGGCCCCGGCCCCCGCCTCGTCGCCGACGCCTAGTGACCGAAGGGCGTCCGTGCGCCCCGCGAGGGAGGAGGCGATAGCACGAACGAGGAGGAGGACTCGCGCCACCGCGGAGGCCATGGGATCGACAAGGAGCTAGATCTCACCGGTCCGGCGGCGGGATCCGGCGATCCGTCTCGCCACATCCGTACATCTCGGGAGGAAGGGAGGTCGCCGGTGGGGGTGGTAGTCGCGGTGGAGGCCATGGCGGTCGAGGAGTGGGGAGGAGGTCGCCAAGGGGATGGGGATGGGTTTGCGGGAGTGGAGATCGGCGGCGGGGTTGCGGAGAGGAGAGGATGGATCTGGGACTGAGGGAGGGGGAGTGGGTGAGTGGGCGTGGCGGCGGGTGGGGATCTGGGGGATCGAGGGGAGGGTGGGTGGGTGGGTTAGGGTTTTTGACTTTCGGGAGAAGCTCCACCGTTGGATAGATGCGTGATGGATGGCTCAGATTGCGTCCAATTTGGTGATCCGCGTGAAAGCTGTTCCTCGCGTCTCATTGGCCGGCTATCTCGCACTTGAATCTCAAAATTTTGGACCCAAAACTTTTAAAAAATAAATAAACATAACAACGGCATAGTTGGACCCAAAATATTAGACCACATTTTATGTAAAATTGACCAAATAGTTACATGTCAAAGGCTTTTGATCCAACTCTTATAAAAAAACAAATTTCGTCCATTCGGTGAGGCGGGGAAAATTTGAACGAAAATTTATTCAAATGATTTCATATTGTGCACAAGGGTGCATATTGGAATGGCAGACAATGTTGCCTAAGGAAGTTTTCATTTTCTTTGCACGGAAAATTCATTTTCCATTTTTTGAGTGCCCCAAATGAGGTTTTTTTGTGAAGGACCTACCATATAATTGTCAAAAAATTGGACCAAATAATTTTTCTAAAATACTAGGCCATATTTAATGCACAATTGACCAAATGGTTGGGTGTAAAAAGTTTTGATCCACCTCTGGTGAAAAAGATAAATTCCCGCCGATTCAGTTGGAAGAGGGTCAAATTTGAACTGCAGCTGCCTCATAGTTTGCTATTTATTTTTTCCAAAAATCATTTCTAGGTACATAAGTATCTATTTAATCAGAGAAACATCAAAAAATTTCCAAGATTCAACCACTAGGTAGGAACGGTCAAGCCCGCCGTTTTGACCGCATTTTGAAACAGGCATAAAAAAATCAAAACATTGGAAAACCTTCGCATTGTGTCATTATATGTGACCAAGTTTCCAGGAAAAATAATAAACTTGTAATACAGTAATTATTTTAAAAAAGTGTTCTCAGAAATGAGCTATCATGTGTGAAGATTCATGGCTTTCAAGCCAAATGATCAATCTTATGGCCACATTCATGTCATAGTTTGTTCAAATGATCTCATATTGTGCACAAGGGTGCATCTTGGAATTCCAAACAATGCTGCCTAAGGAAGTTTTCATTTTCTTTGCACGGAAAATTCATTTTCCATTTTTCGAGTGCCCCAAATGAGTTTTTTTTTGTGAAGGACCTACCATATAATTGTCAAAAAATTGGACCAAATATTTTTTCTAAAATACTAGGCCATATTTAATGCATAATTGACCAAATGGTTGGGTGTAAAAAGTTTTGATCCACCTCTGGTGAAAAAGACAAATTCCACCGATTAAATTTGGAAGCGGGTCAAATTTGAACTGCAGCTGCCTCATAGTTTGCTATTTATTTTTCCAAAAATCATTTCTAGGTACATAAGTATCTATTTAATCATAGAAACATCAAAAAAATTTCAAGATTCAACCACTAGGTAGGAATGTCAAGCCCGCCGTTTTGACCGCATTTTGAAACGGGCATAAAAAAAATAAAAAAAATCAAAAAGTTGGAAAACCTTCGCATTGTGTCATTATATGTGACAAAGTTTCCAGGAAAAATAATAAACTTGTAATACGGTAATTATTTTAAAAAAAGTGTTCTCAGAAATGAGCTATCATGCGTGAAGATTCATGGCTTTCAAGCCAAATGATCAATCTTATGGCCACATTCATGGCATAGTTTGTTCAAATGATCTCATATTGTGCACAAGGGTACATCTTGGAATTACAAACAATGTTGCCTAAGGAATTTTCCATTTTTTTTGCACGGAAAATTCATTTTTCATTTTCCGAGTGCCCAAAAGGAGGTTTTTTTGTGAAGGAACTACCAAATAATTGTTGCAAAAATGGACCAAATCAATTTTATAAAATACTAGGCCATATATAATGCACAATTGACAAAATGGTTGGGTGTCAAAAATTTTGATCCACCTCTGGTGAAAAAGACAAATTGCCGTCGATTCAGTTGGAAGCGGGTCAAATTTGAACTGCAGCTGCCTCATAGTTTGCTATTTATGTTTTCCAAAAATCATTTCTAGGTACATAAGTATCTATTTAATCAGAGAAACATCAAAAAGTTTCCAAGATTCAACCACTAGGTAGGAACGGTCTAAGCCCGCCGTTTTGACCGCATTTTGAAACGGGCATAAAAAATAAAAAAAAATCAAAAAATTGGAAAACCTTCGCATTGTGTCATTACATGTGACCAAGTTTCCAGGAAAAATAATAAACTTGTAATACGGTAATTATTTTAAAAAGTGTTCTCGTAAATGAGGTATCATGCGTGAAGATTCATGGCTTTCAAGCCAAATGATCAATCTTATGGCCACATTCATGGCATAGTTTGTTCAAATGATCTCATATTGTGCACAAGGGTACATCTTGGAATTACAAACAATGTTGCCTAAGGAAGTTTTCATTTTTTTTGCACGAAAAATTCATTTTTCATTTTCCGAGTGCCCAAAAGGAGGTTTTTTTGTGAAGGAACTACCAAATAATTGTTGCAAAAGTGGACCAAATCAATTTTATAAAATACTAGGCCATATATAATGCACAATTGACAAAATGGTTGGGTGTCAAAATTTTTGATCCACCTCTGGTGAAAAAGACAAATTGTCGTTGATTCAGCTGGAAGCGGGTCAAATTTGAACTGCAGCTGCCTCATAATTTGCTCTTTATTTTTTCCAAAAATCATTTCTAGGTAAATAAGTATCTATTTAATCAGAAATACATGGTTTGATGGCGAGACATCGAGGTTTGGACGGTGGCCGAGGGCCCCAACTCTAGAGCTGCGTAAGCTCAAGCATGCTCGCCAAGCGTGGTCATCAGCGTGACCGTATGCGTTGCCATGTGTTCTGGGCGGACTAGGCATGTCTAGTGGGTTGGGCACTCCCAGGTAGGTGCTAGGAAGAAAATCACAACATAAGATTCTCACGAGGAGACCGATCGATGCTCAAACATGAATAAGCAGCCAAGTGTTTGATTTTGATGCAGAAATGCACATGGCTAATGGGCGTGAGTTTTGGCTGAGAATGATCAGTTACTAAGAAGACCGTCTTCACAAATTTTCACCTCAAAAGAGGAGCCTAGGTGGTACTTGCTTTACAAACTACCACAATCGGACATAAATCTGAATGTTGAAGCTGGGCTGAAAATAATGAATGGATTGAGTGGCGTTTGGTGGAGGATGGTTATTTGGGCATAGGAAAGCACTGTAGAAAATGGATACCATTTGGACATGCCAAAGTGGTACTTCCTTCACAAAGTGTCGCTTTGAGCAGAATAGGAAAATGAATATTTTCGAATTATTTTTGAACTAGGCAAGGAATGTTTTTACATATTTGACGAAGATATGACCCAAAGAATTTATGAGATTTTTTGGGAATTTTGGGAATGACAGAAATATAGGTTGCTTCACAACCTAGTGCAAAACTGCCACATGGACATGACACATAGGCAAAAGCTGATGAGGTGGCGCCTAGTCATAGCAACCCACCACAATTTACAAGGCTATGACCATATATATTGGTCATTAACAACTAGAAATAAGGCAGCGGACTAGCGCTGTTTGCTTTATGACCTTTTAAATTGTAAGGAAATTACGACCTTCGACCAAAATGGTCGCAATGGTTTAGGGTTTGGAGCCCCTCGAACAGCTTTTGACCAATTGGTCTGAAATGGTCATAGATCTATGACCAATTCTTCCAGGGTCACTGAAGAAGGTCACTAGTTGACATATTTCTTGTAGTGAAAGGTAAAGACCCCAATTCGCATCCAAAAAATTGCCTATAAGCCTTTTGTTCTTCGTTGGCTCTACCAAAACAGAACAATTCTCTTTTTTGAAAGTTAATCTTCAACCCGGTCAATTGTTCAAATAAGCATAACACCAGCTTCATATTTCTCGCTTTTGCCAAGTCGTGCTCCATAAAGATGATCGTATCATCAGCGTACTGTAGGATAGACACACCTCCATCAACTAGATGAGGCACCAAGCCACCTACCTGACCAGCCTCCTTAGCCCTTCCTATCAGAATTGCCAACATATCAACCACAATGTTGAACAAAATAGGAGACATCGGATCTCCCTGTCTCAGGCCCTTATGTGTCTGGAAATAATGACCTATGTCGTCATTCACTTTAATTCCGACACTCCCTTTTTGCATGGAAGATTCTATCTGGCGCCACCAGGCTTCATCAAAACCCTTCATACGTAAGGCCTGTTGAAGGAAAGGCCACTTGACTTTATCGTACGTTTTCTCGAAATCCACCTTAAAAACTACTCCATCTAGTTTTCTCGTGTGAATCTCATGGAGCGTTTCATGAAGGACCACAACCCCTTCTAGGATGTTTCGTCGGCATGAAAGCGGTTTGGGAATCTTGCACCACGTAATGCATAATCTGCGTCGACCTATTAGTCCCAACCTTGGTAAAGATTTTGAAACTAACATTAAGAAGACAGATGGGCCCGAATCGCTCAATTCTCACGACCTCTGTTTTCTTAGGAAGCAGGATTATCGTTCCAAAATTTAGGTGAAATAACTGAAGCTGACCTGAGAAAAGATCATGGAACATTGGCAACAAATCCCCCTTAATAATATGCCAACATTTTTTATAGAACTCCGCCAGAAATCCATCCGGGCCAGGTGCCTTATTATTTTTCATCTGCGAGATGGCCTCAAACACCTCTTTCTCGGAAAAAGGGGCTGTCAAAATATCATTCTCATCAGCAACAAGTTGAGGAACATCCTCAATCCTAGACTCATCCAGAGATACACAGTTATCCTCTGGAGGCCCAAACAACTGCTTGTAGTACTCGGTAATGTAAAGTTTTAGGTTCTCCTGTCCTAAGATTGTTCCTTCATCTTGTTCATGCTGAAAGATCCTCTTCTTTCTATGCTTGCCATTGGCGATCATGTGAAAGAATTGAGTGTTCGCGTCCCCCTGGACAACTCGGTGAACCTTAGCCCGCAGCGCCCACTTTAATTCCTCTTCACGGAGAAGTTCTTTCAATCTCATCTCCGCCTCAAGCTTAGCATGAAGCTCCGGGGCCGGCAGAACCATGGATTTAGCTTTTACATCTAGGGACTGAATAAGGGTAAGAAGCCTTTCTTTTTTGACCTTATAAATCCCACTAAGATGCTTCGCCCACCCATGTAGGAAACTTCTCAGGTGCCTTATCTTATTCTGCCAATGCTCAAGCGCAGTCCTGCCTCCTGCATCCTTAGCCCATTCCCTGGCTACGAGATCTAAGAAGCCTTCTCGTTCAAACCAAGCCAGTTCAAACGAAAACGAGTTTTTGTTTCCCAAGTGGGTTGCCTCACCAGAATCCACAAATAAAGGCGT
The DNA here is from genome assembly GCA_021605145.1 of Aegilops bicornis. Classification (NCBI taxonomy): domain Eukaryota; kingdom Viridiplantae; phylum Streptophyta; class Magnoliopsida; order Poales; family Poaceae; genus Aegilops; species Aegilops bicornis. The sequence goes on from CM038672.1 coordinate 68,790,599, forward strand.
GTGATCTGAAATACCACGCGAACGTGCCTGAACCGTTACAAAGGGAAAATTATGCTCCCATTCAATGCTAGCTAGTACTTGATCCAGCTTTTCAAATGTCGGGTTTGGCAAAGCGTTGGCCCAGGTGAATTTTCTACCCGAAAGCTCTATCTCTCTCAGATCCAAGCTTTCAATAATGGTATTAAATATAAGTGACCACCTCCCATCGAAATTATCATTGTTCTTTTCCTCTCGCCTTCTAATAATGTTGAAATCGCCCCCAACCAGGATTGGTAGCTGCTTTGAGCCACAAATCCGAACAAGATCTGCCAAGAACTCCGGTTTGAGTTCGGGCTGCGCGGCACCATATACCGCCACCAGAGCCCAATTGAACCCATCGGCCTTCGACCGCACCCAAAACTTGACAGCGAAGTCACCCATCACCACACTTCGGACTTCGAGCGAATCGCGTCTAACTCCGAGTAAGATCCCACCTGATCTTCCTCTCGGCGGCAGACAATGCTAATCAAAATCAATACCTCCCGAAAGAGTGTTGAGAAACCGTGTCGAAAAATTATCTCTACCAGTTTCCGACAATGCAATAAAATCTAGCCTATGCTCGATAGACGCCTCTGCAAGAAACCTTCTTTTAGCCAAGTCCTTCAGACATCTGCTATTCCAAAAGATTCCTTTCATATTTCGTCATGATTTTTTTTAGCAATACGGATCCTAGAACTCCTACGCACCGCCGAAGCCAGGTAAATCTTTCGCTTCCACTTGCGTTTAGGTTTTTCCTAATCCACCAGCTGGTCCTCACAACCAGGTTCTGTGGACTTAACTACGACATCCTCAAAGGGATCATCCTCCTCCTCAGACTCAGGAAGGGATGGTACAAGATCCGCACAAAAATGATCGAGCACCCTGACCCCCAATGCCTCAATATCGAAATCATTCATTGGTTTAGCCGCCGCTAAGTTTCGAATCATTTCTAAAGCGCGCTCCGCCTCCAAATCCAGGATATCATTAACGGAATTTGAAATTTCACTAAAATTGCTACCTAGTGAAACTCCTAATAGGTTTGCATTATTAATAATCTCAGCATTAGAAAAATGCAAAATGGAATTATAGGTATTGACGGACATACCAGTAGTGACCTCAACGTCACGAAGCTTGGCTGCCCTCATGGTGCACCGCTGCTGCATGCCATCAACCTTCGGATGATCCTGGAGATGGAAGCTCATCCGACGCCTCGCAGAGACCGGATCCGGAATCCCTCCGAATGCAATAACCTCCTCCCGAGTGACCCTGCTTGGAGTGGGGCCTCCTGCCTCACCCCCAGCACCCAACAGGTCAACCACCGTGGACGAAACAGCAGGAGCGCCCGAAAGCGGCAGCGGTGAACTCCACGGCGCCACCGACGTCAGCCGCACCTCGTGGCACTGAGTCGTAGGCGAACCGGGGGATGGAAGTGTATGGGCCGCCTACCCGTACTCCCCTCCCACCCCGACCCTCTGGCTAGAGGGACTCGCCGGTGCCACAAAAGGTGCAGCCACCCTAGGCGCCCCAAGGGAAAAGGGAGCCAAGGCCACCTGCCCCGAGCCCCCTCCTGAAATCGGAGCCGCCAGCTGCGGCTCCATCGCCACGATAGGAGAAGAAGGCGCCGAGGTCACCTGCCCCTGACCCCCTCCTCCAGGTAAAACCTCCAGCACCGAAACCGTAGCCTGAGGTGAGATAGCGAGCGGCGCGGGAGATAGAGTGGCCACCTGCCGAACCTCCTCTCCCCCTTCCTCGACCGAAATCGTCGAGCCCCCGAGAACGGGACTATCAGCATCCTCAAAACCCAGGGAAGGTAACGTGTGCTCAATCACATCGTCGGACTCTATCCGGTCACTCCAAATTCTGGGAGGCGCAGAAGCAGGCTCAAAAGACCCAAATCTCAGAGACATCATAGGCACCGAAGAGGGTGGTACCGTCCCACCCCCGGGCGTCTGAGAAACGGGCCCCGGTCCGTTGGACAACTCTTGTCCAACATCATCAACTGGTGCCTCCTTAGCTCCCGAGCTGTCATCTCCCTCATGCATGTCTACATCAGTCCCATTGACAGCCTCAGCAAACAGATTAGCGTCCTCAAACGCAATCTTGAGGTTATAAATCTGGCCTCTATAAGTCCACTTGACCACCTCAGGCACGAACTCAATATCCAAAACACTCACCAGCAGTCGGGCTACCCCGTGAGCTCAGGTAAAAGCCATATCCACTCTCTCAGTTTTCCCCACCATAATACCCAAGCTAGCCACAACCCTAGCATCCTGCATCGGCTTCGAGGGAGCCCCAGAAAAACTTAACCAAACCTGAGTAAGAGGCTTGCCCTGAGGCTCGACCTTCTTCCACTCGTGGAACTCGAGGATACATTCTGTGCCAGGTACTCTGCATAGCCCAAAACTCAGTAGTCTCTGCAAATCCTCAACCGAAGGAAAGTCAACCTTAAACAAGTTGGCCTCAAGGCCGACGAGCTCCCACTGGAAGTCACCTGGAGCTAACTCCTTAAACCTCTGCACAATCTGGGTCTCAGAAATAGCTCCTTTGGTAACTTTCACCACCCTAGTAGTCATAATCTGGGTCTCCTTAGGAATCTCCCTCGCACTGGGAGACTCAAAAAACGTGAGCTCAGCACAATACACACCATACATAGTGAGAGACGGCATCTGATCACGCAAAATCGGGCAGTCTCCCGTATCATGTGTCGGCTTGCCACAAGTATCACATAGTTCAGCCACACATTCAGCAATAAAATGACCCTTCTCTCCACAACGATAGCACAACATTTTCTCCTTTTTGCGCGCCCACTTGGACGCTCTCTACGAATCAGCCCTGTCGGCCGCCTCCACAGAAGCAGCCACCATGGTCTCATTCCCAGGTAGCTCAGCATTGGCGAGCGCCGTCACCACCTCCATAGCCTGACCGGTCAGAACTGGCGGCTCGGTAGCCCCGTCTTCATCCGTCTGCTGGACGACAACCGGCAGAGGAGGCTGCCGTTGACGGAATCGACCACCATGACCACCACGATGACCGCGGTATCCGCCCCGCTGCCAGTATACAGGGCCAGACGCCCCCTCAACAAAATCACCCGGAGGACCGAGAAAAGGTCTCTCCATAGAGCCATCACTCTGCCAAGCATATCCACGGCCACCACCCATTGACGACGAACCGCGGTGTTGGCCATCCCCATACGCGTTGTAGCCATTGTCACCCCATTGACCCCGGGGCGGTCCAGAAGTCCCTCCAGCACCCACGTTTTGAGACGGCGGCGGTGCATGCGTCTGCCCCGGCCCAGGCCGATTCTGCATCGGCATGCCGACGTAGTGAGGTGGTGGAGCCGGCCAAGGTCAACCATCATTTATCCGGGTATTCCTTACCAGCGAACTGCTCCAGGATCAACTGAGATTCATGTAGGTTTGAAAATAAAGCACCAGGGATACCAGACTGCACATGATGGAAATAATTATCAGTATGAATGAATATCTTCTCTATGCACATAGAACAGGGGAGCAAACAAGTCTAGTAATTGTAGCCTGCACATCATTAGAAAAAGGTGAACTTCTCTGTCCAAAACTTTACGTAGTTTATGTGCCCGTAAAAAGCATGATAAAGGGGACTACACATGAGAAGTGTCATAAAAATAGCTAGAGGGCTCAAAGATCATGGTCGGGCGGACAAAGGCCTTCTATGACTCCAGCCCGCAGCCACAACGTCGACGACATCCAAATCAAGTCAGCCTCCTCTGACATCTGGATCGGCCGCTGCTCCCTCGCCGACTACGACAACGAGATCATCGATATGACGCGCTAGAGCACTGAGATCACCGTCTCTAGGTTGTTCTCTTTTCTGTTGTCTATCCCTCCTAAGGGCCTCACATGCTTGGTTTCTCTCAACAAACCTCACTGATTACATTGAATCACTGTGATGTGCTGATGATAAATGGTTGTGCGTGTGTATTTGGTTTCTTTCCTTTCCATATACATGGGTTTTTTACTGATTTGTGTGTTTTCCTTTCTATTTCAAGTTCTGACTCATGTATCTGTTTATTTGGCTGCAGGTCATCGCTACTACCTAGCCGAAGTCACTCGCGAGTACGTGCCGCTACCAAGGAAAATTTGCTTTTCATCAATTTCGCAGCCTACATTAGAAATTTCAAAGTTTATATCCTCGAATAAATATCTTCATGAGTAAGTGGTGGCTCTTGGTTCATCTACTTTGTAGTTATTACCTTCAGGTGTCTCTCTATTTTAGATTGTGGATTAATCATGTGATCTGTCAAACAAATATTGGTTTGAGAGAGGTGCATCTTTGAAACCATCAATTTCTAATGAATCCGTACCTGCATTTGCAGATTTTATCCTAGTGTAACATATACGAAGGAGGACTGTATCTGTGCTTGAATAGTTACGTGATGGAGTGACAATTTCTGTGCAATCCACAAAATGAGAGCGACAATCTTTCCAAGGATACGACAAATCATTACACTACCATTGTGGACTACCTAAAAAATCGCCTAACAAGTGCAATAAACGAATCCAAAGAAGTTCTTACCATGCGGACATATGTCAGATAAAATTAGTAAATGCTTTCCTCAAATAGATTGTCACCCTGTTTTCTTTTTCTTTGGATATTGTCTTCATTACAAATGGTGCACCTATTGATTTTCTTTCTGAATGTGCAGAATGTGAAGGTTCATGAGAATAGGAGGTAAATGTTCTCCTCAATCGCAAAAGATGCATCAACTCCATTCATTCGTGCCGCCCCTTGTTCAGAGAGAGGCATCCAACGCTGCACCCCAGCACAATGGGCCAGTGACTCTGCAACTACTTTGTTGTTTCAGAGGTACTACTGCAAGCACCAATGTCTCCTTTTTATTTTGAACCCGTGTGCTTAAGCTGGGTTTAGTGGATGCTGCTATTTCTTGTTGTTTGCTCTGTTCGTTCTAGACTGTACCCAAGTATGAGAAGGGAATGGAGAACTTCTGGTTTCTTCATTTAAGATGGTTCATTTCTTTTATATAGATTTCCATCTAATGGAAGCTCTCTGTCTCCCTTTTCCATCTCTCTGTTTTGTAGATAGTAGAGCAACCTATCATATATACACACTGAAATTGCTACTGTTGTAAGCTTGTTCAGAGATTCATCAAGGAAGGGTTGTAATGAATATTTTATATGGCTACATCTAAGAGAGCAAGAAATCATAATGTTATAGCATATACCCATATTGATGTACATGTGTGAGACTGAGGACCAAACATGAGAGTCGAATGTGCCGACACAAAATAAGTGCGCATAGTCTCGCCTCAAGAGGCGCCACCAGGTGGCGCCCCAGCCTCTAGTGCATATCATGCATGAGAGATGAGTCCCACAGTTCCATGCGTATTTAATACCATGTTTTCATAGTATCTAGCAGCGATAAGAGCACATGCAAGTTTAATACTAGAAGCAAATTACCAGTGAGATGTTAATAGATAACTGAGTTAGTAAGACTAGTGTTATTGCGCTCCAAAAGCAGATGAGTTTTATAGTGATTTGGGCTGGTTAAATTGTTTACGGCTAAGATCAAACAAACGAGTGAATAGCATAAAACTACCACAATTTGTGTTATGGTTTCAAAAAGCTATCGAAATTTTGTTTCTGACTGATAACTACCACTTTTGACGTTGTCTGTTTAAAAAAAACCCAAAACACCTGCTGTTAACATTTTAATCCGTTTTTTGACAGGTCGGACCCGCATATAAACGGACCGTTAGTTTGACCTCTTGTTTGACCGTTAGTTGACATATGGAGCCCACATGTCAGTGTTTCTTCCTCACAGAAAAAACAATTGGGTCCTTGTAAATGTTTCAAAAACGCAATCAGGTCCCTGTAATCTTTTGAAAAAAGCAACCGGGTCCCTCTCATGGCCGTGCACCTGCAGCCATGCTCGCCGGCCAGCAGCCGCCGTGAGGAGCTTCGCGGTAGCGACCATGGCGCCGCCATGAGCTCCCTTACATCACCGTCGTCCGGTATATGCGAGGTGTGGGTGGGCAACCCGTCGCCTACTATTGGGCGCCACAATGGACGGCCAGATCCAGAAGGCCTCTTGCCAGAGTTAGCCTCCCGTGCCACCCGCGGCCGCGACCCACGTCCGTCTGGACCCTGCACGAGCGGTGGCTGTTGGGGTTCACCGGCAAGAATGCGGCAAGACCTTCGGCCGGTGGCGCCATGGCTCCGTGCCGTAGAGGCGTGTCGGGCTGCATGCTAGAGGGAGGAGAAGAGTGTCTGGGAGAGGAGGCGAGTGGAGGCGGAGGAGTGGCCGACGCCGGGCGAGGTGGAAGAAGAAGCGCCGCCGGGGAAAGGAGAGGCGGTCGTCGCTCGTTGCCCTCTACCGGACGCGCCGTCCGTAAGAGCGTTGTTGTGCGGGTGGATGCGGTCGCATGCGTGTGGCTGCCAGTGCGGTGGGGCGGCTATGGTCAGTGCATCGCCTCCGGTGAACTTCGGGTTCTTTCACGGTGTGGATTTGAGCTAGTAGACGTCGAAGGAGAAGGAAAGGCGAGAGAGGAGCGAAGGAAATGAGGAATAGACTGACATGTGGGACTGATATGTCAGCTAACGGTCAAACAAGCGGTCAAACTGACGGCTCGTTTAGGTGCGGGCTCGACCTGTCATAAATCAGTTTAATTTCTTAGCAATGGGCGTTTTGAGTTTTTTGAAACAGCTGACACCAAAAGTGGTATCAGTCATAAACAAATTTTCGGTAGTTTTTTGAATCATAACACGAATTGTGGTAGTTTTATGCTATTCAATCGTCGTTTTTCTAAGTTTCCCGGTCCATCGTTCGTGTGCATTCTGGTACTACGGTCTATGGAGCACAATGGGCTGAGCTGAGCATGCATGCCCTGTCACCGGCCTCACCTCCCATCCTTCAGCACCCACCGGACGGGGCTTGCCTGCTCCCCTTGGCTAATTCTTCATCGGACGGCTGGCGCTATTTCCCTTCCCGCGTGTCTTTTTCTGGCCAAAAAAACCCAGGAAGCTCCCGTATTTCCCTTTGCCTCGATACGTATTCGCTCCTCTTTCGCCTTCCCTGCCGACAGTCGACCGTGAGAAGCGGAGGAATCGAGTGGATCGGCTGCAGCCCCGTCCCGTCATCGCGGCCTCCAGCGGGAGGTCCGCCGGCGTGAAGGCAGGGGCGCGGCAAGCCCGAGTGGATCGGCTGCAACCCCGTCCCAGATTGCAGCCTCTCCCGCCGCAACATCGGCTCCTCCTCTTGATTCGTCGCCGCACCAAAGGCCAGGTCTTGGAGTTGCCTGCGAGGGGAGCAGCCATGGTGGAGCCCGGGTCTGGATAGTGGAGGTGGTGGTGGTGGATGTTGTGCCGCCACCCAAGAGCAGGGCGGAGGCCGCGGTGAGCGACGAGGGCGGCCGCCACACAGCGGGTCTTCGGGGCCCCGACACCGTTCACGCGGCTGCCGACCGCCATGTTCAGTACGGCAACTCACCCTCCTTCCCTTTCATCTTCCTCTCTACTGTTTTGTGCAGAATACAAATGTCTCCTCTGTTTCTTCTTCATTCAGTTCACATCTGAGCAGGTCAACAGCTAGCTACTACCAATTGAGCACAAATGCACATGAGCACATGGGGGCCTTGCACATTAATTTGTTCCATACAGTGATTCGTTAAAAGCTCAAATTATGTTAGTGCAAAATTACCTGGATACCTGACTAGCTGAGTTTTAGTTGATAATTCAATTTTGTCACTGTTTTCTGTGTACTGAAGGTGCTCAATTTGATATATTTTTTTAAAAGATGTTTAATTTTAGAGACAACAAAATACATGGGAATATCTTGCATTGCACAAAATGCTGATGATGTCGTGTACTGGTTGAATAAATTGAAATTTAATTAGCAGGTGGTGGTGATATTTTCATACAGGATGAGGCCAGAAGATGGTTCAACTGAGTGAACAAGCTACTCCTTCAATCGATGTTTGGAAAGTCGTATGGTTGGGCTGATCCTCATCCAGGTCACAGTGGCGCTCCATTACCGTACTGATGGACGACTATCTGTTTGTCAGGTTAGACAAACAAATCTATCATGTTGGTAATAGTACTGTTTGTATCTGATGCTAACCAAGCCTATTCAATACATGACATATAAGACTATTTTTATATTTATCACAGTCACGAGTTGCTTATTCAATAAATTGCTGAGTAATGTAAATAATCTCCTTTTAATCCTTGGTCGTACAGTCGTAGGTTCTAATAGAATTGCACACAGTTACATGAAACAAAAACCTATAACATTGATTAAGCTGGCTTTTGTTGTTGGGAGAATGGTAGATTTTGTCCTGGCATCATTGTCGGGGTAGAGGTACCAATGGTAGAATTTTGTTGTTGCAAAAATGATAGATTATGTCCGGGCATCATCATAGGGGTAGAAGTACCACTGGTAGGAGTCTGCTGTTGAAAAAATGATAGATTTTGTCCTGGCATCATCGTAGGGCTAGAGGTAGCAATGGTAGGATTCTATTGCTGGAATAACGGTAGATTCTGCCCTGCCATCATCATAGGGATAGAAGTACCACTGGTAGGAGTCTGTTGTTGGAAGAATAATATATTTTGTCCTGACATCATCGTAGGGGTTGACAGATCAATGGATTGTTGCAGACCTGAGTTGTAATGTGCTAAATAGGGGTACACATGATTTGGCGGAGCTCCCAGATGACCCTATAAAAATAAATAGGAAAACTTAGGTCATAGATGATTGAAAATGAGAAATAGTTATAAATTTACACTTGTTATACCATTTGGGTTGGGTTGTACTGTGATAGATACCCAGTCATTTGGTTTGTCAAAGGCATTTCAGGTCGTTCTTGTAAAGAATTGACTGTCTTCTTTTTCTTCTTTGTTTTTGCTTTCTCCAAGCCACCAACGGGTCTTGCTGATCCTGGTACAATGTTTTCTCTGAATTGACCCTATGAAGATTAATAGCAAAACTTAGTGTGGTTGAAAAAAGGAGATAAAGTAAAAAAGCTTCGACTTCTTATACCATTAAGATTGGGTTATACGTAGGCATTTGATTTGTGAAAGGCATTTTAGGTTGTAGTTGTAAAGAATCATCTATCTTCTTTTTCTTCGCTGTTTTTGCTTTCTCCAAGCCACCAACGGGTCTCGCTGATCCTCGTACAGTCCCTTGACCTTCATACCTCTTGGCATGTGAAGCCCCTCGTTATGCTTTGAAACTCTAGTAGAGTCGATGTTCGGACCTGCAACCGTATAGTTAAATGAAATTCTTTCTTTGAAAATACTCTGTGCAACTAGTAGTATAGTATATAAGTATATACCTTGCTGACTGGAGTATTAACTGAGTATTAAGCATCTATTTTGACATGTGCAGTTTCTTCATGTACGAGGCATAAGGCTAGTATAATTGTAACCGATCCATAAGCTGTATCATCCTATACGAAGCAAAACAGATGTTTTATGATCATGATCGACATTTTCAATTTTGTTTTCATCAGGAAGAATTAACATTCTACAATCATGAAAGCATTTTTTATCTTTATCAACAGGGAAAATTAGTCAATAGATTCTACAACGAAAAGAGATCAAGAAGACTATACTTTTGGTCCCTGAGATTCATCACCGTCCTCATGGATTCGAGGATCGATGCTTGAAGAAGCCATGGGGAACAAGATGCCCCTTTCCTTGAGCCCCTAGGTCGCCTTGCTTCTGCCCGATTGATGCACCTTAGCCTTGTGAATTTCCTTCTTCCGCCTGATGTTGAACTTGTTTGATGTGCTTCTGCCAGGGATCTTGTTCCTGATTGATGTGGGTGATGGTGAGATTTGCTTATACGAATAATCAGGAATATGTGTGTTTTCGTCTGGATTAACAAAGGTCTAAGAAACCTCTTTGTTCTGTATGATGGCGGCAAAAATTGAGATTAGTCTCATTTTCCCTCCAAATTAGTGCAGCGGGAGTCTTGCCAGGTATTACGGACAGATAACAAAGAGAGAGAGAAAGAGAGAATACACGAGTTTTTTTAAGTTGTGCCAAGTATTACGGGATAGATAATAACAGAGAGAGAATACGAGTTTTTTTTAATGTGTTTCCTTTCGCTGGAAAAGGGGCGTGGGTAGAGATAAGCTTCGCAGCCGACGGATGGAAAATAACTCAGCTGGGAGCAGGGATGGGAGCACCCACCCACCCACCCCGGCACCGGGCCACAGCTTCCACGTGCAACCTCCTGCCCCACGCGCCATCCTTCAACCAGCTGCAATCTATCAATCAGTCGTCACTCTCCGGACACCAGTGAGCCATGCCCGTCTTCTCCTACCTCCAAACTCCTCGCGCTCCTCGCTGCACACACACACACACTTATCTTTCCAGCTCACACTTTCTCCCTCTTTGCTTCGCTCGCTGCTTCTTCTCTTGTTTCCTTTTCTCCTCTCTATCCAACTCCCACTCTGCCACCTATAAATTCCAGCCACCACCATTGAATTGAGTCGATTGCGTAGAATTCTTGCAGCTGATCGCGCCGGAAGCTCGCATCGTACGAGATAGTGTGTGTGTGCCTAGATAATCACATACATATACATGGCCGTGTGGCTGGCGCGCCGGGCCGTCAGGAGGCTCGCTAGCGAGCTGCGCAGCCGTGGACCAGGGCCGTGGCCCTTGAGCTCGTCGACGGTGCCGGTTCTCGGGGTGCCATCAGGGGACCAAAGCAGGGGGTTCTGCTCCGTCCGGCGCTTCGCAGGAGATAGCGCCGCCGCCGAGGAGCCGGAGAATGGACTTGCCGCAGGCGATCTGCAGGTATCTGTGCACTCGTATGTTGTGGTACATACAGTAGGACGGCCGCTTCTAGACATGTGTGTTCTATAGAATTGTCTAGTAGTGGTACGTAGTACCACGAATATTTAGGATGCTCTGGTTTTGAAGATTACATTATATTTTCCGCAAAAAAAAGAAAAGAAAATTACATTATATATATATGCAACAGGGAAGGTAAGCAGATAACAAACATTCAGGATGCTGCGCTCTTTCTCCTTGATTAAAGAAAATTTGGTGTGGATATCATCAGGGCCGGGCCCACTGTTGTGCCAAGTGTGCAGCGCGCACAGGGCCCATAATTTTGGGGGCCCCAAATTTTATATGTAGGCCTAGTATTTTTTTAAAGAAAAAACCTAGATCAATGCCGCACTGGGCTGCGAGGCGTTGGAGCTGGGCCTATGTCTTGTGGCCATTGAGCGCTACGGTCGGCTCTAAAGACTACCGCATCGATCACCAGCGCTTGCGCCTTGCCACTAGACCGCATCGATCACCCGAGGCTCCTGATCGTGAGTAAGATGGAAAAACAGATCTCGTGAGATGAAAACAGATTGTCCGTAAAAAAAACGACGACCCGGTGAAACCGTAGTCTCAAACCCTGGATCAGGCCCCTGTTCTCGATCGCGAAACCGTCGCGTCGGCGACCCGGCAAGTCGGCGACGGTACTGAAACGGGATCCGGGGATCGTCTCGTCGTCTTCGCCTCATCGGACCTTCCTGTTCCTGCTTCCTCTCCCATATTTCATACTCGTTGACTCGTTGCATCGTCGAATCGATCCGTGACCGACTCCAACCTCTAGGTGCTTAGCGAGTCTTTTTTTCGATTAACTTTGGTTCCTACTCATAATTACTAATTTTTGAATTAATTTTTGGCCGGGATCGTTACTTCGCGTCTTTATTAGAGATTACGTTGATATCATTGAAGATTTCATTTCAAAGAATACTAAAAGAATGAAGTTTTTTAAATAAATAGCAACTGGGAATTGAATAGGTATGATTTTTTATACGTCCTATTGTTTTATAAGACATTATATTATATACATTATAAAAAATTCTGCTTGATATATATGCATTATAATTGCTTGTAGTTCATTTTTTAGTGACATAGGGCTCTTTCAGTTTTGTACAGGGCCCCGAATTTTGTCCGCCCGATCCTGGATATCATCGTGATTCTCACTTGGAAAGAGCATCCTGTATACACGTGATTACTATATATGCTTCTAATATTCCTAAGAAACAAGACAACTTTAACACATGACAATTGTGGATAGAATTGACGACGAGTAGTAAAGTAAGCAGATAAGGAAGGACGTGTCATTCAGTCAATAGGCTGGTGGGACTTCACTTCAGGGTTTAGTAAGCTCACACGGCTTCTTTTCTCTTGCGTGTTTTATTTATTTATAATTCCTGTGATGCCATGGTCAATCGTTGTCAACGAATAGAATAAAATAGTCCATTGCCTTGCCTCCAAGGTCAGTTAGACTAACCCGGTTGTGCTTCCAAATTTATTTCAAGGAGATTTTATACGTTCATTCTTCTGGGGCCACCAATGGTTTTCCCCGTGCACAACGAACTTAATGTTGATTGTTACCGACGCAGTTTGTAGATTTCCCTGGAGGAAAGCTTTCCTTTGTTGGTGAAATGAATTTCCTGCCAGAGTCGCAAAGGGAAAGGATCAATTGTTACCGTGTTCTTGACGACGATGGTGGGACTATATACAGCAGTAGATTCCAAGAGGTGTAGTACCGCCATTGCCATTGCCATTGCTCCACGAGTGAATAATTTTGTTCTGAAGCATGTCTCTCATTCTTGTCAGGTCAGTAAGGAGTTGGCTCTGAAAATGTACAGTAACATGGTCACCCTCCAGATTATGGACACAATCTTCTATGAAGCTCAGAGGCAGGGAAGAATTTCCTTCTATCTAACTTCCAATGGTGAAGAAGCAATCAACATAGCCTCTGCTGCTGCGCTTAGTGCTCAAGACATTGTACTACCTCAGGTGCATATCATCTGCTCCAAAAAAGAATGTTAGTGCTGAATAGTATTGATTTTACTAACTTTTCTTTTCTTGGCGGAAATTTTGGAGCCAAATGAAGTACAGGGAGCCCGGTGTTCTTCTATGGCGTGGCTTCACACTGCAAGAATTTGCAAACCAGTTGTTTGGGAACAAGCTGGATTACGGTAAAGGCAGGCAGATGCCAATACATTACGGATCAAACCATCTGAATTATTTCACAGTCTCATCGCCTATCGCGTAAGTATGAAATACTTCCTCCTTCCATTCTGAAAAAAGAAAAGAAAAAAGAAAAAATGTTGTGTAAGTGAAGCAGAGATTTATCCTTGTTGGCAATTGATCAGCACTCAGCTCCCTCAAGCTGTTGGCGCTGCCTATTCTCTCAAGATGGACAAGAAGAAGGCATATGCCATCACGTATTTCGGCGATGGTGGCACGAGCGAGGTAGATGAACAATCATTGATTGCTTACTTACAACTTGTAACCAGATCTCTCTGACAGCTGAAAAACGTCAGGGAGACTTCCATGCCGCGCTCAACTTCGCTGCTGTCACGGAAGCGCCAGTGATCTTCTTCTGCCGCAACAATGGCTGGGCAATCAGCACCCCAACCGCGGAACAGTTCAGAAGTATGAATTGTGCCTCTGCTCAATCATACAAGGGAATATTGGCAACGGCACTGTATAAAACCCAACTACTATTGCAGGTGATGGAGTTGTTACCCGCGGTCAGGCCTACGGAATACGCAGTATCAGGGTAGACGGCAACGATACTCTTGCTGTGTACAGTGCAGTCCACACCGCCCGGGAAATGGCTATAACTGAAGGAAGGCCTATTTTAATCGAGGTGCACAATAGTAAAATTTCAGAATATGCCATTTGCTGAGAGTACTTTACCGAGTAGAAAACTTCCAGGCGATGACCTACCGAGTCGGCCATCACTCGACATCCGACGATTCAACCAAGTACAGGCCGGCTGATGAGATGGAGCATTGGCGAACAGCGAGGGATCCCGTCTCCAGGTACAGAAAATGGGTTCAGGGGAATGGATGGTGGTGCGACACTCAAGAGTCTGAACTCAGGAACAATGTGCGGCAAGAGGTAATGTAATGTTGGTGTTGCAGAAAGGTGGATCTGGATCTCTGTAATGCATTTATTTTTTTCATACATAACCAACTGAAACTGTTAGCTCATTTCTGTGCAGCTCCTGCAAGCCATTCAGGTGGCCGAGAGGATGCCAAAACACGGGCTTGCGGAGCTCTTCACTGATGTTTATGATCAAATGCCTTCCAACCTTCGCGATCAAGAGCGGTCGCTGCTGGATACCATCAAAAAGCACCCTGCAGAGTATCCAGCTGATGTGCCTGCTTAGTCCTATTAGCCTTAGCTCTGCAATGTTGAGTCTGCAAGTACCCATGAATGATGATTTAGCTGGTACCGTAAGAGTTAATATTGATTATAGCTTGAATAGTATGTAATTTAAGAAGGGGGAATAAACTGCCCATCAAAAATCTCTGAAAGAAATAATAGAAGAGATTGGCTGTTACTCACACAAAGAATAGTTGTTGCTGACATTTATGTTGAACAAAGCTATGCTAAGATATTTATAACTGCAGGCAAATGCCTTTTTTTTATTTAAGACATGGCTGTCACCACTCCTTAGATGCACAAATGTGATACAGCAAGGATTGCATTTGTCCCAACAAAAAGGTCATTTACACATAAACAGTGTGAATAAGGTGTGGCATTGCGATCACTTGCATTTTTTTTCTCGCCTCCCGGGGCGCTCTAGGGCGACTCCGGAGGCCTCCCCAGCCGCCGGCCCTAGAAACCTCAGATCACCGTCCTACCCCCGCCGCCGCCGGCGCTGACGGCGGCGGCGGGGCTCTCCCGCAAGACTCTCTATTTTCCTCCTCCCCTGGGTTGGCTAGCCTCCTCCTGCGCCTTGTGGCTGCTGTACGTACTTGGCCGGATCTGGCTTGGTATGAGGCCAAGGTGTGGGGTTGGCACAGAGGAGCTTTGCGCCGTGGGCATTGTGGACGGCGAGGATGCCTAGTGCTGCTGCCGCGGCGCACGATGGAGTGGTGCGGTTCAGATCTGGCGCTGTGCACGGCTGTTGGCTTCTTCATGCCTGGCTCAATACGAGGCCGTCCATGGCGTGCAGGGCTTGCCGAGGCGGTGGTTGGGCTGCTGACTCACTCATCATGGCTCTCTAGATGTTGACCGGGGCGCCAAGGTGCTAGCCTTTCGTGTGTGCGGTGACTGGCCGGCGGCACTAGGTTCACGACTTGGTGATGGTGATACAGATCCGATCGGCCGGATGGTGGTGACTGCAGACTTTACTGCAGCAACTTCCTACGGATCCACGACGGCGGTGGTCACAAAAGGTCTTCGGGATGACTCATCTCTCCAGATCTGGTGGTTGACTTCAGCGGTGAGATATAAATTATGGACAAGGGCTTGACGCAAAGGGGTGGTTGTGCAGTGATGGTGATTACTTCGTACGTAGCTGCTGGGATCGCGGAAAATGGTGGTGACAACAAAGGACTTTGATGGTGGTGCTACTCTAGCAACCGGTCTCGAGCTCCGGGGCGAAAGCCTAGGTTAGTCCCGAGTTGGTCATACCTGGCAATGACGATATTTTTTTACGTCGTTACCTTGTTGAAGGCATTGCTCGGATATGCTCAGACCAATTCTTCAGGATGAAAACCTAGATTCTGGCTTTGTTGGTTGGATACGGTGATGACGGCGCTTGAGTGTATTCTTCAGGGTGAAAACCTAGATTTTGGCTTTGTTGGTTGGATCCGGTGATGACGGCGCTTGAGTGTCGCCCCTTTTCTGAAGGCGTTGCTGTTGAAGAACCTCGTTATACATGTGGTGTCATGAGATGGTGGTGCGAATATGGTCATTGTTGTAGTTTGCCGATGCCAGATATGATCGCTTTGGGGATTTTCCTTTTTGCCTCGCCTACGCATAGCTTTAGTCTTATACGACTTTGCTATTTTGCTGGTGTTGATTTGTGTGTGTGCGCTAATATTAGTTGTGTGCATCCTAGCTATGCAGAGGCCGGGTGTGTGTTCATTATGTTTGTATCGCCTCGATGCTTCATTTTAAGCAAATAAAGTCCACCCTTTGTCGAAAAACAATAGGGAAGGTTCAAACCAAAAAGGCTTCTACAATGGGGAAGGGGCCTGGCTTTTCTCCTTGATGGCCTCC
The DNA here is from genome assembly GCA_021605145.1 of Aegilops bicornis. Taxonomy (NCBI): domain Eukaryota; kingdom Viridiplantae; phylum Streptophyta; class Magnoliopsida; order Poales; family Poaceae; genus Aegilops; species Aegilops bicornis. Next base: position 68,806,654 of record CM038672.1, read on the forward strand.
TGGACAGACTTCAGCAGTGATGGCATCAACTGCTTATTTGTGGCAATGATGCATGTGTCAACATCAAGAAATCTCCCTTTCGAGAAATCAGAGTGAATAGCATAAAACTATCACAGTTTGTGTTATGATTGCAAAAAACTACTGAATTCTTTTTTGTGACTGATAACTACCACTTTTAACGTCGTCTGTTTCAAAAAAAACCCAAAACACATGTTGTTAACATTTTAATCCGTTTTCTGACAGGTCGGGCCCGCATATAAACGAACTGTCAGTTTGACCTCTTGTTTGACCATTAGTTGAGATATGGAGTCCACATGTCAGTGTTTCTTCCTCACAGAAAAAACAATTGGGTCCCTAAGCAATCGTGTCCCTCTCATGGCCGTGCGCCTGCAGCCATGCTCGCCGGCCAGCAGCCGCCGTGAGGAGCTCGCCAGTAGCAGCCATGGCGCCGCTGCGGAGCTCCCTTCTGTCGTCGTCCGATGTCGCGAGGTGTGGGTGGGCCAGCTCCGTCGCCTGACGCCATAATCTGGACCACCTGGCGATGGCTCTTTGGGGTTCAGCAATGCGGGGCAGCACCTCTGGCCGGTGGCGCCATGGCTCCAGGCCGTAGAGGGAGGCGTGTCGGGCTGCATGCTAGAGGGAGGAGAAGAGTGTTTGGGAAGAGGAGGCAATAGTGGAGGCGGAGGAGCTGTGGCCGACGCCGGCGAGGTGGAAGAAGGAGCGGCTGCCGCTGGTGAAAGGAGAGGTGGCCGTCGTTCCGTTGCCCTATTGGACGCCGCCGTCCGTAAGAGCGTTGTTGTGCGGGTGGATGCGGTCGTGCGCGTGGCCAGCACTGTGGCCGGCGGCTATGGCCGCGCCACTGTCTCCGATGAACTTCGGGTTCTTTCACAGGTGGGGATTTGAGCTAGTAAACATCGAAGGAGAAGGAAGGCAGAGAGGAGCGAAGGAAATGAGGAATAGACTGACATGTGGGACTGATATGTCAGCTAACGGTCAAACAAGCGGTCAAACTGATGGCTCATTTAGGTGCGGACCCGACCTGTCATAAATCAGTTTAATTTCTTAGTAACGGGCGTTTTGAGTTTTTTAAAACAGCCGACACCAAAAATGGTAGTTATCAGTCACAAATAAATTTTCGGTAGTTTTTTGGAATCATAACACGAATTGTGGTAATTTTATGCTATTCACTCTCAAACAAACCCGTACTCTTGTTCCGTCCATAAGTGAACTATATATCCATGCATGCTCAGATGAGCAACTCTGCTTGCACGTCCTACGAACCCGGGCGAGAGGCCATGGGGCCTTTTCCGGAGGTGAAGACGGATGACATCACGGCAACCTTTGGTCGTTTGGGAGCTGACGAAGCATGAACGACATACTGCTTTCTTGACAATGTCTTCTCTTTGCCTTGATCATGGGTTCGATGAGGGCATCGATGCTCAAGCTGGTGCTCGGTAGAAAAGTCAAATGGAGGTGCTTGCAATCGTTAGATCATCTACACATGTTAACAATCACATTCCTGAGTTACTGATACAGAACATTTTCCTTAAATCACACATCCAGACTGGTTCTATACATTGCACGGTAATTTGCCTGTCCTTGCAAAATGAAAATTTTTTTTTCTTAAAAAAAAATTACAATCGCATAATCCTCCCTCAAACCATTTTCTAATCTGCAAACGGCAGTCCTAGTGAACAATGATCAAACTTAAGTGTGATTGTAACAAACCGAGCGTCCACTTTGTTAACAGAAATGATAAGCTCACCCCAGCCCTCTCTGTTTCCACCCGGCAAATTCATTCATAGTTTAGGGCCCTTCATGCATGCATGGTCGGTCAGTATATCATGTGGCTATAGCGTGTGCACCGGGCGGTCATGGATCGCATGGTGTGCGTGTGCACCGGATCGAAGTCACATTGTCTGTGTACCATACGTACTCTCAAGCCAATGCAACACTCTTCCACTCGGTCATGCCATTTATCTCTTTGCTGGATCATGCACATATAGCTAGGTCAATGGTATTTGAGACACAGTCACTCCACTAGTTTAATGCTCTCTTCTCATTAACTCCGCGTCATATATTTAACATGCAGCGTTAAGAAGCAGTTTAATCTCATGCTAGGTGCCCGTTGTATGTTACAATCAAGCTCTTTCCCATGATTATGTGGTATGTACTATGAGTGACCTCAAGCTCTTTCCCATGATTCTCTACGACAAACGGTTTTCCTAATTTTCTTTTGCATTTGAGAGATTATGCTCATCTCCTACGCATGCACCAGCACCATGCATTCGAGATGAGCCTAGCCGTCACCATTGGTATTTAATAGCATGGCTTGGCGCCTTGGTGTCTATAAGCTGAGACAAGAATGCAAATGACCACATGCTACAAATGTTGATAGCGAATCAAAGTCTCTCCCTAGTTTCTTACTAGTAGAAAGTAAATTACCAATGGGATATTAGAAGAAAACCAAATTAGAGGATGTACGTCAGTGTTATCTTGCTCTATATATACATGACTGATTTGAAGAAATTGTTTACCACAGTGATCAAGAGCCGAATCATTAGGCCAATAACACGTCGGGTTAAACCTGGTCCCTCCTAGCAAGTTCATAAGGTTGCTTCTGTGAAGCAAAACTCAACACAGAGCAAGTTCATAAGCTTGCTTCTCTAGAACATAACTCAACAAAAAGCTAGGGATTGACACTCGTTAAGGATCGGAGCTTCCATCATGAAGTTGACCCTGATGCACCTTTATAATTTCAAAAATTATTGTATGGTACAATCGCCGCCTCTAACTATCAAGTGGAATTGCAATGAATTGTTTGAGTTTTCTTTTGAAGTTTCTCAGGTCATCCTTTTCACTCTAGTGCCAAGCAACACAAGTTTCCATTGAAGTTTTCCCATGGTTCAAACGACGAACACACTAGAACTCTTCGTATTCTGTATGATGAATTTCCCCTCCCTTTTTTTTCTTTGAGGGAGGGTACGACTTGCCCATGCATCATGCATGTGAGATGACTCTAGCAACAATGTTCATTTGATACAATGGCTGGACATGGTTCATGGTTGGCTGGTTGCAAGAATCGCACACAAGTTGCATACTAAAAGCATACTACCGAGTGAATTGCAAGAAACCATCACATTTAGGGCTTATCTTGCGGAAAACCACGTGATCGCTAATCATTTGCAAAATCCACCGCGGATTCAGTAACAGTGTTGCAGATTGCACTGAACAAGTGATTTCGCGCGGTTGAGGGCGTTTCCGACAGGTGGGGCCCAATATGCGTGACGTGGCGTAACGGACGCGGTGACGGCGCCGTTTGCGCGTACATCTGGTCGAGCCGGACAGACCGACCGACCGCACCCGACCAGACCAGATCTGCTCCCTCCTCTCCCTCCAGCTCCAATCCATGGCGACGACGAAACCTGGTGGCGTGGACGGCGGCGGGGGAGTTGCTGCCGGTGGGGATGCTTCGAGCGGCGGTGCTGGAGATCCACCGGAGTTCTGCGGGAGCTCCAATCCCTCGAGCGCGCTGCCTCTTCCCCAACCGCCATCGCCGCCGAAGTCGTTGGAATACGCGGCTGACTCTGCGCCAGGCGGTGAAGGCCAATTCGACGGGCAGCCACCATTTTGCCTCCTCCTTCGGCGGAGTGGAGTAAGTCATCCTCCTCCTCCCTTGTCATTTCCTCGATTTGTATTCTAGGGTTAGGGTTGTAGTGTTAGGGTTCTATGGTTGGTGTTCTTGGGTAGTTGTAGTACGGTTAAGGTTGTAGTGTTAGGGTTCTAGCATTAGGGTTAGTGTTAACTGTTAACTGAATTTTCAGTAAACTGTTAACTGTGTACTGAATTTATTGAACACTGTTAAGTGGATTTTAACATTGTTAACTGAATTTCTGTTGCCAACAATCTTAACTCTGTTAACTGAATATTGTGAACACTATTAACTGTTAACTGAATTTATTGATAAGTGTATGTTGTTAACTGAATTTTGTTTACACTGTTAACTGGATTTTAACACTTTAAACTGAAATTCTGTTGGCACCAATAAGACCTCTTAACAATAATTGTGAACACTATTAAATGCATTTTATCTGAATTTGTAGCTTGGATGATGAAGAATGGGAAGTGAGGTTCCATTTCCTAGACATAGATAACTTGGAAAGAACAATCATTTATCGGACATAACCTACGGAATCTCATTGCCCTAATAGAGGTAGAAGGCTATAGTTCAAGGGATTTTATGTATTATGTTAGAGATCCAGGAGTTGGTGTGTCAGGAATGGAAGAATTAACTGATGATGACAAGGTGGAAGAAATGTTGGATGCCATAGCTAGGAAAGGAAAGAATGTTGTTAACATTACAATTATGAGAAGTGATGCACCTAGACCAGTTGATTTGAACATTGGTCATGCTTATGAAGAGCAGGTTCCTTTGTCGAAATAGGTGTACCAGTTGTCTATGAGGTAGACAATTCAGGAGTTCTTTTCCCAGTCGGTGAAACCCCAACCACTGCCGGTCCAAGTAGTGAACACAGGACAACTCTTGTTTGTTGAAGCAAAAGGGCCCAAGTGAACCTGAGTTTGCTTTGGACAATGGTAATGAGAGGCATGAGTATTTCATGGAGACAGACCAAGAGCAAGAGCACATTGAGCAGATGATGGAGCAGAAAAGAAATGAAGAAATTCAGAGGTACATGAGTAACATGATACAAAGAGAGAAGTACAAGGCAGCAAAAAGAAAACTCCGACAGCTGCTTGCTGAGGAGTTCACTGATAGTGAAAGTGAGGATGAATATCTTGAAGATGAGGACATATTGGCAAGGTTGGAGGCAATGAAGAGGCATAGGGATGATCCACTACATCACTTTGAAGGAGACACTGATGTAGAAGAGCTATATGGACAAGATGAGGAGGAGGAGGAGAATGAAGGAAGAGATGAAGAGGAAGGACAAGAGGAGCAACTAGATGAGGGCTTGAGAGGAGGAAGCAGTGTAGGAGGAAGAAGTGCAGGAGGTAGCAGCATCACAAGAGGAAGTAAGAGGAGGGGGAAGGGGCCAACAACAAGATCCCATGCAAGTTTGGATCAAATCATAGAGCAAGACTGGGCACCTTCATCTGATGAGGAGAGCAACCCAGGTGACTTAAGTCAGGAAGAGAATGATTGTGCTCAGCTTCCACCATTTAAGCTACCAAATGGTAGGAAGAGCAGGGGCAAAAAGAACAAAGTTAGGGTTTGGTATGATGAGGAGAGGGAAAACCCACAAGAACAATTTGTCAAGCAACTTTGTTTACTAGATGTCCAGCAGTTCAGGAGGGCACTCCTTATATTTCACATCTCACAAAACAGGAACTACTCATTTCATAGGAATTTCTCAGATAGAGTTATTGTAGTTTGCTTGATCTGAGATGACTGTCCTTTTTCATTGCCGCTTCCCAAATTGCACATGAGAAGACATTTTGCATGAAGAAAATGAACTTGTATCACAGTTGTCCTGCTGTTGGAGAGAGCACCAAAGTCATGCAAAATGGTTGGCACATGAGTGTGAGCAACGATTAAGGTCGACATAAACACACCAGTCCTGTGCAATAATTGACAATTTGAAGAAAAAACATGGAATTGAAGTGTCCATTCACATGGCCTACAGGGCAAGGAAAGCAGCTAAGGAAGTTGTCCAAGGAGATCGAGGGCACAATACACTAGGATAAGGGATTACCTCCAAGCTGTGTTGGATACCAATCCTGGAAGTAGATGCATTGTGACAACAAAGCATTTAAAGCTTCATCCTAGCAAAAACCCTAGATTTCATGGCTTGTTCATGTGCCTCAATGCTTGCAAAGAGGGCTTCCTAAATGGTTGCAGACCTTTCATAGGTACTTGCATAATTATTTTCCCAACATATTTGCCATTGCTTTTGTTTAAGTTTGGTGCTAATGTGTTATGTTTGGTTGTAGGTGTTGATGGTTGCTTTGTTAAGTTGACAACAGGGCAACAAATATTGGCTGCAAATCGGAAGAGATGGTAATAACAACATCTTTCCCATTGCATTTGCTATTGTTGACAAGGAGGACACTGCCAGGTGGTCCTGGTTTCTAACCCAGCTCAAGCATGCTCTTGGTGGTGAGTCAGGGAAGTATGGCAAGTACACTATCATATCTGATAGACAAAAGATACCTCATACATCATAATTCTTATTTTTACTGAATTTTTACCATGCTTAGTACTGTCAAAACGTACTATATTTTGAACACTAGTTATTTAAACAGGGCCTTCTTAAAGCCATAAACAATGTCTTCCCAAATTGCCCTCAAAGATACTGCCTTAGACATATTTATCAGAACTTTCAAACAGTGGCTTTAGAGGTGAAGAGTTAAAGAAGTATATGGATCAAAGCTAGTTATTCATATCTTGAGCATGGTTTTGAACAAGCAATGGAAGGCATGAAAAGAGAGTGTGAGGCAGCTTGGAAATGGCTTAGAAAGATACCCAAGCATACATGGGCTAGACATGCCATGGACAAGAATTGTAAAACTGATTTGGTTGTTAACAATATTAGTGAAGTGTTCAACAAAATGATACTTGATGTGAGAGGGAAACCAATTAAAACCATGGTTGATGGCATCAGAACAAAATTGCTAGTTAAGTTCAATGCCAATAGGACCGGGAACTGAGACAGCCAAGTGGCGAGATATGCCCAACATATCTTTGAGAAGCTAGAAGAAGCAAAACACCATGCTAGATATTGTCGGTAATCAAAGCAGGGCCTGATCTATACCAGGTTAGCGATGGAGAAAGCACATATGCAGTTAATCTGCAAGTGCACACATGTGGGTGTAGCAAATGGGACATGACTGGTGTTCCTTGCAAGCATGGTGTTTCTGCAATTAACAAGGAAAAACTTCATCCAGAAGATTTTGTTAGTGATTTCTTCAATAAACCAATGTACCAAGCAGCCTACAATCCAATTGTGTATCATGTGCCTGGGCCTGATCTATGGCCAAATACTGGGACCCCTGACATAGAGCCACCAATTTTCAGAGACCAGCCAGGAAATAAGTAGACTAAGAGGAGAAAGAATCAGTTTGAGAAGCCAGCTCCCAAAGATACTTCAAGGATGGCAACAATAACCTGCATCAATTGCAACTTGACAGGGCATAGGTACACTAGCTGCCACAAAAATCAAGCCAGCCCTAGCAATGAGAAGGAACCAACACGGTGTTTGATCTTGTTTATATATGTTGTCACTGCAGGTTAAATCTTTGTATATTTAATACTATGTTCTAATCTATCTATATGTTGTCACTGCAGGAAAACATGAGAGTTGATGCACCAAGGGCAAGAGCTCTTTCTCCAACCAGTGCAACAGCAAGGACAGCTCCACCAGCAGCAAGGGCAAGAGCTCCAGCTGCAGCTAGGACTGCAACTAGGGTTGTACCTAGGGCAGCTCCTTCTGCTCCTGCTCCAACAAGGCCAAGTTCATCTTCTGCTGCTGGCGATAGGCCTAGTTCATCTTCCTCTCATGTTGCTAGGTCAAGGGCAAAGAAAACATTCATACCACCAAGAGGCCGGTCTTTGGAAGAGTGAGAAAGCCATCATACAAGATGTCTGAATGGTTCAATTGTTCTCAAGGCAACAACAAGTGATGTAATGTTGAAACATGTTTAATTCAGCCTTTTTTGGCTAGTTTGTGATGAAGAATATTAAGAATTTCATGTTGAAACCAGTTAAATCAAGTCCAAGTGGTGGACTATGTAATGTACCTAATGGTTGTCATGCACTATCATACTACGGTTATGATGATGTGATGATGAACTTATTAGTTATGATGTTTTGCAAGAAGTTTTCATTACATTGTTGTGATGATGAGCATAGTTTCATTGTTGATATGATGATGATCTTAATTTTTTAAATCCAAAAAATTGCACACAAATAAAAACCCTATTGGTGCATAATTCTTGACATATTAATTTTTTAAATTCAAAAAAATTGCACAAAAATAGTTTGGCCTGGGGATCGAACCCAGGACCGGTGGGTAGTAACCAGGGGTTCAATACCAATAGGATAGTGCTAGTGATGTTGTTTTAGTAGCATCCGCAATTTTACTTATATTTAGTTAGGTACGTTGAGGCCGGCAGCGTGCATCGAGGCCGGCACTGTGCGTCGAGGCCGGCCCCGTGGTGAACGTCCGTTTTGTATAACTAGTCGTTTCGGTTTCTGCCTTTAATACGTGTCCACCTACTGCTCGCCGCCCGCACCGCCCACTCCTCTTCCCCTCTCTCCCGTCGAAACCACCGCCGATACCACCCACCGCCGTCGCCATGGAGTGGTAGCTGGCCATCGAAGAGCTCGCCCGGCAACAACCACGAGATCTTGGCGAAGATCTGAGGAGATCGCGCTGGTTCCCCACTGGCGATCTTGAGGAACCATGCCCGCGGCTGGTGAAGGTGATGACACCGCCGAAAAGGCAGCGTGCATTCTCGCCGGCCGCACAGTCCCGCCGCCGACCATTCTCACAGTAGGCGTCGCGAGGTGCAGCGCTCCCCCGAACCCAGGCAGCGTGCCCGTTGGTGGATGTACCGCTCATCCACCACTCCGCCGGCCGCCGCGGATGACATCACCGACGCCGTCCTCGCTATCCCAGCCCCCATAAACAACGCCTACTGGGAGAGGCGCAATCCATGGGTGCTCCGGCCAGACGACGACTCTGACGCGAGTCCGAGTCCTCTGACGACTACGACTCTGACGAATCTGACGACTACTCCTCCTACTCCTTTGACGACGAGGTGGACGAGGTCGTCGTACTCTCCTCCGACTCCTCCGATGACGAGCCTGATGTGCAACTCCTGGCGCTCGTCCTCCACGCCGTCGAGGGGCAGAAGAACAGCCCAATTGATGTGGATAAGCTGCCGGAGGTCGTCGACAACCAAGAGCTCGTCGTTGTCAAGCAAGAAGAGGAGGGCGGCGGTGAAGAGGTGGTGGAGCCAGCGCCGGCCAAGAAGAGGGCGGCGGTGAACAACAATGAAGTGCGGCGCTCCCAACGCCTGAAGATGCTGAAGAAGGAGGAGTGACATGCTGTCTTCAGTTTCGTCAGAAGAAGAAAAAGTTCAGTTTCGTCAGTATGTTAGCATGCCAGTTCTATCTATGTCAGTTCTATCTAGGTTACTATGAACTTGCTATCTATGTTAGGCTATATATGCAGGTACTATCTATGTCAGTTCTATCTACGTTAGTATGAACTTGCTATCTATGTCAGGCTATCTATGCAGGTACTATATATGTATGCCAGCAGTATTATGTTAGTATGCCAGGTACAAACTGAACTTAATCCAACCTGATAATTAATGACAAACATAGTACTCTCACAAAGAAGATACAATCCAAGGTTCACCACAATAAAGCTTAACACATTCCAAGTTTCCTCCATAGCTAGTACAAAAGACATCATTGACACACATGGTCAGCCAACAACACAACTTAGGCCTCATCACAAATAGCCTTGATCTCGTCAAGCTTCCTCTTGTTGCTATCGCCTGCCGTCTTCAGCTCAACAATGCAGGAAGCAAGAGTGCTCTTCTCCATGGTCAACTTCTCCTTCACTTTCACCAGCTCAGCAATGCAACAATCCAGCTTATCCTTCTCTTTCTTCAGGTCAGCATAGCAAATCTCCAACATCCTCTTATCAGAGCTCAACTTTTCCTTCTCTTTAAGATGGTTGAACTTCAAATTCCTAATGACATTGGCTTGAGCTACATGAATTTGCTTTAAGCTGGACAACAACAGCCTTCAATTTCTTAATCTCAGCATCCTTTGTCATCTTGCTTTCCACACACACTGAAATGTTCTCGACATCATTCTTCCGGTTTACCTCGGTGGCTATCCTTATAATCCAATAGGTTGTTCACATCTTCAACAAGCTTCTCATATGTCTCCTGCAACTCTGTTTTTCTGCTGTGTGAGAATGTGTACGGTGCTTGAATGCTCCAGGCATGCCATCTTGTTATCATCTTTGGCTATGCTCATACATAAGCCATGACTTATGAATAGCATTCTGCAGATGCTCTGGCCAATGCTCATCTACCCACTGCACTAATCCACAATTTCCAACACCCTACAATACAAAAATTCAGTACATGAACAGTACCTATGAACCCTAGAACATGAACAGTACCTATGAACCCTAGAACATGAACAAGAATTGGAATGCTGCAAACAAAACTTGAAACTTACTTCAGTGGCACATGCAATGAACCTCCTACCAGTGCTTATCCCCTCAAATGCAACATATTTCCTCCCTGGATTCCCATGCTCACAAATCACATTCAAGTCGTCAGCAAGACCCTCGAATGACGGTTCATCAATTGTAGCTGGGATCTGAGAAATCCAACAAAAACTTGTTCAAATCGAGCAATGTTGAACCCTAGAAACCCTAGAACACAAATGATCAACAAGGTTCTGACCTTGAGAGGGGAGTCGTCGGAGGAGATGTCTTTGGCGGAGCCCTCGATTGCTCGTTGTCGCTCCAGGACACCATGGTGGACGCGCCGACGGCGGCGACCAGGAGAGAAGCGGCGGCGTGGGAGCAGAGAGAGAAGCGGCGTGGGAGGCAGAGAGGAGAGCGGCGAGATCTGAGCCGAGGCGTGGCGGTCTGTCTCTGCCGACCCGACCGCGTCATCTTAAGCACAACGGCGCCCGTCACCGCGTCAGATTCGCCACGCCACGCATATTGGGCCCCACATGTCGGAAACACCCTCAACCGCGCGAAATCACTTGTTCAAGGTGCAACTGCAACACTTTATCGAATCCGCGGTGGATTTTGCAAATGATTAGCGACCAGGTTGTTTTCTGCAAGATAAGCCCCAAATGTGGTGGTTTCTTGCAATTCACTCCATACGGTAAAGTATTAGAGGATAAATGAATTAGTAAGAACGGTGGTATCTAGGTCTGCAAGTGGAGGAGTTGTCTACTGATTTGGCATGGTTGTCTCTTGGCACCTGGTGTCAAGGATGATCATAAGACCAAATCTTTGGCAGATTAGGTAGCGACCTATGTATGACATGCCCTAATATATGCCAAAATCACAACTGATAACTTCGTGAGGGTGAATCACAACAACAACTTGGTAATGAACCGTGACCACAACTGGTGTTTGCGGGTACTATGTAGAATGGACTGATACCGGCGTGCTGATTATATTTATTAAGATTCTATATTAGACATTCAAATAGAAACTATGTATAATGCAGTCAACAATTCTTGAAATGTGTTCCAGTGTTCAACGCCACGTGGTTGAGGATGGCAACATTCTTCTAAGATCCATGATATGCCTTAAGGCGATAGATGGCGAGCGGTTGTTACATTTCTGCACTGCATCAAGGACACAATCGAGGATCCACAAAGCGTTGCTCCTTGCTGAGTTGCGATCCAAATTCATAAAAAGGCTAACTTCTCACGGAGTAGAGTGGAGGCCCGTCGCCGAAAGGCTTGTGCAGTTTTGACCTAGGTTGCCACTGATATATATACCTCTTGTAAGTTGTTGCACGGCATACGATCATCATTGTAAATCCCCGGCATTTGTAACCTCTCCCGGTAAGTTTTCCTACCTGGCGCCCGTGTTTTTTTACCCTTCTCATTGGAGGTGGGGTATTACACGTTAAAATCTTGTGTCGGTTGTGTTGATTTGGTCTTCCTCATTTTCTATTGCCTGTCGTACTTCTAACATTTGGCATGTAGCTCCATTCATTACTTGCCATAGCCTACAATTGTTTTTCGTTCATTTTGATTTTATACAAATTTTTTGACTCATGTGTTAGTTACTTCTCTGAAAATTGAGAATCGGGGGCCTTCGTATTGTAGAACATAGCTCAGCGAAATTCATTTGCTTTTCATTTTTAGGTAATACCTGTTGGGATGTAAGTCCCTAAACATATTCTCAGTTTACAATAGCAAGTACACCCACCCTCCCAGGCTTTATTGTGCCATTTGCCATGACAATGATTCATGCGGCATCTCGTTGCTATCAATTTGGTGCTCGATATTTAGAATCTTGAGTTTATTTTTCACCTTTACAATCTCGAAATTTCTAGTCTAGTATATAAGTGCCGCATGTAACTAGGGATGAAAATGGAACGGAAACTTTCCGCTTTTCCGGCAAAAAAACGGAAATGGAGAGGAAAACGGAACTGGAAACGGAATTTTGCAAAACAAAAACAAAAGTGGAATTTTTTACGCGGAAACGGAAACAAAAACAAAACGGTGTTTTCTGGCGGAACAAGTGCGGAAATGGAATTTTCCGTTTCCGTTAATATGGAACTTTCCGCTTTTAATACGAGCAAATGTCTATTTTATAGCCCAACACATAATAAGACCCTACAGAGTTACATAGCAGAATAATGGATTTTTTTTCAAAACTATCACGTTATTTGAAGCAAATTCGGAAACTACAGCATGCTTTGGAGAAATATCAAGTCTAGCACCCCGTCGGCCAGGTGTTGGCCGAAAAGGGTGTTTTCGGCCACCTCTAGGCCGAAATAGGGTTTTCGCCATGCCTTGGCGAAAAAGGTGCAAAGCTGGCGAAGAGGGTGTTTTCAGCCACCCTTTGGCGAAAAGGACTTTTTGGCCTAGTGTAGGGCGAAAAGTACTTGTTGGTCAATCGTGGGCGAAAAGTACTTTTTGGTCAAGTTTAGGCCGAAAAGTCCCTTGGGCCACCTTTTTCCGTTAACTGTTGACCAATGTATTTTCCCGCCAACCCCTTCATTGATGCAACCCTCTTGCCCTTCGACGATGTGGTCTTTTTGCCATCCGTCGATGCAGAACTATTGCCCTTCGAGGATGCAGAAGTCTTACCCTTGGACGATGAAGAACTCTTGCCCTTCGACGATCACGCGTAACCCGGAAGCGGTGGCATGAAGATATCATCTTCGTCCTGGGTCTCCTCAATCCATAAAGATGGATTATTTCTTGAAAGCCTTACGAAAGTTTCACTCTTGGCACCACCACCTTCTTCCACCTTTCATGCAACCTAAGAAGTTCTTTACGTACCTCCTCATAGGTCCTTTCGGGCCACCCAGGACCTCGTAATTGGTCAGCCAACTTATTCATTATAGTGTCACTACCGGTGAGTTCGTCCCATGGAACTATCCTATTGTCCATCTTTGAAATCGGTAACTAGACTCGGAAGAGTCCTGCTCATCCTGTGGTGAAAACTACGATCGAATGGATAATGGGACATCTCGACTACAATAAACTGGAATGCTTATCCACCTCACTTTGAAGGGTTTTTTATAGGTACAGAGGAGAAAGGGTTTGCGGAAGGGGTTGGCGGGAAAGAGTTGGCGGGAAGGGTTGGTGGGAAAATACATTGGCCAACAGATAATCGGAAAGGTGGACCCAAGGGACTTTTTCGGCCTACACTAGACCAAAAAATACTTTTCGGCCTAGTGTAGACCAAAAAGTACTTTTCGCCAAACAAACAATGAAAACAGCCATTTCGGCCACTCAACCACTTTTCGGCCATGGCAAGGCCGAACCCTACTTCGCCAACAGGTTGGCCGAAAACTACCTTTTCGGCCTGCACGTGGCCGACAGGGTCATAGTTTTGCATTTTTTTCATTATGTGCTATAGTTTCCGAAATTGCTACAAAATACGTCATAGTTTTGAAAAAAAATCAGAATAATGGCCCATGGCCCAACTTCAGCATAACAATACACCAGGCACCGCAGCAAGGCAAGCAGAATCCCTAATCTAATCCCCAATCACCGCTCAAAAATAATCTATCCTTAATCGAGCAGACGAGCACGCCGCCGCCGCCGCTGCCCTCGCATCTTCGGCCGGCCTGCCCAGACTTGAGATGGCGCCGTCGGACGCCGTTGCCTTCTGAAGCCGCCGTGGGACGCTGCCGTCCTCTGAAGCCGACGTTCGACGCCTCTGTCCTCTCAAGCCGCCGTCCGACGCCTCTGTCCTCTACGCCCCTCTGAAGCCGCCTTTCCGACGCCTCCGACCGCTACGCCCCTCCAACACGATCGAATCCCTCTGCAGTTGCACCCCTCTCCGTTGCTGACGACACCTTCACGGCTGCACCTGCAGTCCTGGACTACTGCACATATAGAGTAAGATCACCAAGCAAGATAGCTTATGAATGTTCATGCAGATCTTGCGAAAATCCATGATACACACTATGTTGAATTGCCTGTAGCCCTGTACATACAGTAAGTCTATCAGAACTAATATTGGGATCCTTGTGCTTTCACAATGCGCTAGTGGGCTAGTGGTACAGTTGTATTTAGCTTGCTTATACATAATTAATTAATGCTGTTAGCATGTTACAGGTCTGGCCGTAGTGTTAGTGCACTGCCAAGTGCCAACCTGCAATGGATGATTTTTTTACGGCAAGTAGCAGTGCAAGTGTAAGCGCAACATCTCCGATTGTGCTTGAATCATCGTTGGAGCAACCTCCCAATGCTACTAATACAAGTGCAGCAGCTGCAAGTTCAGATACAGCCAATGGAACTGAAGATGCAGCCCCTGATGTGAAGAGATGTAAGAAGCTCACCTCTGATGTTTGGGAACATTTCACCAAGTATGAGATAACGACGATGGATAAGGATGGTAACAAGGTTGTAGAGAAATGGGCTAGATGCAATAGCAAAGGGTGCACTTACAAGGGCCCTCGTACTAATGCTCGAGGTAATCGAGGCACAACAGTTTTCAAGTCTCATTTGCAGAACAAGTATCAGATCATTACTGGACAGCAAAAACTTGTACTGAATAAAGTTGAAGGCAATGAGTCCATGGTAGCACCTGCGACCTTTAGGTATGACGAGTCTACCAGTTTGAAGAAGTTTTATCTCTCAATTATAATGCATGAGTACCCCTTCAATATTGTTGACCACGAGTACTTGGTGGACTTTATCCATTCTTTGCGTCCAACTTTTCCAATTAAAAGTCGCCGTACTGTGAAGAAAGACATAGTCAACATATTTAAAGAGGAAAAGAAGAAATTGTATGAGTACTGCAGAACAGTGCAGTGCCGATTTAGTGCCACCATGGACATGTGGACATCTAGACAAACCAAAGGATACATGTGCATCACTGTTCATTGGATAGATGAAAATTGGTGCATGCAAAAGAGGATTATCAAGTTTAATCATGTACAGGGAAACCATTCAGGAAAAAATCTTGGCTTACACTTTTATGATTGCATAGTCGATTGGAATCTTGACAGGAAATTGCTTTCACTCAGTTTGGACAATGCTTCAGCCAATGGTAAGTGTGTTGAGGGGCTAGTAACCAAATTCAGTAAGAATAGTCTAATCTGTGATGGCATATTTTTTCATGTAAGATGTTTCAATCACATCCTAAACCTAGTCATTCAAGATGGTTTAAAGACAATTGCAACATCTATTGCAAATATTAGAAATACAATATCAATTGTGAGGAATTCTCCACAGCAGAAGGAAGAGTTTGAGAAGTGTGCTTTAGAATGTGACTTGAATCCAAAATCTGAACTGATCTTGGATGTTCCTACCCGGTGGAATTCCACGTATGATATGCTGCAGAAGGCACTTTACTTTAGAGATGCTTTTGATAGGCTTTTTCTTCGGCATAAAAAGAAGTATAAGAAGTGTGCTCCAACTTCGAAGGATTGGATTATGGCATTGAAGATATGAGATCACCTGAAGATTTTCAAGGATGCTATTGTGTTGTTCTCTGGAACTACATATCCAACTGCAAATAAGTTTTTTATCACCTTTTGCAAGTTTAAGATTGCAATTGATGGCTGGTGTGCTAGCTCTAATAAAGTAATTAAGTCTATGGCACGTTCCATGAAACTTAAATATGATAAGCATTGGGAGAAGTCCAACATGGCACTTTCCGTGGCAGTCTTCTTTGATCCTAGATACAAGAGAAACGTGATAGAATACTATGCACCAACCATTTACCCCACCACCCATGACCAACAGATTGAGAAGTTTACAAAAGTTATTACCCAGTTGTTTGAACCTTACGTCTCTACATCAAAGAAGACAACCTGTAACAGTAGTGATACTAATATGTGTGAAATGCCTTCTGTTGATCTTGATCTAGATGATGGTTTAGACTCGTTCTTGAGCACCAGAAGTCAAAAATCAGACCGTGTTCTCAAAACTGAGTTGGAAGTATACTTGGAGCAAGAGTTACAATCTAGAAAAGATTCGAATTTTGATATACTATCATGGTGGAAGGTTAATCAAGTTGAGTTTCCTATTCTGTCACGACTTGCTCGAGATATCTTATCTATGCAAGTGTCGACGGTTGCCTCGGAGTCGGCATTCAGTGCTGGTGGGCGGGTTGTTGACCCATTTCGTGGTCGTCTTGAACCTGAAACCGTCGAGTCTTTAATTTGTACTAAAAATTGGATTGGAGCATCAAAAGTTAACCTTTTAAATTTTATCTCAACTTCATGTGCACCCTGTGACATAATCATACTAATAATTATTATTATCAATCATTCAGGTAGTGACATTGCATCTGTTGTCAAAGACATGGACATGCCAAGCTTGGAGGAACGTTTTACAACTTTGGTGCACATGGTTTGCATTTTATCTATTTTTTTGACTTGTATTATGTGTAATACCACTAGTAGAAAAAGGGGCTATCGTTGAGGCCTGTTTTGCCCATTAGTCCCGGTTCAATCCAGAACCTGGACTAATGCGAGCATTTATCCGGTTAAATGAGCAGGGGCGGCCGCCACGTGGGCCATTGGTCCCGGTTCGTCCGGACCTTTTGGTCCCGGTTGGTGGGACGAACCGGGACAGTCCCGGCTCATGCCACCAACCGGGGCTAATGGTGCTGCCTATATATAGCCCCTCGCGCAAGAGCAGAGCATACTGCTTTGTTTTTACGGCGAGGGAGGGGCTTGGTGGTGCTCTAGCTCACCTCCTATGCACACAAGGTGTTCGATGGAATGCCCGAGCCACACTACTTAAGCTTTCTCCTCTCCAAGCTCGACCTCTAACCTCCATTTTCCTCAATATTTGTCTAGGTTTAGCGGCCCGTCACGCCCGTCCCGTCTTCACCGCCGTCGATCACCATGGCGATCTCATCGCCTTGACCACCGTGGTGAGCCTCTTGTTCTTATCTTCTTTCTGAAAGGAAAAATATTCTTACTTGTATTATTTTCTTACTTTTATTATTGCATCTTATATAGTGCGATGGTTTTGGTATCCGCCCCCGTCGGTTCTCGTCCTGTCTATAATTCGGATGTGGTATATATTATCTTTTCATAACTATTGGTTCATTTATTGTTTATGAAAATTAAGCCGACCAACGTGACATAGATTTTATTTATCTAGGAGGTTGTTGAACCGGAAATTCCAACCGACCCTATTGTCGAGAGGTTAAATTTAGTTGAAGAAGAAAACAATTTCTTGAAGGAAAAATAAAAAACTTGAGGAGGAGAAGATGATATTGGAGTTGCATGTTGCGGATGTAAATGCGATGATCACAAGATCAAGATGGATGCAATGCGCTTGAAGATGAGAAAGATTAGAAAATATGCCATTCATACCGAGGCTTGGTATCATTATGCCGTTGGATCAGTTGTTACCTTGGTTGCGATTATGATCGTATTTGTTTTCACATTAAAATGTTTTACATAGTTTTAATGTATGGTTTAATTAATTTAGATGCTCTGCAGAGCTTTATGTTGTTAGATGAGAACTATGTATGTACTTTGGTTTTATGTGATGATGAACTTCTATTAATTTGGTCATTTAATTATCTATTTATGATGTTCTGTAATGATTTTTGACATACTTAATTATATATAATGCACGCAGATGAACCGGCAATGGATGTACGGTGTGAGACACACCTCCGAGTACATTAAGGGCGTGCATGCTTTTCTCGAAGTGGCTGAGGCAAACAAGCAGAATGGTTTTATGTGTTGTCCATGCCCTATATGTGGGAATCTGAAGTCTTACTACTGACCGGAAAATCCTTCACACCCACCGCTTTACAAGGGTTTCATGCCACAGTATAATGTTTGGACGAGGCACGGAGAAATAGGGGTTATGATGGAAGACGGCGAGGAAGAAGAGTACGATGACAACTATGTGCCCCTGAATACGGTGATGCTCTTGAACATCAAGTTGCACCAGACGATGTGCACGATGGTGCTGCAACGGGCGAAGCTGCTGAAGATCAAGATGAACTAGACGATGTGCCCCATGATGATGATCTCCGCCGGGTCATTGTCGATGCAAGGACACAATGCGAAAGTCAAAAGGAGAAGCTGAAGTTCGATCGCATGTTAGAGGATCACAAAAAAGGGGTGTCCCCCAATTGCCAAGATCGCACCACAAAGCTCGGTACCGTACTCGTATTGCTGCAAGTGGAAGGCAGAGAATATCATGCTCGATAAAGGATTTGAGAAGCTACTGAAAATAATGAAGAAGAAGCTTCCAAAGGATAACGAAGTGCCCGACAGTACATACGCAGCAAAGAAGGTGGTATGCCCTCTAGGATTGGAGGTGGAGAAGATACATGCATGCCCTAATGACTGCATCCTCTACCATGGTGCCTACAAGGATCTGAACGCATGCCCGGTATGCGGTGCATTGCGGTATAAGATCAAACGAGATGACCTCGGTGATGTTGACGGCGAGCCTCGTGAAGAGGGTTCTGCGAAGGTGATGTGGTATGCTCCTATAATACCACGGTTGAAACGTCTGTTCAGAAGCGGAGAGCAGTGCCAAGTTGATGCGATGGCACAGTGAGGACCGTAAGAAAGACGGAAGTTGAGAGCACCACCGACGGGTCGCAGTGGAGAAAAATCGAGAGAAATCTTTGGGATGAGTTTGCAAAGGACCCAAGGAACGTATGGTTTGCTTTAAGCGCGGATGGCATTAATCCTTTCGGGAGCAGAGCAGCAATCACAGCACCTGGCCCGTGACTCTATGTATGTATAACCTTCCTCCTTGGATGTGCATGAAGCGGAAGTTCATTATGATGCAGTTCTCATCCAAGGCCCTAAGCAACCCGGCAACGACATTGATGTGTACCTAAGGCCATTAGTTGAGGAACTTTTACAGCTGTGGAATGGAAACGGTGTACGACGTGGGATGAGCATAAAAGGAGGAATTTGACTGAAGGCGTTGCTGTTCGTGACAATCAACGATTGGCCCGCTCTCGATAACCTTCGGGACGGAACAAACAAGGGATACCACGCATGCACACACTGTTTACTTGACACCGATAGTATATACCGGGAAGCTGCGGGAAGAATGTGTACTGGGCCATCGTCGATTTCTTCCGACCAACCATCAATGTCGAAAGAAAGGCAAGCATTTCAAAGGCGAGGCAGATCACGGAAGAAGCTCGCCATGCGTACCGGTGATCACGCATTTGCTATGGTCAATGATTTACACGTAATCTTTGGAAAGGGTCCCGGCGGACTAGCTGTTCCGAATGACGCCGAGAATCACGCACCCATGTGGAAGAAGAAATCTATATTTTGGGACCTACCCTCTTTGGAAAGACCTAGAGGTCCGCTCTTGATCGACGTGATGCACGTGGCGAAGAACCTTATGCGTGAACCTGCTAGGCTTCTTGGGCGTGTATGGGAAGACAAAAGATACACACGAGGCACGAGAGGACCCGCAACGCCAGTACGAAAAAGAGGGCATGCCTCCGAAGCGATATGAAGGTCCTGCCACTACGCTCTTACGAAAGAAGAGAAGGAAATATTCTTTCAATGCCTGCTCAAGATGAAGGTCCCGACCGGCTTCTCGTCGAATATAAAGGGAATAATAAATATGTCGAGAAAAAGTTCCGTAACCTAAAGTCTCATGACTGCCACGGGATTATGACGCAACTGCTTCCGGTTGCATTGAGAGGGCTTCTACCGGAAAACGTCCGATTAGCCATTGTGAAGCTATGTGCATTCCTCAATGCAATATCTCGAGAAGGTGATCGATCCAGAAATCGTAGCAACGCTTAAGGAGTGATGTGGCGCAATGTCTTGTCGGTTCGAGCTGGTGTTCCCACCATCCTTCTTCAATATCATGACACACGCCCTAGTTCATCTAGTCGACGAGATTGTCATTCTGGGGCCCAGATTTCTACACAATATGTACCCCTTTGAGAGGTTCATGGGAGTCCTAAAGAAATATGTTCGTAACCGTGCTAGGCGGAAGGAAGCATCTCCATGGGCCATCAAACAGAGGATGTCATCGGGTTTTGTGTTGACTTCATTCCTGGCCTTAATAAGATAGGTCTCCCTAAATCGCGGTATGAGGGGAGACTGACCGAAAAAGGCACGCTTGGAAGAGACTCAATAATATGCAGGGACGGATATTCTTGGTCTCAAGCACACTACACAGTTCTACAAAACTCTACCTTGGTGACCCCGTATGTCGATGAACACAAGAACAGTCTGCGCTCCAAACACCCGGAGCAGTGCGACGACTGGATTACATGTGAACACATCAGAACTTGAAAAAAAATAATAATAATAGCAACAATAAGCATTTTGTTGTAAGTAAAAACAAAATAAAATAAATAAAGCAACAAAGAAAACAAAAAAGTGTTTTTGAATTTTAAAACTAGTGGCACAAACAGAAAGTTTATATTTTTTCTAAAACTAAAAGCACTAACAGAAAGTTTATAATTCTGCTGACCTAAAAGCAAAAAGAATTAAAAAATAAAGCAAAAAACCAGAAGAAAATAAATAATGCAGAAAACAAAACAAAAAACTTGAAAAAATAAAAATAGCAACAATAAGTATTTTGTTGTAAGTAGAAACAAAATAAAATAAATAAAGCAACAAAGAAAACAAAAAAGTGTTTTCAAATTTTAAAACTAATGGCACTAATAGAAAGTTTATATTTTTCTAAAACTAAAAGCAAAAAGAAATAAAATATAAAGCAAAAAACTACCACCTACTAGGCCCCCACGGCCTGAATACGACTAGAAACCCTACATGGGCCAGATTCAGGCCCGCAGAGGCCCAATAGGCCCACAAGAGCATGATTAGGCCCAAAGCCTGCATTTGAGAGGAGCTCGAAGGGGACGACACCAGCGCTTATAAACCAAAGTGCGGCGCCTTCAACTAGCGAGGTGGGACTAAATATTTGGCCTTGAGGCAGACAGGCCTTTGGTCTGGTTGGTGGCACCAACCGAGACTAAAGGTGGGTTTAGTCCCGGTTCGTGGCACGACCGGGACTAATGCCCCTTTAGTCCCGGTTGGTGCCACCAACCGACCAAATGCCGCTTCCGCCCTTTGGGCTGCTGAAATTTGGCCTTTGGTCCGGTTGGTGGCACCAACCGGGACTAAAGGGGCATTAGTCCCGGTCGTGCCACGAACCGGGACCAATGCTCTTTCTATATAAGCAAGACTTGTGAAATTTTCACATCTCCCTCGCCTCCCTAGCCGATTGCCCCGCCGCCAGCTGCCCAAATCGGCGCTCCTCGTCGCCGTCGCCGCCCGGGCCGCCATCCCCGTCTCCCGTGCCCCTCGCCGAGCCCACGCCCGCCGCCTGCCCCTGCCCCGTCCCGAGCACGCACGGCCGCCTGCGCCCGTGCCTGCCCGTCCCGAGCACGCACGCGGCGCGCTTCACGCCGCCCACGCCGCCGCCCGTGCCCTCGCCCACGAGCACGCACGCCGCGCCCTGCGCCCCTCACGCCGCCGCCGCCCGTGTCCCTGCGCCTGCCCGCCCCACCTCGTCGCCGCCGGGCATCGCCTTGCCGCCCCTCCTCCCGTTCGGTCCGGCTCGCGACCCCTTTCCTCCTGTCCCCTCGTCCTCTTCATAAAAAAAATTTTATATAATTTTTTAGGCAGATTTATGTTCATGTATATATGTTCATTATATGAACATAATATGGATGATGTATGCATGCTTTTTATATGTTCATTATATATGTTCATTATATGGATGGATGGATAATTTTAGGCAGATTTTTAGATTTTTTAGGCAGATTTTTAGAATTTTTGTGTATGTATGTTATGTTTATATGTATGTATGTATGTTCATATGTATGTATGTTTATATGCAAAGCATATGCAAAGAAAATGTATGAATGGTCATATGCAAAGAAAAATGTATGTATGGTCATATGCAAAGAAAATGTATGTATGTATGTTCATATGAAAGAAAAATGTATGTATGTATGTTCATATGCATATGCAAAGAAAATGTATGTTCATATATATGATGATATGTTCATATAAAAGGAAAATAAGAAGAGGAAGAAAGGAGAAGAAGAGGAGAGGAAGAAGAGGAGAAATAAATAAGAAGAGGAAAAAGAAGAAAAGAAGAGGAGAAGAAGAAAGGAATAGAAGAGAAGAAGAAAAAATAGAAAAAATTCTATTTTTTCTATTCCTTTCTTCTTCTCTTCTATTCCTTTCTTCTTCTCCTCTTCTCTTCTATTCCTTTCTTCTATTTTCTTCTTTTTTTTCTTTTTATTTCTTGGAGGTGCAGATACAAAGATACGAGTACGGGAAGCCTCTCGTCAAAGATGAAAGCTCTCTAACAACGATGATGCGAAGATTGCATGATTGATACATGAAAACCTGCAAAGAGTCTGACGGGAGGAATACTTTGTATTTGGGAGTTAAAAAGGAGCATGACCTCCTTGGAATTGAACTGTTGCCTATTCCATTTGAGGAGTTCTATCAGTTTTTCAATCAATTGGCCATCGATAAAGCAACGGTCACCTGCTACTGTCTGTAAGTAGTACTACTTCATCATTAAGTATCTCTATATAACTCAGCTCTTTCATTGCATGTATTTATAAATATCCTCACTATATTATGCAGATTGAAGATCGCAGAAATGAAGAAAAACAAGTGGGTGATATTGGGTTCATTAACACATATCTCATCGATGCAAATGAGGTTAAATATCGTGCCAAGGAAACCGAGGCCAACTTACTACGATCGTTGGAAATAAATGAACACAAAAATACAATACTCTTTCCTTACAACTACACGTGAGTGTTACTGTCTTGTGGCATATTCGGTTTCCCTTATTTAGTCCAGGTTATAGAAATGTAATATTGATGAGTTATGCATGCGTGCAGGTTCCACTATATTCTCCTAGAGATTAAGCTTGAGCAGGGAGTAGTAACTGTCTTAGACTCGAGACGAAAAGATCCCAAGGAGTATGCGGAAATGACTAAAATGCTCGAGAAGTAAGTTAAATCGATCATTATCCACCATATCAGCAACTTTGTTCATTTCTGATATCAAGTAATTGTTTTCTTTGTATGGCAGAGCTTGGGGAAAATTCACCAAAAAGCTCCGGGACTACCGAAGAAGCTGCAATTTAGACACCAAAGTAAGTACTATATAGTAGCATATTCCACGCGCATCTCCTAGTGATTCAAGCGCTAGTTTCATCAATACCATTTAGCATGTGCTTGCTATATATAATTATCAGTTTGATTGACCTCATTTCTTGTAAAGTGGTTGTGGCAGGAACAAGGGAATGATTTCTGTGGATACTACGCTTTGAGTCCATCCGCCACACGACCTGTGAGAGGGGCTACTCCGACAAACAACTTGAATTGCGTAAATAAAAATATTCACAATTTTATTTTATTACCATCATTTGTGTTGAGTTTCATTCATTCATATATATATATATATATATATATATATATATATATATATATATATATATGTATTGACCCCTTTCTTAAAATTAGATGTTTCGCAGCGGATGAACTCCTAGCACCAGATCGCATGCGAGCAATTCAAGAGGAATTGGCGGCATTCTTTCTTGACTATGTGATCGCTGAAGACGGGAATACCATGTGGACCACGCGTCCGTATTTTAAAAGATAATTATTGTATATATGTAGCCGGTAGCGTCGGATAGATATACGAGAACTTGTTGTTCGACCAATCTCTCGGAGAAGGAGAGGTGGTCGATATCACTTCTCTTTGTATGCATATATATGTTCATGACGATCTTCTGTTTGCTTAATTACTAGCTAGCTAGCATGTCTAGTTAGTCCTCTCTATCACGTATGTATAGTACGTAGCGTCGACCAAGCACGGACAAAAGAAAGGACACTTTTCTCTATTAATTAGCTAGCTATAGCACAATATATGAAACACCTAAATTAACCCCCCAAAACCCCCCAAACCCCCCCCCCCCTCTTTTGAAAACAAAAACAAAAACCAGAGCCAAAGAAATCTTGTGGCGTGGATGCCTATTGGTCCCGGTTGGTGCCACCAACCGGGACCAAAGGCCCTCTGCCTGGGCTCAGCGGACAGGCCACGTGGAGGCCCATCTGCCCCGATTGGATAGAACCGGGACTAAAGGGTGAGGGTATTAGTACCGACCCTTTAGTCCCGGTTCACGAACCGGGACTAAAGGCCCTTATGAACCGGGACTATAGGCCCTTTTTCTACTAGTGTACTCATATTAAAGAACTTGAAATCTATTTGTATGCTTGCCTATGTAGTTGGAGGAGCCACAAGAGGATGATAGTGATGATAACCTGGAGGACTTCATGGATGAGGAAATGGAGGATTGAATGTTGTAGTGCTGGAATGGAACTGATAGTTACTATATTTAAAGTTTCAAATATTTGCATCATGGATACTTTTCTTGTTGAGTTGAAGTGTGTACTACAGTACTAGTACTATTATTCAAGCTGAGCACTATTGTGATTTGAGCTGCGATGTTTGGTTGTTGGATGGCTTCCAAGTTTTTTTGTTGCAAAAGTTGAATATTTATGCACAAATGAATATCTAATAATATATCCACAGTATATCATAATATTTTATAATCATCTTATCTTTGGCAGCTTTGTTCATTTCATTGTGTTTTTTTCTACGGTTCAAGGGTTCTTTGTTCCGGTGAACATCCGCTTCCGTCTCCGTTTCCGTGTCGTATTCGCTCCTTTTCTGTTTCCGGTAGTATCTGTTTCCGTATTTGTTTCCGAGGTTTCTGTATTCATTTCCGTTTCCGGAAAAAATATGAAAACAAATATGATAACACCTAGTTCCGTCCGTTTCCGCTCCGTTTTCATCCCTACATGTAACTGTCAAGTGGAATTCCAGTAAATCATTTGGTCTTTTCAATTGAAGTTTCTTTGGTAATCTTTCTTATGTTCTTGCTAAATTTTGTTAAAGTAGTACTGAAACAAGTTACCATTGAATGATTGAAAAATATGAATCATTCATTTCTTTCATGCAAGTTGGTCAATGTATACGTGTCTTCACTAAGTGTCTCCATGTTTTTTTAGTAACACGATGCAAACGCTAACAAACAAGTATACACAATCATCCCTATGAACGCCCGCACGCACACTGGACCCCTATGAGCACCTCCGAAAGACTTCGGTGTGTCTTGAGATTGACGAAATCACCACATGTCTCTCGCTATCGACATAAACGACACCTCCCACTGAAAGAATATTCATTCTTTTATGAGACACCAAAGTATCAAACCGGGTTGAGATTGCTTCTCAAGTTTCTCCATGATTTTGTACGACAAAAGACCTTCAAGTTATTTCCCATAATTTTGTAGGACAAAAGATCCTCAAGATCTTTCTCATGATCATGTACCAAGAATGATCTTTAAATAATTTTTTGTGGCATTTGAGAAATTATGCTCACATCATGCATGTGATATGAGTCTAGTTCCATGGGCATTTAATACGAGTTGCCTTGACATGGAATCCAACCAAGAGCCTGAGATAGGCTTAGGGGTTGTTTGGATACCTAGATTATAGGAAACTAGTTTTCCTTAAACCTGATTTCTGGTGTAACAACCTAAAACATTGTTTGGATCCTCTAACTAACTCGTGGATATACTAAACTGGGTCTTCCAAAAACCCAAAAATCCAGTTTATACAAAAACGACTAATAGACATTTTTGTACAAACGCGTTTTCTATATGCATCAGGAGATCAGCGAAGTCCGACTCGCTGATCATGATAACCTCCGCCGGCCGCGACAACAGCTTGACAAAGCCAAAAAGATGTCGTTGCCGATCTCGGCCAAGCAGCCGAAGCATGCAGGTTGCGATGCTCCACCTAGACCAGCGCCTCAAACCGGGTTGAGATTGCTTCTCAAGTTTCTCCATGATTTTGTACGACAAAAGACCTTCAAGTTATTTCCCATAATTTTGTAGGACAAAAGATCCTCAAGATCTTTCTCATGATCATGTACCAAGAATGATCTTTAAATAATTTTTTGTGGCATTTGAGAAATTATGCTCACATCATGCATGTGATATGAGTCTAGTTCCATGGGCATTTAATACGAGTTGCCTTGACATGGAATCCAACCAAGAGCCTGAGATAGGCTTAGGGGTTGTTTGGATACCTAGATTATAGGAAACTAGTTTTCCTTAAACCTGATTTCTGGTGTAACAACCTAAAACATTGTTTGGATCCTCTAACTAACTCGTGGATATACTAAACTGGGTCTTCCAAAAACCCAAAAATCCAGTTTATACAAAAACGACTAATAGACATTTTTGTACAAACGCGTTTTCTATATGCATCAGGAGATCAGCGAAGTCCGACTCGCTGATCATGATAACCTCCGCCGGCCGCGACAACAGCTTGACAAAGCCAAAAAGATGTCGTTGCCGATCTCGGCCAAGCAGCCGAAGCATGCAGGTTGCGATGCTCCACCTAGACCAGCGCCTCCATGGCGGATGCAGACTTGGGCCAGCTGCCGTCGTGTCCATCGGCCGTTTCACAGCCACCGCCGCCGTCCACATGCTCTAGCTTCTACATCGTCGTCACGCCTCCCTAGCATGTGTGTTGTGCTCTGCTGTTACCGGCCAATCGATCCAGCAGCTAGCTAGATGCTACATGCATGCCCGGCTTGAGAATCAATCAAGGTGCTTTACGTCGTGTACTCGTGTCTTGCCGTATGTGAGTTGCATGTACGTGCTTCTTTGATGGGAACCTGAGCCAACATGCATGACACCGGCGAACGAAGCCGAGCATGATCAGGCGAGCAGCGCGACCACCCTGGCAGCCTCAGCGATGGCCTCGTGAGAGAGCAGTTTACGGTGTGGTTGTCCGCCGCTGTGCGTGTAGGTGCCAAGAGCAAGCCAAAGCACCACACCTCCATGTATTGTTTGGAAAGAACTCAAAATCGTGTTTTTCTAATTTCCCACCCAAACAAAGTACTGGGTATACTTACCTTAACAGAATAACTAACCAAAACTGGTTTTCCTAAAAATCCTCCAAAAACTCGTTTTCTAAAATTTCACATCTAATTCCCTGTATCCAAACAACCCCTTAGAGTCTCAAACATTTGCATACTAGAAGCGAATTACCAATGAGGGCCCGCTTGGATTATCGTTTTCCCTCCGTAAAATACTGCCTGGTTAGAAACATCCGGTCGGCTTGCTCCAGGTGGTTGGTTCACCGTATTGGGCTTGTAATCTTTACACTTGTATCCTCACTTGCGCTCGTAATCGGCCGGTTTACGATACACGCCTAGGCCGGTCGTTTTCATTCCGGGTGGAAATCAATCGTGGTTGGTATTATACACCTGTAAGCAAAATACAGCCATATAAAGTTACACCGAATCCAATCGGAGCCTGAGATGTTAGAGGAGAACTGAGGTAGTAAGAATAGTATTATTTTGCTTTACAAGCAGATGAATTTCATATTGGTCTTGGATGGTCATATCCTTCATACTAGCTGATAACTCCGGTGGTTAAATTATGAACTAATGATGATCATACTGCTGGCTTCTGCCTTTGATTGAAAAAAATTATATCATGTCTTCGTAAACTTGTAACACAAAATTACAGAAATACCCATATTTTCATTAGCCGGTGCCTATTGTTGAAATGTCAGAGGCAATTGGGAGAAAATGTAACACTGAAACTTGGTCAGATCTCGAATAGTCACCTGCAAAAAAAAAGATCTCGAATAGTAACTGGCCGGTTACTGACCCATGCTACCGTCTAGAAAAAAAGGCCTCCGGAATGTTTAATATCCATGAATTCAGTAGGACAAAGTCAAATAAATATATGTTGAAAGCAATCGCATGTACTGAATTACTACGAAACATTTCCCTTTGAATGATGCATGAATGCAGAGTAGTTCTCCATTGTACAGACGGACCAGACCGGATAACATGGTCCGTGTGCCGTGCTTAAGCATGCTTCACAACCAACAACTTCGTTGCGCAACAACTCGGTAAGTGCTGATGAGGCTTTCCATGTACTCCATCCATTCATAACTATAAGATGTTTTGATATCTCAATATAGACCACATACGGACCGGAATGAGTGAACAAACACACTAAAACGGATATATATCTGATTCAGATAAAAAAAGTCAGAACATCTTATATTTGTGAACGAGGGAGTACTAGCTTGCTAGCCTCGACCCTCGAGTCAATTCTAGCAGGCAACTGCGGCGCTCTCCCGCTTTGTTGTGTCATTTATCTCTGGGTTGGATCATATGCGAAGGTAAATGGTATCTGGGACAGAGCCATCCGGCAATTTTTCAAGTTGCCTCCAACACTGAGTTGTTGCTTGGCGAGGCTCTTGGGACCTCTTCGCCTTTTGTTAGTTTCCTGAGGACCTTGCTGTTGGATGTAATCTCAATGTATCTGCCCTGTTTCCCTTAGCTTATTTTGTTTTTCTGTCACATAATAAGCACGACTGAGTTTGTCCACCAGAAACGTGCTACGTTCATGTTGCGGTGTAGTTTCAGTTCCTAGTTTTCAGGCCTAGCTGGTAGCTCTAGACTTGGCACGATCCAAGCTCGTGGGATGGCGCGCGCATATACTGGATCGTGGCGAGATTTTCGTTTTCGGTTAAGCAACTGAATAAAGGGAAGAACAGAAAAGACGCACGGTTTACACGTCGCAAAAATCTCTCTCTCTGTGGCTGCGTTCCTTCTCTGTTCCCTTCCACCTCGTGTGTGTGTTGTGTTCTTCAGAGAAAGAAATTCAGAGAGAGAGAGAGAGTCGATCACTGCTAGAAATCCAACATTTGGTATACAGAGCTTTAGGTTTAGGACCTTGGGCGTTTGGCGGCAGTGATCGGAGGAGCTTTGGCGACGGCGATGGGGGATACGTCTCCTAAGAAAAGCGATGGGAAGAGCAGCGACAGTGGTGGCGGAAAGTACACGCCGCCGGCGGCCAGGAGGTCGACCACAGGCGACGGTGACGGTGCTGTGGTGCTGGCTGCTCCGTCGAGAGCCACCAATGTGCCTGTGCACGATGCCGATCTTTAACACGAACTACTCTCTATGGGCCATCAAGATGAAAGTCTTGATGAAGGCGCCCGCGTCGTCGGCGATTGACGGCTTCGCGAAGTACGACCAAGCGGCGGACGAGGGGGCCTTCGCGGCGCTCTCCCAATCCGTCTCGGATCATGTTATGCTGCAGGTTGCAGACTGCGACACCGCGCAAGAGGCGTGGGAGATGATCCGATCTGCGCGCGTCGGGGAGGATCGCGTGAAGAAGGCGCGTGCGCGGCAACTGAAGAGGAAGTTCAATCGCCTCGACATGGCGGACGGGGAAACTATCCCGGAATTTGCCAGGAAACTCACCACGCTGGTGAGCGAAATCCGCTCCCTCGGCGTCACCCTTGGGGAAGAGGCCGTGGTGGAGCGTCTGTTCAGCGCCGTGCCGGATCGCTTCGCTGACATCGTCAACACCATCGAGCAGTGGGGCGATGTCGCCACGATGACGGTGCAGGAGGCTATCGGACGCCTCACGACGTTCGAGGAGAACCAGCGGGGGCGCCGCCAGAGCCGTGGCGACAACAACGAGCAGCTGATGCTCGTGACCCGCGCGCTGGAAACCCTTATGAAGGGGAAGAAGATCGTCAACAACAACGGGGCCTCCGGCTCTGGTGCGAAGAAAGGTGCCGGCCAGAACGGCGGCCAAGGTGACGAGCAGGACAAAGGCCGTGGTGATCGCGGCCAGAACAATGGAAAGGGCAAACAGAAAAAGCATCATAAGTTTGACATCTCGAAAGTAAAATGTTTTAACTGTAATGTGAATGGGCACTTTGCCTCGGACTGTCCGGAGCCAAAGCGGGAGCGAGCTAACCTGACACAGAAACAGAGTGATGAAGATCCGACTCTCCTAATGGTTGAAGCTTGTGAGTTGGTTCATGATGCTGGACTGACAGAAAAAGGCTCTTGCTGAATGAAGAAAAGGTCACACCTAAGCTTTCAGGAGCTGCAAACAGGTCCTGGTACTTGGATACTGGAGCTAGTAACCATATGACTGGTTGTGTTGAAAAGTTTGCTGAATTGGACCGAAAGATCACAGTTTCAGTTTGTTTTGGGGATGGTTCAGTCGTTGGCATTGAAGGGCGCAAGTCAGTCCTGTTCCTAGCTCATAATGGTGAGCACCATCTCCTAACAGAGGTGTACTACATCCCAAGATTAAAGAGCAACATTATTAGTCTTGGGCAACTCGATGAGTTTGGTTGCAAGTATTCAGTGGATGAAGGACTGACGAAAGTCCTCGACAAGGAGCGCAAGGTGCTAGCAAAAGTAAGAAGAGCACCAAACAGACTGTACATTCTGAATATTGAGCAGTCTGAACCGGTGTGTCTGCTGTCGAGAGCATCAGAAACACCCTGGCTATGGCATGCACGTTTTGGGCACATAAGCTTTCATGCATCGCGGTTATTGTCCAGAGAGAACATGGTGATGGGTATGCCAATGATTGATCAAGTAGATCGTCTCTGTGAGAGCTGTCTAGTCGCAAAGCAGAGGCGAGCTCCTTTTCCCGCTGAAGCTTCCTATCGAGCTGACAAGGCACTTCAATTGCTCCACGGGTACCTTTGTGGTCCTATCTCCCCTACAACCTTTGCGGGGAAGAATTATTTTCTGCTACTTGTTGATGACCACACAAGGTACATGTGGGTTGTGCTGATCAAAAGCAAAGATGAAGCACTTGAGGCAGTTAAGAAGATAAGAGCAGCAGTAGAGGTTGAGCTGAATCTGAAAGTCATGGCCCTGCGGACAGATCGTGGAGGGGAATTCACTTCCAAGAACTTCGCTCAGTTCTGTGAAGGACTCGGAATCAAGCATTACTTGACTGCACCGTATTCTCCTCAACAGAACGGTGTTGTTGAGAGGAGGAACCAGACAGTGGTGGGCATGGCAAGAAGCCTGCTGAAGAGCAAAGGGTTACCTGGTCAGTTTTGGGGTGAAGCAATAGCTACTGCAGTGTACTTGCTGAATCGAGCACCAACAAAAAGTGTCCGTGGCATTACCCCGTATGAAGCCATGTACAAGATGAAGCCGAGAGTAGATCACCTGCGCACGTTTGGATGCATTGGTCATGTAAAGAAGGTCGGGGGGCATCTTCCAAAACTTGCTGACTGGGGTTCAGAGATGGTGTTTATTGGTTATGAGCCAAACAGTAAAGCATACAGATTATTCGATCCACGCACGAAGAAACTGTGTGTGTCTCGAGATGTTGTGTTCGAAGAGGATAGATGCTGGGAATGGACCCCCGGCGACATTGTGGGGAGCTCGGAGACTTTCTAAGTGCAGTACAATGTACACCTCGATGATGCACATACTGTTGCCCAGCCAAAGCGTACTGTTCATCATCCGACAACAGAAAGTCTGAAGGATAACAGACTCACATCTGAAGAAATAGCTGCAGGTTTCAGACCAGAGGATTTTGTCACTCCTGCAAGAGATGAAGCATCTTCTGGACCTCGGTTTGTGTCACCTCCTACTAGTGCCTTGACGTCAACGAGCACTGAGGGACCATGCAGGTACTGCCTCTTGGAAGAAGTCATAGAGGAAGCACCGGTGGCTACTCTGACAGACTCGTGTCTGCTCGACATCGAAGAGCCAACATCTGTTGAAGATGCCAGCAAGGAAGCAGCATGGAAAAATGCCATGCAGATAGAGCTTAAGTCAATTGAGGATAACCACACCTGGGAACTTGTTGATCTACCAAGCGGACATAAGGCAATTGGACTAAAGTGGGTATACAAACTAAAGAAAGAACTTGATGGCAGAATTGTGAAACGCAAAGCAAGATTGGTAGCTAAAGGCTATGTGCAGCGTGAGGGAGTTGATTTTGAGGAGGTGTTTGCTCCTGTAGCCCGGTTGGAAACAATTCGATTGCTCATTGCCATTGCAGCACAACAGAGTTGGGAAGTACATCACATGGATGTGAAATCAGCTTTTCTGAATGGCGAATTAAAAGAGGAACTATATGTCACTCAGCCCCCTGGGTTTGTACTCGAAGGACAAGAACAGAAGGTTCTGAAGCTGCATAAGGCTCTATATGGTTTGAAACAGGCACCTAGGGCGTGGAATGAGAAACTGCACAACACTCTGGTTGACTTAGGATTTGAGCAATGCCCAATTGAGCGTGCTGTGTACAGGATGTCGAAGCTTGTTGTAGGGGTGTATGTAGATGATCTGATCATCTCAGGACCAAGCCCAACTGAAATTGGTGAGTTCAAAGAGCAAATGAAGAACCTTTTCAGTATGAGTGATTTGGGACTATTAAGCTACTACCTTGGTATAGAAGTTAAACAACAGTCAAATGGGACGTTTCTGAGCCAATCAAGCTATGCAGCAAAGATTCTGGAGAAGTGTGGGATGAGCAACTGTTATGCTGTTCAAACTCCAATGGAAGCTCGGCTACATTTGAGCAAGTTCAGCACTTGCAAAGCTGTTGATCCCACTGTGTACCGTAGCATTGTGGGAAGTTTGAGGTATTTGACCCATACCCATCCAGATATTACATATGTCGTGGGGATTGTAAGCAGGTACATGGAGAAGCCTGCATCTGATCACCTAGCGGCAGTGAAGCAAATTCTGCGGTACGTGAAGGGAACACTGAATTTTGGTTGTTTCTATAAAAGAGAAGAAGAAACTTCCATGTCGCTGTGTGCTTACAGCGACAGTGATTTGGGGGGTGATGTTGATGACAGAAAGAGCACTACTGAAATCATTTTTTACCTTGGATCAAGCCCATTAACTTGGACCTCAAAGAAGCAAAAGGTAGTATCGCATTCATCATGCGAAGTTGAGTATGTTGCAGCTGCAGTAGCTGCTTGTCAGGGTGTGTGGTTGAGCAGAATGCTCACTAGCCTGACAGGGCTTGAGGGCGAGCAAGTGGTTCTGAAGATTGATAACCAGTCAGCCATTGCATTGAGTAAAAACCCGGTGCATCACGAGAGAAGCAAACATATTGACATCAAGTACCATTATATTCGTGAGTGCGTCGAAGATGGGAGCATTGCAGTGTAGCATGTGTGCACAGGAGATCAGTTGGCCGATCTGCTGATGAAGCCACTAGGACGACTGAAGTTCCTTGAGTTCAGGGAGAGAATTGGCATGCGCACGCTGGAGCAGATACCTCAAGATTAAGGAGGTGACTGTTGGATGTAATCTCAATGTATCTGCCCTGTTTCCCTTAGCTTATTTTGTTTTTCTGTCACATAATAAGCACGACTGAATTTGTCCACCAGAAACGTGCTACGTTCACGTCGCGGTGTAGTTTCAGTTCCTAGTTTTCAGGCCTAGCTGGTAGCTCTAGACTTGGCACGATCCAAGCTCGTGGGATGGCGCGAGCATATACTAGATCGTGGCGAGATTTTCGTTTTCGGTTAAGCAACTGAATAAAGGGAAGAAACGAGAAAAAGACGACGGTTTACGCGTCATAAAAATCTCTCTGTGTGGCTGCGTTCCTTCTCTGTTCCCTTCCACCTCGTGTGTGTGTGTTGTGTTCTTCAGAGAAAGAAATTCAGAGAGAGAGAGAGAGAGTCGACCACTGCTAGAAATCCAACACTTGCTCCCGGCCGAGGAGGCTGAATGGGACGAGGTGAAGACCTTGATTGGCCAGCGCAGAACCAGCCTTGTGCCGATGAGGTTTCTTGGAAACTTTCCGCTTCGGGTGTGTTCTCTATTAAGTCGTTGTACAGTATACTAACCGAGGACGCTGTGCTGGACATAGCTAGGGGGCTATGGAAGGCTGGACTCCCGCTTAAGATAAAAATATTCCTATGGCAGATGTTCCAAAACTGCCTCTCGACGGCCGACAATGTTGCGAAACGTAACGGGCCTTCGGACGGATCTTGTGTGGTGCGCGGAACTATGGAAGATGCGAACCATGCTTTCTTCCGGTGCCATCTAGCAAGGTTTGCCTGGAGCGCAGTTAGAGCTTCGTTCCAGCAAAACTGGACCATTCGTCTGGCTCGACCTTTTACAAATTATTCGTACACAAAAGGGGGCTAGTGCGAGGATTGTTTGGCGATGCGTAGGGGCGCTGTTGTGGTCCTTATGGACTGTGCGTAATAAGATGACCATTGAGAACAAATTTCCTTCTCACCCCGTTGATGTCCTGTTTAAATGTCACCTCTTCTTATAGACTTGGACATCGTTGGGGACACCGCGTGATGAGGAGCGCATGTCCAAGACGATGGAGCGGATCCGGAGCATTCAGGTGGAAGCTCGCCAAGTGGTGGCTCAAGACTGATCCCATTTTGATACTCCTTTCATAGATTATTCTCCTGGTTAATGCTTGTCGATGACATGCTTCTGATGACCCACAAGTATAGGGGATCTATCGTAGTCCTTTCGATAAGTAAGAGTGTCGAACCCAACAAGCAGCAGAAGGAAATGATAAGCGGTTTCCAGCAAGGTATTCTCTGCAAGTACTGAAATAAGTGGTAACAGATAGTTTTGTGATGAGGTAAATTGTAATGAGCAACAAGTAACAAAAGTAAACACGGTGCGGCAAGGTGGCCCAATCCTTTTTGTAGCAAAGGACAAGCCTGGACAAACTCTTATAATAGGAAAAGCGCTCCCGAGGACACATGGGAATATTGTCAAGCTAGTTTTCATCACGCTCATATGATTCACGTTCGGTACTTTGATAATTTGATATGTGGGTGGACCGGTGCTTGGGTGCTGTTCTTACTTGAACAAGCATCCCACTTATGATTAACCTCTATTGCAAGCATCCGCAACTACAACAAAATTATTAAGGTAAACCTAACCATAGCATGAAACATATGGATCCAAATCAGCCCCTTACGAAACAACGCATAAATTAGGGTTTAAGCTTACATCACACTAGCAACCCATCATCTACTTATTACTTCCCAATGCCTTCCTCTAGGCCCAAATAATGGTGAAGTGTTATGTAGTCGACGTTCACATAACACCACTAGAGGTTAGACAACATACATCTCATCAAAATATCGAACGAATACCAAATTCACATGACTACTAATAGCAAGACTTCTCCCTTGTCCTCAGGAACAAACGTAACTACTCACAAAGCATATTCATGTTCATAATCCGAGGGGTAATAATATGCATGAAGGATCTGAACATATGATCTCCCACCAAGTAAACCAACTAGCATCAACTACAAGGAGTAATCAACACTACTAGCAACCTACTAGCACCAATCCCGGACTTAGAGAC
The DNA here is from genome assembly GCA_021605145.1 of Aegilops bicornis. Classification (NCBI taxonomy): domain Eukaryota; kingdom Viridiplantae; phylum Streptophyta; class Magnoliopsida; order Poales; family Poaceae; genus Aegilops; species Aegilops bicornis. The sequence goes on from CM038672.1 coordinate 68,842,060, forward strand.
AAGAATTGGATACACGAGATGAACTAGGGTTTGGAGATGAGATGGTGCTGGTGAAGATGTTGATGGAGATTGCCCTCTCCCGATGAGAGGAGCGTTGGTGATGATGATGACGATGATTTCCCCCTCCCGGAGGGAAGTGTCCCCGGCAGAACAGCTCTGCCGGAGCCCTAGATTGGTTTCACCAAGGTTCCGCCTCGTGGCGGCGGAGTCTCGTCCCAAAAGGTTTCTTCTGATTTTTTCTCATCGAAAGAGCTCATATAGGAGAAGATGGGCACCGGAGAGCCACCAGGGGGCCCACGAGGTAGGGGGCGCGCCCAGGGGGAGGGGGCGCGCCCCCCACCCTCGTGAGCAGGGTGTGGGCCCCCTGGCCTTCATCTTTGGTGATGATTTTTCTTTATTTATTTTAAGACATTCCATGGAGTTTCAGGACTTTTGGAGTTGCACAGAATAGGTCTCCAATATTTGCTCCTTTTCCAGCCTGAATTCCATTGTCGGCATTCTCCCTCTTCATGTAAACCTTGTAAAATAAGAGAGAATAGCCATAAGTATTGTGACATAACGTGAAATAACAACCCATAATGCGATAAATATCGATATAAAAGCATGATGCAAAATGTACGTATCAACTCCCCAAGCTTAGACCTCGCTTGTCCTCAAGCGAAAAGCCGATAACAATAAATATGTCCTCATGTTTAGAGGTAGAGGCGTCGATAAAAATAAAATACGGACATGAAGGCATCATGGTTATTCTCATTACAGCAACATAAATAGATTTTGTCATATGATTACTCATGTTCAAGTGATGATCTTTTCACAACGCCAAAGTATGAATCAGAAACTTTATTGAGCACCAACAAATTATACCCTCAGTCATTGGAGCAATTGCAATTTATCATAACATCGGAAAGAGTCTATGTCAGAGCTTAAAAGCAAGTCCACATACTCAACTATCACTTAGACCTTCGTAATTGCTAACACTCACGCAATACTTGTGGTTACGGAGTTTTAATCGGACACAGAGAAAGATAGGGGCTTATAGTTTTGCCCCACAACCTTTTACCTCAAGGGTAATGTCAACAATAATAATTCATGCTCCCCTACATCCAATTTGATATATATATCATGTTCTTTCCAACATACTGGGCTTGCCAAAGGATAAAATGAAAAAGGAAAGGTGAAGATCACCGTGACTCTTGCATAAGGTAGAGGATAATAATAAAAGATAGGCCCTTCGCAGAGGGAAGCAGAGGTTGCCATGTGCTTTTATGGTTGGATGCACAAAATCTTAATGCAAAATAACGTCACTTTATATTGCCCCTTGTATGTGAACCTTTATTATGCAGTCCGTCGCTTTTATTGCGTCCACAACAAGTTCGTACAAAGCTTATTTCTCTGCACTAATAAGTCATGCATATTTAGAGAGCAATTTTATTGCTTGCACCGATGACAACTTACTTGAAGGATCTTACTCAATCCATAGGTAGATATGATGGACTCTCATGGCTAAACTGGTTTAAAGGTAATTGGAAGCACAAGTAGTATCTCTACTTGGTGCTGAGAATTTGGCTATCATGAGGGGAAAGGAAAGCTCAACATGTTAGGAGATCCATGACAATATACTTTGTCTCAGATATAAGAAAACATAACTCAATACGTTGTCTTCCTTGCCCAACATCAAATCTTTAGCATGCCATATTTTAATGAGTGTTCCCAATCATAAAAGATGTCAATGATAATATATCTATATGTGAAACCTCTCTCTCCTTATTACTTCCTATTAATTGCAACGATGACCAAAACTATATTTGCCAACTCCCAACAACTTTTAATCATCATACTCTTTCTATGTGAAGTCATTACTTTCAATAAGACTAATATGAACTCTTTGTTTCTTTTCTTTTATTCACTCAAGATCATGGCAAAGTAATCAAGCCCTTGACTCAACACTAATCTTTATTATATATAGCTCACGGACTCGATTGCATAGAGGGATCATAAAGCAAAACTCAAAACTAGATCATGCCATGACTTTTATTCTACTAAATCAAGATACTACTAATAGGATCGAACTAAGAAAAATGGTAAAGATAGGAGTTGTGATGGTGATACGATACCGGGGCACCTCCCCCAAGCTTGGCAGTTGCCAAGGGGAGTGCCCATACCCATGTGATTATGTCTCCTTTGTTGTTGGCGGTGGAGGTGTTGTTGATGATGCAAGCTTGTCATCCACCTTCCATGGCATAGGCTCACCCTCATAGAAGGATGATCGATTCTCCGGAATCCTCAAATCTGCAACGGAAACAGCTCGAAACGAAAACAGAGGATATTTGCGTGATACGATCGTTAAGACCTTCGGGAGAATATATAATGAATTTTTACCGACCAAAATGCGTATCGTGCAAGAAAACGGAGTCCGAAGGGCACACGAGGTGCTCACGAGATAGGGGGGCGTGCCCAGGGGGTAGGGCGCGCCCTCCACCCTCGTGGAGGCCTCGTGTCCTCCCCGGACTGCTACTTATTTTCTATTTTTCTAAATATTCCAAAACGGAGAAATATTGCCTTAGAATTTGTTTTGGAGTCGGTTTACTTACCGTAACACATACCTATTCCTTTTCGGATTCTGGAACATTCTGGAAAGTATCCCTTATGTATTCCTCCGGGGTTATGGTTTCAATAATATTAGTTTCAACATTTATATGATTACCTGAGATATAGTGTTTAATTCTTTGACCGTTTACCACCTTCGGATTTGTGCCTTCGAAGTTGTTGATTTTTATGGCACCGGAACGATAGACCTCCTCGATAACGTAGGGACATTCCCATTTGGAGAGAAGTTTTCCTGCAAAAAATCTTAAACGAGAGTTGTATAGCAATACATAATCACCTACATTAAACTCACGCTTTTGTATCCTTTTGTCATGCCATCTTTTAACTTTTTCTTCAAACAACTTGGCATTTTCATAAGCCTGGGTTCTCCATTCATCAAGTGAGCTAATATCAAATAACCTCTTCTCACCGCAAGTTTGAAATCAAAGTTGAGCTCTTTAATAGCCCAATATGCCTTATGTTCTAGTTCGAGAGGTAAGTGACATGCTTTTCCATAAACCATTTTATCTTGAGACATACCCATAGGATTCTTATATGAAGTTCTATAGGCCCATAATGCATCATCAAGTTTCTTGGACCAATTCTTTCTAGACCTATTAACAGTCTTTTGCAAAATTAATTTGAGTTCTCTATTACTCAATTCTACTTGACCACTAGACTGCAGGTGATAAGGAGATGCAATTCTATGATTAACGTCATATTTAGCAAGCATTTTACGGAAAGCACCATGAATAAAATGTGAACCACCATCAATCATTAAATATCTAGGGACTCCAGACCTCGGAAAAATAACTTCCTTAAGCGTTTTAATAGAAGTGTTATGATCAGCACTACTAGTTGGAATAGCTTCTACCCACTTAGTAACGTAATCAACAGCAACTAAAATATGTGTATATCCATTAGAGGCAGGAAAAGGTCCCATATAATCAAAGCCCCAAACATCAAATGGTTCAATAACAAGTGAATAATTCATAGGCATTTCTTGACGTCTACTAATATTACCAATTCTTTGACATTCATCACAAGACAAAACAAACTTACGGGCATCCTTGAAGAGAGTAGGCCAATAAAAATCAGATTGCAATACCTTATGTGTAGTTCTATCTCTAGCATGATGTCCTCCATAAGCTTCGGAGTGACACTTGCATAGGATCTGTTCCTGTTCATGCTCAGGTACACAACGTCTAATAACACCATCTACTCCTTCTTTATAAAGATGTGGGTCATCCCAAAAGTAATGTTGCAAATCATAAAAGAACTTTTTCTTTTGTTGGTATGTGAAGCTAGGTGGTATAAATTTAGCAACAATATAATTAGCATAATCACCATACCATGGAGTGCTACGTGAAGTGCTTACGACATTTAATTGTTCATCAGGAAAGCTATCATCAATAGGTAGTGGGTCATCAAGAACATTCTCTAACCTAGATAAGTTTTTACGCAACGGGTTCTCAGCTCCTTTTCTATCAACAATATGCAAATCAAATTATTGCAGCAAGAGAACCCATCTAATAAGTCTAGGTTTAGCATCTTTCTTTTCCATAAGATATTTAATAGCAACATGATCGGTGTGAATAGTTACTTTAGAATCAACAATATAGGGTCTGAATTTATCACAAGCAAATACAACTGCTAAAAGTTCCTTTTCGGTAGTAGCATAATTTCTTTGAGCATTGTCTAGAGTCTTACTAGCATAATGGATAACATTTAATTTCTTATCAACTCTTTGCCCTAGGACAACACCTACAGCATAATCACTAGTATCTCACATAATTTCAAAGGGTAAACTCCAATCAGGTGGCTGAACAATAGGTGCAGAGACTAATGCTTTCTTAAGTATTTCAAATGCTTCTACACAATCATCATCAAAGACAAATGGTACATCTTTTTGTAATAAATTAGTCAGAGGCCGAGAAATTTTTGAGAAGTCCTTAATGAACCTCCTATAAAATCCGGCGTGACCAAGGAAACTTCTTATACCTTTGATGTCCTTGGGACATGGCATCTTTTCAATAGCATCAACCTTGGCTTTATCAACTTCAATACCTCTTTCAGAAACTTTGTGCCCCAGGACAATACCTTCATTAACCATAAAGTGGCACTTTTCCCAATTCAAGACAAGATTAGTTTCTTCACATCTCTGCAAAACTCGATCAAGATTGCTCAAGCAATCATCAAAAGAGGAACCATAGACGGAAAAGTCGTCCATGAAAACCTCACAAATCTTTTCACAAAAATCAGAGAATATAGCCATCATGCATCTTTGAAAGGTAGCAGGTGCATTACATAAACCAAAAGGCATATGTCTATAAGCAAAAGTACCAAAAGGGCATGTAAAAGTAGTCTTTGATTGATCTTTAGCAAACCACGGTATTTGAGAGAAACCAGAATAACCATCTAGAAAGCAATAATGTGTATGTTTGCATAATCTTTCTAACATTTGATCAATAAAAGGTAAGGGGTAATTATCTTTCTTAGTAGCTTTATTTAATTTGCGAAAATCAATTACCATCCTATAACCTGTGATAATTCTTTGCGGAATCAATTCATCTTTATCATTAGGGACAACAATGATACCTCCCTTCTTAGGGACACAATGGACAGGACTTACCCACTGACCATCAGCAACGGGATAAATTATACCTACCTCCAGAGGCTTGAGTATTTCTTTCCTTACCACTTCTTTCATTTTAGGATTCAAACATCGTTGAGGATCACGAACTGGTTTGGCGTCCGCTTCCAAATTTATTTTATGCTGACATAGAGTGGGACTAATGCCCTTAAGGTCATCAAGAGTATATCCAATAGCTGCACGGTGCTTCTTCAGAGTTTTCAATAATCTTTCTTCTTCATGCTCTGAAAGGTTAGCACTAATAATAACAGGATATATTTTCTTTTCATCAAGATAAGCATATTTAAGATTATCAGGCAACGGTTTAAGCTCAAACACGGGATCACCCTTGGGTGGAGGAGGATCCCCTAGGATTTCAACAGGAAAATTATGTTGCAGAATAGGTTCCTGTTTAAAGAATACTTCATCTATTTCCCTTCTTTCATTCATGAACATCTCATTTTCATGGTCTAGCAAATAGTGTTCCAAAGGATCACTAGGAGGTACGGCAATAGAAGCAAGACCAATAATTTCATCCTTACTAGGAAATTCTTCTTCACGATGTTGTTTACTAAATTTAGAGAAATTAAACTCATGAACCATATCATCCAAGCCAATAGTAACAACATTATTTTCGCAGTCTATCTTAGCATTAACAGTATTCAAGAAGGGTCTACCAAATATAATGGGACAAAAGCTATCTTGTGGAGAACCAAGAACAAGAAAATCAGCAGGATATTTAGTTTTCCCACACAAGACTTCAACATCTCTAACAATTCCCACTGGTGAAATAGTATCTCTATTGGAAAGTTTAATTGTAACATCAATATCTTCTATCTCAGCGGGTGCAATTTCATGCTTAATTTCTTCATACAAGGTAATATGTATAACACTAGCACTAGCACCCATATCACATAAGCCATGATAACAATGATCTCCTATTTTAACAGAAATAACAGGCACGCCTACCACAGGTCTATGTTTATCTCTATCACAGGGTTTAGCAATTCTAGCAGTTTCACCAGAGAATTGAATGACATGCCCATCAATATTATCAGACAAGAGATCTTTAACAATAGCAATATTAGGTTCTACTTTGACTTGCTCAGGAGGTATATAAGTTATATTGCTTTTACGAACAACAGTTGAAGCTTTAGCATGATCCTTTACTCTAACAGGGAAAGGTGGTTTCTCAACATAAGAGGTAGGAACAATAGGATCATTATAAGTGACAGTCTTTTCTTCAACTTTAATAGGTGCAGCTACTTTTACTTCTATGGGAGGATGATATTTAAACCACTTCTCCTTAGGGAGGTCAACATAAGTAGCAAAAGATTCATGGAAAGAAGCTACTATCTCAGAGTCAAGTCCATATTTAGTGCTAAACTTACGGAAAATATCAGTATCCATAAAAGATTTAACACAATCAAACTTAGGTGTCATACCTGGCTCCTTACCTTCGTCGAGGTCCCAATCTTCAGAGTTGCGTTTAATTATATCCAATAAATTCCATCTAAATTCAATAGGCTTTGTCATAAAAGAGGCAGCACAAGAAGTATCAAGCATGGTTTGATTATTATGAGAAAGTTGAGCATAAAAACTTTGCATAATCACTTCTCTTGCGAGCACATGATTGGGGCATGAATATAACATTGATTTAAGCCTCCCCCAAGCTTGAGCGACGCTTTCTACTTCGCGAGGCCAAAATTTATATATATAATTGCGATCACGATGAACAAGATGCATAGGGTAATACTTTTGATGAAATTCCAATTTCACTCTTTTATAGTTCCATGATCTCGTATCATCACATAGCCTATACCATGTCAATGCGTCTCCCTCCAAAGATAAAGGGAAAGCCTTCTTCTTAACAACATCATCGGGTATACCGCAAGCTTAAATAGTCCACAAATATCATCCACATAGCGTAGATGCTCGTCAGGATGCTTTGTTCCATCTCCTGTAAAAGTATTAACCAGCAGTTTTTCCATCATACCCGAAGGAAATTCAAAAGGAGTTTCATTTTCAATTGGTTCAGTAGGTTGAGTAGGCTGAGGAGCAACTCTTTGCTCTCATCGGACGGGTGAAGATACCCGAACAAGCCCCTCAGAGAATTACTTTCCATAGTAAAAAGTGACAGAAAATTTCAGCACACTATATAAATTTTTCCTTACCAAATTCCACCTACCAAAGGCGCTACACTCCCCGGCAACGGCACCAGAAAAGAGTCTTGATGACCCACAAGTATAGGGGATCTATCATAGTACTTTCGATAAGTAAGAGTGTCGAACCAAACGAGGAGCAGAAGGAAATGACAAGCGGTTTCCAGCAAGGTATTCTCTGCAAGTACTGAAATAAGTGGTAACAGATAGTTTTATGATGAGGTAAATTGTAACGAGCAACAAGTAACAAAAGTAAACACGGTGCATCAAGGTGGCCCAATCCTTTTTGTAGCAAAGGACAAGCCTGGACAAACTCTTATAATAGGAAAAGCGCTCCCGAGGACACATGGGAATATCGTCAAGCTAGTTTTCATCACGCTCATATGATTCGCGTTCGGTACTTTGATAATTTGATATGTGGGTGGACGGTGCTTGGGTGCTGTTCTTACTTGAACAAGCATCCCACTTATGATTAACCTCTATTGCAAGCATCCGCAACTACAACAAAAGTATTATGGTAAACCTAACCATAGCATGAAACATATGGATCCAAATCAGCCCTTACGAAGCAACGCATAAACTAGGGTTTAAGCTTCGTCACTCTAGCAACCCATCATCTACTTATTACTTCCCAATGCCTTCCTCTAGGCCCAAATAATGGTGAAGTGTTATGTAGTCGACGTTCACATAACACCACTAGAGGTTAGACAACATACATCTCATCAAAATATCGAATGAATACCAAATTCACATGACTACTAATAGCAATACTTCTCCCTTGTCCTCAGGAACAAACGTAACTACTCACAAAGCATATTCATGTTCATAATTAGAGGGGTAATAATATGCATGAAGGATCTGAACATATGATCTCCCACCAAGTAAACCAACTAGCATCAACTACAAGGAGTAATCAACACTACACTACAGGAATCAGCTACTTTGCCATCAGCCACGGCGGACGGCAAAGGCATGGATGGCGGACGGCAAAAGGGGACGACAAAGTAAGGTTCAGTAAAGAGCTACTTTGCCGCTCGCTTCGGGCGGCCGACAAGAAGGGCCTTTGCCATCAACAGTGGACGGCAAAGAATGCAGACGGCAATAAATGCGCTGTTACTCCGTTAGGTGGTTAACGGCCGCTGACGGCAAACTTCGGAAGGCCTTTGCCGTCCGCCGAATGATGTCAGCTGACGTCACTACACGGCAGGCCTTTGCCGTCCGCCGCTGTAGGCAAAGTTTTTTTTTTCTCTTTGCCGTCAGCCACTGTAGGCAAACAGACCAAATTGGTCCCTCCCAGGAAGCACAGTTGCCTGCCACGTGGCCTCTTTGCCGTCCGCTGCTAATGGCAAAGAGCCCTTTGCCGTCGGTGGCAGACGACCAAGAGCCTGCATATTGTCTCTTTTTTTCTGTTTTTTTAATCCAACAATTTTCACAGCAAATATATATGACATATATAGATATATTTCCATATCACATATCCAGCACATAAGTTTCATATCACATATCACATATCACATCAGTTTCATCCATACACATTGTTCATACATAAGCAAGTTCCATCCATATACATATTACAATGCAAAGTTTCATCAAGATAGCAAGTTCCATCACAGCAAGCTAGATACAATGAAAAGTTTCATCAAAGGAAAAGCAAGCACTCCATCATAGCAAGCTAGCTTCCATGAAGTGAATGAAATCTGCAAAATGGTAAATAAGAAAGTTAGAAATAGGTGACTAGAATAAGAAGAAGACTAGAACAAGAAGTATATGTCATTTATGAGCTAACTTAGGTGAAATGGATCATATATGAGCTAACTAAGTTGAAATGGGTTGTTTATGAGCTAACTTAGTTGAAATGGATCATTTATGAGCTAACTTAGTTGAAATGGGTCGTTTATGAGCTAACTAAGGTGAAGGGCATTGTTTTTGAGCTAAGTAAGGTGAAATGAATCGTTTTTTAGCTAACTTAGGTGAAATGGATCATTTATGAGCTTTTATGAGCTAACTTAGTTGAAATGGGTCGTTTATGAGCTAACTAAGGTGAAGGGCATTGTTTTTGAGCGAAGTAAGGTGAAATGGATCGTTTTTTAGCTAACTTAGGTGAAATGGATCATTTATGAGCTTTTATGAGCTAACTTAGTTGAAATGGGTCGTTTATGAGCTAACTAAGGTGAAATGCCACGTTTTTGAGCTAAGTAAGGTGAAATGGATCATTTTTTAGCTAACTTAGGTGAAATGGATCATTTATGAGCTTTATGAGCTAACTTAGTTGAAATGGGTCGTTTATGAGCTAACTAAGGTGAAATGCCACGTTTTTGAGCTAACTAAGGTGAAATGGATCGTTTTTTATCTAACTTAGGTGAAATGGATCATTTATGAGCTAATTTAGGTGAAATGGACTCGCTTTTTAGCTAACTTAGGTGAAATGGGTCGCTTTAGGAGCAAATCTAGGTGAAATGGGTCATTTTGGAGCTAACCTAGGTGAAATGGGTCATTTTGGAGCTAACCTAGGTGAAATGGGTCATTTTAAAGCTAACGTAGGTAAAATGGATCATTTAGGAGCTAATCTATGTAAAATGGATCATTTTAGAGCTAACTTGGATAAATTGGATCACTTGTAAGCTAACTAAGGTAAAATGAGTCATTTTAGAGCTAACTTAGGTAAAATGGATCGTTTATGAGCTAACTAAGCTAATTATGCAATTTTTGACATAAGTAAGCTAAGTACATATCATTTTAGAGCTAACTTAGGTAGAATGGATGGTTTATGAGGTCAATGAGCTTATTAAGTCATTTTGGAGGAAAAGAAGCTAACTCTAGGTCATTATGGTAAGCATATTGGAGGAAATAAAGCTAAGTCTAGGTCTTTATGCATTTGTTAAGCAAAACACTAGAGAAACTTACCGTGATCAGGGAGGTGTACGAGCGGGCTGGCTCGCCCGGTAGGCTGGAGAAGGATCGTATGCGATGCGTTTCGGAGTTAAGCTGCACCAAAGATCATTTCCAATGTCTCGTTAGCATTATGACACTCAAATGTTAAGACTAGCAAGTAATGTCCATTCTAATTAAACTCACCGTGCTCCAGGGAGCAATCATTGGCATCGGCGGAGCGATGCGATCGGACTTCTCGCATTTACATCGCACATTTGGTTTTCTAGCAGAGTCATACTAGTTAGTAATGAGACTCAAATGTTAAGACTAGCAAGTAATCTGCAGAAGAAACTTACCACAAGGAGCTCGTACATGGCCCTTGCCTGCATTTCATTCCGTGCCCTCTCCTCCTCCAACATCTTTGTCGTCCTCTCCTCCAACTCCCGCTGCCTCTCCGCCGCATCCGCCAGAAGTTTCTCCGTTCTATCTCTCTCACTCTGTATAGTAGCCTGCAACACCACTCACATGACCATTTGTAATCATTGATGGAAGCGCACACAATGTAATGGAGAAAGATAGCTGAGTACGTATAACTAACCTTGAAGGCGAGTTGGACTGGCCGTTCACGAGGCCTTATCTCAGGAGCGGAGCTCGAATGGAGCGCCTTGATCTCCGAGAGAGTGCTAGGACAACGGATAAGTCCATCTCCCATGGCTATGGAGCCATGGGACCTCCCGCCACCAGATATCATCAGCAGCTCTGTATCAATGGGACCCTGGCTCGGGTTAAAGTCCTCCTCTTTCCTCGCCTTCCCCTGATCTCTATATTGCACGAGCTTGTCGTGGGCGGAGATGTTGGTGAAGTTCTTTGGATCATCGAGGTCGACGCAGAGAATGCCTTGACTTTCTTGTAAGGGCCGGTGTGGGCCATGGCATACAGTGTCGTACACCTCGCACCTTATCCGCCTTATTGTGGCGTGCACGAAGAGAGAAACAAAGTAAATTAGTAATTAAAGGTCTAAAGCTAGCATGATGAATGAATTGCATGAATCATGAAGCAAACCACATACCAGTTCCGCCCGTCTTGAAATAAGTTGGAGCTGCCTTGGTGGTGTGGCACACCTTCCATTTGGGTACGTTTGTCCTTGGCCTCGTTGTGGGTGGCCCGCCATTCTTTGAGCACCACGCATTGACCAACACCTCCCAACAATCCATCCGATCCGCACACCATCTCGGAGGGGCCTAAGTTAGCAAATAGAAACTTGAGCGCTTCTGACTATGAATTACTAAATGAAGGAAGTAAGTACAAGGCCTTAAGAATTACCTTCATGTACTGCTCCTTACTCAAGTACTTATCACGGCGCTCCTGCTTGGGCTTCTTGATACCACGCCCGAAGTAGTAGTCTCGAACAGCCTGCACCCGAACCTCATGTCGTAAGTTCTGAAGTAGGCGCTTGCACTCCTTGTCGATAACATCTGCCGCCTCCTCCTCGTATCCCTCCTCACACCTGTAGAATGTCTGCAATCAAATGAGACAATATTGATTAGTACAATTAATAACTAGCTAGTTGAAGATTTTTAATTGTGTAAAGGAGAAATTACTCAGAACTTTCTGATCACCACGTCTGCCCTCGTCTTGCACAAGACACCGTCGATAATCTCACCCGGCGGGGACGGGGCAGCCAAGTAGTGCTCCCAACTCAATCCAACCTCTGGAAGCCGACCCTCACCAGGCAACATGACAAACCCCGGGAAGTTTTGCCGAATCAGAACTCCAAGGACGGAGTTGGGCCGGGGGACACTTTCATGGTGGTCCCAACCCCTGCAACATGACAAGGCCAACACATTAGTTATTTGAAGAAACGTGAATGCAGAAGGTACAAAAATATTAAATGCACTTACCTCTCCCCATCAGGGAAAATCAACCACCTCTGCTATGGGTCGCCGCAGACGGGAGCCGTAGCACCTGTTGTAGACATTGCCCCCTCCTACTCAATATCGATCGGCTCCCGCCATCATCGGCATGGCCACTCGGCTCCCGCCATCATCGGCATGGCCACTCGGGTCGGGTCGGGGTCGGTCTCGGTCGGGGTGTCGTGCAGGTGCGGGTCGGTCGAGGTGCCGTGTCGGTGTCGCGGTCGGGGTGTCGATCGGGTCAGGCTCGGGGTCGGGGTCGGGGTTAGTTGGGGTCGGGAGTCGGGTCGGGGTGTCGAGTCGGGGGTCGGGGTGTCGTGTCGAGGTGCGGGTCGGGGGTCGGGGTGGCGATGTCGGGTCGGGTTTTTCCTCTTTTTCCTTTTCTTCTTCTTCCTCTTCTTCCTTTTCTTCCTTTTTTTCCTTCTTCTTCTTCTTCTTCTTCTTCTTCTTCTTCTTCTTCTTCTTCTTCTTCTTCTTCTTCTTCTTCTTCTTCTCCTTCTTCTTCTTCTTCTTCTTCTTCTTCTTCTTCTTCTTCTTCTTCTTCTTCTTCTTCTTCTTCTTCTTCTTCCTCCTTTCCTTTTTCCTCTTCTTCTTCTCTTCCTCTCCTCTTTTTTCTTCATCTTCTTCTCCTCCTCCTCTCTTCTTCTCCTCCTCCTATTCTTCTTCTTCCTTTCCTTTTTCCTCTTCTTCTTCTCCTCCTCTCCTTAACTAAAACTAAAACTAAAACTAAATCTAAACTAAACATAAACCTGAAACTAAAAAAATAGAAAAAAAGGAAAAAACTAAATCTAAACCTAAAACTAAACTAAAACTAAACCTAAAACTAAACCTAAACCTAAAACTAAAACTAAATCTAAACTAAACATAAACCTAAAACTAAAAAAATAGAAAATAAAGAGGAGGTAGAGCTCACCTGGGGCAGGGCCGGTGGAGGAGGGTGGGGCAACTGCTGGCGGCGTCAGGCGGCAATGGCGAGGCTGGGGCCGAGGCGGTGGGGCGGGGGCAGGCGCCGAGTGGCGCCGAGGCAGTGAACAGCAGGGCGGTGGGCGCCGGGTGGTGGGGCGGCAGTGCCGGCGGCGATGTGGCAGGCGGGCAGGCGGTGGGGGCAGGCGCGGGGGCAGGGCGGTGGCGCCGAGGCAGGCAGGCGGCGGGGGTGAGGAGTCTGGACTAGGGGTGTCCGGATAGCCGAACTATCATCGCGACGGACTCCAAGACTATGAAGATATAAGATTGAAGACTTAGTCCGTGTCCGTATGGGACTTTCCTTGGCGTGGAAGGCAAGCTTGGCTTTGTGGATATGTATATATCCTACCATTGTAACCGACTCTGTGTAACCCTAACCCTATCCGGTGTCTATATAAACCGGAGGGTTTTAGTCCGTGGGGCGAACAATAATCATACCATAGGCTAGCTTCTAGGGTTTAGCCTCTACGATCTCGTGGTAGATCTACTCTTGTACTACCCATATCATCAATATTAATCAAGCGGGAGTAGGGTATTACCTCCATCGAGAGGGCCCGAACACAGGTAAAAACATCGTGTCCCTTGTCTCCTGTTACCATCCGCCTAGACGCCTTGCAGTTCGGGACCCCCTACCGAGATCCGCGGTTTTGACACCGACATTGGTGCTTTCATTGAGAGTTCCTACGTAGCCGTCACCTATAGGCCCGATGGCTCATTCGATCAACAACAACGCGGTCCAGGGTGAGACTTTTCTCCCCGGACAGATCTTCGTATTCGGCGGCTTTGCACTGCGGGCCAATTCACTTGGCCATCTGGAGCAGATCGAAAGCTACGCCCCTGGCCATCAGGTCAGATTTGGAAGCTTGAATTATACGGCCGACATCCGCGGAGACTTGATCTTTGACGGATTCGAGCCACAGCCAAGCGCGCCGCACTGTCTCGATGGGCATGATCTAACTCTGCCGCCAAACAGTGTCCTGGAGGCCGCACTAGTGTCCGCTCCGAACATTGATTCGGAGCCGATCTCGCCGATCGAGGATGGTTGGTTGGACACCACCTCGGGGCTGAAATCTCTGCGGCGATTGAGCGAACACAATCCTGTCGCTGCGAAGACCGTGACTCCAAGGTGCGGACTCCTCTCCGGACTCGAACCCTCCGCGCCCTTAATCGAATCCGATTGGGCGCGGTCATGGAGTTCATCATCGCGGACATCTTTCGACACTTCGCCCTTTGGCGACATCCTGAATTCACTAAAGTCTCTCTCTTTATCCGGAGAGCCTGGCGGACTACGGTCGGGAAGGTTGGGATGCGGACGACGAAGAAATTCAACGCCCACCCACCACCCGCCGTAGCCAATCGCCGAAAACTTACACGGCGTGCTCGATTTCAACTCCGAAGACATCGACGGTATGGATGACGATGTAGGAGACAACCATGAACCAGCGCCTATAGGATGCTGGACAACCACCTCATCCCATGATGTATACATGATGGATACACCTAAAGGAAATGAAGACGAAGAACAACGGGACGCTACGAAGGATAAATCCCTCGAAAAGCAGTCAAAACGGCAACGTAAACGCCGCACCAAGTCCCGCCTCAACAGAGACCCAGCCATAGAGCAGGGTGAACCGGTGGACGACGAACATGCTATCGAGCAACCGTCCGAACAGGACAACTTGGATAAACAACCCGTCCCCGGCGAAGATAATAGTCCGGATGATCTCACGCCGGGCAAATTGTTGGAGCAGAATAACCTCCACAAAAGGCTCGCTGCCATCGGCGTAGCCTGAAAAAGCAGAAGTGGAAGCTCAAAACAGCGGAAGATGCACTCAGAATCAGATAGAGCAAAGTATTCAACACCGCAGACAAACACGGCGACAGTCGCCGAACAAAGAGCTACCCAAAGAGAAAACTACTGCCCGAATTAGATGAGGAGGCCTTAGAGCCCCCACAATCAAAAAGTAAGAAGGCCACCCGGTCGGATGGACGACCCCACGGCAAAAAGAGAGCGGCAAATGGCGCCGCACACAAGCCGCACGCGATCCGCATAAGGATTCACATCAAAAGGATGGCCCATTAGGTCCATCTATGTGCCGAGAAAGCAAGCTCTTCAAAGCAATGCAACACGCCAAATATCCGAACATGACGGCACACCCAAATACAAGGGCGCCGCACATCCCTATGTTTCACCGATGAGGTCTTTGGATCATGAATTTCAGCGGGATTCAAACCCGTAAACATAGAGGCATACGATGTAACAACAGACCACAGAGCGGATTGAGGATTACATCCTCCACATACACATGGCTAGAGGAGATGATCTCCACGCCATAAAATACTTACCCTCAAACTCAAAGGGCCAGCTCGGCATTGGCTTAAAAGCCTCCCGAAAATACCATTGGAAGCTGGGAAGAGCTCGAGGATGCGTTCGAGCAAATTTTCAGGGACCTATGTCCGCCCTCCGGATGCAGATGATCTAAGTCACATAACTCAACAGCCCGAGAGTCAGCCCGAAATGCAGGAACATGTTCCTTACTAAAAAGAACCAAATAGTCGACTGTTCGGACGCTGAAGCCTTAGCAGCCTTCAAACACAAATATTCGAGACGAATGGCTCGCCAGACACCTCGGCCAAGAAAAGCCAAGAACAACGGCCGCATTAACAAGCCTCATGACCCGCTTTTGCGCGGGAGAGGATAGCTGGCTAGCAAGATGCAGCACCAGCGACCCGAGTACATCCAAAGTCAGGGATGGAAATGGGAAACCACGGCGCAACAAGGACCAGCGCCGGATTAAAGGAACGGTCCAAAGAGCGCGATGACCAACGCCGGATTCAAAAGCTCACGACGAACAATAAAAACTGCCCTTAAGGACAACAGCGATGAGCTATCCAACTTAAACAAAATCTTGGACAAGATATGTCAAATCCACAGTACTCACGGGAATCACGCAAACCATACCCACAGAGATTGTTGGGTCTTCAAGCTGTCCGCAGACTCAACGCTGAACACAAGGGGCTCGACACACCAAGTGAGGATGATGACGAACCCCACAAGCGAGCACCAAAAACAAAAGAATTTCCCACAAGAGGTTAAACAAGAAACTCACTTCACGTGATAAAAGGAAAAAACAGAGCGGCACCCATTAAGATGCGCGCCGCACATACTACCCTAGCGGAGTACCAACACTGGTTGTCAAAACCAATCACCTTCGACCAGCAGGACTACTCCGAAAGTATCCGGAACGCAGGATGGACTGCCTTGATATTGGATCCTATAATCGACGGATTCCAATTTACACAAGTCCTCATGGATGGCGGCAGTGACATAAACACGATATATCGGGACACAATCCGCAGGATGGGGATAGACCCAACCAAAATTCGCCATAGCAACACCTCCTTTAAAGAGGTAATGCCAGCCCATATGCCCATTGTACGGGCTCCCTTTGCTAGAAGTTGTGTTCGGTTCATCCGACAACTTTCGTCATGAAAAGTTAGTCTTCCATGTCGCCCCATTTAAAAGTAGCCATCAAGCACTATTGGGACCTTGAAGCTTTCGTCCGCTTTAACGCAATACCGCATTATGCATCTCTTACACTTAAAATGCCTGGTCCATGCGGCATCATCTCATTAAAAGGGAGTATTAAGTGTTACTCGAGCACGGAAGAATGCGAGGCTGCTTTGACAGCCCCACACCAACCCGGCTCCGCTAACCAAAGCACCTGAATAGGTAATTCGAACCCCGGACACGGCTAGACGAGTCCGGCGCCTACTAGCAGCATGCCCCCATACAAGGGGCTGCACGCATGTACAACAAGAGACAATAAAGCTCAAATTTATTCACCTTTGAATCATACTCTGTTTATTTAATATAAAGTACATTTTATGCACGATCTTCTTTTTTTCTTTTCAACTAAGTTCCTCTCTTTTACGGATGAACAACGTGCTACACCCGTCGAGGATACTGACAACGGAGACACATGCGCAGAGCGTGCAGTAGGGACCCGTTGCAAGGATTCTTTTGATTAAGACCTGCGTAAACCTTTTTCTGTCTCTTGTTGATACACATCCCCGGTTTCTAGCTATAACCAAGGAGGAGGCTGGTGTTTTGGCATCGGCCGCACCAGAATTTTGCACGCACGGACACCAGGGGCTTAGGGCATCATTCTGCCAGTTTTATAAAGACCGAATACCTTAGGGAGTGTTCGCGTCTCGAGTTAGGCCTTATATGCATCAGCTCGAATCATGTCTTTGGTCAAATGTTGGGTTTGCCCGGCTCCTGTGTTTTGCTGCCTTACGTTCCGTTCTATCGCCTAACGCGGCACCGTGGAGAACTCTGCGATTGTGCCTCGGTTCGCCGGGCGAAAGCACCTCGAGAGAAAGCCGAAACCGATCGTCATGATATAGCGAGCTGGACAACCACTCGATGACTCAGCGGAATGTTTAGAATTCCTCCGCATTAACGAAGGGCCGTTTTCGGTCGTGCACATACGCACTTCGAATTCGGGAGAGTGCGGTGCCCTCGGGGCTATATATAGTAGCCCCACCCTCGATCTACTATGTCTAAGTGAATGTGATAAATCATTATAGTGCGGTTGCCTAGTTTGCTACGCTACCACCTCATTCAATGTAACACGACGTTGGATTAAGTGTGAAATAGCGCCTTCTTTGCAAACACCCCCGCACTATGTGCGTGGGGGCTGAAGCCAAGGACTGCCATCTTTCAGGTTATATATACATATACATCAACGGCCGCACAGGGATTAGTTTATTACTTGGTCGCACAAGTATAAAAAGCTCTTATATTATATTGAAACATTATTTTCACAAATCATACATGTGATTTAAACATAATATCCTTCGAGCACTGCGTCTTTATTAAACGAGCGCCCTGCAGGACTTCCTCAAAATAGTGCTCGGCGGTACTCGGCTTACATCCGAATCTTGGGATGCAACGTCGGTGTCCTTCATCTCCGCCAAAGATGTCTTGACACGGGCGAGCCATCCGAGCTCCCTCAATACACGCCGATCGCTTCATTGCGTCGATACGGTACCGCACCAAGGAACTACTGCACTAAGCCAAAATAACTCTTGGTCAGTCCGCTTTGGCCACAAATGAGTCATGACATGCTTCATGGCAAGTCCGGATAATCGATTCAGCTCGGCCCATTCGCCAACCGATCGGTCAACGGAAGAGGACGCCCGGACTATGGAATTGCGACAAATATAGCTCTTCCCTTATGTGCCCCTTTCCGGCCTCGGAAGTGCTCAAGCAGCGTCCATGGCGCTTCGCCGCTAAGTCCAGATAAGCATCCTCCGAACTCCACAACTTGTCCAACCGAGCATACTTCGGATCCGTATATTTCCTCCGCAGGTAAACGGTTTTCCAACCGCATTAGCCCGGCGACACAGCTCCTCCTTGGCAGCTCTCAAAGCGAACGAGCATCCTTGGATTCGGGCGGTGGCCTTTTTTCAGCCCTCTTGCTCCGCTTGACATTCTTTTCAAGAACCTCATAGCGGTCGGTAGTATTCTTCAACTTTATGGCCATATCGGCCATTTCCTCTTCTTCAAAGAAGTGAGCAGCCCGTTCGGCTCTTAGCTCTTTCGCCCTTAAAGCGGCCGCATTACTATTCGGCTTGCTCTTTAGCTCGGGCGAGTTCCACCGCAGCTCCTCCACGGCAGCGGCACCACCTGCATTAAGCATACAAGTAGTAAGGCATGGGCGTCAAGCTCCCTTACCGTGTGTCCGCCAGAGAAGTCGCATACCTTGTGACTCGTCAAACCGTTTATTGACCAGCGATGTCGTATCCGCCTCTTCAAGTCGCCGCTTTAGTTCGGCATATTCATCGATCCGACTAGCCACGGACGCCCGCCACCTATTTAGGAAGCGGCGATATGTTATAATCGAGATTATGATCCTCGCACGCTGTCAATTTTTGACAACATACCGAGTCTCAGGGCTACTATCTATACAGGCGCATTCTATATGCATATAGCCGAAGGTACATCATTTTGCGTACCTCAAACCCCGTCGAAGAACTGGCGGCTTCATGCAATCCGCTCTCGGCCGGATGCAATTCTTTCAATCACCGTACCCATTAGAGCACGGTGATCTTACGAGATAGCCGCCGCCCGGCAGATCCTTCAGCTCCTCGACCAAGACGCCAGTTGGCGCCGGACCTTCCGGCCCACTGGACTTGGGAAACCCTCTGCTGACGACACCTCGTGGTCGTCCGCCTCGCATGAGGGTGCGGCAGGTGGAGGCGTTCGCTCTCCATCATCTCCGGAAGAAGATCCCCGAAGACGAGCTCACTGAGAAGGGCTGAGATCCGAACTACAAGGTACAATTTCGGTTATCTTTAGAAATAAATACTGAGGATGTTCCTTATTTACAAGACCCTTGTTTTTACTTACGGCTCATTGGAGGGCTGATCCCCTTGGGGAAATAGTGCGGCTGGGATACTTCCCAGCGCGGACTCTCGGCGAAGATTTCTGTCCCCTCTTTGAGGCCTTGACCTCCGGATCTTCCGAAGCGGTCCTCTTCTCTCCTTGGAGGGTGGGACTCTTGATCCCTCCTTCCTTAGTAGCCTCCTTCGTGGAGGCAGTTGCTTCCCTGCTCCCCCCTTCGCCTTCTTTAAAAGGCGCGGCCTTCAACATCTTGGTCAGCATGGGATCCGGCGTGGTCTCTGGGAGGGGAGCGGACACCTTATCAACTTTGCCTTCGCTTATCCACTCCTGTTCAAGAAACAGCTCCTTTAAGGGCAAGTTTACGATAAATGAACGGACGGCCCGTCTGGCAGGACTACTTACTTGAGTATCAGGCGATTGCAGCTTAGTCCTGCGTCCTCGGTCCAGGTCCGGATACTTCTCTTGTGATCCGAAGAACAGTTTATACATCTCCACAGGCGTCGTACCCATAAAATGTTGGAGAGCTCGCGGTCCCTCCGGATTAAATTCCCATGCGATTTAAGGGGCGACGTTTGCAGGCAGAAGCGCGCCGAATCATCATAACCTTCGCCATTGCGACCAGATTGATCTCTCTTTCTTGGAGGTCTCGAATACGGCCCTGCAACAGAGGAACATCCTTGGACGGCCCCCTGTCAAGCCCCCGGTTGACCCATGATGCCAGCCACTGTGGTGGACCTGAGCGAAAGGCGGGTGGAGCCACCCATTTGGTGCCCCTGGGAGCGGTGATATAAAACCACTCCCGTTGCCACAAACCAAGCTCCTCTTGAAAAGAGCCCTCGGGCCACGGAGCATCAGCACACTTGCTTATGACCGCCCCTCCGCACTCTACTTGTTGCCCTCGATCATCTTCGGCTCCACCTTGAAGGTCTTGAGCCACAATCCAAAGTGAGGGGTAATATGGAGGAAGGCCTCACATACGACAATGAATGACGAGATATGGAGGATGGACCCCGGATTCAAGTCATGGAAATCCAGCCCATAATAAAGCATGAGCCCCCGCACAAAGGGATCCGTCGGGAAGCCTAAACCCCAAAGGAAGTGTGACATGAACACCACGCTCTCGCCGGGCTCGAGAGTGGGAATGACCTGCCCTAGAGCAGGCAGCCTATGCGAGATCTCGCCGGTTAGATACCTGGCGTCTCGCAGCTTTAGCACATCTTCTTCTGTGACGGAAGAAGACATCCATCGGCCAAGCTGGTCGGAGCCGGACATCGTCGAAGGTCCGAAGCGCCTAAATCTGAAGCTTTGGGTGTTAGAACTCGCAGCGCGAGGCTAACTCGATGGAGGGTGTAAAAAAGAAGAGGGCATTGGTCTCATTATAAGGAGGTTGAATACCAAGAGCCCTCCTCGTGGTCGATTAGGACTCACCTTCGATAGAGGAGGCGTGCCAACAGGCACGGTTGGGTTACCCACGTCCGTATTGATGAGAATCCCGGAATAAGGGGCCACGATCTATGCTTTGACAAGACGTGCCAAGGAAACCGCCTCGCTAAACGCGCTAAGGTGGAACAGTAAAAAACAATTCGAATAGAGGCTTGGCCGTGGTGTGATGTCACGCCGCAGAATATGTCAGCAGATCTATGCAAGAATTATTCTCTCTACGGTGGTATGTGGAATTTGTTTTGCAGAGCCGGACACTATCCTTGTGTTCAAAACCTTCTATGAAGTATTCGGAAGAGGAACCCGCCTTGCAATGCTGAAGACAATATGCGCGCCGGACTCGTCATCATTGAAGCCTGGTTCAGGGGCTACTGAGGGAGTCCTGGACTAGGGGGTGTCCGGATAGCCGAACTATCAACGCGGCCGGACTCCAAGACTATGAAGATACAAGATTGAAGACTTCTTCCCATGTCCGGATGGGACTTTCCTTGGCGTGGAAGGCAAGCTTGGCGATACGGATATGTAGATCTCCTACCATTGTAACCGACTCTGTGTAACCCTAACCCTATCCGGTGTCTATATAAACCGGGGTTTTAGTCCAGAGGACGAATAACAATCATACCATAGGCTAGCTTCTAGGGTTTAGCCTCTCGATCTCGTGGTAGATCTACTCTTGTACTACCCATATCATCAATATTAATCAAGCAGGAGTAGGGTATTACCTCCATCGAGAGGGCCCGAACTCGGGTAAAAACATCGTGTCCCTTGTCTCCTGTTACCATCCGCCTAGACGACAGCTTTGGGAACCCCTACTCGAGATCCGCCGGTTTTGACACCGAGGGGCGACGGGCAGCTGTGGCACCGGGCGGGGGCGATGGGCGGCAGGGTGGTGGGGCGACGGGGCGGTGGCGAGTGGTGGGGGCGGCGGCGCGCGTGTGAAGAGGGAGAGAAACAGAGACAGAGAGGGGCGGGGTGGGGCGCGGCCGCCGTTAGATAAGTTAAATCTTTGTCGTCCGCCCCCCTTTGCCGTCCGCTTTTTTTAAGCAGCTCGTCAGTGGGGCCCCTCCCTCTTTGCCGTCCGCTAGCCGACAGCAAAGCTTCTTTGCCGTCCGCTAGCAGACGGGAAAGAACTGGCTGATTGCAAATATGATCTTTGTCATCTGTTTTTGGGAAACGGACAATAAAGACCTCCTTTGCCGTCCGCTAGCAGACGACAAAGAAGGGGCTGATGGCAAATCCTCTGATTCCAGTAGTGCTACCAACAACCTACTAGCACCAATCCCGGACTATGAGACAAGAATTGTATACAAGACATGAACTAGGGTTTGGAGATGAGATGGTGCTGGTGAAGATGTTGATGGAGATTGCCCTCTCCCGATGAGAGGACCGTTGGTGATGATGATGACAATGATTTCCCCCTCCCGGAGGGAAGTGTCCCCGGCAGAACAGCTCTGCCGGAGCCCTAGATTAGTTCCGCCAAGGTTCCGCCTCGTGCCGGCGGAGTCTCGTCCCGAAAGGTTTCTTCTGATATTTTCTCATCGAAAGAGCTCATATAGGAGAAGATGGGCATCGGAGAGCCACCAGGGGGCCCACGAGGTAGGGGCGCGCCAGGGGGAGGCCCCCACCCTCGTGAGCAGGGTGTGGGCCCCCTGGCCTTCATCTTTGGTGACGATTTTTCTTTATATATTTTAAGACATTCCGTGGAGTTTCAGGACTTTTGGAGTTGCAGAATAGGTCTCCAATATTTGCTCCTTTTCCAAATTTCAGAATTCCCTGCCGGCATTCTCCCTCTTCATGTAAACCTTGTAAAATAAGAGAGAATAGCCATAAGTATTGTGACATAACGTGAAATAACAGCCCATAATGCGATAAATATCGATATAAAAGCATGATGCAAAATGGACGTATCAGCTTCTAGCATGCGTGCTGATGATGGTGGACCTTTGTTTTTTTTAAATGGAGGCATGCCCCCAGCCTCTGCATCATAATGATGCATGCAGCCCTCTTATTAATAATCCAAAAAGTATAATCATAAAGGTCTTACAGCTCGCAAACGGAGCGAAACAAAGTAAAATACGAAAGAAAATATAGGCGGACAATAACAACTGATACGGTAATAAGAAGGATAAGCTCCCTAGACTCCTATCCTGTTATGCGAGCGCCATCCGAACCGGTTGAATATATCCCGAGCCACCATCTCCCATTGGTTGCACCCAGTAACCAAAGGCTCCCTGGAGTCCATAGGGGTGAGTAAGGACCACGTACGGATCCAAGCTGTAGCCCTGAAGATAACCTGCAAAAAAGTTAAGTTGTGTTGTCAGTTAAAAATCATATCATTCCTGCAGTTCCATATATCCCATAATAGCGCACATATTCCAATCTGAATACGAGCTGCAGTAATCTGTTCAACCCCAGCGAACCACGTCCCAAACAAAGACGCAATATCTACTGGAGGAATGATATTGAAAGCTATATGAGTCGTTCTCCAAAGTAACTTGGCAAGTGGGCATTCAAGAAATAAGTGTTGTATTGTTTCATCATGAGCACAGAAACAACAGGGTGAATTGCCTACCCATCGCCTCCTAGTTAAGTTGTCCTTTGTGAGTATTACTTGCTTGTGGACAAACCACATGAAAATTTTAATACGCAAAGGAACCTTAACCTTCCATATGTGTAGTGACCTTGAGAGGGGGCCAGAATTAATCAGATCTGTATAAAATGATTTCACCGTAAACATCACATTCTTAGTTAACTTCCATTGTGTTGAATCTGGCAGGTCGGAAAGTTGAACTTCGATCAATCTCCGAACCAAGTGCATCCAGGCTATCCATCTCTCACCCACTAACGCACGTCTGAACTGGATGTTCAAGGGAATAGTTTGAAGGACGGTACCTACATAATCCTCCTTACGTTGCACAATATTATAAAGGGTAGGATATTGTATGGCCAGAGGCATCTCTCCTAACCACATATCCTCCCAAAATCTTGTTGACATCCCGTTGCCAACCAAGAATTTGACCCTACAAAAAAACATGTCCTTCGTTCTCATAAGTCCCTTCCAGAACGGCGAGTCAGACGGTCTCATGGTAACCTGGGCTAGTGTTTTCGAGTGCAAATACTTATTGCGCAGGATTTGAGACCACATGCCCTCCGGCTCTATCTCTAACATGTACAACCATTTGCTCATAAGGCATTTATTCTAAATTTCCAAGTTCTCAATACCGAGACCCCCTTGGTCTTTACACTACAAAGAAAAGACACATCTGTGACATTTTGGGCCGAACGAAAAAAAAATTCTGTCATACATATGACACTTCTATGACGATAATTGTGACAGAACCTGGTATCATCATAGATGTGGTGGGCTCCTACTTCTATGACAAAAAATCATGACAGAAAATGGGCTTTTCGTCACAGGGCGGGCGGAGACGCCTTGTTGCATGACATTCTTTGGGCCGTCTATGACGGAAAAAACCGTGGTAGAAGCGAGGGTAGGAAATTTTCGGGAGTTGCCGATTACGGTGGGAGGTCGGGGGCGGCGATCGCATTTCTCTCAGACACGTGCGTGTGTGTGTGGCGTTGGCTCTAACTGAACCCGAAGCGAGGCGTTGGGCTCTAATCGAACCGAGCGATTGCACCGCAGGCTGGCGTTCATCGAACCCGAACGATCGATCGATGGCTGTTAATCGAACCCGATGGGCGATTCGCCATCGCCGCTAATCAAGCCGATCGATTGGATGAAGAGTGAGCGTTGCGGGGGTTGGTTGAGCAGTGGCGGTGGCGTTGCCTCTGGATGAACAGGGCCCGTGGTGTGGAGGGCTGGATAAGCGATGGCGGTGGAGGGGTGGTTGAACAGGACCCGTGGTGTGATGGGCTGGATGAGCGATGAGCGATGGAGGGGTGGTTGAACAGGACCCCATTGTGTGGAGGGCTGGATGAGCAGTGAAGCGGTGGAGGGGTGCCGTGGAGGGTGGTTGAACGATGGCGGTGGAGTAAGCGCGGTGGAGGCTGGATGAGCAGGAGCCCGTGAAGGCTGGAGGAGGTCGACGGTAGCCCGTGGAGGCTGGAGGAGGTCGACGGTGGAGATGAACAGTATCCCATGGAGTCCTGTTTTGCGGTACGCCACACCCCTCCCGATGAACAGGACCCCCGTTTCGACCGTAGGAGGTCCATTTCCTCTGTTTTGTGGTACGCCACACCCCTCCCGATCAACAGGACCCCCGTTTCGACCGTAGGAGGTCCGTTTCCTCCGTTTTGCGGTACGCCACACCCCTCCCGATCAATAGGACCCCCGTTTCGACCGTAGGAGGTCTGTTTCCTCCGTTTTGCGGTACGCCACACCCCTCCCGATCAACAGGACCCCGTTCCGAACGTGGCCGGTCGAACACAAGGCCGTTTCCTCCGTTCCGCGGTATGCCAGGCCTAGTTTCCATCGCCTGTTCCGTCCAAGCCGGTTGGCCTCCACGCGTTTCGTTGCCTCCCGATGAACACGACGCATTTAGTTGCTTCCCCATGAACACGACGCATTCTGTTGCCTCCCATGAACACGACGCATTCCGTTGCCTCCCCATGAACACGAGCCCTCGCCGTACGTATGCGCGACTAGGCGTTCGAGACCCCGCCCGTATGTACACATACGTGGCCGTATTTTCTTTCTTGCACCCTGGCCGTTGTATGTACGTGTACATGCTACGTGCGTGCCTCTACTACGACACGTGCGCGCCTCTACTACGACACGTGCACGCCTCTACACCGACGAGTATGTACATACACGTTTGCGACCAGGATGACAACGCTACGTACGCTTCGACCAGGTGGGTCCCGACTTTCAGGCACTTCCTTACCTGCGAAGATGTAGCTGGTGGGTCCCAACAGTTAGGGGGGCGAAAATAGCAAATTATGTTAGAAAGGGTTGAAAGTTGATGATGTGGATTTGAATTGTGCATCTGAACGCAAAAAAAGTCCGGAGTTGTACTAAGTTATTAAAATATTGAATAGCCGGTGTAAAAGATGAGTTTTCGTCCGAAACCCTGATACTTCGAAAGAGATTGTACAGTTCGAACCGGCTCTTGTGTAAACATGTAAAAATATACATAAAAATACATTGATCAGTACCGCCGTTCAGCCAAAATGCCCTACTGCTACAGAGAAATACATCAAAAATACATTGATCATCAATGATATTTTTGTGTACAATTTGAATTGTCAATATGAGTCCTCTCCGGTAGGAACCGGAGAAGACTCATATTGAGGCCACAAATTCTACACATAGAGTTCAATGAGGACCAAGTGGTTGTGATAGTTTCAGAAGTAACATATTTAAGGTGGTAAAAACTCTATTAGCGGAGCAAGGTGGGACTAAAAAACCGCTGTCAACTAGGAACCTATAGTACCGGGTTGTGGCACGAACCGGTGCTAAAGGTGATGGTGGGCCCCCAGCCTTACCACAGCCTGCAACAGCCACTTTAGTACCGGTTCGTAGCTCGAACCGATACTAAAGGGTCGCCACGAACCGGTACTAATGATCTCCGCCCCCTAGCCGTTTGGACCGGCACTAATGATCACATTAGTGCTGGTTTTGTTACAAACCGGGACTATTGTGCTTCACATTAGGCCCTTTTTCTACTAGTGTTCGATGCTCATTAACGGAAAGAAGAGTGGTTTTAGCCTTTAAGTCTAGTGCCTCAATCAGTTGAGTAAGACGCTCTTTTTCCTGTTTGTAAAATCCCACTCTCATTTCTGGCCCAACCTCTCAGAAATTGTCGGAGATGTCTAATTTTATGTTGCCATCTCTCGACATGTGTCCTTCCCGTAACCGGCTTAGCCCATTCGCGTTCAATCATCTCCATAAATCCTTCTCGCTCAAATAGCCTTGCTCGAAGGAGAAGATATTTTTATTTGCCACATGGGTAGCCTCACACGAGTCTAAAAGGAGTGGTGTATGGTCCGAGATCGCTCTCTGCATCGCATGGACCGACACCAACGGATACTTTTGTTCCCACTCCACACTAGCAAGTCCCTATCTAGCTTTTCATAAGTCGGAATAGGTAACGAGTTGGACCATGTAAACTGTCTACCGGTGAGCTCTATTTCTCTTAAATTGAGACTCTCGATAATCATGTTAAACATCATAGACCAACGTAAATTAAAATTGTCATTATTCTTTTCTTCTCTCCTCCTGATGATATAAAAATCCCCTCCCCCCCCCCCCTCCGACTAGTATTGGCAGATTTTCATCTCCACAAATCCGCACGAAAGTCAGGTTTAAATTCAGGTTGTGCTGCCCCATATACAGCAACTAGCGACCATCGGAACCCATCCAGTTTTGATCTTACCCTGAATTTAACCGAAAAGTCTCCCTGAACCACATTAATCACCTCTAACATCTCACACCGTACTCCTAGTAAAATCCCGCCGGATCTTCCTCTAGGAGGTAAAATGTGCCAGTCAAAATCGATACCACTGGAGAGGGTTTGGAGGAACTGTGATGTGAAATTATCTCGTCCAGTTTCCAAAAGTGCAATGAGGTCTAAGTGTTGCTCTAACGTTGTCTCTGCTAAGAATCTTTGTTTAGCCAAGTCAGCTAGACCTCTGCTATTCCAAAAGAGCCCTATCATAAATCATCATGAAATTTTTTCTTAAGCTTAACTCTAGCACTTCTGCGTACTGATGAAGTAGGATAGATTTTCCGCTTCTAGGGCCGTTTGGGCTTCTCCTCAACACCCCGCGGGAAATTAGGATTGTCTACGACAGAGAGTGCACCCTCCATCAAGAGAGGCTTTACCATATCTGTGGTCTCCAAATCCTCCTCATCCTCAGCCTCCACACTAGGCAACGGATGTTACATATATTTGCGAGATCAGCAATTTCTAAATTGTTCATGTCATTGTCATTCATAGGTTTGATAGATGCAAGATTACGAATGATCTCCGAAGCCCTCTCCGCTTCCAAGTCTAAAAGATCATTAACGGATTTGACGACCTCGGTTCCATTTGATCTGAAGAAATTCCTAAGTCATTTGCCTTATCAACTATTTCATTCTCGAGAGAAGTGTAAAATTGAAAAACTTTTATCAAAAGACGCTTTTGTAGTAGCCTCGGCATGACGAAGCATGGCGGCCCTCTTGGCACGCTTAGCTGCTACCGTTGTCCGCATCCGGCTGTCTCGGATCCGATTCGACACGCCGCCACCGACACCGGATCCACTATCCCGCCGAAAGCGATAAGCTCCTCCGTCGTCCTCTCTCGAGGGGAACGGCCACGACTCCCACGCCCCTCCCTTATCGTCGGTGAAGGAGGGTAGGGCGTAGGCGAGCGGGCCTCGGCCGCAGAGGTCAAGGGGGAAGAGGACCATGGAGATGCCTGCTCACTAGTCTTGTTCCCCCTTTCCCCACCAGAACATCTCGTCTCCTGGCAAACCTGCAAGGCGCAATCCCGCGGGGGGTTACGACGCGGGACTCCTTCCCGTATCTCACCCCCAGCTCGCCACTCTGGATGGGGTTGCAGCACGGGACTCCTTCCCGCACCTCATCCCTAGCTCGACCGATGAAGCCGGTGTGGGAAGAACGCCATAGACCTCCTGTCCAGGCGCCCCTCCCAAAGAAGTGAAGCCTGGCGTAGGTAGTTGGGTGCTATGGGCCTCCTGCCCACAGGCCCCCCACCTGCGGCCAACCCAGCAGGGTCTACCTGCCCACCGGGTGTGGAATCCACAGTCGTCGCCTCGCAGGCCAAACTCAGCACTGGTGGCAGCTCAAGTTCCACCGGGTCGTTTGCCTCGACCCTGGTGCTCCATAACCGACTAGGAGCCGACCTCGATGCAAACGAACCAAAACAAAGTGTGTTCATCGGAGTAGTGGACGGCGGTGCCTCTTTGGTAGAACTGTCTACCTTATCTGGTTGCGCGGTAGGCCCCTTGTCCGACTCCGGCAGTGAATCATCGGACCCCTTATCCTGATTCCCAGGTGCGCCACCTCCCTCAGTCGTGTCCATGTCCTGTGTCTCATCCCCATCCTGGGAAATCGGAGTATCCTCGATCTCAAGCTCTAAAACATAAGTGACTCCAGCATGTGTCCATCTAACCACATCTGGTATGAACTCAACACTCACAACACTGACCAGCAACCTCGCGGCCCCTTGTGCCCGAGTGAAGGGCATGTCAACCTTTTCTGTCTTACCAATCATACCACCCAAGATCCAAGCAATCAGAAAATGCTTTATCAATTTTGGTGGTGCGCTAAAGAAACGTACCCACACCTTCTCCAAAGGTGTACCCTCAGGTTCCTCCTGCTTCCACTCATCAAAAGCAATAACAATGTTGGTGCTTGGGACTCTGCACAAACCCCACTTAAGAAAATGCATCTGATCCTCTTTAGTGGGAAATCCACCTTATAAGTCTGACCCTCTAACTGTTCCAGATGCCACTTATAGTTACCTGGTACTAAGTCACAAAGTTGTCTCACAATCTGAGCCTCTGTCAACTGTCCATTAGTAACCCTGACTACTGCTGGGAAGGAACTCTCAACCAACTGCGGTAAAGGGTCCACCTCCGGTGTCTCAAAGAACATCAACTCCTTACAACAGACACTAAAAATGTTAATGCTAGGTTTAGGACCAGAAAGGAGTGGACAGTCCCCGGTCACATGCTGAGATCGGAGGCAATAGTCACAAAGCTCATTCGTACACTCTGCCACAAAGTGACCCGGTTCACCACATCTATAGCAAGGCAACCTTTTTCTTCTTAATTGCCCACTTAGAGAGTTTTTCTCCCTCCGCTTTCTCCGGCCCTTTGTCAGACATGCCATCCCTACATTTAACACCTCCAGAAGCCACCGGAAACATGCACTGATGCCAGAGCCGTAACCACGTCAACAGCCGCCGCCGGTAGCGTGGATGGGTCTCCCACCCCATCCGCTGCGTGCTCGAGCTCCTCCCCCGAGGCCATATCCGCAGCAGGCGGTGGTGGCGGTGGATGGTGTTGAGGCGGTGGTGGGCATCTCCCTCTCCCTCCGTGATGATATGCACCCCAGAAGTGGTCCCTGGGTCCGACGACACCTTCAACAAAATTATCGGGCGGACCTTGAAAATGTCCAGTATCCTCATCATTGTACCGGTTATATCCACGGCCGCCACCGGACGACGATCCACGGTGCAGTCCCTCACCATATGCATCATATCCATCGTCTCCCCACTGCCCGTATCAGTTGAAGTTCTGACCATCCCTGTTGTATCCATTGTATCCACCACGCCCTTGCGCATCGTGACCCCTTCCTAGGGCCGGCGCCTTGGCTGCCGGTGGCTGCATCGATTCATCCGGCTGGCGCTCGTTTGGCCTAGGCGCATGCGCCAACGTCAGAGAACTGGAGGCATCGCCCCCCTGCCGCGCGAAGGACTGGACGCCCCGGCCGGTCCCGACTCTGGGCTGCACCCCCGCTGCCACCGACCTTTGCGGAGGCAGGCCGCCCCGTCCGACACCGCCGACCCCACCGACAGACGGGGTACCGCAGCCAGCACCACCAGCGCCAATGACCGGCAGAGCGCCACGACCGGCCGCGCCCGTCGCGGTAGCACCAATGGCCGGCAGAGCGCCACGACCAGTCCTGCCAGCGGCCGAGGCGCCAACGGCGGGAGGCGGTCCTCGCTTGATAGGCGGCGGCCCTCGTCCTGCCATGCCACCGGCGTAGGTGATTTTCCTCGCCCAACCTGTGCCCAGCGAAGGAAAACCCGGAGCCGAAACCCTAGGCTCGATCGTAGGTTCGACTGGCAGCGGTGATACATGTACGTACGTCTGTTTGGGATGAAACGAGGCTTGGGCCTCTGGCTGGGCCTCGCCCGAACCTGGAGAACCCAAGACCATCGCAACATCCATTGCTGCATCCAACCCGTCCACGGCCCAATAACACATTCAAACGAGCCCGTCTGGCTGCTTGAACAGCGCTCGCGGATCTCGCAACCGGCGATCTTGGCGGCGGCGGTGGCCAGCTAGTCTTTCCTTTCTTCTTCTTCCGCGTGACAAAATTCCAATTATCCGGCAAGAATTCTGACAAAGTTACAGGTTCTCTCATTACCTTAGGGATCGGTCCGATCCACGGCTTCATGGCCGGCTTGGAGGTTTGAGTTTTTGAACGACGTCGATCGGTTGTAATCTTGGGCTCCGGCAACGGACCGGCACCCGGCGAGACCATGTGCATTCTAGTGGGGGCATGACACTCCACCTGTTCTTCGTCCTCGCTCTCCAGAAGCGCCCAAAAAGTCCTCCCGGTCGTGCATGGGCCATCGGCTCCGTCAGATCGATCATCTCCGGTGCCTTCGGTCATAAATCTACCTGCACACATTCGCCAACAACTGCGTCATATACATCAAGTTTGAATTGAAGACCTACCTCAATCCTGTCGCCGTCCAGGAGATAATCGCCGACGAGGACGTTGTTCTCCAGATCGAGAAGAGCCATCCATCGCGAATGCAGAGTGAATCGAAGACGTCCAGTTAGAACCGAATAGATCGAGAGTATTTTTGCCGTACTTTGCCCAGCGTGGGGCTTTCTCATTATATAGACAACAACATATACATTGTTTGGAGTACAAGGCAAGGCTAAGGATCACAACCGATCCTTGCCATAGTTAGGATATACACAATCCCTAAACAATAGGTACAGCTAACCAACGCTATCGCTTAACACTCCCCCTCAATCTGAACCGACATGAATGAGATTTAGATTGGACTGAAATCGGCGGAGGGTGAGATGAGTAGCGGGTTTAGTGAACATGTCCGCTAGTTGATCACCAGACGCGATGAACCGAACATCAAGAGCGCCCATGGCCACCTTCTCGCGAACGAAGTGGAAGTCAATCTCAATATGCTTGGTACGTGCATGGAAGACAGGATTCGCCGATAAATGCGTGGCGCCGAGGTTGTCACACCATAAAACGGCGGTGTGGAGAGATGCACTCAAGCTCCCGCATGACATACCGTATCCAAGTAGCCTCGGCGATGCCATTAGCCGATGCTTTGTATTCAGCTTGACTCGAACGAGAGACAGTGGGTTGCTTACGAGAGCTCCAGGAGACAAGGTTTGGACCAAAGAAGATGGCGAAACCGCCAGTGGAGCGCCGATCATCTGAACAGCCAGCCCAATCAGCATCAGTGTAGATGTGGAGAGCACACGAAGGAGAACGTGCAAACTGCAGTCCCATAGAGACAGTGCCCTTGATATACCGAAGGATACGCTTGACAGCGACTTCATAATGAGCGGTGGTCGGTTGAGGCGAAGCGGCAAACTTTGTTGACAAAGAAAAGAAATATCTGGCAGCGTCAAAGTGAGATACTGCAAACCCCCAACCAAACTCCGGTATTTAAAAACATCGTCGTGAGACGGCACAATACCAGCATCACGAGAGAGTTTATCCGTGGATGACATGGGGTGGTAATCGAGCGACAACTCTCCATGTTAGCACGATGCGAGAAGATCAAGGGCATACTTATGCTGAGTAAGAAGTAGACCGGAAGAACGATATTGAGCCTCAATACCGAGAAAATACTCCAAACGCCCAAGATCCTTGATAGGAAAAGTGCGGCGAGAGTGCGAACAAGGCGATCAACATGAGCAACCGAAGAACCAGCGATAACAATGTCGTCAACATACACCAACATGAATACACGAACACCTTGATGATCGAAGATGAACAGAGAGGTATCTGCTTTGCTGGAAACAAAACCAAGCTGATGAAGTTTATCACTCAAACGGGCATACCAGGCGCGAGGAGACTGCTTCAAACCATACAAAGCACGCTGAAGTTTGCAAACATGTCGCGGATACCGAGGATCCTCAAAACCAGGAGGCTGCTGCATATACACGTCCTCAGACAAGAAACCATGGAGAAACGCATTACTGACATCAATCTGGCGAAGACACCATCCACGCGACATGGCGAGGGAGAGCACAAGACGAACAGTGTGAGGTTTGACCACGGATGAAGGTGTCATGATAATCGATGCCATCACGCTGAGTGAAACCACGAGCAACGACGGGCTTTGTATTTATCAACAGAGCCATCAGGGCGAAACTTCGTCTTGAATATCCATTTACTGCCAACAATGTTAATACCGGGGGGTCGAGGGACAAGTACCCATGTGTGAGTCCGCTGAAGGGCCTCGAACTCTGCCTCCATGGCGGTCCTCCATGCAGGTTCCGAAAGAGCAACCCGATGCGTCACCGGAACAGCAAGAACGCCCGCAGCGACACGGGTCATACCGGACCGTGCCCGTCCGTCCACACCTTCGGACGGAACACATTGTTGCGCTGCCGTGTCGTCATAGGTTGAGGTGCTGTCGGAGTAGCAGGCGGCACTGAGGATGTCGCAGAGGAGACATCAGCAAAGGGTGGCGGCGAAAGAGGCTCCCCCTGGTCGAGTACAGGGGAGCTGGCCACTGGAGAAATCGATCCAGCATCCGCGCCGGGCCCAGTAGCGGCGGTGGGCGGCATCGCGCCCATCGATGGGCGAAGCGGAGCTTCGGCGAGGACAGGCGGTGGCGAGCGTGGGCTGGCGGGCCGAGGCGGCTTGGCGCCTCGGGGCGGGACATGCACATGCACGTCAGCCGATCCTGCGTCGTGTACGTTGATCGCCCGAGCTGGTACCTGAACAGAAACAACAGAAGAAACACCAGGAGCATCAATGGGTAACAAGGACATGTCATAATTACACGCATGATCATTCTGAACAACCGGTTCTGTCGGAGGAAAAGATATAGGTAGGAGCTGAGACACGTCGACCACCGCACCTGGAGTGGCAAACGGAAAAACATTCTCGTCGAAAGCAACATCGCGAGATATGTAGATGCGACCGTACTGCGATCGAGGCATTTGTAGCCTTTGTGCGAGGACTATATCCAAGAAACACGCACATTTTGGAGCGAAACTCTAACTTACGGAGTTATATTTTCGGAGGCTAGGCCAGCATGCACATCCAAGCGCACGGAGGAAGGAGTACTCGGGGGCTATGTTGAGAAGGCGAAAGAGAGGAGTGGCATGATTGATGGTAGGGTAGGCATTCTATTGATAAGATAACATGCGGTAAGGAATGCTTCATCCCGATCGGAGGAAGAGAGGAATGCGCAAGGAGAGCTAGCCAGTCTCGACAAGATGTCGATGCTTCCGTTCAGCAATACCGTTTTGTTGAGATGTATGAGGACATGACACACGGTGGGAAATACCGGTGCGCTGAAATAGGCATGGAGACGGTGATACTCACCGCCCCAATCAGATCAAGACGGTAGCGAATAGTGGTGTTTAAGAGGCGCTCAACGTGCTTACGAAACACATAGAAAACATTCTCAACATCGGATTTATGCTTAAGCAAGTATATCCAACAGTAGCGACTATAGTCATCAATAAAACTAACGTAGTATTTAAAACCCCCAGAAGAGGATAACGCCGGACCCCAAACATCGGTATGAACAAGCTCAAGAGGTGCATTAGACACACGAGTGGAATAACCATAAGGCAATTGATGACTCTTAGCACGCTGCAAGCATCACAAATAAAAGACTCATTGTTTGGAGTACACGGGAGATTATTGGACTTGATAGTGGTTTGAACTACTTTATTCGACGGATGACCAAGACGCTGGTGCCAGTGGTGCGATGAAAGCTTGACACCGAAGACGCATGCTTCTCATGATGGGAGGCTCGACCGAGCGGAAGAGGATAAAGGCATACGACTCCTACCGCGAAGGAGGATTTTCTTCGTTACCTTGTCCTTAACAAGAAAGAAATATTTGTGAAATTCGAGGAAGATGTTATTGTCAGAAACAAGGCGATAAACGGAGAGTAAATTTTTGGCTAACGAAGGGACATGGAGGATATTGTTCAAGGCTAGGGAAGAACCAGCTAAACGAGATTGACCAATGTGCGTAATAGACATACCGAGCCGTTCTTTGTTTGAACCTGGTCCTTCCGTGGTAGCGTTCATGGATGCCTAGCGGTCCATGCCATTGGTGAGATGATCGGTTGCCCTGTGTCGAAAAACCACGGCTGTGGTTCTGGGCACCCGCTTCGTTGTGGCCGTGGGTGGAAGCGGCCGCATTGCCGAGCGCCGTCCATCGGCTGAAAGGCGTCGTAGAAGCGATTCTTGCGGAGAGGGCCTCATGACCCCATGCCTTGCAGACGACAACGTGGCGCCCGGCCGACGGTTGCCACCGCCTTGACCACCACTGCCGCCGCCTTTGTCGCCGGTACCACCGCCGCCGCGCGGTTTGTGTTGCGGTTGGCTGCTGGCCACCGTTAGGAAACCGCCGCTGCCATAGTGGCCACCACCGTGTTGGCCACCGCTGCCATGCGATGGGGCACCACCAGAGCGCCCGGTGTGGTCGAAAGGGCGGCCGCCACCGCGACTGCTGTC
Organism: Aegilops bicornis; assembly: GCA_021605145.1. NCBI lineage: Eukaryota > Viridiplantae > Streptophyta > Magnoliopsida > Poales > Poaceae > Aegilops > Aegilops bicornis. Next base: position 68,877,430 of record CM038672.1, read on the forward strand.
ACCCTGCCGAGCCGCGCCGTTCGCCGAGGAGGAGTATCCGTCGGCCTGGGCGTTCTGCACCTGGATCGCCTCACAAGACAGCAACATGGGGTAAAATTCAGAGAGAGACAGGGAGACGTTGGCGGCACCGAGAACGGCGAGAGCCTGCTGAAGTGCCTCGAATTGGGATCCGAGGCCAACAACGATGTAGTCGATCAGTTCATCGTCGGGGACGGGGGAGCCCGCCATTGCCATGGCGTCGGCAAACCCCTTCATCTTGCTGTAGTAGTCGGCGGCGGACATGTCGTTCTTCTTTAACGTCGTCAGCTGGCGACGGATCTGACGGATCCCGGCCCGATTTTGGGTGGAAAACAGGTCGGTGACACAGCCCCAGACCGAAGCCGACGTGGTGCGCCCGACCATCTACGCGAGGATGTCCTCGCTCATCGATCCGACAAGGATCGAGAGGACACGCTGGTCGGCGTACCACCAGCGCGCAAACTCCGGGTTGGCCGCCGTGGTGGCGGTGTCCCCGCTCCCCGAGGTGATGGTGGCGGGAGGGCGCGCAAGACCCGTCCAGAAGCCGTACCACCCTTGGCGGCAATGGCAGGCACGACCTGGGTTTTCCACAGGAGATAGTTGGAGCGATCTAAACGGACGGTAATGGTGTTGTTGAAAGTGGTAGGGAGGGTGGTGGGGATGGAGGTGGCAACGCCGGCGGCTAAGGAAGCGGAAGAGGAGGAGGTGAGCGCGCCGGCGGTGGTGCGAAGAGGCTGCGGTCTTGAGGCGTAGTCATCGTGCGCAGCCTCGGGAGATCGGATCGGAACGATCGCTCTGTTACCAAGTTAGAACCGAATAGATCGAGAGTATTTTTGCCGTACTTTGCCCAGCGTAGGGCTTTCTCATTATATAGACAACAACATATATATTGTTTGGAGTACAAGGCAAGGCTAAGGATCATAACCGATCCTTGCGATATACACAATCCCTAAACAATAGGTATAGCTAACCAACGCTATCGCTTAACACGTCCTTCGATCCAAATGCGCGGATCCGTCCCGCCGGAGAAAATCGCCCGCCATTGTGACCATCGTCTCTCCTCCCGTCCGATCGCACTGTGCGACGGGTCGCCACGGTCACCGCCCGATCCCGTCGGCCCCTCCTTTCCTCCCGACGGCGCCGCCGCGAGGGTACTGGGAGAGCACGAACGGATCTGATGCGACCCCCCTGCACAGCCGCCCCGCGAGGATCGAGGCGACAGCGGTGGTAGGCCGGTCGCCTCAGGCGGCCTGGTTTCCGCCTCTCCCTCTCTCATACTGTTTTTATTTGGCTGGTACTGTAATGCTTGTGCTGATTTGCCATGTTGTATGTCTTCAGACTGTGTGTACGCCGCCTTGCGGCTTTATTAATTTAAAGTCGGACGTCTTTGGCGTCTTTATTCTAAAAAAAATGATATCTGAGACACATGAGTCAGTTTTATGCTCTCTTTTCATAAACACCGCGTCACACATGACATATTTAACAGACATGATTAAGAGACCATAACCATTTTCTTTCATGCAGCGTCCATTGTATACATGCATTGTCACTCCTCTCAGCTTTTCCATGATTATGTAGTACAAATGACCCTCAAGCTCTTTCCCATGATTCTGTAAAACGAACGCTTTTCTTTCTTTTCTTCGCGTTTATGTGACTATACTCATATCCTAAGAATGCATCATGCATCTGAGATGAGCCCAGGCCTTACCATGCGTATTTAATAGCATGGCTTGGCGCTGCGGACTGCGGTGCCTAAGCTGAGACAAGAAAGCTTACGAGCACAAGCTGCAAATGTAGATAGCGACTCAAAGTCTCTCCCTAGCTGCTTACTAGGAGTAGGAAGAAAACTACCAATGGGATGTTAGAAGAAAAAACTGAATTAGTGGATGTACTTCAGTATGAACTCTATTAGCTTTTCCGGCCAACAACATGTTGGAGTAAACCTGTTGGGTTTGTGAGGTTAGATGATCAGGTTGATGGTCTGCTCTTCTTCGGCCTGCAAAGAGTGTGGATAAATTACCAGTGTCAGTGTGGCCATATTTCGTCAAATTGTGGATCAATGTTGTTGATGGCTGCACAGTAACTAGCCAATAGGACTGTGGTGTTGTTGCTGGATTTACTTGCTTGTCATTCTGTTTACAACATGTGCAGCTTGTTTACCTATCTCTTTATTGGCACTTCCAGAAGCATATCTCTTCTCCGGCTTAAAAAAGAATAGTGTTTTCATATCGCTCCTTCCTTTCCTGTAGTCACTAGACTATTTACGGCCCTGTTTTCGTTAAAGAATCATTTTTTTATGGCCCTGTTGCATTTCAACGAACCAGCAATTGCCTAATGATTCTACAAAGCGCTAAAACAAACGGCATACAATGACAAAGCCACAAGCAAAATGAGTTCCACAAGGCCCCATCAATGAAAAAAAGACTGGTAATCACCAGTGAACTCTTGACCAAAGTGACAGAGAAAACCCACCCGCTGTACCGTGAAAAATTAAAGGATTGCCGAAACATCTCCACTAGCTGTTACTACCACATCCACGTCATCATATCAATTGCCACGATTCTCCTAATGCAAATTTGCATCTCCACAATCCTCAGCGTGAAACACAAGTAACAGTAGTGAGTAGCGACACTTGCAACCGACTTCACATCACTTCCAAAGTTAATTTCTTTACTTATCAGTAGTTCCCCACAGGCTATCCAATCCTCTTGATGGAATCTACCAAGTAGTCGATATCAGGGGTAACGATCGCACGCTTGTTTACCTCCCCCAGGCTGCAGCAGTGCTTCTTGTTTGTGTTGATCGCTACAGCCTCCTGAACAAATGTGCAGCCCAAACCAGCTGAAACCTGCACGTTTTATTCATCTCAAGTACTGCATCATCGAAAGACTAGACGTAATCACGTAAGCAGAAAATGCAGCATAAAGAAGCGTAGAATTTTTTAACACTTACATCAAAGAGTGCATCTCCAAGCCTCATCTTCACTTTACCACTCTTGTACACGAGCAGCTTCCCCATGAGACCGCCTGGCAAATCTTTTAGCTTACAGCCGTCGATCGACTCGAGTCTCCTCTTCTTATTGGGTTCTTCTGTTTCAACACCCTCACTGTCACTGGTGTCCGTATCTGCTACAGCAACTGATACAACCTGCGGTAAAGGAAGAGATGCAGGGAACTGGAAGAAGAGCAACTGTGGTGTATTCATCTTGTCCTCGGTGTCCTGTCAAACGATTCATATAATACATCAGCTTTCAGGCCATTAATACTATACAGCCGGTACAATTAGTTCGATCAATATAAGAATACAGAACTAATAGAAATCTAAAAGAAAAGAAGTAACCGGCAGTTCCATTAGCATCCCCACAAAAAAGACAGTTCCATCAACATGTGGTGTGTTCTTTTGCATTGATATGAATACCTGAAGAAGAACGGTGTTCCTCGACATGATATCATGCAACATGATATACATACCATTAACCCAAGTTCCTTAGCTGCAGTTAATTCACCATCTTGTGTTCTGCTGGAAGAAAACTCTCCAAACGCGTCTTCATCAAAATCTTCTGTACCGAAGATAAAAGAATATCAATTAAAGCGTTTTTGAAAAGCAAACTGTGAGCATGATGTGGCAAAAAGACAAAAACTGCAAAAATGAACAACACCAGAACCTGGATCTGCAGAGTGGGGTCTCCTTAGAGGGAGAGTAATAGGAGGATAGTTGTAGCTGTGATGGGTAAAGTCCTGCAACAGTTAGGAGATAAGTCAGGTAATTAACAAAACAACCCCCCGCCACCCCACCCCTTATGTTATTCTTGTATGGGTTTACTAACCTGAGGTCCAGTGAACTGTTTGGGTAACTTTGCAGCAGAAGTCGTAACGCCAGACATCATATACTTGCTAAAAAGGTTTACCTCCTGCTCTTGTTTAACTGGCAGAAGAAATGATAAATTGCTCTGTAAATGTTCAGATGAAGGTAAATATGGAACAAATGGGAGTGGCAACCTTAAGCTACTACCTGATGAAGAACTTTTAGGGGTGGGGAAGGATCTTGCAGCTGAAGAGTTCACTTGTCCAAATGCAACCTGAACACAGGCTTCTACAGCCGTAATGGAGCAGTATGTTATTACTAAATTATAAACTGGAAACAACATAATGCCGTTACTCCAGTGGTATTGAATTGTTTATTTTAAATATTCATAAACCCATACTTTCTTGACGAATCAGTGTTGAGTAAATAGAATTTTGATTATCTAAATTGCAACAATTATCTAAGCCTCTAAGGTACACCATACTGCATGTCAATATGTCATTAGTTTGGAAAGAAAAACACCCAATCGATTTATATCCTATGCTAGTGGCGATTTTATGAGATAACTCTAGATTTCAGATTTTTCGTGACCTAATATGTCTGCTTAGGTGACCCAAATTCAATAGAATTGCATATTCGAACAAAGATGCCTTTGTGCTCCTTGCAATTGAACAGCTCATTATTACCCAATAGGCAATACTCCCTCCGTTCCTAAATATAAGTCTTTTTAGAGATTCCAATATGAACTACACACGGAGCAAAATGAGTGAACCTACACTCTAAAATATGTCTAATATACATCTGTATGTAGTTCGTATTGAAATCTCTAAAATGACTTACATTTAGAAATGGAGCGAGTAGCTATTCTAGATAAACATGGTCAGTATGAATTGTTCAAAAATACAGAGATACTGGTGTCTTATTTATCAATCGTTCAGCAGCTCCCATCGATACAAAGGAGGTTGTGATTCTAGAATCTTAGGAAGTTTGTGTGACAGCAACTGCAGTTAACTGAACAGTTATTTTCCACTGAAGATAGGCTAGTGAATGCAGGATCGAACACGAAATACAGTAGATATTGTGAGGCAAACAACATTAAAATACTGACCATTTTTCTCAGCCTTGAATCTTCTTTCGAGGGCACCTTTACTCTGCATATGAAACTGGAGAATAAAACACCACCGACCTAAATCAGGCACGTACAAATCGGACTCAGACATACAAGTACCTGTGGCGTTCTAAGTTTCCTCAACAGATCCTTATCAATTGTGTCAAGCTCGCTCTCCTCTTCTGGTTCCCTGTAGAATCCCAAATTACTTTCATTGCACGAGCACTGCGCCTACTTTAAATGGAAATGTTGACTTGAACAAGCATGCATAAACAGAGCATTGGTTAATGTACATTACATCTTAGGGACAATTTTTGGGGTTTTCTTAGTAGGCACCTTGGGCGAAAATTTAAGCCCGGCCTGCACGCGCAAAGTAGAAGAAAAGATGGTAAGCACCAAGCACACTGAGCTTATGCATAACACATTTAGCTGGAGAAAATACTCACCTTGCGGCGATTGGGTGGAGTGGAAGCAGAGCCATCCTTCTCTTTCCCCTTTTCACGCTTATCGTCCATGAGAACAAGTGGAAGATCTACAATAATGACATGATGAGGTAAAAAAACAAGAAACTTGGGTAAAAGGAATGACATGATGAGGTAAAAACTTGGGCACAAGAGCGTCTCTCAAACAAGTTTTGGCAAGTAACTAGCGCACACTTGTCTACACTCAACTTCCATGAAATTCCAATGTCCGAGATAGTGAGATACTAATTAAGCAAAGCGAACTCCGGGAGCGGCATACCGACTGCCACCCACGCGCATGAACTCCCTTCCCCTGTGGCTTGTGACTTGTGAGCTACGTATGACCAACGAAAGAATCTCTGACGCTCAGAGAAATAAGGTCGAACAGCTTCATGGCGTCGCCTAAGCCCTCCCGCACCTCACCACGGAGCGGAAACCCCCACACCACCACCAAAAGGTCCGAATTCCCAAACCCGCACAGAGCACGACTGGACAGCAAAATTGACGGCGGCACAACGATCGCCAGCAATGCAGCAAGACAGGACAAGCTACGAATCCCGGGCCTCCGATCGAGGTCTGTTCATCTCCCTTCCGGCTCGACCGCCTGTCAGGGCACCGCCAGCAAGAGCAAGGGCGCAGCGAAGGCAGCCAGGAGCGCGGCAAAGCAACGCGACGGATCCGGTTCCGGGGGACGGCTGCCTCCTTACCTCGGTCGTGGCCCGTGGAGAAGGCAGGGCCGAGGAGCGGTGGCGTCCAGAGTCGCGCGGGGGTTCCGGCCGGCCGCGCAGCCGAGGGTGGAGCGACCGAGGTAGGGGAAAGTGGGGAAAGCAGAGGGGAGGAGGATGCCGATGCCTGCAGGGGACAGCTTTGCAGTCACAGCTGGAGGAGACACGTGTCGCGCCCGCAGCAGTGCCGCTAGAAAAGGTCTGGACGGCGACCGTAGATTAGAATTCCGTTGGTTCCTTTGCTGTCCTGCAGCCAAGTGGCACATGCGCATCGCGTTTGCTCAAATAAAAGGTTGACCCAAAGGCAGACAGCTACACATATTCGAATCTTATTAGAACGGCCAATTTGACACAAAAAAAGTTTATCCGGGTGGTTTCTATGACTCATTCGGAGAGTCACGAACAAATTATGTGGTCATGTTGAGTGTCTACCGTAAGTCTAAAGCACGTGGTGACATGACATACTTATTGCATATATCAAAAAGCAGGTAGATTGTGGATAAATGTATGTGTGCCCTTTTCATGTCTTCGCGGTCAATTTAACACTAAGCGTTGCAGGGTAAATAATGTGTTCACAAGACATGAGGAGCAAGCCTAAAAATGCCAACAACATGGATTCTACCCATTTTTAGAATCTACTCAGGTGACTGGCAAACTTGTCATCGACCGATTCCTAGGAGTCAATGTAGCCTGCAAAATCAAGCCCGAAAAGAAGAGCAAACTAAGCATTGCATGAGTGACAGGAGCTACTCCGAATAGCCAAGGAGAACATGCCTATGTATACTCCGAATATCTCTATTTTTTTCCCTACAAAAGGAAAAAAAACAGAGCTATATATAGCAAAGTTTACACATATATGCATGCAGTGTAGGCAAGTCATCCTTGGCTACCGAATCAGCTCTATCCCTCATACAAGGCCCCTCTTCTAAGTTGTAATCTCTTTCATACGTTGTTGCATTGCATTGCATCGTTATATGTGCATGGGTACTTATAGGAAGCACAAAGGTCCTGCATATGCATGGGAATAATCAGAGTCTGACCATCGTTGATACTTATTAATTGTGTATAGCCCACAGAATATATTCAGTTAGGTTTGGTTTTGGTAGATTCTATGCTTATTGACGGTGTAGCTTAATAAGGTTGGACACGTGCCTACATGGGTCAAAAGGTTGACTATTTGAGTCTAGTTATAGGGGTCTGACATTAGATTATAGGCTCCATGTTAGGTGTGTGTCATTTCACATATGTAACTACAATTCTACATGATTTCACAAAAAAAAAAAATACAATTCTACACGTGTTGGTGAACCAATCTATTCCTTGCTCTTCTCTGGCGGCGGCTTTGGCGAAGCTTTGTTCCCTCCAAGCTCCGTCGGCGAGATCGTACACTTGCCTCCCTCTGTGTACCGCTCTGGCGGCCAACAGCGGGAAGAGGACTCCCGATGCCTCGGTCCAGCTAATACTTCAGGTTAGGGTTTTTTTTTCTCGTGGGGACGGCGATGTGGCGGATGGCGAGCTTCATGTTCCAGCTGGTCCTCCGGGCTCCGATCCTCCTGAGTTCGTTATTGACGGAGCTTCAGTGTAGACTCCTGTCATCTCCATGCATGGGACGACGACATTAGGTTTTTTATGCGTTGTACCTACATGATAGCGAGTTTTGGTGTCATGCACCTCAGATCAATTCAATGGTTCAATGGTGACAATTGCAACTCTGGGCGTTGGTCTTAGTGGAACATGCACGAAAACTTCCGACTGTCATTGATAAGGTCAGGCCATCTCCAGTAAGCAAGCGGCGAGTGTGGCACGTCGGCAGCTTGTTTTGGCAGCAGTAGTGGACATTCGGTGGTCCAAGAACCTTGATTTAATTTTCATTTGTTTGTGATGCTTTGTACTTCTTGTGAAGATTTGGATCTTTACGATAAAAGAAAACACTTTTCTGGGATGTATGTGCTTCTTTTTACTCCCTCAATTCCAAAATACGTACATGGCACTGTAGATATGGACATTCTCTCCAACATGCAGTATTGATGTTTGAGTTTAAATATATATACTATCACAAAACAGAAAAACATTTTAAAATTATTTCTGACTCACATGCACTGTAGATCTACGACTCCTCCCGACTGGGGGAACCCTAGCGCCGCCGCGTCCTCGTCCCTCCCCCGACCTCTCCTCCTCGCCGCCGCCGGGGCGCGCCGCCGGGCAAAGCCCGGTTGGCGTCGGCGGCGACGGGATCTCTTCTCTCACAGGTCGCTGGGTCTGGCGCGGGCGGATCACGGCGGTGGTTGGCGGCGCGCTGGAGGCAGGGCGTGCCGACGCGGGCTTGGGGCGACGGCAGTTTTCCTTGGTGTGCGTGGGAGTCCGCTCGGGGCGTGCGGCGGCGGCCCTCGGCAAGCGGTGGCGGGCGCTGGGCTCGCCGGCGCTTCCGGCGTGTCAGCGGCGGTGGTCCCTGTCTTGTGATCGGCGGCTCCGTCGGACCCGGACGGCGCGGGGATGGCGGCGTTCGACGTGGCCAGCGATCTGGATGCGCGATGGTGCCGGCGGCTCGCTGATCTGCCGGTGCTCCAGGGTTCTGCCTGGTGGTGCTGGTGGTGACGGCGGCCCGTGCACGAGAGTTGGATCCCTTCGAACTAATCTGGGTGAAAGCTTGCCTTTGGCGTCTTCTAAGGTCGGCGGTGGCGGCGCTATCTGCGTCGTTTCCTTCTTGAAGGCATCGCCGTGGAGAAGTTCAAGGCCACTATCTGCTACCTCTGGGGGAAAACCCTAGATTGAATGATCGGATGACGGCGGCGCTCTGGTGTGTTCCTCCCTTGGGGGCGTCATTCTTGGAGGTACACACGTGATCGAGGGACCAGAGGACGGATTTTTTGGTGGAGCGGTGCTTCATCTTACACACTGATGGCGACGGATCTTGACGGCGTGGCCGCAGATTCGGAGTTCGTTGTGGGAGGATGGACTGGCGCAGAGGACGAGCTGTCGAGCGTCGTGGTGGCGTCGATGGCGAGAGACTGCACGGTACATGCAACAAGACAGCTACGAAGATGGATTGGTGGCGGTGGCTGCGGGCGACCTCATACCCGGCAGCGTCTGGTTGAGGAGTGCGCCGGACTGGTAGGTGCCCCATACCCGGCAGGCGTCCTGGTTGGGACCACGGGTCTTAGATGTTTAGGTTTGGCTGCGATGTCTGTTTGGTACTAGGCCCAGACTATCTGCGCCCCTTCATCAATTGGATAGGTGTAGCGACGGTTGTTGCTTAGACGATGGCTTTAGTCTTGCTGCTGTATGGCTTTGTAAGGTCTTATGAGAATAATTAATAAAGTGGCCGTATGCATCGCCCAGATGCAGAGGCCGGGGTCATCCTCCTTTTCTAAAAAAAATCCATGAAATTTTTAATAGTACAATTTCTGTATACCATACCAAATCTAAATAAGTGTTAATTAGTTGTCTAAGCAACTTTTGATTGCACGCCTTCTATCTAACAAGGCTTTTTTGGTCGGTTTGATCACTGAGAAAATTTTCTATAGTTTGAATTTATTTGAATGAATTTGAATTTAAATGTTCAGATCGTGTCTAATAGTACTCCTATGTTTATGGTAGTATCACAACAGAGCCCTTGGCCCGGAAGGGAGGGTTCGAAGACGCGCCGGTGGAAAGAAAGCAAACCTTGCTAACCACTAGAGTCGCCACATGAGAAAAAAAAAGTTTTATCTGTCATTTCAAATTGGTGGAAAGACAAAATTGTGGTGCAAATCAGAATCTCGGACCACAAATATAGTGCGAAGTGGTCAAATTTCTTAAATATGATGAGCAAATATAGTTGGGGTGAAGGTGGCTGAATCCTTAGCACAACATTGATCAAATCTTTGGTTTGAGATCTTGCCTGGCTACGGTGGACTTTTTTTGTTAGTAATAGTTGAAGTACTAACAATAGCAAGGTGTCAGTGATGAAGAGACTGGAGGTTTGAACTCTTTGTCAAAAAAAATTGCGAGGTGCCACAGAAGACTGTGAATTTCAAAACTATGTGACTCTAGTCTTCAGGTTTTTTTCTTCTTTTTGCAAGAAGACTCTAGTCTTCAGTTGACATTCGCAAATATAGCGATGTGTGTTTCCGTCCCTCTTGGTATTTCCACCCAAAGAAAAGTGAACTCGTTATAAATGATGATATTAATTGTTTTTTTTGCAGGGAATAAAGTGATGAGTTTAACTTTTAAATTCAAGATAAACTGCGGAACTTGATCGAATTGTTACTTCGAGCGTTTATCTTTGCCTTAGAAATTATTCCGAGTTTCACGAGGAGTTTCAACCTTTTTCTCAAAAAAGAGAGAGAAAAGAAATAGTACTCCTCCCGATCCATATTACTTGTTGCTCACTTAGTGAATCTTTGTTGAGTTGACGTAATGCACGAGAGCCACAGTGGATTATTTTTATTAGTAATAGTTGAAGTACTAACAGTAACAAGGTGTCAGTGATGGAGAGGGTGGAGGTTTGAACTCTTTGTCAAGAAAAAATGTGAGATGCCAGAGAAGACTGAATTTCAAAGCTATGCGACTCTAGTCTTCAGTTGACATTACAAATATAGTGATGTGTGTTTCCGTCCTTCTTGGTACTTCTCAAAAATAGATATATAACTGTGAACTAATGACAAATGATGATATTAATTGATTTTTTTGCGGGGAATAAAGTGATGAGTTTAACTTTTAAATTCAAGATAAACTATGGAACTTGATCGAATTGTTACTCCGAGCGTTTATCTTTGCCTTAGAAATTATTCCGAGTTTAATGAAGAGTTTCGACCTTAAAAAAACTCTCTCCGATCTATATTACCTGTCGCTCACTTCGTGCATCTTTGTTGCTTTGGACGTAATGCACGAGAGCCGTGAGAGATGCACGGCAATTTTGAGTGATGGGCAGGCAAGAATCACATGATAGTGTTTACCAATTTAAATGCGTAGGGCCGATCAGTCGATGGGAAATCACATCCTTATGGCATAATGCACGTCTTACTTCGGCCATGGTTTCTGATCGTCCACCTGTTGGGCACCTTTCAGAAGTCAATATTCCTTTTGACATCCTGCCTCCGCTGGCCATCTTTTTGTTTTAACACAATGCACAGACATTACATGATCTAGTCATTTGCAACACTATCAAACGTTTCTAGACTCGATTTTTGAGAAAGAAAGAGCCGAAGTTTGTCTTTTGACATCTACTTTCTTCCATCATAGATAGATTACGATGGACTAGTACAGAAACTTTCCATCTGTATGTGCATGTGCCAGTGGAATCATATTCATATCATGTTTTATTCGGGACGGCGGGCAGCTGCACGATGAACAAATCAGGAGCAGCTAGATTGGGAATCTGAGCTCTACCGATAGGCTTGTTTAATTAGCTGGGGTGATTACTCCACTTGTCCTCACGCAAACAAAAGTAGGTTGGGCTCTGACTTGGCTTTTCTGGTAGCTCGGATGCAGCTAAGCAGCTACCAAGGTGACACGTGCATTGTTCACTATTTTTGGATTTTAAAGAACTCCCTCTGTCCTATAATGTAATGTCAAAAACATCTTACATTATGAGACGAAGAGAGTAGCATGTAATTAGGGGAAGACTCGACGTTAGAGCACTCTCAACGTGCTCGGAGAATAGAGGGCGCACATGGGATTCATGGCTAGCAAGGGCGACGATACGCATAGTGGACATCATATGAGAGCATCTACAGCAAGACCTGACAAACCATAATAGAAAGGCATGCAATAAAGCTATGGCAATAGATAGACAAAATATAGAGAGCGCTAGTTCTTCGCAATACAGAGTACAAACATAATGTAAGTTGAGTGCGAGAAAATAGAACCCCTAAGGCTTGGTGAAGACAATGGTTTGTTCACTTAATTTAAGTTGCTGACACAACTCTACTTCTGGTAGAAGGGGGTGAGATTGAACTCGGAACTCAGAAGACAAAGTTTTCACTCTATTCTCCTTGAGCTATAGCCAATTCTCACTGCGCGCAATCACTCAACGTAGATTTCTAGGACCTTCGCAGACTTGTTTTTCACGTAGTCCTTGGACGCTCAGAACAAACGCCTAAGGGTCTAGTGGATGCACAATCCGCAAGAGTAATAGGTTAAGATCAGCTTCGATCAAGTTCTACAATGATGCTCAATCACTTAGCAATTTTAGGCTCTGAGTTTTTCTCACTAGGATTCTCTCAGATCTATGGGATACATGGGTTGCTCAGATAATCTCTGCCTAAATTTTATGTGGAGCAGCCACCGTTTTAAAGTTGAGTTAAGGGGCTCTTTATAGTCGGTGGAGCAAACATGTGGGCCAATATGAACATTGGAGGCTCACTCACATCATCAACATGACACGTGGCTAATGGATGCACAATCCGCAAGCTTGGCTTTCCATCCCTACTTGCCGTATTATTTCGAGTTTGCTAGGTCCAGCTTGCCCTTGTTCCAACAGTAACATGTGCTATCAAGAACCATCAGTTTGGAGCTAGATTCTTAAATCACAGCTTTTGGAGTAAATAAACCGTGGGGGGACAATCTGCATCGAAACACATTGTCTGAAAGCTGAACTCTTTGGCTCTTATTATTTGGTTTTGTCAGGTTTCAGTTCTATCTATGTTACATAGCTTTGCTTGATCTACACTTCTTGCATTAACCAGTTCGATCATTCCTGTTTGTATGTAGGTTTGAACCAGCACGACGATGCTAGTGGTTGCCTTTGGCTGCTTTTGACTGTCGAGTTGCTGCAACGGTTCATGCGTTTGGTTTGCCAAGCAAAGATTGTAAAGGTGTTTCGGTTGCCAAGCAAAGATTGTAGAGGTGTTTTGGTTTTCCAACCAAAGATTGTAGAGGCATTTGGTTTGTCAAGCAAAGATTGTAGAGGTGTTTCGGTTGCCAAGCAAAGATTGTAGAGGTGTTTTGGTTTTCCAACCAAAGATTGTAGAGGCGTTTGGTTTATCAAGCAAAGATTGTAGAGGTGTGTCTGTAGGAGGAGCAATTGGGGCTAGCTAGGGTTGATGATGCATGTGCATGCGCACCTGCTTTGTTATTTTTCGTTCAGAACAAGATAGATGCGTTTGATTCAGTTTGTTTTGTGGTTATGTATGAAGTGTTTACATGTCTTTGCTTGAAATGACAACTAGGCTGGAGTGTTTACATGTATGGAGTGGCCATTATCGAGCCATTTGGTTTCATTCTTTATTCGTCATAGGTACAATTCTCTCGTGTATGTATGTGTGCAATGCACTTTTTGGGGGGTGGTGGAAATCTGATGGGTAAAGTAAAAGTTGATGGCACCAGTCACTAACACTAGCTCTAAAATCCGATCCATATCTGCATTCCTAATTGTGGCCAAGAAACATCGAACTCTTCAATTTTTCTCTTGTTTTCCCATCTTGTACGATTTTCTGAGTTCTAGTATTGCTATTATTGCTTGTAAAACACCTACTAGTTGTCATGTAGGTACATACAACAGCAGGTGGAGATCATGGAGGCATAGAGGAGGTTCTAGGTTAATTTTTATATTTTGAATGTTTGATAGGTTTTCATCATATGCCACTGAAACTTTTATATTTTTTCAAAAACTTGCTATCCTCTTGCACATGTTAATTTGCCAAACGAGTGAGAGCTAGTGAGGCAAAGGCATGAGTGTGTTGACAACTTGACATGGCCTCATGCATGTACTACCACTTTTTTTTCCAGCTGAATCCGGCTAAGGCCCAACCAAACCCACAAGTTGACCGAGGCAATAACCAGAACTAAGGCAGAAGAAGGCAGACATGTCCGGGATCTGCCTAAGAACAACCTATATTTAGATAAAAATGACAAAACTTGTCAAATCTCACAATCTTCACCTCTAGGTCAGAATCCACCGATTTAGGCAGCAATTCAACAGGTTTCAGGCCGGACGCCTCGTATGTGCCTTGCCCTAACCAGCTTGTCAAACCAATTTTCCTGCCCCAGATTACTTGGGCCGGATTGGAGGCCTTGGGATTTCTAGCACCGGCCAGTGGAATCTAAAACTTCTTCACAGCCGGTGGACTTTCATATGAAAACTTTGTACAACCACGAAGGCCATACAATTTCCTTCCAGTAAAACATCCACGAAGGCAAGAGTTGCTCTTGTAAGCTCTTTGCACGGAATAAAGTTGATGAATTTAACTTTTAAATTCAAGATAAAATATGGAACTTGGTTGAATTGTTACTTTGAGCGTTTATGTTTGCCCATCTTGTGTGATTTTCTGCATCAATGGTACTACTATTGTTGCTTGTAAAATACTCCTCCTAGTTGTCCTGTAGGTACATGCAGCAGTAGGTAGAGATCATGGAGGCATAGAGGATGAGGTTCTAGGTTAAGAATCTCGGATTTTGGAAGTTTGACGTGTTTTTATCATATGCCACTGAGATTTTTATATTTTGTGAAAAACTGGTTGAATTGTTACTTTGAGCGTTTATATTTGCCTTAGAGATTATTCCGAGTTACGTCGATGCAAAGCTTTTACACCGATCTGGATGACTCTGAGTCTCAATCTGCATACATATTGAAAGTGGGAGCAATTAGCTAGAGTAGCTCCATGCAGAGCAATTAGCTAGAGTAGATCCTTGGCTACCGAATCAGCTCTATCCCTCATACAAGGCCCCTCTTCTAAGCCATAGGGGCTTTTGGACCATTTACGGGTCGTGTTGCTTCTGGTCTCATTTACGGCCCATGGTGTATAACAGCCCATTTACGACGCGTTGTTCATCTTGGCTGGTTTTGGCCTCCAATGAACAACCCTCAGGATAAACAACACAAAAGAACCCTGCCAACCAATGTCAAACAATCGACCAAAAGTGTCAAGGATCAGATAGCTCCGATCTTAATAAAGAGGTTCGCATGAGAACAAGCACATCGATGGCAAGTTCATAGACAAACGACGTGTTTTACTCTTTGAATTTCGCCCAAATGATATACAGTATATAGAATACCCTTCCTTTGGGCTTCTGAATCTGGTAGTACAAAATACAATAGGAAAAAATGCATGCAACTCCTATCGAGCTGCCTTCCTGAAGCCATTTCCTGTCTGGTGTGGCTGTCCAGACAGTCAGCAAGAGACTGTCCAATAGTACTACAGGGCATGAACTCCTTGGCCTTGCAGCACATTACAGCCACCTGCCGTCACGACCAAAAAACTATAGGAGATCTCCTCATTAGGCGGTGGTGAACTCCTTGGCCTTGTCGGGGCCGCGGGGGCGGTACGCGGCAAAGACTGAATTACTTCAGATCCAGATTCTTTTGGCAAGGAGATAGTGAAAATAAAAAGTATAGGTTAACCAAATGGAGTGTGGTTTGTCGACCAAAAGACCAGGGAGGTCTAGGTGTTCAGGACCTCCAGGTTAAGAATGATGCCTGGCTTAGTAAATGGTTGTTCAAGCTACTTACCGAGGATGGTGTTAGGCAAACCCTGTTGCGCAATAAGTATCTAGGCCAAAAAGAGTTGTCCCAGGCATATTGGAAACCTGGTGACTCTCATTTTTCGTCTGGTCTGATGGCGGTAAAGAAACATCTATTCCGCTTTGGATCATTCACGATAAAGGACGGCTCCGAGATACGTTTTTGGGAGGACAGGTGGCTAGAAAACACCACTCCTAGTACAGACTAGAAGACTAGAAGACTTGAGTCTGACTTTCACTGACCCCTTCAATAGTACAGTTTGTCATATTGACTCAAATAGAAGCTCCAAAATGACCTAGTTTACCTAGGTTAGCTCTAAAATAACCAAGTTTACCTAGGTTAGCTCCAATATGATCCATTTGAGCTAGGTTGGCTCCAAAATGATCAAGTTTACCTAGGTTAGCTCCAATATGATCCATTTGAGCTAGGTTGGCTCCAAAATGATCAAGTTTACCTAGGTTAGCTCCAATATGATCCATTTTAGCTAGGTTAGCTCCAAAATGACCTAGTTTAGCTAGGTTAGCTCCAAAATGACCATGTTTACCTAGGTTAGCTCCAAAATGACCTAGAGTTTACCTAGGTTAGCTCCAAAATGACCAAGATGGCATAATATGCTTAGTTCACTCAAAGATGGCATAATTAGCTAGGTTAGCTCCATTTTACCTAAGTATGCTTACTTCTTATTCCAGTCTTCTTCTTCTTCATTTTCTTATTCTTCATGTTCTTCTTCTTCTTCTAACTTTCTTGTTTCCTATTTTGTAGATCTCATTTAATTCACGGAAGCTTGCATGGATGGAGTGTTTCTTTTCCCTTTCTGCTTTTATTTTGTATCGATGAACTTGCATGGATGGAACTTGTTATATGGATGGATGGATAACGGTGTTGCATGAACAATGTGAAACTTTTGTAATATGTATGGATGGAACTATGTACGTGTTGGTTATGTATGTATATATGATGAAACTTGTGTGTTGGATATGTCTTTTGTGAAATTTATGTGTTGAAACTTGTGTGTTCAAATTGAATGAATTTAAGAAAAAACAGAAAAAATAGGGGCTATACAGGATCTTTGCCGACGGCAAAGAATTTGCCATCGGCCAGCGGACGGCAAAGATGCCACGTGGCAGCTCCCTGTTCAACCTGGGGCTGTCCTATTTGGTTACTTTGTCGTCCGCCAGCTGACGGCAAAGCTTACCGTTAGCCCCCTAACGGCCGGACGTTGTCACGTGTGCCGTCCAGGACCGTTGCCGTCAGCCGGCTGACGGCAAAGATCGTTTCATCTTTGCCATCTGCCAGCTGACGGCAAAGAAGCCGTTATTGTAGCCCATTCAGCGGACTGTTGCCGTTAAATTTGACCTGACGGCAAAGGTCTTTGTCGTCCGCCTTGTATGCCTTTGCCGTCCGCCATGGCGGATGGCAAAGAAGCTGATTCCAGTAGTGTATAGTCAATTCTCACCGAGCGCAATCACTCAACGTAGATTTCTAGGACCTTCGCAGACTTGTTTTTCACGTAGTCCTTGGACGCTCAGAACAAACGCCTAAGGGTCTAGTGGATGAACAATCCACAAGAGTAATAGGTTAAGATCAGCTTCGATCAAGTTCTACAATGATGCTCAATCGCTTAGCAGTTTTAGGCTTTGAGTTTTTTCTCACTAGGATTCTCTGAGATCTATGGGAGACATGGGTTGCTCACATAATCTCTGCCTAAATTTTATGCGGAGCAGCCACCGGTTTAAGGTTGAGTTAAGAGGCTCTTTAAATTCGTTGGAGCAAGCCTGTGGGCCAATATGAACATTGAAGGCTCACTCACATTATCAACACGACACGTGGCTAACGGTAGGATTTCAAAGCAACTCTCTCAGGTGGCCTGTCTTGCCGTGCAAGACAACTAATTATTTTGCAAGGCAATTGTGCTAAGGAGTCTCGAAGAATAACATCTCGGACTCTGAAGCCAAATGCACTTGTGTTTACATTCTCAAAGTTTTCAATGAAAGATTTTGGGTTTGGATTGAGCACAGACTAGAAGAGTTCAATCTAACTTTCACTTTGACCCCCTCAATAGTATAGTTTGTCATATTGACTCAAATAGAAGCAAAATAAACTAGTAAACCAAAGTCTACACTTTTGGTTCAAATTCTCCATTTGCTTCAAATGGGCATCCCATATTCTTCAATGTTTTCATAACATATTTAAGGGTCATAACTCTTTGTTAATCCAAATCCTCACGTACTATCACCAGTGCATACTAACAAAAGATATCGAGAAAGCATATTTAGGGCGTCTGTGTGTACTAACATATTTAGGTTCATAACTCATCTAGTCCCTAAACAGATGATACTCTCGGTCCAAGTGCCTCTTGATCAGTTTCGGCCCGTACCGTCTTTCAAACTTTTATGACCCGTGCTACATTTCGGCCAACTTCCGCTCATGTTTTCTCTGGGCCATTTTCAGCCCTTTGTGTCTCCCAACACATTTACGGCCCGTCGTTCCTGTGTGACATTTTCATTCTATGGTGGATTTCAGTGCATTAATGACCGCGTTGGCTCTAGGCCATTTTCAACCCGTAGTGGCTTTCGGACCATTTATGGAATTATGGGTCATGTTGCTTCTAGTCTCATTTGCGGCCCATGGTGTATATCATTTACGACGCATTGTTCATCTGGGCTGGTTTTGGCCCGAGGTCTCTTTCAGCCCATTCACGGCCAATGAAGAGCCCTCAGTATAAACAACAAAAGAGAACCCTGACAACCAATGTCAAACAATCGGCCAAAACCGTCAATGATCAGGTAGCTCCGATCTTAATAAAGAGGCTCGCATGAGAACGGGCACATCAGTGGCAAGTTCATGCATAGACTAACGACCCATTTTACTCTTTGAATTTCGCCCAATTGGTACAGAATACAGAATACCCTTTGGGCTTCTGAATCTGATAGTACAAGATCCAATACTAGAAAAAATATGCAGCTCCTATCGAGCTGCCTTCCTGAAGCCATTTCCTGCTTGCCGTGGCTCCCCACAGTCAGCGAGAGATTGTCCACAGTGGTACTTTCTTGTCGTACAGCCACCGGCCGTCACGGCGAGAAAAGGAGAAGAGAGGATCACGCAGTGAACTCCTTGGCCTTGTCGGGGCCGCGGGGGCGGTACGCGGCGATGATCATGGGGTCGAGGAGGAGCGGCAGCAGCTCGTCCTGGATGCACTTGTAGATCTCCCCGCATCGCGTCTGGACGATCTTGGCGAGGTTCATGGCGTTCTGCTTGTCGCGCCGGACGTCGTCCTCCTCCGGCACCGGCCCGTACTCGGTGGCGAGCAACTTGGAGAGGCGCTCCACGTTGCTCTCCAGCTCCTCCTGGTAGTTCTCGAAGAGGCCCTGCGCGATGGGCAGGCTGCCGCGGTGCTTGGGCCACGTCCGGACCTTGTCGTCGTCGCCGAACATGTAGTAGGCGAAGACGTAGGAGCGCGAGAGCACCTGGCGTGACTGCAGGAGGCCGCGGTGCGCCTCGGTGAGCCAGCTGGCGTCCTGGAGGAGGGGCTGGTCCTGCAGCAGCGCCTCCAGCAGCTTGACCCGCTCGCCGACGGCGGGGCCGAGCTTGTCGTGCTCCAGCTTGTGCGAGTCGCCGTGGATCTTGAAGCGGTCGTAGTAGTGCGTGTAGCGGTGCAGGTTGCGCTTGGCGTTGTCCACCTTCTTCTTCTCCTCCCCCACGAAGCGGTTGCAGCTGTGGCCGTCGATGCTGTCCCAGTTGTGCGCGAACCCCGTGGCGCCGCCGCACTTCCAACTGCACCATCATCCATGGATTCAGGTTCACAAAGCCAAGCTAGCTAGTGATCCATCCATCAGGCCAAGAAGCCATGGATGGGTGGATCGAGATGGGAATTATTGGTGCTTACCATAGATGCTGGCCGCACTTGCAGGTGACGAGATTGCAGCCGCCGTCCTTGACGATGGGCTTGAAGCACTTGGGGCAGCTCTTGGTGTTGGCAAGAATCCAGTTGACGGTCTCCGACTCGCCGTTGCACTTGACCTCCCACATGTCCCACATGGTGCAGGGGCACGGCGAGTGCGCGGCGGCCGCGCACGCGAAGCAGAAGCCCAGGCCGCAGGGGCACTCCACCTCGGTGTAGCGCTCATCGGCGCCCACGCGGATCGCGCGGCCACAGTGCGGGACGCTCGGGCACCACTTGACCGAGTCGTTGTTCTCGAGGTACGACTCGAGGAGGAAGCGGTCGAAGCGCCTGGCCGCATCGGGGTATTTGCCGGCGAGGAGCTGCTGCACCACGGCCTCGTCGCAGACCACCGGGCACTTCACCCCCATGCACCGGATCTGCTTCTTGCCGCTGTCTACAGACGCCTTGAAGTGCTCCGTCCAACCTGAACTCACAAAGTAAGAGCGAAAACGACACCATTAAGGATTGATTATCCTTGCACACCGCAGAAGTGCTTCTCACTCGGCAAAGAAAGTCGAGTTGCTCAATCAAAGGTCATGAAAACGGGATTATTTATCTAATGGAAACCAGATAGATGCATATTTTGTAGGAAAAGTGTGTTTCTTGCGCACGCAAATGCATACATGTTCGAATGATAAAATCAGACAAATCTAACATTCAATGATTCAAGTATCTACAATCACACCATTGGAATGTGCTTCTAACCATTTTAAATTTGTTCTCGAGACGTTGCGCTTACGTGTCTACCATGTCACTTCTGTGTCATAAAAAATAGCAGTAAAAAGCATACCATATAATGATTTTTTGGGGGAAATGTCTATTCCAATTTCAAAGATAAAACTCCCTTCGACCCATATTAATTGTCGCTGCTCCCAGCGACAATTAATATGGGTCGGAGGGAGTACTAACTTTTGAAATTTAAAATTTCTGGGAAGTTTGAATTTCTTTTGGGGAAATGGTCGTGAGATTAAATTCCGTGGGAAATTTGGAGTTCCTCACAATTCTCAAAACTGAAGCCATGTGATTAAAATTTATGACATTTTGTGTAGTTTTGAAAAGATAGGATTTTAAAAACCGACATTTTTAAATTTTTTTCTTTTTTTCTTACAATATGAAGGTAATGCTGTAGACACGTGGGCACTGGTGCTGACGCTACGTAAGGACTAATCCATGCCGTGGCCTGGCCAGCCCATGAGAAACCGAGTGTTGGGCCATGGAAGATGGAACACCAAGCCAGGAGCAATTTCCTTCAGTCTGCCCTGCCCAACTATTTGCTTCAAGCTCCGCTGGTGATGGGCACCATGTCATAAAACCCCATTTTGCTACTTGAGGGTTAGGTTTGTCTAGTATTATGTGTAATGTGCTAATTAACCGGGCAACTCTATTTTTCCTTTTTAAGAAATCGAGATCCTTCAGGGCCTAGTTTCGAAGAAAAAAATGTGCACTTTCAAAAGGACGAGGGGTTGCAAACTACACTTTATCCTATCTTAGAAACTCTCTGCAACTATATTGGATTTACAAAATGTGCAACTTGATGTTGCACAAACTCCTTTTTGTACATTTTTAGGACTGATGATGCGCAACCTAGTCAATTAGAAATAAATTTCTCATATGCTACTAAGAAATATATAATCCATTAACAAATTCAAACCTTTGGAACAACTGCATTTTGCAATAGAGTGATACATTTGCTTGGCTAACTCGGGCTAAAGAATTGTGTGTCGACCTTATTATAACTCAATAAAGTACACTGCTGAAATTATTATGCTATAATTGTATTTTCACAAATTTTGCTCCTATGATTTGGATTTGTTATGTCCATACATGACAATTAAATTGTGCATGTCAAGTGTATACCCTCGTTGGTAAAATGCTAGCCCTAAATACTAGAAAAAGATTCTTAGTAAGTTAAACTGTAAAGGTAACAAGATAAAACATTGTGAAGGGGAAAACTCACAGTCATTGCAGAAATAATGGCCACATTCCATGGTGGAGACGGCACCCACAGAGAATTCATCAAAGCACACCATGCAGTTCACCACTCTTGAGGGCAGCGCCTTGCCGTTGATATTCTCCTGAAGCACGATGCCTGCCTCTCTGAACATGCGGTCTCGCCCCTTCCTGTCGAGGTGGTCGTAGATGCAGTCTATCTTCCACCGATGGTGGATGAGGAGAGCACGAGCGTTGTGCTGCTTGACGTTGAGCAAGGTCATCACCATGGATAGATCTTGTTGCTGTAGGTAGAGAACCAAAGAGAATATTGTACATTACTCGTCTGATCACAGTTGGGAGACATGTATATAATCTGAACTCCAAGCAGTGCCTGGTATAGTGACTCTAGTTACCTGTGCAGTGGAAAGAGACTCTTGTGTAATCGCCTGCAATAACAGATGGAAGAGTAATTCAGTAGTGCATCTTCTGATTTACAGTAAAACAGCAGAATAAATATTAGCTAATACAACTAAAGCAAACCACTAAGCAAAAAAGTGAGTGTTGAAAACTGAAGACTGGGTTATTGCAACCACAGCAATCCGACAATCAGCGTCAAGGAGAGTTTCTGTATTGTCCAAACAAATATTACATTGATAAGAAAGAAAGTCCATGCAAGACAGAGGGAGTCTGCTCAAGTGAAAACTCGTTTGGTAATTTCTCCAAAATTCCAATGTGTCGAGCCATTTGCCGGGATATTATAGGATTCATGTGATCCAAAGGGCTTCTATAAGAAGAAAAGAAAATCATATGGACAATTGTAACCCAAAGTCCTCTGAAAACACTTTGACAGCGAGAGCAAATATATGAAAATTGTGCTGAACTAAGTATCTTACTGCTAAGACTAAAAATAAACCAACTTATTAGTATATTGTCGTTAACGATGCCCCTCCTCTTTTATCAGTAAATAAACCTGCATTACGTTTGAATTCAGAAACCAGTGGGCGCAATAAAACCATACCACAATCGCCCGTCGGAAGCCGATCTGGCAAGAGTTTATGGAAGCCTCAACATTAATCCCACCGATTAGGAAAAACAACAGAGATTCCGCGCAAACCCCAGGACCCTAATTCGATTGCCTTCGATTTTTTCTTCTTCTCTTGGATCGATTTGGTAAAGATTCAATCGGGCAGTAACCGAGGGCGCAATGGGCGGCTAGCCCCTCTGCGTCGGTCGACGGGCTTACTACTTACCCAGCAATCTGCGGGGCGATCCGGCATCGGCGTGTCGTCCTCGAACAGGCCGTCCTCGTCGGCCTCCATCGCCTCCTCGTCGTCGTCGTCGCCGTCGTCTTCGTCGTAGTCGTACTCGTAGTCGTCGTAGCACTCGTCGTCGCTGGCCATGGCGGGCGAGCCCGCCGCCGGCGCCGAGGGGTTTTGGATTCGGCAACGGGGCGCGCGGGGATGGCGGCGAGGCGAGGCGAGGCGAAGCTTGGCTGACGAGGGTTTGGAGGCCGCGGGCTTAGCGCGATGATCTGATCGGCAACATGTAGATTTTGCTTGGATCGATAGTCGGGTTGGATTAGGACTCCGCTGGGCGCTCGGCGAGCGTCGCCTCGTGCGGATGCCGTTGCGTTCAAGATCCTCGTTCACTCCGGTCACAAAATTTGTCACGTACTCGTAGTAAGTACTACTCTTTTTCTTTCTCTCTCTCAGAAAAAAATACTCATTTTCTTTGTTGCTTTTTGTGGGCTGGCGCTAGCCGCTAGGCGCCGGTGAATAGGTTTTTTTTTAGGCAAAACTTGCAAAACTTTATTAAGTCGTCACAATGTTTACAGGGACGGATGAAAGATCTCCGGGATGCCCTAACCAGACATGGCGGCCACCACCAAGAGAGAGTGCATGCTTTGCAAGTTTGTGAGCTTCAAAGTTTGAGCTCCTAAACTCGTGACTGAAATTACAAACATCAAAAGATGCTGAATGATCTAATATTTCACGTATGATTGCTCCATAGCTGGGAGTATTCTTCTTCTGGATATCTTCAATGACACCTTTGCAGTCCGAGGCCACGTGAATCCGCCTTAAGTAAAGATTATCAGAAAGGGCAAGTGCCTCCCACACCGCCAGTGTTTCAAGCACTTGCGGATCAGCAAGGTGTCGAAAGGCTAGCACTGAAGCTCCCAAGAAACTGCCTGTTGCATCGCGACTGATGGCTGCCACTGCCCCATATCCTACATGACGAGAAACCGCCGCGTCTACATTTACTTTTGCATAGTTGGTCACCGGCGGCTGCCACTAAGAAGGCCTGGAAGTCCTTGCGGTAGTCACCTGTATCTTCGGTGTATGTACTACTTGTAGGTCCGAAATCAACTTTGTGATAAAACCGTTAACTGTCACTGGTGATTGGAAGATGGCCTTGTGAATCGCCTTGCGCCGCGCGCTCCATATTGCCCACACCGTAACAATAGTCCTCACAAAGTCCTCCTTGTTCATTATCTCATGTAAATGGAACAGCCAGTCCTTAGAGCATTCATGGGAACATTCCTCCTGTGCCAGGGTTTCGACTAGGTGTTCTGGGGCCAGCGCCCAGACACTGCTTGACATCGGGCAAGTGAGGAGAGCATGCCTCCATGTGTCTCTTGCCCCACATAGGATGCAGCTAACTTCTGATGACATGTTGCGGTGGTTCAATAGCTCGCCAGTTGGCATGGACTGTCTTGCTAATCTCCACACGAACATTCTGACTTTGGATGGTACTTGTATATGCCAAATGCTGCTCCACTGCTTTCTCTCATGCTGGACATGTGATGAGCCTTCTGATTCGTTTAGCCAAGCTTCCCGATGGATTTTTGTTCTTAGTATCATGCCATATGCACTCCTGACGCTGAACTTTCCATGGTTTTCTTCATGCCAACCCCACAAATCATCAACTCGACGCGTATATAGCGGAATCTTCAAAATTTCCTGGGCATCAAACGGGATAAACACAGCGTTGATCATCTCCTCTTTCCAGGTAGCAATAGTGGCATCAATAAGGTGTTTCACCAGCGTAGGTGGGTTCGGGACGAGAGAGGTGATGGGGCGCTTAAAGCTATCCCTTGGAATCCAGTTGTGATCCAAGATAGACGTTGTTTCACCATCTCCTATTCGTCGAACTAAACCTTGCACCAAAACATCCCGGCCATCAAGTATAGCTCTCCAGATCTGTGATGGGTGAGCTCCCACCTCTGCCTCAAGTAATGAGGAATCAGGGAAATAAGTTGCTTTGAGGATCTTCGCGGCTAGTGATGTATCATCGGTTAAGGTTCTCCAAGCCTGACGTGCAAGTAGAGCGAGGTTAAAGATCTCCAGGTCACGAAAACCTAGGCCTCCCATATGTTTCGGCATTGTCATAGTGTCCCATGCCACCCAGCTTGGCTTCCTTTTTCCACGCTTGCTACCCCACCAGAATTGTCTGATGATAGATGTGATGCTGTCACATAGACCCCGTGGTAATCTGAAACAAGACATAGAAAAGACTGGGATGGCTTGTGCTACAGATTTAATCAACACCACCCGCGTCGGTGAATAGGTGGTAGATCAGATCGGTGGCCTCTCCAGCCACACGATCTGGCCCCTTCTAATGGTCTGAATTTTTTTTGCGAATATTCCATATTCTATTGGTCTGATTGACGTGCTCCCCTCATGACTGAACCGCGGCGACTATATCTCGCATTAAGCGAGTCCGTAGAAAGTCTTGCGTTGAGGTTTTCGTGGTTGTTACTGAACCGGCCCATTTTTGTGAGGGGTCGATCCCTGGTCACCGCGAAGATACCCAGCGCTACTAGCCACCGTGCCTACCTACCATTCGTGATAAAAAATGCGCGACCTACTTGAAGCGAGTCAAGCCGGTATTCTCGCTGGGGTTCTTTTCCTTTTCCTTTTTCTTCTCTCTTTTTTCATTATTTTTGCATTTGCTTCTTTGTTTTTATTTTATTTGTTTTATTTTGTTTCTTTTTCGGTTTCCATTTTTACTTTGTTTCTCTTGGTTTTCGTTCTACGTTTTTTGCATGCCAACGATATTTTTCTAATACATATTTAATATTTCCTATACACATTTGACATTTTTTATACATGGTTAACATATTTTCTATACAAATTTTAAACATTTTGTCAAATGCTTGATTAAGATTTTCCAAATACAAGATTAAAAAAATTAATACATGAACAATATTTTTTCTATACACACTTCTAAAAAATTTTGAATGCTTGATTAACAAAATTTTCAATTAACACGATGTCAACATTTTCTCTAAACACATATAACATTTTTCAAATGCCTGGTTAATATTTTTCAAATATTTGTTCAACATTTTTTTAAATGCTTGAGTAATATTTTTATACACATGATCAAAATTTTCCATAATTTTTCAATACATGGTCAACATTTTTTCTATACATATTTAACATTTTCTAAATGCTTGATTAAGATTTTTTTCAAATACTTATTCTACATTTTTTTTCATATGCTTGATTAATATTTTTATATATATGATCAAAAATTTCCATCATTTTTTAATACATTGTCAATAACAGACCAACTCCTGGTGAAGGACGAGAATATTAAGCATAGATGGCAGGAGTATTTCGACAAGTTGTTCAATGGGGAGAATGAGAATTCTAACATTGAACTGGACGACTCCTTTCATGAGACCAGCAGTCGTTTTGTGCGGCGAATCCAGAGTTTGAGGTCAAGGAGGCTTTATTGAAAAATGATGAAAGGAGGAAAGGCGATGTGTCCTGATGGTATCCCCATTGAGGTGTGGAAAGGCCTCGGGGACATAGCGATAGTATGGCTAACCAAGCCGTTTAACCTCATTTTTCGGGCAAACAAGATGCCAGAAGAATGGAGACAAAGTATATTAGTACCAATCTTCAAGAACAAGGAGGATATTCAGAGTTGTACTAATTACCTTGGAATTAACCTGATGAGCCATACAATGAAGCTATGCGAGAGAGTCATCGAGCACCGCTTAAGAAGAACGTGACCCAACAACAGTTTGGTTTCATGCCTGGGAGGTCGACGATGGAAGCCATTTTCTTGGTACGAGAACTTATGGAGAGATGGAGCAAATGAAGGACTTGCATATGGTGTTCATTGACTCCGAGAAGGCCTATAATAAGATACCGTGGAATGTCATGTGGTGGGCCTTGGAGAAACGCAAAGTCCTAGCAAAGTACATTACCCTCATTAAAGACATGTACGATAATGTTGTGACAAGTGTTCGAACAAGTGATGTTGACACCGGTGACTTCCCGATTAATATAGGACTGGATCAGGGGTCAGCTTTGAGCCCTTATCTTTTTGCCTTGGTGATGGATGAGGTCACAAGGGATATAAAAGGAGATATCCATGGTGTATGCTCTTTGCAGATGATGTGGTGCTAGTTGACGATAGTCGGACAGGGGTCAATAGGAAGTTAGAGTTATGAAAACAAACCTTGGAATCGAAAGGTTTTAGGCTTAGTAGAACTAAAACCGAGTACATGAGGTGCGGTTTCAGTACTACTAGGAGCAAGGAGGAGGAGGTTAGCCTTGATGGGCAGGTGGTGCCTCAGAAGGACACCTTTCGATATTTGGGGTCAATTAATGTTGCGGAAGGATAGAGGTATTGATGAAGATGTGAACCATTGCATCAAAGCCGGATGGATGAAGTGGCGCCAAGCTTCTGGCATTCTTTGTGACAAGAGAGTGCTGCAAAAGCTAAAAAGACAAGTTCTATAGGACGACGGTCCGACCCGCAATGTTGTACTCGTGGAGTGTTGGCCGACTAAAAGACGACATGTTCAACAGTTAGGGGCGATGGAGATGCGCATGTTGAGGTGGATGTGTGACCACACGAGGAAGTATCGAGTCCGGATTGATGATCTACGAGATAGAGTTGGGGTAGCACCAATTGAAGAGAAGCTTGTCCAACATCGTCTGAGATGGTTTGTGCACATTCAGCACAGGCCTCCAGAAGCTCCAGTGCATAACGGACGGCTAAAGCGTGCGGGTAATGTCAAGAGAGGTCGGGGTAGACTGAATTTGACATGGGACGAGTCTGTAAAGAGAGATCTGAAGGATTGGAGTATCACAAAGAACTAGCTATGGACAGGGGTATGTGGAAGCTTGTTATGTTGGGGAACGTAGAAATTTCAAAACAAATTCTACGCACACGCAAGATCATGGTGATGCATAGCAACGAGTGGGGAGAGTATGTCCACGTACCCACATAGACCGAAAGCGGAAGCGTTAGAACAACGCGATTGATGTAGTCGTACGTCTTCACGGCCCGACCGATCAAGCACCGAAACTACGGCACATCCGAGTTCTAGCACACGTTCAGCTCGATGACGTCCCTCGAACTCCGATCCAGCCGAGTGTCGAGGGAGAGTTCCACAAGACGACGGGCAGGACGATCTTGATGTTCTACCATCGCAGGGCTTCTCCTAAGCAACGCTACAATATTATCGAGGAGGACTATGGTGGAGGGGGGCACCGCACACGGCTAAGAGATCAAGAGATCAATTGTTGTGTCTATGGGGTGCCCCCTGCCCCCGTATATAAAGGAGCAAGGGGAGGAGGCGGCCGGCCAGGGAGAGGCGCGCCAAGGGGGAGTCCTACTCCCACTAGGAGTAGGACTCCTCCTATTTCCTAGTAGGAGTAGGAGAGGGGGAAGGAAAGGGAGAGGAGGAGAAGGAAAGAGGGGGGCCGGCCCCCTTGCCCTAAACCAATTCGGTTTGGGCCTTGGGGGGGGGGCGCCCCACACTCCCCTTGCTGCCCTCTATTTCCACAAAGGCCTATGTAGGCCCATTAAGCCCCCCCCGGGGGGGGGGGGGTCCGGTAACCCCCAGTATTCCGGTAAAATCCCGATTTCACCCGGAACACTTCTGACATTCAAATCTAGGCTTCCAATATATCAATCTTCATGTCTCAGCCATTTCGAGACTCCTCGTCATGTCCGTGATCACATCCGGGACTCCGAACGACCTTCGGTACATCAAAACTCATAAACTCATAATATAACTGTCATCGAAAACCTTAAGCGTGCGTACCCTACGGGTTCGAGAACTATGTAGACATGACCGAGACACGTTTCCGGTCAATAACCAATAGCGGAACCTGGATGCTCATATTGGCTCCTACATATTCTACGAAGATCTTTATCGGTCAAACCCCATAACAACATACGTTGTTCCCTTTGTCATCGGTATGTTACTTGCCCGAGATTCGATCATCGGTATCTCAATACCTAGTTCAATCTCGTTATCGCAAGTATCTTTACTCGTTACGTAATGCATCATCCCGCAACTAACTCATTAGCCACATTGCTTGCAAGGCTTATAGTGATGTGCATTACCGAGAGGGCCCAGAGATACCTCTCCGACAATCGGAGTGACAAATCCTAATCTCGAAATATGCCAACTCAACATGTACCTTCAGAGACACCTGTAGTGCTCCTTTATAATCACCCAGATACGTTGTGACGTTTGGTAACACACAAAGTTTTCCTTCGATAAACGTGAGTTGCATAATCTCATAGTCATAGGAACATGTATAAGTCATGAAGAAAGCAATAGCAACATACTAAACGATCAAGTGCTAAGCTAACGGAATGGATCAAGTCAATCACATCATTCTCTAATGATGTGATCCCGCTAATCAAATGAAAACTCATGTTTATGGCTAGGAAACACAACCATCTTTGATCAGCAAGCTAGTCAAGTAGAGGCATACTAGTGACACTATGTTTGTCTATATATTCACACATGTATTATGTTTTCGGTTAATACAATTCTAGCATGAATAATAAACATTTATCATGAAATAAGAAAATAAATAATAACTTTATTATTGCCTCTAGGGCATATTTCCTTCATGTTATACATGTGCCAGAACCATGAGTTGGTCGCGAGATCTTATGGATTTTACCTCTATCCTATCCCAACTTGTTTGGGACTAAAGACTTTGTTGTTGTTGTTGTTGTTGTTGTTGTTGTTGTTTTTGTTGTTGTCAATATTTTTCTATACACATTTAACATTTTCCAAATGTTTAATTAACATTTTTTAAACACTTGTTCAACATTTTTTTCAAATGCTTGTTTAACATTTTTTAATACATGATAAAATTGTTTCATACATATTTTATTTTATTTTTGTACATTTTTCGTATACATCATAAATATTTTCTCTATACGCGTTAAACATTTTTTCAAATGCGTGGTTAACATTTTTCAAATGTTTTGTGTAGAGTGATTTTTGTAATATATTTATTTAGAATATTTAGAAGTGCAAACAAAAGAAAAAAACAAAAAAAAGTGTGAAAAAAAACAAAACAAAACGAGGCACTTGTTCTCGCGCGCCTAGGCCGGCCCAACTCGTGCACCCTTCAGCGATGGTTCCTACCAGCTCGGTGAACGCAAGATATAAGGGTTCCTCGTAAGCATCCGCAACTACGAGAAAAGTATTAAGAATAAATTCTAACCACAACATTAAATTTTTGGATCCAATCGGTTCCTTACGGAATAGCGCATAAACTAGGGTTTAAGCTTCTGGCACTCTCGCAGCCCATCAGCTAATAACTACTCCATAACACATTCTCTTAGGCCCAAATATGGTGAAGTGTCATGTAGTCGACGTTCACATGACACCACTAAGGGAATCACAACATACATACTATCAAAATATCAAACACATACCAAGTTCACATAATTACTTACAACATGATTTCTCCCGTGATTTCAAGAACAAAAGTAACTACTCACAAATGATAATCATGCTCAAGAGCAGAGGGGGTGTTAAATAGCATATTGGATCTGAACATATATTCTTCCACCAAATAAACCATATAGTAATCAACTACAAGATATAATCAACACTACTAGTCACCCACAAGCACCAATCTATAGTTCTGGTACACATATTGAACACAAGAGATGAACTAGGGTTTGAGAGGAGATTGTGTTGTTGAATATGTTGATGGAGATTGTCCTCCCCAAGATGGAAGAGTTGTTGGTGATGATGATGACGATGATTTCCCCCTCCGGGAGGGAAGTTCCCCCGGCGGAATCGCTCCGTCGGAGGGCAAAAGTGCTCTTGCCCAAGTTCCGCCTCGAGAAGGCGGCGCTCCGTCCTGAAAGTCCTCTCCTTATTTTTTCTATGTCAAAATGACTTATATACCAGAAGATGGGAACCGGAGGTGGGATGGGCTGAGCACAGCCCACCAGGGCGCGCCTGGGGGGCCAGGCGCGCCCTGGTGTCGTGTGCTCACCAGGTGGCCCCCTTCGGTGGTTATTTGCTCCAGTATTTCTTATTTATTTCATAAAAAATCCTCGTGAAGTTTCAGCTCATTTGGAGTTGTGCAGAATAGGTGGCCTGACGTAGCTTTTTCAGGTCCAGATTTCCAGCTGCCGGAATTCTCCCTCTTTGTGTGTACCTTGCATATTATGAGAGAAAAGGCATTAGAATTACTCCAAAAAGCATTATTAGGGATGAAAACATCGTAAATAGCAGTAGGTAAACATGATGCAAAATGGACGTATCATTCGATAGGTTGGTGCATCCCCGCAGGAAAGTATATCTATTTGAATAGTCGTGTCCACGGTAACAGATGCTCGGAGTTGTATCCCAATCTATTACAACTAGAACTGGATATTGGAGGCACTAAATGGATATGATGTCTTCGGGATCGCTTTCTCGTAGGGAGTCGAGGAAGGATCTCTGGGCGTTACTACAATATATTTATTACTTATGATATGCGAATCTGCACTCTTCTAATGCTGCAAGACGATACAAGATGCTGGTCTTCGATAGGCTAGGTCTTCCCTTCTATTCTGGCATTTCTGCAGTATAGTCCAAAGATACAGCCCTATTCATTTGATATTGATGCATACTTAGTATAGATCTGATGTAAGTCTTGCTAGTACTTTGGATGAGTACTCACGGTTGCTTTGCTACCTCTTTTCCACTCTACCTGATTTCTGCGATCAGATGACGTAGCCCAGGAGCCAGTTGATCCCGTCGACAGAGCCTACTACTACGTGGAGACTGTCGACGACCAGGAGTAGATAGGAGGCTCCCAGACAGGAGGCCTGCGCCTTTTCAATCCAGATGTCATTGTTTTGCTAGCCTTCTTAAGGCAGACTTATTTAATTATGTGTGTACTCAGATATTGTTGCTTCCTCTGACTTATGTATTTGAGCCTTCGAGGCCCTGGCTTGTAATATAAATATTTATGTTTGAATTTGTGTTTAGAGTTGTGTTGTGATATCTTCCAGTGAGTGTCAAATCTTGATCGTGCGCATTTGTGTGTATGATTAGTGCACGATTAAGTCGGAGCGTCACATTATGGCCTTTGTCTTCATTGATTTTGTATGTACCAATCTTTGAATTCCTCGCTACCCCAACACTTGATGTCTTTGTTGTAGTTTTGATAGAATTGTCGCCTTCAAGAATGTCTTCATTGTGCTCCTGAAAATGTCTTTACTTGAAAATTTGAGTTGGTATTCATCTTCTAACATTTTAATGAATCAGCTCGAGGTAGCTGATGTGATAGCCTTTTGCCATCAACACCAAGCTAAATAGATTGGTTCATGTCCGAAGCCTCACCCAATTCGACAATGTATTTATTTATTTTTGTATTTTTTTTCTCCATGTTTCCAAATAAGTTGTTATGCTAGCATCGGCTTTCTCAAAAGATTTAAACCTTGGCTTCATATCTGTGAAACCAAAATAGTTACGACATATATGTCTCATTTGAGACCAAGTGTAAGCCGAATATGAAACAAACAAATCTACCGATGTAGTATAAGCTTTGAATAAAATAATCAAAAAAGCTTTTGATGTAATATATTGTCACCATCGGCCTCTTCAAATGGTACTATGTGTTGACCGATATGATTTGTGACAATCTTATTGCTAACAAATAAATTACCCTTTTACATGGTCCCTCAAAATTTCTTATGAAAATTTTGCTAATAGATGTATCAATAATAGAAGTTATGACTAAATCAAAAATTGATAAATTATTTGCAAGATGTACCACTTTAAATATGCTGAAAGAGCACGATGGTTGTGTTATGGATCCGCCATAATCTCTACAAGCATAATCCGGAAAGTTGAGGATCCGGCATGCTCGAATTAGTGTTTTGGCATTGGTCTCTGCTCGTGAGGTATATACATATTCCCGTTAATTCTATCACGTTTCTGTCCGCCTTCCAATTTATTAAATTCATATCCACTACCCTGTCAGAAGAAGATGAACCATATTCCTCCTAATATGCACCTCCCACAAAGTAGCAAATAGTGGGATAGTGCTTGCAATGATACGAGTAGTACCTAAGCTAGGCAGAGAACCTAGCTTGCAAATTAAGTACCACGCCTACTGCTAACTCTAATCATATATTCGCTCTGTTTCGATTTACTTTGCGTATTAGGTGTCTTGAGTCTTTGATCAAGTTTATAGAAAAGAATAGGTAATTTGCAATAAGAAATATAGTAGTACAAAGCATCATAAAAATTTCTCCAAATATATGGGATGTGAAAAAAATATATTCAATGAATCTTATGGTATTGTAGATGTTGATAAATTGTCACTTCTATAGACATTGTAAAAGTTCACAAGGTTTTGACTTAAAGACAATATACACATGTGAAGTAACTGAAACGGAGGAAGTACTACTGCCTTACATTAACCAATCTCTTGCAAAATGTGCTTCTACAAACAAGTATAACAAGCTCTGGATTAACTTCAAACCGGAACCTTGGTCCCACTGAGAAAATATGGATGCTGCACTGTTCTTTCTTTATCTCATCATGTGGTTGCTAGAATCATATGCCCCACTTACTCCTCCACGCAGTTTGTTAATGTTCATGGTGCTACAATGCATTCGATTCTCCAACCAAAAAGAAAGAAAGAAACAGGACCGTTGCTGCAAAAGTGTTCATGGCCTTTTCCGGCTCGATTTATAGCACTATAAAAAGGGGCCTGGAGTTGAGAAGAGAGATGCACGCAACACCAAGGCAGAGCAAGCAACTTCCTAGCCATACATACAAGCCAAGCCATGGAGTGTGGTCACTGCGGCGAGGGCGTGTCCATCCCGCGAGGAGCACGCGCTGTGCAGTGCGCGCATTGCCGCGGGGTGACGCGTGTCGGGCGGCGGCACGGCGCTGTCGGGTTCGTCGTGAACATGATCACCAACATGGCGGGCGGCGGGCGCACGAGGCCGGCAACACCGCCGAGGCTGCGGGAGGCGGGCTACCCAAGAGTCCACGGCGACAAGCGCGCCCTCTTGGTCGGCATCAACTACACGGGAACGCATCTCCCTGAGCTGAGCGGCCCCGTCACCGACGTCAAGAGCATGAGCTTCCTGCTCACCCAGAAGTACGGTTTTCCAAGCCAGTGCATCCTCGTCCTCACCGGTAACGACGGACGAACACCCAAGAACTCACCCACCAAGTCCAGCATCCGATTCAGTTTCTTGTCTGATTGTTGTTCTTGTGCTGCTTGCCATTGCCAGATGAGGAGCGCGACCCGTACAGGACGCCGACCAAGTCCAACATCCTGCTGGCGATGCGGTGGCTCGTGCACGGCTGCAGCTCCGGGGACTCCCTCGTGTTCCACTTCTCCGGCCACGGCGACCAGGTGCGCGACGACGACGGCGACGAGCGGGACGGGAAGGACGAGGTGCTCTGCCCGGTCGACTCGGACCCGGACGACTACGGCAGCGACATCCGGGACGACGAGATCAACGCGGCCCTGGTCCGGCCGCTGGTGCACGGCGTCAGGCTCCATGCCATCGTCGACGCCTGCCACAGCGGTACCGTCCTCGATCTCCCCCACCTCTGCAAGATCAAAAAGTACTTTCTCTTACCGTGACGTGAATGTGAATCCCCCGCGCCGGCACGTCATGTAGTAGTAGAAATAATGCCATTGTTTTGCCATTTTGCAGGAACGGAGAATCAGAATGGACGGACCAGAGCGCTCCGAACGGCGCCTGGAAGAAGACGAGCGGCGGGCAGGCGGTCCTGATCAGCGGCTGCGCCGACACCCAGACGTCGGTCGACGGGATCGGCGACGAGCTCGTGGGCATGGGGGCCCTGACGTACAGCTTCTTCACGGCGGCGTTGTTCGCGCAGCGGACGCCCACCTACCCGCAGCTGCTGGCGACGATAAGGGAGATCATCCGCGAGCGCAACGCCGACGGCCGGGTCAACTGCAAGCTCCCCGCGCCCATCTGCTCGCTCGTCCGCAAGGTTATCAACTTCAGCGGCGTGCAGGAGCCGCAGCTGACTTCTTCGGACAAGTTCGACATCAATCGGACGCAATTTCTGCTATGAACCACCCACCTAATTACGGCAAGCTTTAGTGACAACTGACAAGTCAAACCGATGTACGGTCTTCGTGGTGAGACCTGGTTTGTGCTAGATCAGTCAAGTCTATGTGGCTTAGTCGCAGGCCATCCAGCGGTGCAGCTTGTGTTGTGCGTGTATTATTACATAGTCGTAACATATTTCTCAAGAATAAGAGATTTGGCGTTTTTATGTTTTAACTAGCAAAATGGTCCATGCGTTGCAACGAAAGAAAAAATTCATAATTTCCAATGGCCATGACCACATTTTGCTGCATCACCGAGATACACTATCACTCTCATTTTCGTGAAATCGTGAATAATTTTTGAAAATCACGAACATTTTTTAAACTCATGAACATATCTGAAATCATGAAAATTTTCAAATTCATGAACATTTTTAAAGGTTTCAAACATTTTCTAAAATCATGAACATTTTTGAATTCATGAACGTTTCGTACTATTTGCAAAAAAATGTGACCATTTGTTAAAACATTTTTCTTGAATAGGCGAACATTTCTAGAATTGATGAACATTTTTTTGAAAATTGGTGGAACATATTTGAAATTGATGAACATTTTTTTAACTGCATGATCATTTTTTTTGAATCAGCGAAAATTTTATGAATCAATAAACTATTTGGTAAGTCATGATTTTTTTTTTTAGTTTTTAGGATATTTTTCAATTCATGAACATTTTTTGAATAGCCAAAATTTTGTTCAATTTCATTAATTTTTTAATACATGAACTTTTTGATAAATCATGAACATTTTTTGTTTTCTCAAACATTTGTTTTCAAAATTGTGAACATTGTTTGAATATGCAAACTTTTTTAGAAAATTCTGAACATTTTCTGAATCCACAAACATTTATGAATTATTAAACATTTTATTTCAAAATTCGCATTTTTAAAAAATTTCTGAAATTTTTTGAAGTCCCCAAATATTTAAAGTAGAAAAAATGGGACACGGAAAAGGAAAATGAAAAATAAAAAAATGAAATTTAAAAAACAGGCCGCCCAGACATGGGCCGGCCTAAACAGACGTGTTGTGTCTTCTCCCAGCGTGCAGAGCATAGTATAGAATGTTCCTACTACATGGGCTGGCCCTGGCGGGGTTTCCACTGTGTGAATGCTGCACTGTTCTTTCTTTATCTCATCATGTGGTTGCTAGAATCATATCCCCACTCAGTCCTCCATGCGGTTTGTTAATGTTCATGGTGCTACATGCATTCAATTCTCCTACCAAAAAGAAAAAACAAACATGACCGTTCCTGCAAACATGCTTGATGTTCATTCAAATCATAGCCTTTTTTGGCTCAATTTATAGCACTATAAAAAGGGGCATGGAGTTGAGAAGAGAGATGCACGCAACATCAACACAGAGCAAGCAACTTCGTAGCCATACAGATAAGCCAAGCCATGGAGTGTGGTCACTGTGGCGAGGGCGTGTCCGTCCCGCGGGGAGCACGCGCTGTGCATTGCGTGCAATGCCGCGGGGTGCGCTGTTTACCAAAGGTTATATGCATATGGTTAGCTTACGACCAACTCCTTCGAAGGCTTACTATACTACATAATCAATTTCTTCAAATGATGGAAGGCTCAAAATCAAATAATGGAGCAAAGTGATGAATGCGCACACGCAACTAATTGGAGACAACATGAATGTGCGCAAGCCACAAGTTGGAGATAGGTTTATCTCCATTCTCCATTATGAAGATGGACCGATTTATCTCTTTTATGGTATTTTACCTAGGATACAGGAGTAGGTCCTAGGTATTAAGAACAATTAGTTAGTGTTGATTATGACTATGATGATGATGAGAAGTTGTTATTATGTTCTACAATGTGTTAGAGTTGATGATGATGATGATGAGGAGTTGTGATTATGACTAGTGACCAAGTTGTTATATGATGTCTCATGGACGAGATGATGATGAGGAGTTGTTATATGACAATGATGTATTATGATGATAAGCTGTTAATGATATGATTATTATGATGATGATGATCATGGTGAGTTATTATATCATTGGGTGAAAGAACCGCAGATTAGTTTCAAGTGGATGGATCCAAAGTGACCAAGTCACGCTAATCCATGACTTGGTCACTTTGGATCCATCCACTTGAAACTAATCCACGGTTCTTTCACCCAGTGATGTAATAACACATTATAATGTAAAACAATCTCTAAATTGCTATTGTACGAAAACTTATACCAGAGGAGAAGCTTCATAGGCAGAAGAATAAGTGCTATAAAGATCAACATGGTTAAACCGGAAGACAATGCCGGGTTATACAAATTGTGAACATATACTGGCAGCTTAACAAGGGGACTAATGCTATATGGCGGGTTACGGCTTATCGTATGAACCGCCCGCACGTTTTTAGTATGACAGATTTATAAGTGAATTTTTGCTAAGTGATGGACAAACAGGTTCCACGGATTAGTGCTAAGATTTTGGATCTACAGCAGTTTGGAAAAGAAAATAAATTCTAAACCTAAGGTGGCGGAAGCAGAAGAACTCGTGTGCTTAGAGGAGATCTTGTACAGAGGGGATATCTTCTACAATTGGAGACGAATGCTAAAACTGCTACCGCATAGCTTCGGAATTGTGTTCAGATCCAGCTACGTGATCTAAAGAGGAAAATGAAGAACATCGAAGAACTCCGATGAACTGAGCAAACCCTAGTACAGATCTAAGGCAAAGCGAAATGAGTACATGTTGATGCTCATGAGCATCGGGAGTGCGCCGCGTCTCTCTGGTCCGTTCAGGTCGATGCAGCGGCCGGAGTTGGTGACGTTGGACGAAGATGGCGATGGCGGAGCTCGGGTCTGCAGAGGTGTTGCGAGGAGGAAGATGAAGACGAGGAGGCAAGAGTAAAAAGTGAAAAGAAGGACCCCCTGTCCCTATTTATAAGGAAGTGGATAGATGGCATGCGCGGGAATCAAGGAGGTCAAAAAATGATTATGTGGCTATGTGGACGCCTCGATTTTCAGGAGGTCTATTAAGATAAAGATATGTGTAGATGTCCTGGGCTTTGTGTGGATTTAATGTGCAATGATGTCATGGCGGGTTAATACGATTCTGAGATGTGAAGTCATGGATGTTGGGGAACGTAGTAATTTCAAAAAATTTCCTACGCACACGCAAGATCATGGTGATGCATAGCAACGAGAGGGGAGAGTGTTGACCACGTACCCTCGTAGACCGAAAGCGGAAGCGTTAGCACAACGCGGTTGATGTAGTCGTACGTCTCATGATCCGACCGATCAAGTACCGAACGTACGGCACCTCCGAGTTCAGCACACGTTCAGCCCGATGACGTCCCTCGAACTCCGATCCAGCCGAGTGTTGAGGTAGAGCTTCGTCAGCACGACGGCGTGGTGACGATGTTGATGTTCTACCGACGCAGGGCTTCGCCTAAGCACCACTACAGTATTATCGAGGTGGACTATGGTGGAGGGGGGCACCGGGGTGCCCCCTGCCCCCGTATATAAAGGAGCAAGGGGGAGGCCGGCCAGCCCTCTATGGCACGCCCTCAAGAGGGGAATCCTACTAGGACTCCAAGTCCTAGTAGGTTTCCACCTAAAGGGAGAGAGGGGGAAGGAAGGAGAGGGAGAGGAAGAGGGAAAGGGGGGCGCCGCCCCAGCTCTCCTAGTCCAATTCGAACCAGAGGAGGAGGGGCGCGCGGCCTGCCCTAGGCCGCCCCTCTCTCTCTCCACTAAGTCCCATCGAGGCCCATTAGTTCCCCCGGGGTTTCCGATAACCCTCCGGCACTCCGGTTCTATCCGAAACTTCTCCGGAACACTTCCGGTGTCTGAATATACTCATCCAATATATCAATCTTCATGTCTCGACCATTTCGAGTCTCCTCGTCATGTCCGTGATCACATCCGGGACTCCGAACAACCTTTGGTACATCAAAAAATATAAACTCATAATAAAACTGTCATCGTAACGTTAAGCGTGCGGACCCTACGGGTTCGAGAACTATGTAGACATGACCGAGACATGTCTCCGGTCAATAACCAATAGCGGAACCTGGATGCTCATATTGGCTCCCACATATTCTACGAAGATCTTTATCGGTCAGACCGCATAACAACATACGCTGTTCCCTTTATCATCGGTATGTTACTTGCCCGAGATTCGATCATCGGTATCTCAATACCTAGTTCAATCTCACATCGACAAGTCTCTTTACTCGCTTCGTAATACATAGTCCCAACTAACTCATTAGTTGCAATGCTTGCAAGGCTTAAGTGATGTGTATTACCGAGAGGGCCTGTAGATACCTCTCCTACAATCGGAGTGACAAATCCTAATCTCGAAATACGCCAACCCAACATGTACCTTCGGAGACACCAGAGAGCACCTTTATAATCACCCAGTTACGTTGTGACGTTTGGTAGCACACAAAGTGTTCCTCCGATAAACGTGAGTTGCATAATATCATAGTCATAGGAACATGTATAAGTCATGAAGAAAGCAATAGCAACATACTAAACGATTGTGTGCTAAGCTAACAGAATGGGTCATGTCAATCACATCATTCTCCTAATGATGTGATCTTGTTAATCAAATGACAACTCATGTCTATGGCTAGGAAACATAACCATCTTTGATCAACAAGCTAGTCTAGTAGAGGCATACTAGTGACACTGCTTGTCTATATATATTCACACATGTATTATGTTTAGTTAATACAATTCTAGCATGAATAATAAACATTTATCATGATATAAGGAAATAAATAATAACTTTATTATTGCCTCTAGGGCATATTTCCTTCAGCCTCCCACTTGCACTAGAGTCAATAATCTAGATTACACAAGAATGATTCTAACACCCATGGAGCCTTGGTGCTGATCATGTTTTGCTCGTGGAAGAGGCTTTGTCAACGGTCTCGCAACATTCAGATCCGTATGTATCTTGCAAATTTCTATGTCTCCCACCGGACTAGATCCCGGATGGAGTTGAAGCGCCTCTTGATGTGCTTGGTTCTCTTGTGAAATCTGGATTCCTTCGCCAAGGCAATTGCTCCAAGATTGTCACAAAAGATTTTCATTGGACCCGATGCACTAGGTATGACACCTAGATCGGATATGAACTCCTTCATCCGGACTCCTTCATTTGCTGCTTCGAAGTAGCTATGTACTCCGCTTCACACGTAGATCCCGCCACGACGCTTTGTTTAGAACTGCACCAACCGGCGGCTCCACCGTTCAATGTAAAGACGTATCCGGTTTGCGATTTAGAATCGTCTGGATCAGTGTCAAAGCTTGCATCAACGTAACCATTTACAATGAGCTCTTTGTCACCTCCATAAATGAGAAACATATCCTTAGTCCTTTTCAGGTACTTCAGGATGTTTTTGACCGCTGTCCAGTGATCCACTCCTGGATTACTTTGGTACCTGTTGGGGATGTAACTACTGAATATAAACCGCCCTGAAGGGGCCGGTTTACCCTCGGCCATAATTGGGGCCCACGAAGACTCAGAAGGTGGCGATTCTTTGTCAGAGCTTAGAGGCCCGGAGCCTGTGGGGCGAATTAGGGCCCATAATGGTAAAACCGCCATAACCATGTAACTTGTGTTGTAAGATAAGAGAAAGAAGAGACCGAGCCGAACACTTGTATGAGCCGGCCTCGGGACTCTGTAGACCGGCCGGACGTCAACCCGTGTATATAAGGGGACGACCCGACGGTTTGAAGACAGACAACAACAATTCGAGGCTTAGGCGAAGCTATTGCTCCCTAGTCGCCAAAATCACATCAATCCCATCACAAACTAGACGTAGGCTTTTACCTTCATCGAAGGGGCCGAACTAGTATAAACTCTCGTGTATTTGCGTCCGCTTTAACCCCTCTAAGTTAACCCGTACGATGGCCCCGCGACTAAGTCCTTTCATGAGGACATCTGCCGTGACAATTCCACGACAGTTGGCGCCCACCGTGGGGCTATCGCACGATGGTTTGATGATCTTAAAGGGCAAGTTCGAAGGACTCAAAGGCTATGTTGTGGGCCGGATGACCAAGAGTCGTCGCGGCAAGCTCTACATCGACGATGCAGGTTGGGGCCCCGAGGCCGGCTCGATTGAGTACGGGTACCGGGTCCCCTTTGGTGGCATACACGTGTTCATCGGCAAGATCGGTGAGCCAGGGCCTGGGCCGGACATCTGCACCGACCTCGTCGAGACGGCTCGGGCGAAGAAGAATCCTGCCCGCTAAACCGGTTGTCAGGCATGCTTTCGTGGGAGTCATCCACGGAGGAGACTATGAGGGCGGATCAGCATCTGGTGGCGAAACCGTTGTCTACTCTAATGACGAGTCGTCGACCGGGGAAACTAAGTCTTTGTACCAGCTGCAAGATGGCCAGATCAGGGGCTGTTCCGACGTGAGAGTATTCCGGACCCCTTTGATCTGCCCAACCGGCTTGGAATATTCATGGCCGGTACACAAGCGACACTTCACTCTTCGACCGCCGCGCCAATGGTCGCCGGTTCAACAGCAGCGATGGCAGCCGGGCAGAGGCCTGCGCCCGCCGGCTCAAGTTTTATCGTAGCTATTTGATGCATTGGCTGTGCTCATGGCGAGGGCTAACCCGGCAGATCAAGACCTGCATAATGCGGAGATTGCAAAGGTGAAGGAGCAGATCACTCGGGCTAAAGCGGATCCGGCAGCCGCAGACGTTAGGATGGTGGCGAGCGGGCCGCTTTGGATGCGCA
Source organism: Aegilops bicornis (assembly GCA_021605145.1). NCBI lineage: Eukaryota > Viridiplantae > Streptophyta > Magnoliopsida > Poales > Poaceae > Aegilops > Aegilops bicornis. The sequence goes on from CM038672.1 coordinate 68,918,958, forward strand.
GCTTATAGGCTCATCTGGATCGTAAACGCGTCGCATGAAGTCATGAAAAGAAAGTACAGATCCCGCTTGCCCTCGGTTTTCGAGGAAGAGACCTCTTCAACACCCCAGAGCGGGACCAGTAATCCGCCGCGGTGGTGAACCGGGCGGAAGCACTGGACGGGCGGCGCCGATTCAGCCCGTGTGATAGATCTGCTCGCCATCATGCGGCGCGCCTCAGGCTGTGCAAACACCTCTGGTCACTACTCCAACCCGATGGATAACCTTGTTGCGGCTGCGGCACGGTTGGAGGCGATTCCAATCGAAGGCGATTCACCACAGGCGGTAGAAACACGCCGGGTCAAAGAGCTCCTTAGGACGGCCCTGGCCCAACAGGAAGCGTACTCATACATCCGTGATCGGATCCACTCCACCCCCCGCCCAAGCCGGAGTTATAGCCGGCACGCAGATGAACCGGCCGTGTCAAGTAATGCGCAGCGCGGTGCACCTCGCGGCAACAACCCGGCGGGTGGCTTCAAAACGCTCAAGAGGTGGTGGACCGGCAAGGGCACGAGGGAGGCCGAGTTAGAAAGACAAAGATGAGGATCATTAGCTCGCGCGGTTCGATCGACCATCTTCGAGCTCGGGGTTACTTCTGGCTCTTTGGGGGTGCCTTGCCTCGTCCCCGCTTTATGCAATGTACGCTTGCCCAAAGACTTCAAGGGGCCACGCAAGGTGCCCAATTATACCGCCGATCTGGCTCCAGAAGCGTGGATAGAAAGCTATGAGATGGCCATGGAGATGCTGGATGTGGACGAAGCTGCGTGTGCAAAGTATTTCACCATGATGCTTGAAGGCATGGCCCGTACTTGGTTGAAAAACTTGCCACCCAATTCCATCAGTTCATGGACCCAGTTGCGGACCCGGTTCATTCAAAATTTCAAAGACACCTGTAAGCAGCCCATGTCTGTGGTGGACTTGGCGGCTTGTGTCCAGGCAGAGGGAGAATCCACAACCCGTTGGGTACGCCACGTTTCGGAAGTTTTACATTCTTCAGACCGGATCAACACTGATTCTGCGATCTTAACCCTAGAAGGCAACTGCCGGTTCAAACCTTTAAAATTGAAGCTGGGTCGCATGAAGCATTTTTGCAATGACGTGGGCACTCTCATGGGCGTTTTAGTGAAGTATGCTGATTCTGATAGTACCAAGGATCCCGAGTCTGAGGAGGATGATGAAACAGGGAAGGGAAATGTAACGGCAACTCCAGAGGCCAAAGACATCGATCGGCGGGTAATGGAGGAAACAAGCGTAAGGCGAATGGTAACATGGGCTTCGTAGCCAACACCAACGTGCATGACAAGGGTCAACGGCGCAAGGGTAAACATCCGAACCGAGGTGGTGCGCCTAATCACAATCCGGACCGGTTGAATTATCTGCTGAATCAACCTCGTCTCAAGCATGGGACGAAGGAGGCGCCAGCAAACCACCTCTGGAAGGATTGTTACATTATGCAGGAGTTCAAAAGTTCTAATGCTTTCCGGTATGATCAAGGGCCCGCCGGCGGTTCAGGGTCCGGCCCGGGTTACGGTGGAGGAAATTCCGGTCCAGGGTTTAATGGTAATCCGGGCGGGCAGAACAATCAGAACAATCAGAACAATCAGAACAACCAAGGTGGTTACAATCAGCAGCAGCAGCAGTCGGGTTATCAAAGCAATCCGAAGCAGTTGAATGGTGGATAGTATCACGTCTTCACCACTAGCTTGGACAAGCGAGACCGGGAACTCGAAGCGGGCAGTCAACGTTGTTGAACCGGCCGTGCCGCATTACCTACGCTGGTCGAGCAGCCTATTGTGTGGAGTAGAGAGGATCATCCTCCCGGGTTGACAATCCGGGTCAGCTAGCCCTAGTGGTGGCGCCTCGTGGGAGGATACAAGTTCACCAAGGTGCTTATGGACGGAGGGAGCAGCATCAACATCCTGTATTATGAGACCTTCCGTCGTATGGGGTTAACGGATAAACATCTCAAGCCGTCCAATACGGTGTTTCATGGTGTGGTGCCCGCAAGTCGGCATATCCGGTTGGTAAAATAGCTCGAGGTGGCCTTTGGGGATGAACATGACTCGGATCGGAAACATTGACATTTGAAGTGGTGAAAATTCAAAGCCCTTACCACGCCTGCTTTGGGCGGCCGCTTATGCCAAGTTTATGGCGCGACCTTGTTATGTCTATTTGCAGCTAAAAATGCCGGGTCACAAAGGGACGATAACGATTCATGGGAGCCGCAAGATCGCTTTAGAGTGTGAGGAAGGTGATGCGGCTTACGCAGAGTCGGTTTGTGCCACCGAAGAGCTAAAGTACTATAAAGACAATGTTGATCCGGCGGATATGACCCCGTTGAAGAAGCCAACTACAGAGCACGATCCGGATCTGAAGTTTAAATCGGCGGCTGAGACTAACTTGTTGACTTTGTGCCCGGTGATTCGTCCAAGCAGTTCATCATCAGTGCTAACTTGGATCCTAAATGGGAAAGCGCGCTCATTGAGTTCATCCGTGAGAATCGGGACATTTTGCATGGAAGCCTTCGACATGCCGTGTGTACCGAGGAACTCGCTGAGCACACTCTTAATGTTGATCCCAAGTACAAACCGGTAAAGCAGTTTCTTCGCCGGTTTAACGAGGAAAGGCGCAAGGCCATTGGAGAAGAGGTTGCCAAGCTCTTAGCTGCAGGTTTTATCGTTGAAGTTTTCCATCCAGAGTGGCTTGCTAATCCGGTGTTGGTCCTTAAGAAAACGGCACTTGGCGCATATGTGTGGATTACACAGATCTTAACAAGGCTTGTCCAAGAGATCCTTTCGCCTCCCCCGCATTGACCAGATTATTGATGCTACAAATGGGTTGTGAGCGTTTGAGCTTTTTGGACGCCAGATTCTGGATATCATCAGATCAAAATGGCGGTTAAGGACCAGGAGAAGACATCGTTTATCACTCCCTTTGGAGCCTTCTGCTATGTGTCTATGCCTTTTGGGCTCAAGAGCACCCAAGCAACTTATCAGCGTTGCGTACAGAATTGCTTGCACGGACAGATCGGCCGTAACGTGCATGCTTATGTGGATGATATTGTGGTTAAATCAAGGAATAAGGAGACACCGATTGAGGATCCGAAAGAAACCTTTGACAACTTGCGGTGTACAAGATGATGCTTAACCCGCCAAATGTGTTTTCGGTGTTCCGCAGCAAGTTATTGGGTTTTCTTGTGTCCAACAGGGGATTGAAGCTAATCCGGAGAAAATTACGGCTATCACCTCCTTGGCTAAGCCAAAGTGCATTAATGATGTCCAACGTTTGGCGGGTCGGATTGCCGCGCTTAAGCCGGGTTTATCACCGCCTCGGAGAGAAGGCCATTCCTTTGTACCAGATGTCAAGAAGATGGATCGGTTTGTCCGGAGTTCACCACCCGATGAAGCATTGGAGGATTTAAAGCGGCAATTGGCCAACCCGCCTGTTCTCGCCGCTCCAATTGACAAGGAGCCGCTTCTGCTATATGTTGCTGCTAATGCCAGGGCAGTTAGCGTAGCCGTTGCGGTAGAGCGGAAGGAGGCAGGGAAGGAGTATCCGGTTCAACGTCCGGTTTATTACATCAGCGAGGTGCTCATTGAGTCCAAGCAGATATCCGCATTGGCGTAAGCTGGTGTATGGAGTTTTTATGGCAAGTCGGAAGTCAAGCGGTATTTTCAAGGGCATCCCATCACGGTGGTCAGTTCAGCTCCCTTGGGCGATATCATACAGAACCGGGAAGCGACTGGCCGGATTGCTAAGTGGGCCATAGAGCTTGGGCCGCACGGTTTAAGGTATTTGCCTCGGACGGCAGTAAAATCCTGTGCACCGTGGATTTCATTAATGATTGGACGGAGTTACAAGCGCTCAAGAAAAGCCGGATCATACCTATTGGACCATCCACTTTGACGGGTCCAGGCAGTTGGAGGGCTCGGGGGCTGGAGTTGTGTTAACTTCCCCACGAGGTGAAAAGTTTTTTTATGTCCTCCGCTTAATGTTCCCTTGTACTAACAATGCAGCTGAGTATGAAGCCTTGCTCCATGGTCTTCGGATGGCTAAGGAGATGAATCTAAGCCGGGTTAAGTGCTTTGGTGACTCGGACTTCAGGCCCAACAAGTGTCGTGCACTTGGGATTCCAAAGACCCACTCATGGCTGCATATCGTCGGGAGGTGGATGTTGTTGCAGGTCATTTTAAAGGCTATCGTGGACCATGTGGATCGTCGGAAGAACGAAGCGGCGGACGCTTTAAGCCGGTTGGGCTCTCAACGCAAACCGTCCCGCCTAATGTCTTCCTTGATTTATCGCACAATCCGCCACCAAGCTTCCCGATGAAGTAGATTTGGCTATTCCCGATCCGGAGGCTCGGTTGGTGGCAGCCCCGCATGTCATTCCGGATTGACGCTCCCTTATTTGGCGTACATGAGGCGGGCGAAGTTACCGTAAGATGAGACGTTGGCCCGACAGATAGTTCGGCGGTCTAAGTCTATGACCATTGTTAATGGCGAGTTGCATCATTGCAGTGTGTCAGGGGCGTTTCAGCGTTGTGTGTCCCCTGAGGAAGGCTGTGAAATATTGCGTGATCCACGAAGGGGACTGTGGTCACCACGCTGGTTCAAAATCCTTGGTGGCTAAGGCGCCCGCCATGGTTTTTATTGGTTGACCGCCCATGCCGATGCGGAAGATCCGCCAAAGCGATGTGATGGTTGCCAAGTTTTCTAGACGCGTGCTCATATACCGCCCAAGAATTGAGGATGATTCCAATTACTTGGCCGCTTATGCAGTTGGGGTTGGACATGGTGGGACCTTTTAAAAGGTCCAAGGACAAGAAGACACACTTGCCGGTAGCAATCGACAAATTTACAAAGTGGGTCGAGGCAGAGCACATTAGCAAGTGTGATGCGCCACGGCGGTTCAGTTCATCAAAAGGGTGATCTTCCGGTTTGGGTTTCCACACGTATCATCACGTATAATGGTACCAATTTGTCCAAAGGTGCCATGAAGGAGTTTTGTGAACGTGAGCACATCCGCTTGACGCTTTCTTGAAAGAGCTCACCCACAGTCCAATGGTCAAGGTAACGAGCTAATCAGGAGATCCTCGAGAGGTATCAAGCCCCGCTTATGGTCCCTTTATAGAGGACGCCCGGGCTGTTGGGTAGAAGAGCTACCATCCGTGTTATGGAGTATAAATACTACCCCTAACAGATCCACCGGATACACACCGCTCTTTATGGTCTATGGAGCGGAGGCGGTCCTCCCCAGCGATATCCGTTATGACTCGCCTCGTGTGGCAGCCTATGTTGAGGCGTATAACGAGGCGGCACGACAGACGCTTTGGATCGACCGGATGAAGAACAAGATATGGCGGCCGCCGCTCGGCGATTTACAGCCAGGATCTTCGCCGGTATCACCGACGGGTCGTAACCGTAACCTTTCAAGAAGGAGACTTGGTGCTTCGGCTCATTCAAGACCAGACAGATATGCACAAGCTATCCCCACCTTGGGAAGGGCCTTTTATGGTCAGCAAGAATCTGCACAACGGGTCATACTATCTGATTGATGTTCGAGAGCATAAAGACTCACGACGCCGAAGAGGAGACCAACAGCCATGGAACATAGCTCATCTTCGGCCTTATTATACCTGAGCCATCGGCTCTCCTTATGTACATATTATGACAATGTATATATTATGAATAAAAGCAATAAACCGGAGCCTCGGCTAAAGCGGGGTATCCGTTCTGTAAAAATACGGCTTGGGTACATGGAGTTGTTGTCTTAAAATGGCCTCCGGTTTATCCCTTGAGCTTGCTCTTCAGAAGCTTTTAGATGTCATCTGGGGGCTTGGTCGTGTCCGAACCAATGCAACACCTTTTGATAGGCGAAAGCCACCAGATCACTTGGGGACATGGTCAAGTCTCGAACCACCACGCCTCTTGGTCGGCCCGAGGTCATAGAGTCACTTGGGGCTTGGTCGAACCCGAGCCATTGCCACGCCACTTGATCGGCATAATGCCACGGTTTCAGCTTGGGGACCCGCTGACTTGAACCATAGCTACACCTTATTGGGAGCTTGGTCGTGTCCGACCATGGTAACGCTTATCCGATCGGCTCAGTAAAGCCTCTTTTTGCAAACGGTTTTATCATTGACTTTGCTTTCGTATTTTTTCATAACTATTATTAAAATCGGTTCAACCAGTCCATTGACGGAATTTGGTTTATTTTTTAATCCGGAGATAACTTTTCCGGTTTGATTTTTCCTGTTAAACATCCCATTATGGAGTAACAGGGGGCTTAACATGACCCGGCATGGTTTACCTGGTAAACCGGCATTGTAAACACATGAGCTGTTGTCTCCTTTGACGGTAATGGTTTATACAACCTCCGCTTCAAGGTTGGCTCAGCCAACTGCATGCCCGACACAAGGTGTATTTTTGTATCACAAAATTTTGATCATATACCTAAATATTTCCTTACATATACATATGAGCGTCACAAGTCGGGCGACACAAGCCGCCGTGGCAGTTTAAGAATTTGTGATTGCAGTGCAAAATAGATTGAAGGTTTCGATTATTCAATCAAAAGTATCAGCACCTCTCGCTGAAGGTTGCGCATCAAGGCATAAAGGCATATTCAAAAACAAAAGTGCTGGCTATTCTATTACAAGGCCTTCCGAGGCCCAACATTTCGAATGGCGTTATGACTAGCAGCTTATGATGCATCAACCGCTTGACGGATTAAGCTTCCTCGCCGGGTTGACGTGAAGAAGATGGGTCGTCTGGCGCCGGTTCAACTTCTTCCTCTTCATCACCCAATGGCGGAAGTCATTGGTAGACCGATCAATCCGGTTTAAAGCACGAAGACAGCCTCTTCACTTATAAGCTCAGCCGGATCAACGTCGAGGCATAAGTGTGCTTACGGATTGGAGGAACAAGGTTACGCACTTACGGAATGACAAATTCCACCCGCCTGTTGTTTAAATCATAGAAAGAGCGGTAAACCGCCAGTTGGCTTCGCCGCTGACTCGCCAGAGGACGCATCTCCTTTGTTATTCGCTTGAGGGCGTCACTATCAAAGGCTTCGCTTTCTTCTTGAGCGCCGGGGAAGCCCTTGGCTATGTCACCGGATCAAGGTCCGCTATCCATGCCTTGGCGCGAGTTAGAGCCAATAAAGTGCCACCGGGTCATGGATCGCTTCAACTCTTCAAGTTGTGCCGGAATCATGGATAGCCGGTCCAGTGTATCTTTGATCAGGGACGGAGCTGTGTTATCATACGACGTAGCACATATGACCCGCTGGGTGCCGGTATACAGCTGCTCAATCAGCGTGTATGCAGCCTTGAGCTTCTTCCGCATGTCAGAGCCTGGATGAGCAATACGTTTCCCTATACCGGTTTAAGACAGCTTAGGTTAAATCGGGCGGAAATATCAAAACAGAATAGTAATCGGTGAAAATCTCTTACCAAAGATCGCAGAGGTCATGGCATTAATTTGGCGCTTTAGTCCGGTGAGCTCTTCTGTCACCGGTTTAAGAGCCGCTCAAAGATCTTCCGCCTGCTTTAGCAAACCAGCCTTCTCGGTGTCCCGGTTGGCCTGCTCGGATTTATACCACTCCTTGAGCTGCTCCATAGTGGTCAAGGCAGTTTTCAATTCATCCTTGGCCTTGGTGGCTTCGCTTGTTGAGTCTTCAGATTGGCACGAAGGTCCTTGAGTTGTACGGTTTCTTGGTATATCTCACTCTGATAAAAATGGATCACGTTAGTTGTTTCATTATGAAGTCCCAAGCTCAATACAGGTATTCAACTTGGCACTTGGGGGCTAATGGCTAATTGATCTCATCTTGCTATGGTGATACAAGTTAAGTCCCGGTTTAACTATGCTAAGTTGAACCGGCCCTTGGGGGCTACAACACTGAAGTTTGAGACGTATGAGTTTTATATTAAGTCCCGGTTTAACTATGCTAAGTTGAACCGGCCCTTGGGGGCTAGTACACAACAAAAGTACAAGAGAGGCATAACTCCTTACCTCATAGCGTTCCTTCATACGATTCACCAGACCGGCTTCGAAGTCACGACTTGTGTAGAGTCGGTTCAGGAAGCCGGAGTGAAGTTCTTGGGCAGAGAAGTTATCATAAGCTGACAGATCAGTTTTTCCCTTCTCTTTACTCATGGCAGTAGACTCTTCCTTGGCGCTGTGTTTTGATAAAGCGACCGGATTGCCAGGGGCGGTATAGGCGGTGCCCGTTACTACGACATCATCATCTTTGGCCGGGCTGGCCGGATTGGCATTCTTCCTTGGGCTTGGTGTTTTCATACCTGTGCTCGGCGTTTCAAAGAATCTGCTACTGTTCCGCTGCAGGACTCGGCGGAGCAGGATGTGAGGTTTCCACTTGGGCATCCGGTTCAACCTCTGGCGGATTAGCATTGTCGTCTTGGTTCAACCCGGCAGAACTGTTTTTACCAATTTCAGGCTTTTCGCCATGGTGCTCTGGAGTCTTCTCCGGATCAGCATCCATGAGGGTCAAGGGTTTTCGCCTTCTTACTTAAGCGAGCCTTGGTGCTGCAATATTCAGAGTTAGAGTATGATGAACCGACAAATGCGAAGAAAACAAAAAAGAGCATTATGCTTACCCCGCAGCAACTTTAAGAGGAGGCAGTTGAGTAGTTGATGAACCGCCAGATGAGTTGGAAGAGGCCTGATAATTCGGATCAGACGGATCGAGAGGACATCGGAAGAAACCTTTCAAAGGATAACACTTTTCAGGAGAACAAATCACCTCTGGACGACGCTTCCGGGTTGGGTTGTCAGGTAAACCGGACGATGTAATTTGTTGACCATTGTGCGGTCAAACGGCTCTTCAGCCTCTTGTGTCTTCAAAGAAAGGTTCGGATTCAAATGAGCACGGAGTGAGATTTTTTCACTTTCCGGACTGTGCGGCGTAATTCTTTTAACCGCACAAGATCAGATTCGGAAGAAAGAAGGATTACCTCAACAGGATCGGCATGATCGCTTCAAAGATCATCCCGGGAATTGAAACCGTCAATAGGATGAAGGATAAAAGGGACAAAGTAAATCAAGCTTTACCTCAGCTCGAATCTTCTTCTTCCGGCGGATCAGAAGACTCGGCGGTTTTCCTCTTACCAGCTCTCTTGGTGGTCTTGGACTTTACACGAGGAACCCGGGCCGGTATGGTTCGTTTCCAGAAGGAGCTGTTAGCCTGAGAAGTAACAAGGATTAATATATATCAATAAGGCATTAATATCAGAAGAGCGATGAGCGGAGCCTTACCGCAGGCGGTTTGTTGGAAACACAGAATGGGGCCAACCCGGTTTGGCTGCAGATGGAGATCGGCTCATCGAGCATCTTCTTCACTGTCTCAGTGACTTCAAGCTCAGTTATTGGTAGCTCGTGACGTCTTTGAGGGTCTTTGACGCTACCAGTGTATTCGTGCATCAATCCGGGGCGGCGGCTTAATGGCAAGATGCCCCAAGAAACCCAACATCGAACAAGGTCAATACCGGTTAAGCCATTGGCCATTAGAGCCCGGAGTTTGATAATTTGAGGCGCAAAATTCTTCTGTTCTGCGGCGGTCAAGCGTAAAGGCAATGGGTGATGGTTGCTAAGCCGGTGAGGGCGGTAGCCCGGCAAGGGGTTCTCGCTATTAGGAGCGGTATTCCGGCAATAGAACCAGGTTTGGTTCCAATCTTTCGGATGGCTATGGTGTTTTGGCGTGAGGAAAGTCTACTTCCTTCCTTTTACGGATTGAAACGCCACCCGGTTCCGTGTTAGGACCATCCGAAAACTCCATACGGCGGTTCAAATGAAAGAAATCCGGAACAGCTCCACAGATGGTTCTTCTTGAAGATAGACTTCACGTAAAACTTGGAAATTGCATATATTGGACATGAGTTCGGACCAATATCTTGTGGATGGAGTTGGAAACTTGCGAGGACATCCGGAAGAATTTTGATCCGGGCGGGCTGAATCCCGGTCTAAGTGCTGCATAAATACAATTACTTCTCCTTCTTGAGGTTCAGGAGGGCATTCGGTATCCTAACACGCCAATGGAGGACATTTTGGAGGCTAAAGCACCGGTGGTGACATATCCATTGAGTTGCGTCTCGATGATCTTGGACCGGACCCAATTGCAAGTCGAGAATTGTTTGGCCATTCCTAAGAAGAAAAGCTGCGAAAGGAAAAGTAAAAAGCGGTTCACCTTTAATGGTTCGGACATATTATACAATGCTAAACCGGCAATTTGGCGGTCGGCCCAATTTCCGGTTTAATCGAGGACTAATGGAGTATGGCGGATTAGCTATCAAAAAATTAAACCGCCCTTAGGAGGAAGAGATGAACTGGAAAATCTGCTAAGTGTGATGTAAACAGGTTTCACATATGAATGGAGTTAATTTGGATCTACCAAGATTCAAGAAGGAAAATTTCTGCGACCCATGCAAGCCTTATAAAGGGCGGGAAGTTCGTGCGTTCTAACAAGAGGGTCTGAACAAAAAGAAAGATGTGCAAAGTGCTAAACTGAAGGCGGAGCAGTTACTACACATGATATATGCTACGGTTGGATTAAAAAGCCATGGCAGAGCAGGTATGAAGAGACTAGGGATGAACACCTATGAACGACGATATGAACAGGAGCCTCAAGATGCAGATCTAGGGCATGAGGAGGAGCCTTACCCGATGCACAGAACAGCGGAGGAGCGCCAAGAGTCTCTTGTACAACCAGGTTGATGCAGCGGCCTTGCACTGATGCGGCGTTCGGAGGTCGGAGGCGACGGCGGAGCTTCAGAGCTGGAGCGTCGTGAGGAAGAAGAAGCGCGGAAGGAGGAAGAAGAGAAAGGGCCTTCCGGTCTATTTATAATGAGACGGAGTAATTAACAGGCGCGAGAATCGAGGAGTTGAAAGCGGCAGACGGCAGAGCGGTCGCCTCGATTTCCGGGATAGTATTAAATGAAGGGAATCTTACTGTTTGGGCTTCTTTAATAAAGATGACGTCAAGATGCTCTGTTGCTGTGGTCGGAGGATGACGTCACGGCGGTTTAAGCAGATGGCGGTTTACGAAATATGAAGGAAGATATTCAGAGTTTCCTAAGATGTTGAAGATTAACATGAACAGGTTCAAGTCAATCTGGGGCCTAATGTTGGGGATGTAACTACTGAATATAAACCGCCCTGAAAGGGGCCGGTTTACCCTCGGCCATAATTGGGGCCCACGAAGACTCAGTAGGTGGCGATTGTCAGAGAGCTTAGAGGCCCGGAGCCTGTGGGCTAATTAGGACCCATAATGGTAAAACCGCCATAACCATGTAACTTGTGTTGTAAGATAAGAGAAAGAAGAGACCGAGCCGGACACTTGTATGAGCCGGCCTCGGGACTCTGTAGACCGGCCGGACGTCAACCCGTGTATATAAGGGGACGACCCGTCGGCGGTTTGAAGACAGACAACAACAATTCGAGGCTTAGGCGAAGCTATTGCTCCCTAGTCGCCGAAATCACATCAATCCCATCACAAACTAGATGTAGGCTTTTACCTTCATCGAAGGGGCCGAACTAGTATAAACTCTCGTGTCTTTGCGTCCGCTTTAACCCCTCTAAGTTAACCCGTACGATGGCCCCGCGACTAAGTCCTTTCATGAGGACATCTGCCATGACAATTCCACGACAGTACCTCCCTGCCAGACTTACAACAAGGCACACATCAGGTCTGGTACACAGCATTGCATACATGATAGAGCCTATGGCTGAAGCATAGGGAACATCTTTCATTTTCTCTCTATCTTCTGCGGTGGTCGGGCATTGAGTCTTACTCAACTTCACACCTTGTAACACAGGCAAGAACCCTTTCTTTGCTTGATCCATTTTGAACTTCTTCAAAACTTTGTCAAGGTATGTGCTTTGTGAAAGTCCAATTAAGCGTCTTGATATATCTCTATAGATCTTAATGCCTAATATGTAAGCAACTTCACCGAGGTCTTTCATTGAAAAACTCTTATTCAAGTATCTCTTTATGCTATCAAGAAATTCTATATCATTTCCAATCAGTAATATGTCATCCACATATAATATTAGAAATGCTCTGAGAGCTCCCACTCACTTTCTTGTAAATACAAAGCTTCTCCAAAAGTCTGCATACAAAACCAAATGCTTTGATCACACTATCAAAGCGTTTATTCCAACTCCGAGAGGCTTGCACCAGTCCATAAATGGATCACCGAGCTTGCACACTTTGTTAGCTCCCTTTGGATTGACAAAACCTTCTCGTTGCATCATATACAACTCTTCTTCCGTAAATCCATTCAGAATGCAGTTTTGACATCCATCCGCCAAATTTCATAATCATAAAATGCGGCAATCACGACATGATTCGCATGGACTTAAGCATCGCTATGGGTGAGAAGGTCTCATCGTAGTCAATCCCTTGAACTTGACGAAAACCTTTTGCAACAAGTCGAGCTTTGTAGACAGTAATATTACCGTCAACATCAGTCTTCTTCTTGAAGATCCATTTATTCTCAATTGCTTGCCGATCATCGGGCAAGTCAACCAAAGTCCACACTTTGTTCTCATACATGGATCCCATCTCAGATTTCATGGCTTCAAGCCATTTTGCGGAATCTGGGCTCACCATCGCTTCTTCATGGTTCGTAGGTTCATCATGATCTAGTAGCATGACTTCCAGAACATGATTACCGTACCACTCTGGTGCAGATCTTACTCTGGTTGATCTACGAGGTTCAGTAACAACTTGATCTGAAGTTTCATGATCATCATCATTAACTTCCTCACTAATTGGTATAGGTGTCACAGAAACCGGTTTCTATGATGAACTACTTTCCAATAAGGGAGCAGGTATAGTTACCTCATCAAGTTCTACTTTCCTCCCACTCACTTCTTTCGAGAGAAACTCGTTCTCTAGAAAGGATCCATTTTTAGCAACAAATGTCTTGCCTTCGGATCTGTGACAGAAGGTGTACCCATGATCTCCTTTGGGTATCCTATGAAGACACATTTCTACGATTTGGGTTCGAGCTTATCGGGTTGAAGCTTTTTCACATAAGCATCACAACCCCAAACTTTAAGAAACGACAACTTTGGTTTCTTGCCAAACCACAGCTCAGAAGGCGCCGTCTCAACGGATTTCGATGGTGCCCTATTTAATGTGAATGCTTTGTCTCTAAAGCATAACCACAAAATGATAGCAAGAAATCAAGAAGAGACATCATAGATCGCACCATATCCAAAGAAAGTACGACACTGACGTTCGGACACACCATTACTGTTGTGGTGTTCTGTGGCGTGAGTTGCGAAACTATTCCGCATTGTTTCAGATGTAGACCAAACTCGTAACTCAAATATTCTCCTCCATGATCAGATCGTAGAAACTTTATTTTCTTGTTACGATGATTTTCAACTTCACTCTGAAATTCTTTGAACTTTTCAAATGTTTCAGATTTATGTTTCATCAAGTAGATATACCCATATCTGCTTAAATCATCTGTGAAGGTGAGAAAATAACGATATCCACCACGAGCCTCAACATTCATCGGACCACATACATCTGTATGTATGATTTCCAACAAATCTATTGCTCTCTCCATAGTACCGGAGAACGGTGTTTTAGTCTTCTTGCCCATGAGGCACGGTTCGCAAGTACCAAGTGATTCATAATCAAGAGGTTCCAAAAGCCCATCAGTATGGAGTTTCTTCATGCGCTTTACACCGATATGACCTAAACGGCAGTGCCACAAATAAGTTGCACTATCATTATCAACTCTGCATCTTTTGGCTTCAACATTATGAATATGTGTATCACTACTATTGAGATTCATCAAAAATAGACCACTCTTCAAGGGTGCATGACCATAAAAGATATTACTCATATAAATAGAACAACCATTATTCTCTGATTTAAATGAATAACCGTCTCGCATCAAACAAGATCCAGATATAATGTTCATGCTCAACGCTGGCACCAAATAACAATTATTTAGGTCTAAAACTAACCCCGAAGGTAGATGTAGAGGTAGCGTGCTGACCACGATCACATTGACTTTGGAACCGTTTCCCACGCGCAAGATCGTCACCTCGCCCTTGGTGGGTGTTCGCTAATCCGTAGTCCTGTTTCGAGTTGCAAATATTAGCAACAGAACCAGTATCAAATACCCAGTGCTCTGCGAGCTCTAGTAAGGTACACATCAATAACATGTATATCACATATACCTTTGTTCACCTTGCCATCCTTCTTATCCGCCAAATACTTGGGGCAGTTCCGCTTCCGATGACGATGCGCTTGCAGAGAAGCACTCGATTTCAGCTTAGGTCCAGACTTGGGTTTCTTCTCCCGAGCAACAACTTGCTTGCTGTTCTTCTTGAAGTTCCCCTTCTTCTTCCCTTTTCCCTTTTTCTTGAAACTAGTGGTCTTGTTGACCATCAACACTTGATGCTCCTTATTGATTTCTACCTCCACAACCTTTAGCATTGCGAAGAGCTCGGGAATCGTCTTATCCATACCTTGCATGTTATAGTTCATCACGAAGCTCTTGTAGCTTGGTGGCAGTGATTGGAGAATTCTGTCAATGACGCTATCATCCGTAAGATTAACTCCCGGTTGAATCAAGTGATTATTATACCCGGACATCTTGAGTATATGCTCACCGACGTAACTATTCTCCTCCATCTTGCAGCTATAGAACTTATTGGAGACTTCATATCTCTCAATCCGGGCATTTTCTTGAAATATTAACTTCAACTCCTGGAACATCTCATATGCTCCATGACATTCAAAACGTCGTTGAGGTCCCGGTTCTAAGCCGTAAAGCATGGCACACTGAACTATTGAGTAGTCATCAGCTTTGCTCGCCAGACGCTCATAACATCCGGTGTTGCTCCTACAAAAGTTCGGCACCCAGCCGGTGCTTCCAGGGGCGTAATTCTTACGTGCAGCAATGAGGATAATCCTCAAATTACGGACCCAGTCCGTGTAATTGCTACCATCATCTTTCAACTTTGCTTTCTCAAGGAATGCATTAAAATTCAATGTAACAACAAAGACGGCCCATCTATCTACAATCAAACATAGACAGGCAAGATACTATCAGGTACTAAGTTCATGATAAATTTAAGTTCAATTAATCATATTACTTAAGAACTCCCACTTAGAAAGACATCCCTCTAATCCTCTAAGTGATCACGTGATCCAAATCAACTAAACCATAACCGATCATCACGTGAAATGGAGTAGCTTTCAATGGTGAACATCACTATGTTGATCATATCTACTATATGATTCACGCTCAACCTTTCGGTCTGAGTGTTCCGAGGCCATATCTGCATATGCTAGGCTCGCCAAGTTTAACCTGAGTATTCTGCGTGTGCAAAACTGGCTTGCACCCGTTGGAGATGGACGTAGAGCTTATCACACCCGATCATCATGTGGTGTCTGGGCACGACGAACTTTGGCAACGGTGAATACTTAGGGAGAAAACTTTTATCTTGAAATTTAGTGAGAGATCATCTTATAATGCTACCGTCAATCAAAGCAAGATAAGATGCATAAAAGAGAAACATCACATGCAATCAATATAAGTGATATGATATGGCCATCATCATCTTGTGCTTGTGATCTCCATCTCCGAAGCACCTCCATGATCACCATCGTCACCGGCACGACACCTTGATCTCCATCGTAGCATCGTTGTCGTCTCGCCAATCTTATGCTTCTACGACTATCGCTACCGCTTAGTGATAAAGTAAAGCATTACAGGGCGATTGCATTGCATACAATAAAGTGACAACCATATGGCTCCTGCCAGTTGCCGATAAATCGGTTACAATACATGATCATTGTCGGTGTCAAAACCGGCAGATCTCGGGTAGGGGGTCCCGAACTGTGCGTCTAGGCATATGGTAACAGGAGATGAGGGACACGATGTTTTACCCAGGTTCGGGCCCTCTTGATGGAGGTAAAACCCTACGTCCTGCTTGATTAATATTGATGATGTGTGTTACAAGAGTGGATCTACCACGAGATCAAAGAGGCTAAACCCTAGAAGCTAGCCTACGGTATGATTGTTGTTCGTCCTATGGAGTAAAGCCATCCGGTTTATATAGACACCGGAGAGGGCTAGGGTTACACAGAGTCGGTTACAATGGTAGGAGATCTACATATCCGTATCGCCAAGCTTGCCTTCCACGCCAAGGAAAGTCCCATCCGGACACGGGACGAAGTATTCAATCTTGTATCTTCATAGTCTTGGAGTCCGGCCGATGATGATAGTTCGGCTATCCGGACACCCCCTAGTCCGGAACTCCCTCAGTAGCCCCTGAACCAGGCTTCAATGACGACGAGTCCGGCGCACATGTTGTCTTCGACATTGCAAGGCGGGTTCTTCCTCCGAATAATTTATAGAAGATTGTGAACACCAGGATAGTGTCCGGCTCTGCAAAGATAAATTCCACATACCACAGAAGAGAGAATAAAATTACAAAAGAACAATCTGTTGGCGTGATACGTGGGCGTGACGTCGCACCACTACCAAGCCTTTACTCAAATTGTTTTTACTGTTCCACCTCGGTAGCGTTTAGCGACGCGGTTTCCTTGGCACGTCTTGTCGAAGCAGAGATCGTGTTCCCCTTATTCCGGGATTCCCATCAATACGAACGTGGGTAACCCAACCGCGCCATCGATTGTGACGCTTGGGAGATAAGCGAGTTTTACCAGGCCGGTGGGGACACATGTTTTTGTCCGCCCATATAAGGGGATAAAGATCCAACCCTTTTAACTGCGCCTTCTTCCTCCTTGGCTTATCCATCTCCGTGAACTCGAGCTCCAGCGCCCAAGTCCGCACTTCTCACCTCAACCTTCTCCAACTATGTCCGGAGCGGGAGGCAAGTGGATGGCCTCCTCCGTCATGGAGGGCAGATCCGAGAAGCTGCGCGACGCCGGATATTTGTCCAAAGCAACATCGCGATCGGCTCCCCGACGAGGGAGAGCTCATTCCCAACCCCAGGCCCCATGAGAGGGTAGTATTTCTTCCCCATTTCCTCCATGGACTGGGCTTCCCGCTTCATCCCTTTGTCCGGGGGCTCATGTTCTACTACGGCCTAGATTTCCATGATCTGGCCCCGAATTTCATCCTCAACATCTCGGCATTTATCGTCAGGTGCGAGGCCTTCCTTCGCATCCAGCCCCACTTCGGCTTGTGGCTCAAGACCTTGATGTCAAGCCGAAGGTTGTGAAGGGCAGCCAAGCGGAGTGCAGAGGCGCCATGGTGGATGGGATGTCTCACGTTACGTGGCTGGAGGGCACTTTCGTGGAAACCATCAAGGGGTGGCAATCGGGGTGGTTCTACATCACCGAGCTGCGTGACCCTGATTGGGCAGCGGCCCCCGAATTCAGATCTGGCATCCCTACACGGCTCACCTCCTGGAAAGAGAGTGGCCGGATTTGGGGGGATTCGGAGGAGCTGACCGGACTCCAAGCCTGTATCCAGAAGCTGGTGGACAAGAAGCTCAAGCTTGTCAATGTAGTCCAGGTCATGCTCATCCGCCGGATTCTCCCGTGCCAACGATGGGGCTTCAACATGTGGGAGTTTGATCCGGCGCAGCACCAGACCCTGAGCGGGCTCTTCGACACTATGTATGAAGATGTCTGGAAGGTGCTGTTCAAAGGCGCCGAAGCTCCCGCATCCGCTACCGAAGATCGCGGATTCCGCTCGCAGCGTCCAGCTGACGAGGTAAGTGATTTCACCACTTGTTTTCCATAGTTTGGCTCTATGCGGGATCTAAACTCCCTTTACCTTTGACAGGAATGGCTGGCGAAGGCCGAACGGATTATCTGTCCGGCCCCATCGCAAGAGGACCCAGCGGACGCCCGCCTAACGGGGCTGCTGGCTCCGGCACCCCATGTGGTGCCGGAGAAAAAGGCCAAGAAGACGGCCACGGGGACTCGGAAGAGTTCCCGTTTTCAGGTGCTATCGGGTGATGAATCCGAGGCCGACTCCTCCCACCAAGGTGAGGAGGAGAAGAAGAAAGCCTCTCCCCCAGCGGGGGGAGGGAAGAAAAGGAAGGCCTCCCGAACAAGGGAGGCCGAAGGGTCCAAGAAGGGAAAAAATCTTCCCCCGGACTGCTCCGCCAATGCCAGTGATGACGACTAGGACTGGCCTCCAAGGGCCAAGCCCCTGGCGAGATCGTAAGTATCCAGACTCCCGAATAACTTCAAGGTTTTTTTTCTTTTCACCACATAATGTCTTTCTAATGCCGCATACAACCCTGCAGTCCGCCCAAGGATGATCTTCCCGTTTAAATCGGCGGGTCCTTGGAGTGCGTCGGATATGGATTCCTTCCGATCGCCTCCACCCCGTGCCGCATGACGACGCCGAGGTGGGATCCCAGAAAAGGACCCACCAGGAGGAGGAGGCCCCGGAGGTGTCACAGGACACCTCCCGGACTGTGCACGGACTCAGCCGGAGGCCACGGTGGCTCGAGTCCGTGGCGACCCCTTCGTAAGAAGGGCAAGACCGTGAGGCCGGCTGCCTCCGTCCAACCGGAGGTGCGGATAATTTGCTGGAGGCGCTCAACGGCGCCTCCATCGAGAGGAACACCGCCTTGTTATGAGTGCGGTGATTGAAAGGTTCATTTCGCCCGAGCAGGTGACGAAGCCTGCAGCAGCCTTCTAACGGGCTTTGAGGTAAGAATTTCAATATATGTAAAATGGTACCGCATAGACGGTAGCCCACGATGCTCGGTTCGGTGTTCGGAAAGAAAAGCCGGACTGAGGATCTTTAGAAAGATAAACGCAGGAGTCATAAAAATATGTCAATATGGGATTGCAGGTTTGTCTTGACCTCCGCCAAGACCTTGGCTGCGGAGGTCAATACTTTGAAGGAAAACCTCGAGCAGTCCGAGAACGAGCTCGGCCATGCCAAGAAGCAGCTCGAGGAAAAAGAAGGTGAGTAATACCTTATGAAAATTGTACCTTACATAAAAGGATTTGGTTGCACGAAAAATGACAAGGATAACGTGGGTATTGTAGGGGCCACTAACGAGGTGGCGACCCTGAAGGAGGCGGTGGCCGCGGCCGAACGCAATGCGGCCGCAGAGCGCACCGAGCGAGAGAAGCAGGAGGTGCGGGTGGCGGAGGTACAGCAAGAGCTCCAGGATCTCGTGAAAAAACATGAGAGCTTGGAGCGTGACTCGAAGACTCGAGAGTCTGAGCTTGCGACGGCTCTTGAGAGTGCCAAAGCCGCTAAGGCCGAAGCCTACAAGGCCCTCTAGGAGGTTGAGGCGGTGAAGAAAATAGTAGCGGGTAAGGCATTTTTCATGAAAAGTAAGCATGTGAGTGTTAATTACCTGTTGCTTACCCGAATTCGGAGCTCTCCAGGAGCGTTCGCAGATCTTCCTTGCAGCGTGTCCGATGCTGCCGCATTCTATCGGGCCGAGGAGGGGAGCTCGACGGAGAAGGTCTTACGGTCTCGGTATGCCGAGGCGGACATCCGGTGCCCCTTAGCGACCAGGTGAAGCGGCTGGTCGAGCTCCACAAGGCGGCCGAACAGGCCATGAAGGGCCTCATAGGTTGTTTGTGGCCTAAGGAGGCCATGCACAGGAGCTACTTCGCCTGGTGCGGCGGTGATGGATGCGTGCCCTGGTAGAAGTCATCAAGCATTCCGCTTGTATTGAGGGCGCCCGTCGGGCCCTTGCCAGCGCAAAAGGTGTGGGGCAAGATGGATGCCCGTAAGCTCGTGATGGACCCGCCACCCGGAGGGCAAGGAGCATCGCATGCCCGAGATGTATTATAAGAGTGTCTTTGAAGGGTGCCGCACTATTGCGGGTGAGTGCTCCAAAGATGTAATATTTGAGTAGACTCACATTTTGTTATCTGTCGCTGAAAACTTAGTTCATATGCGCTTAAGCAACGCTTGTTAATTTAAAATATTACCTTACGTGCGGCTGTTTATCAAATCTGAGAGATGGCAAGTCGTCGGCTTCAAATTTCCCCATGCCACAGTCTTTGGGGTGTTCGGGATAAACTTGAGCGCTCTTGTTCCCATTTTGGGTCCATCTAGGAGGCGCTCAACACAGCGAACAAGGCAACCGGACTTATAATGCTTGAACACTCTCACTTAGCCATAGAATTCTATAATTTTAAATTTAGTGAAGCCCCTAGTCTTCGGAAGGCGAATTTGGGGCGCTTATCCACGCCTTGGCCGGACAGTATCCGGCTCCTCGCTCTAAGCGGCATAAGTCTTTAAGGACTCGCAAAAACCTCTCGAACAGCGACCGGCTCTCGCCTCATCATGGCCAGTCAGTTTAGCTTTCTCCATCGAGGCGTTAACCCAGCTCAAGCTGAGGCGGAATCGCGATGGTTCTCCCAAGTGCTACCTTAGCCGATATAACGGGCGTAAGGTACCAAAACATGGGAGCCATGAAAACCCAACTATTGACCCAAGACATGATTCGGAGCCGATGCATATAGTGCTATAAGTTCGGGGTGCCGCACTTGTGAAAGTGTTCGGACTCATCATACCATAATGCGGGGAACATAAGCCCCTGGTGTATATTAGCCATACCAAAGTGTACGGATGCAACATGCCGTGAATGAACATATGTATGCAAAAGAAATGCAATTATAAGTAAAAAGGTGCTGCGTTGTTTTATTCAATAAGTGTTGCTACGAATGCAGAACGATACAAATAGAGCGATAAGCAAGGTATGGGACTGTTAAACATGTCCCCCTCCAGGGGTAGGCTGCAGATTGGTGTATAAAAATGCTCATAATGGAGACCACCTGTATATTCGTTGTAGCCTTTATCCTTCCCTGGCTGTTGCATCGTGAGTTCGGCAGGTCTGCTGCCGGACAGGGCCTCTGACAAATGGAGTCCTGTGGGTAAAAAGTAAAAGGTAAAAAGAAAGGAAAAGGAACAACACACTTGAGAGCCCCTGGTGTGGTTGAGCCGCAGTCTGGGTTAATCGTGGTCGTGCCCCTCTCCCCATGCCCATGGTATCTTCAGAGCGTAATGGTGTAAGCGAAGGACCTGCTTTGACGTTTCGCAGGAGCTGGGGTTGGGGCCGCACTGCTACGCGTGCTCGGGCGTGCGGGTGGTCTTGTTGTAAGTTACTCGGCGGCGCTTAGCTGTGTCGGCGCTTAACGGCCGGACTCGAGAATTGCCTTAAGAGGCTGCATTGCACTTCTGCCGCGAGAGCCGCTATATGTTCCTCCGTGCGGAGAGAACATTCAGTGTTTCCGTTGATCGTGATAACTCCTCGAGGGCCTGGCATCTTGAGCTTGAGGTATGCGTAGTGCGGCACCGCGTTGAACTTTGCAAACGCGGTACGTCCGAGCAAGGCATGATAGCCGCTGCGGAACGGGACTATGTCGAAGATTAACTCCTCGCCGGAAGTTATCCGGGATCCGAAGACCACTTCGGTGTAATTGAGCCTGTACAATTGGCTTCTACACGGTATGGCGCCTTTAAAGGTCGTTTTGGTAGGTTTAATCCTTGAGGGCTATGCCCATTTTGGCGCCTGTATCCCGGTAAAGCAAGTTCAGGTTGCCGCCGCCATCCATCGAGGACTACGGTTAGGTGAAATCCATCAACGATTGGGTCTAGGACCGGTCTGGCCGAATCCCCCGTGGCGGATGCTGGTGGGGTGGTCCCTTCGGTCAAAAGTGATCGGGCGGGAGGACCATGGATTGAACTTCGGGGCAACTGGCTCCATCGCGTAGACATCCCTGAGTGCACGCTTCCGCTCCCTTTTGGGTATGTGCGTTGCGTATATCATGTTCACCGTCCGCACTGTGGGGGAAACCCTTACATCCTCTATTGTTTGGCGGTTGGGTCTCGTCCTCGTCATCGCTATGCAGCCCCTTGTCATTGTTTTCGACAATTAACTTGCCTGCCTTGAATACCCAACAGTCCTGTTGGTGTGGTTAAGCTGGCTTTTGGGTGCCATGTATCTGGCACAAGCGGTCAAGTATTCGGTCCAAATTGGACGGACCCGGAGTAGTTCTTTTGAATGGCTTTTTCCCCTGACCGGGTTTAGAGCCTCTGAATCCGGCACTACTAGAAAAAGGGCTATAGATGGGATTCACACTAATGGCGCACCAGAAAATTGGTGCGCCATTAGTATATACTAATGGCGCACCACCTTCTGATGCACCATTAGAGTTGAAACTACTAATGGCGCACCATGCAAAGGGTGCGCCATTAGTATCAATTTTTGAACTAGTGCGCTGTCCAAACATACTAATGGCGCATCCTTCTTAAGTGCACCATTAGTAGTTGTAACTACTAATGGCGCACCAGCGATGAGTGCGCCATTAGTATAGAAAATTATTTTTTGAACTAGTGCTTTGTCCAAACATACTAATGGCGCATCCGGATGAAGTGCGCCATTAGTAGTTGTAACTACTAATGGCGCACCGCCAAGGGTGCGCCATTAGTATTTTTTTTTTGTAAAACTACTAATGGCGCACCGCCGAAAGGTGTGCCATTAGTAACCTGGATTACTAATGGCGCATTTGTTGCTAGTGCGCCATTAGTAAGTGGGCAGCAACTAGATATTTTGGACAGCCTCTCCTACCCACACTCACTTTCTCCCCACTTCATTCTCTCCACCTCCTCCTTGTCTCGGTGCCTCCTCTTTTCACCTCATTTCCACCATAGATTCATTCAAATTAAGTGGTTAAATTACCTTGTTTTAATAGGTAAGTAAGGGGAAGCTATATTTATGTTGTTCTCCCTACAACAATGTGCACATGCACTTTTTATGGCCTAGCTAGATCTATGTATGTTCGTGGTGTTGCATATGTTTGTGGTGTTGCATATGTGTTTGTGTTTGGAGGTGTCTTGGTATTTGAAATGCGATAGTTGCCAATATTTTGCGGAATGTTGATTCATTTCCGTTTTGGCGAGAATTTTGGCATTAAGCATTCTTTTGGTCCTATTTTTAGGGAAAGTCATGCCAAATTTTTGTTTGGTTCTAAAATATCGCTTTTGCTCTACCCTTGACGACCATGGTCCATACGATGACCGAAGGCATCGTGGAATAGGTTTTTGAGGTCCGAAGGCCGAGATGCTTCAAAAGAACGAGACGGAGATAAGATGTCCGTGTCGAAGATGCAAGTGAAGAGCCTTATTGTGGAGCGGATTCGGCAGGTGCGGGACCACCTGCTCTTGCGTGGTTTCGTGGATGGCTATCGGTGGCAAGGTGATGAAGATGACTACGAAGTCGCCCATGGGGCCGGGCAAGAAATGAGGAAGGGCAGCAAGACAACCACCGCGGCTCGGGCGGCGAGAAGACGAAGAATCCCGGGGAGATGATGAAGACGGTGATGTTTGTACAGTCATCATGTAGAAGATGCAGGACATGATGATGAGGAAGATGCCGGAGCAGACGACGGGCATGATCATGAAGATGATGATGCCGGTGGAGCAGACGACGCTGGACCATCGATGGGCTGGGTGCAGGACCCTCATATTCAAGAGCTGCTTCTCAAGCAGACGGATAACGCCAGAGCTACCGCCCGAGAGAAAGCCAAGATGGATCAACTTGAGTTAGAAACGGTTACTCCATTGTATGAAGGATGCAGGCCCGAGGATACCCGCCTGAAAGTAACGCTCATGGCTCTGGAGATGAAGGTAAAACACAAAATGACCGACGCATGCTTCGACGAGAACATGCCATTCTGGCACGAACGTCTTCCCAAGGGGAACAAGTGCCTGACCAGTTTGGAGGAGGCGAAGAAAATCGTGTGTCCTCTCGATTTACCGCATGTGAAATACCATGTGTGCATGAACAATTGCATCATTTATCGGGGCGAGCACGCTGAGTCTACCATATGTCCGGTGTGCGGCGTCACTCGATACAAGAAGAGGAAGAAAGCTCCTCGAAAAGTGGTGTGGTACTTTCCGATCACTCCTCATCTGCAGCGGTATTTTGCGGACCCTAAGGTAGCAAAGCTCCTGTGTTGGCACGCGGATAGGGAGGAGAAGAAGCGAGAAGATGACGCAAATGATCCGGAGATAGATAAAAAGACAAGATGTTGAGTCACCCTAAGGATGCGAGCGGTGGCAAGCGTTGAACTTCGAAGACTCAGAATTTGGGAATGATCCAAGGAACATCGTCTTTGGCGCGAGCACCGATGGAGTCAATCCGTTTGGCAGCCAGAGAAGCACACATAGCAGCTGGCCTGTGTTTGTGTGGATGTACAACCTTCCCCCCTGGTTGTGCATGAAGAGTAAGTACATTCACATGAGTATGCTAATTGAAGGGCGAAACAACCAAGGAACGACATCAATCAGACCGGGGCTGCTGAAAGAGGAGCTTGACACGCTGTGGAAAACGCCACCAATACGTGGGGCCGCGAGAGAAAGAATATTTCCCTATGAGAGCCGCACTGCTCACGATGGTGCACGACTATCTCGATTCTGAGATATCTCGCGGGGCAGGTAGTCCACGGATTTTCTGGATGCGTAAGCTGCATGGATGACACAACGTATCGCCAGCTAGATAGAGATCCCGGGTCTTCAAAAACCGTGTTCATGGGACATCGAAGGTGGCTTCGCAATGATGACCCGTGGAGGAAACGCAAGGATCTGTTCGATGGTGAAACCGAACCCCGAAAACGCCCGTGTACGAGGAGCGGCGAGGAAATATACAAGCTGTTGAAAAATTGGAAAGACTGCCCATTGCCGGGAAAGAAGCAAAAGGCGCCAGAGCCGAAAGAAGCGAAAGCGCGCCGCAGCTGGCGAAGGTATGGAAAACGAGGTCTGTTTTACGGGACTTGCCGTCTTGGAAGATCCACCGTGTGCCTCACAGCCTTGATGTCATGCATATCACGAAGAACGTGTGCGAGAGTCCGCTTGGTACCACTGCTCAACATGCGGAGAGGACCAAAGATGGGCCGAAAGCAAGGGCGGAACTTGAAATCAATGGGCATCGTGCAGGAGCTTCACGCTAATGATGATGATGATGATGATGATGATGATGATGATGAGGCGAAGCAGGACCACGAAGAAGTCGTCGCAAAGGCAAAAGGCCAAGAAGACCGGAAATGACTACCCTCCGCGTGCTTCACTCTAAGTCGGGAGGAGATCGAGCAGTTTTTCACCGCCTCCTAGGAGTAAAACTTCCTTACTGATTCGCGGGAAGATAAGCGAGATACCTAGACCCAGTGAAGCGAAGTTCAGCGGGATGAAGTCTCACGACTGTCATGTCGATGACGCAGATACTTCCGGTTGCAATCCGTGGGATCATGGACACGCACGTCCGTGAAACGCTATTTGGCCTATGCAACTTCTTCGACGTCATCTCTCGGAAGTCGATTGGCGTGAGGCAACTCGAAGGCTACAGAAGTGATCGTGGTGATACTATGCGAGCTTGAGATGTACTTCCGCCCGCATTCTTGACGTTATGGTGCATCCGCTGGTCCATATAGTGGAGGATATCATCCAACTCGGGCGGCGTTCCTGCACAGCATGATGCCGTTCGAAAGGATGAATGGTGTCATCAAAGGATACGTTCGCAACATGTCACGTCGAGAAGGAAGCATAGCCGGGGCTTTTCGACCGAAGAGTGCATCTCCTACTGCCGCGAATTATCTAGGCATCGAGAACCCCGTTGGTCTGCCCGTCAACAGGCACCTCGGCAAGCTCGCTGGATGGGGTTACCGTGAGGGTCGCCGCGAAATGCATGTCGACTTCGAGGGTCGACTCGCCGACTTTGAAAGAGCAAACCTAGTCGCGCTACAACACATAGACGTGGTCGATCCTTGGGTGGTACAACACAGAACCTTTATTAAGAAGACGTACAATGACCGAGGCCAACAGAGGACGGACGGAGATATACTCAAAGAGCACAACTCATGTTTCACGCGTTGGTTCAAGCGAAGCTTACAGCCGTACCCTTTACATGAGGATTCTTACGTGGAAGAACAACTCATATTCGCCTTGTCACGAGCGCCGAGCACAACCTCGATGACCTATGAGGCGCATTTATATCAACGGCTACACATTCTACACGAGGCCAAGGACATGAAGAGCGATGGTTATCGAGAACTCCGGGGTAACGATGGAATCCTACACGGTAACGACAAGGACAGATACTACGGAAGGATCGAGGAGATGCGGGAGCTGAGCTACTCGGAGAGAAGGTCCCGATGTTCCGTGTCGGATGGGCCAAGAACGTCATAAAATAAGACCGGTATTTCACCACCATGGTTATACCGAAGCCAAATCAAGACATGGCGCATAAGCGTCACCTTGAAAAAATGAGCCATGGGTCTTGGCTTCCCAAGTGGACCAATGCTTCTTCATTACCGACCCGCCAAAGCCCGGTCGTGTTGTCGTGAGGAGAGGCAAAAGGAAGATCATCGGAATGGATGGAGTAGCCAATGAGCAAGACTTCGACAAATCACGGCGACCGAGGATCGAACATGTCGACGATGATGAAGTAGCAGCATACACCACAAGAAGAAGCAGGACCACCCTACCTAAAGGACGTCCGTTCCATAGAAGAACTCCATTTGCGAAAAAGAAGGGCAAGAAGATTGTGAAGAGATAGCTAGCTAAGATCGATTGTATTTAAATCGTAGACTTCATTTCTCGATTGTATTTCATGGGCACTTTTTGAACTATCATGAATATTTTTTAATTTCATGGACACTCGATCCCCTCCATCTCGATCCCCTCCATCTCGATCGCTATCCCACCTCGCCAGATCCGGTCCACGCCGCGCCGCCGACCGCCCGCACCCTCGATTCCCCTACTCAACCGCCCGCCGACCCCCGCACCCTCCCTACTCAATCGCCGCCACGACCCCCGCACCCTCCCTACTCAACCGCGCCGACCCCCGCACCCCTCCCTACTCAACCGCGCCGCCTTGACCCCGCACCCTCCCTACTCAACCGCCGCCGACCCCCGCACCCCCGCACCTCCCCGCTCCACCGGCATTACTGTTTGATGATATTTTTAAAAAATATTACTGTCTTATAAAAAATATTAATGTTATGATTTAAACAAGTTCGAACATATTTAAACACAAGTAAGTATCAAACAACATTTTTAATGCATAAAAAATTTGTGGAGCCTGGGAATCGAACCCAGGACCTCCTGGTGTGAGAACTAGCTGCTGACCAGTCGAACTAGTAGAGAAGACTTGATGTGTATCAGGTCTGGTGGTAGATAACCTGTTGGCTCAGGTGAGTAAAAAAATATACTAATGGCGCTTTGGGTGAGGTGCGCCATTAGCATGTATTGCACTTATGGCGCACCGAGGGGTGGTGCGCCATTAGTATTGTGCCGCCGCGATCCCTTCAGACGATCCTCTCTCTCCTCGCCCTCGCCCATGATCCCTTCCCCTCTCCTCTCCCGTGGCCCGTCGCCCGCCCGCCCTCGACGCCGCCCGACACCAGCGCCACCCCGTCCACCGACGCCTCCCTCTCCCCATCCTCCCTTCCTCCCTCCGACCCCACCCCACTCTCGCGAGCAGCGCCGCCCGTCCACACCACACCACTAGTAGCGATGTCTGGAGCAGCGATTCCGATCTGGGACTCACGCCGGAGTCGCGAGTAGCTGCTTTTGCCGGATTCACGGTATGCACAATCCCTCCTCTTCCGCTAGATCCCGTAGTTTTCTCCCAATGATCAAAACTTCGTATTATTGCTACTTATCCCAAATCTGAATCCTCACAATCTCTTACCATTCAACATTCGAATTTTCTTGGTACGTATGATAGCGTTTTAACACATTAATTTTGACCAAGTGCCGAGGGGAGGCGGGGCAAGGGGTGTTGGGTGTGAGTGTGGGGAGGCGTTGGATTCTTGGATGTGGTGGTGCCGTGGAGGGAGGGGTGAAATGTGATGAGGACCCGGCATTGTATTTAGGGGCGGTGCGGCAATGGTCGGTACAAAATCATCTCGTCGCTGCGGTTCAACCTGCGTATCGTTCAAATGCGCTTCTAAATTTTTACTTTTCCGCTAGACTTGGCTATGTCGGTTCATCATGCTTCTTAATATTGCGCGACAGCGAGCTATTCCCATCTAAGTATGAGCATTGTTTGATACATTTACACGGCTCAAAAGGGCCGTTTGCAACTTTAGTTCATCCTGAATGTATGAACACCTTCAGATGTACAATTTTTTTCATATTTACTAATGTTGCAGTCATTAATCTGGAGCATAGGCGCAGCCGTTAAAGCTATTGTGATTGGGAAACCGCAATGGCAGACCTATTAATTTTGTAGATATGGTTGTCGTGGCCTAATGACCTGCTGTTATACATGTTTATTTGCGGCAAGTCATAAGAGCATCACCTCAGATTGTTATTATCTTTTTTTGTCGGAAAGATGACCAAAGGAACCAAATAGGGTACCAGGCACCAAGCTGCTTCATTAGGGTACCAGTACTGTGGTTGATAGGGCTAACTAATTTAATTAGGTGCTTGATTTGCTGTGAGCTTGTGTTGCTTTTATTCTCCCCCTGCTAGCTATTGATTTATTAATTTTCCCGTTGTGCACCTTTTATTCTCCTCCTCCATTCACTAGCAGCAGCCAACACTTACGAATCTAATCTTTCTTGGGCAAGCTCGGCTACTTGTTGTTAGTCATTCACTAAAAGATCCTCAACAGATCGCATGCATCTAGTATTAAATTTCTTGGACGGATCATCTCTTTTAGCAAAGGACTGTAATAATTAACTAACTGAAAATTTGACATTCGGACTATGCTTGGCTCTGGTTTTGTGAAATCTCATCTCTTTTCTAGTGCCATGACTAGTCATGAATTTTATTTTACTTTCCCCACTTTATAACATTCAGAAATTGTTTACTAGCTCAAGCTTCTCCTTTGCACTTTATCACTTCAATCTACTGCTACCTCAAGCTTCTCGTTTACACTTGTGCCAAGTAGCATTTTTTCCTTGTATAATTATATGGTGGTTGGTGAGCTGCTACTTTTCCTTGTAGAAGATCGCAGGTCGAGTGGGAGGGATCCGATTCATTGACGACACGAATCACTAGCAAGGCAGCTGCCTAGAATAATAGGTTAACTCACCTATATATACTACTATCTTGCATCTCTCTCTTGTTTCTTCTTCTACTACAATACAAAGAGAGTCATTTCGCCATTACTTGTCTTAGTGTGTGGTGTGGCTGTTTATTGTTCAACACCAAAGAACTAGCTATATTTAGGTCCAAGAGAAACGACATGGCTCTCCAATTTTAAGTAATCTTGCATATGTTAGAAACTACATATATGGTCTCCGGTTTTCTTACCTCTACTCTAAAACACCAACGCATCAACAAAAGAAGATGGTATTTTGTTTACGCTTTCAGTTCATGTCATAGGGAGATATAATGTTTTACAATCTTTACGGTTATATTGGAGTTAGGTTTTTGAATATGAGTAGCAGTGACTTGGATATACCTTATGGAGTTATAGCAGTTCCTCTTGGTGCTTAGGTGCATTTTCTTTGTGTAACTTGGTTTAAAAATGTGATTTGGTCTTTTGTGGCATTTGGATGCCTAAATCCCATTTTCTTAATCATATTGCTTGGAAACTTTTGGTTATCTCCTCTCAGTGATGAAATAATTTATATGTCTTGCACTTTTTTCATAATTAGGTAATAACGTTGGTTACTGATTTTGGTAGTTCAAGCGGAATGTATCTCATTTTGTAGACAGATTATTTTCTGGAATATCATATATTCAAATTTGTAATGAATGATGGCTTCTACCTGAATTGGTAGACTACGTGGTGTTAGTTTGTTCTAAATACTGAAGATAATTTTAACAAGCTGTAGAACATGTTGAGATTAGCAACTTTTTGTGACATCAACCAACAGTCCACATCCTTTGGGTTATCCTATTTTATATTTTTAATTACTAACTTAAGTTTGAGTAAACGATGGCAGTGAAGTCCTCATAATAATCAGCGGATGTTAACTTTACGATGTCCCCGAAGTTAACTAAGATTGTGGTGCTAGTAGAGGCACATTGTGGCCTTTTCATCCATATGAAAGTAGAGGCACATTGTGGTGCTAGTTTGCTGGGTTTTGTCTCCGACCATCGTGGTCGTGATGATATTGCAGTACCCGAGAGGCCCTTGAGTTTGCCGGAATGTCGATTAACTTCCGTTCCGGCAGAATTGGGTACTCCATATGCCCTATTTTCAGCAAAGGTCATGCTGAAATTTTCCGTGAATTTTAGCATGACTTTGCTAAAAATAGGACATATGGGGTACTTGTGACTAATGCATGGGCGGGGTATCTTAGTAGTTAATTAAGTAGGATCAAGTGCCCGGCGTACTTGTGACTAATGCATGGCTTTTAGGGTGCCTCGGTGTCGATAAAAACCGAAATGATGAAAGGTTAGGCTTTTAGGGTGCCTCGGCATCGAAAAACCCTCAATGATAAAAGCTTAGATTTTAGGATGCCTCGGTGTCGACAAACCCTAAATGATGAGACCATGATCTTGTTCCTTGACAATAACCAACTTTTGACCAAACTTTGTTTCTATTTAGAGAGAAACATGGCCCACAACGATGAGGCCGGGGTTGAGCGGCAAGGCATTACAGGAGCTGTCCCAGGAGATGGAGGAACAACCTCACTTGTATGAGGACGCCGCCTTCCCCACCGATCCCGAGACCACCGATGGTACCGCCGAGGATGACCCCATCGATGCCACCACCGATGGTGCCGCCGAGGATGCCACCAGCGATGATGGCGGCGCGCATACGGATGGCAGTCAACCGAAGAGGCAACGGAAGGACCGGCGCCCGACCGTGCTCCGCACCTCAAGGAGGAAGTTACTGAAGTGGACTCCGACGGGAATCCAACGGCGCCCGAACGAATAGTCAAGGGGTACTCGCTTCAGCTCGGGTGCATTCTCCGGAGCACCGTCTCGATCAACACCGAGAACCCGAGGCATCCTGACCGAGGGAATTTGCGCAACCTCCTCTTCACGAAGCTGCACGAACGATACAAGTTCCCGCTGCTTTTGAAAACACAAGCCTCAAAGGGAATAAAGTGAACAATGCTGCCCTCACGAAGATGAGCAAGGCCCTGTCTACTTGGAAAAGCAATGTGAAGAGAATGATCGAGAAAGGTGAGAGTTATGAGAAGATCAAGGAGAAAATTCCTTCGATCACCGAAGATGACAACAATGACTTCAATACCAATAGCTCGAGCACCGCAAACTCCCAATCAAGTCAGTGGGGGAAATAAATGCGGGAGCTGAACTTAGGGGAACACACACTCGGTCCCGGGTAGTTACAAAGTGGCGAGCCTATATGGGACAAGGAGGACGCGGGCGTGCCGAGCAAGGCCTACCGCCCTCTTCGATACATACGGTGACAAGCGGACCAGGAACTTTGTGGGGCCGGTACAAGAAGGACCCGAAAACAAAGGAGCTTACCACGGATCCGAAGACCAGGCGCTTGAGGTTGTTACAGTAAGGAATACCACCCCGGTAATTAGCTCCATATGGTTGCATTCTAATTAATGAAGCCAAATTTCTAAATGGTTCACATTCCTTCCGCAGCGATTGAAAGCGTAGCGGGGTCGACTAAGAGCAACCCTTGGGACACCACTCTAAATAGGGCGTTGAATGTAATGAAGAACAAGGATAAGCTCGATGGCCGGCGTCGGCTGGTCGTGTGGCGGCAAAGGCTTGTCCACAAAATGGGGTCATACTATACCGCTGGTGTGCGGAAGGAGAAAAAGACCAGCTCGGAAAGCGGTAGCGAGGTTCAAGAACTCAAAGGCAGAGGTGGCGCGGATTCCGGAGATTGTCCAAGAGCAAGTGCAACAACAACTCGGGCGGCGATCACCGCCATTGTGCCTACCTTGATCCAGGGGTTGAGTGCGTGGATTGCGGGCGGCCAGCGAGGCCGCCCGATTCCTAGCTTCACGGCCAGCAACTCGCGAGAATGCGATGGCGGGGCCATTGGTGTCTCCGGCGAGGCGGCATTGGTGTCTCCGACGCCGCACGGAGCTTAATGCACCCGGTGTACGCCGGCGGCACCTCTGCAACAAGCGGCCCCTCCGTCAAGCTGACGCCCGCCGTTGGCGGTGCCTCGACATTAGCCGAGCTCGACGCCATCATCACGGTAACTAATTAAGCCTCTCTCGGTCGAGGACTTCATCTCCTTGCCTTTATTTGGGCATCCACGACGCCCTACATGTTTTCGCGGGCGCCGCCGACGTTCCGTGCACTCTCACGCGCTTCGTGAACAATGAGTTGGTCGATGTCGCCAAGGAAAAATCGTTCAACCGGCAACCCTTGTTCCACGGTACCGGATGCCACCCAACTTGTTTAGGGTTGAACTGGTTCGGTGCTGCCAGGCTGCGACGAGGTGTTACCTCCGATTCGACCCGTCGGGGCCGACGATGATGACGTGATGACCCTCGGCGCTGCTGAGCTGGCCCTGCTTTGGCGAAGAGCCAGATTCGTTTGAGGCGGGGACACCACCCCAAAGACAACACCGCCCGATCGTGCCGTCGCCAAGTCGGCCCCATGGCAAGACCGCCGCATAGCGATGCGGACATCCCTATGCCCTGGATCCAAACATGCATATGGCACAGGATCGAGCAGCGACGACGACGATACATTTGCCAACGTCGATCAAGATTACTTTGCCGATCATGGGTGCGGTGGCGACTTCATGGGGCCTCCTTCTTAAGAACCCAACCCAACAAAAGGCGTCGCGATCTAGCTGGTACCGCGGAGAAGCCAAGTTGCAACAGCGTCGTCGGCGTTCAGCTCTCGAGAGACGCCTCCATTTGCCGACTTCACCGAGCCTCGAGATAGGCGAGGTGCGAAATATTATCAGCCCCAACACACTCAAGAAGGCGGTCGATGAGCAGAACTCGGTCCCATTACAGGGAGAAGAAGAAGGCACGCAAAAGAAAGACTAACAAGGGTGCGGGCCAGCCCGGCACCGAAATGCGATCCGTGCTCAGGACGGGCCACCTTCACCTGAGGATATCTCCAGGAGGGTGCATGTGGCGGGTAGGGCGATGCTACCGTCAAATATGCTCAATGCTGCAACCGGTGCTATGCGGAGTCTGCATGACAGTGTTCTTTCTTTGGAGAAGCGGCATCTCAGAGAGAAGGATGTGGCATACACTGTTTTCGTGGCCAAGGTGCGGAGGGCAAGGGCTTTGTGGATAACTCCATCGGGCGTCACGATCGTCCTGCGGTTTGATGACATCCACGCTTATGTTGAACCTTCATCCGCTGCACTACACCTTCGTTCGGCTATTTTCGCTGAGTATGGAGATGCGGATCATTCGCGACAAGACCGGACATCGTGATAGTCGACCCCTTCTACATGCGTGCCAAGATCTTGGGCAGTGGCGGGGACCGCAAGTCGCG
The DNA here is from genome assembly GCA_021605145.1 of Aegilops bicornis. Taxonomy (NCBI): domain Eukaryota; kingdom Viridiplantae; phylum Streptophyta; class Magnoliopsida; order Poales; family Poaceae; genus Aegilops; species Aegilops bicornis. Next base: position 68,952,368 of record CM038672.1, read on the forward strand.
AGTTCTTACCTCGAAGGCGTCATTCTGGCAAACCAAGATAAGGATAACTTCCTCGTGCCTTACTTTCCCGAGTAAGTCCTCCCCTCAACCGGCTCGTAACATATGAATTCTTACATTTCGATCGTTTTTTCTTTTAACATTCCGTGTTTTCTGCGGTGACACACATTGCACGCTCATCCTCCTAAGCCCCAAATATTCCATGGCCACGTATTTCGACCCCGACCGTCGATCGAAGGTAGACTACACAAATGTCAAGAAGGTTCTTGATGATGTTCTTCCAGCCACGCCTAATCTGGAGGCACCTTCACCAGGCCTATTCGTAAATACGGCAAGCACGTGTTCTCCCCTGTCTGACGTTACGCTGCGTCAAGCAGCCGCTTACGATCGAAGGGTGCCTACTATGCCATCCATCACATGCGAGGCGATCGTGCGGGACCATCATCAACTTCGCTACCGAGTAAACTCAAAGATTGGGCCGTGGCGTGTCGGCAATCCAGGACACGGACATCGAGACAAGAATTCTTTCGCATCGATCGGAGTTTGCGGAAATCATCCATCAAGATGTCCTTCGTACCTCGGGGCAGTTCTACCTCGAAATCAACCGTCCAGCGGTGACATCGACACAATGCTACAAATGCGGTGACAACGCCCGTTCTTTCATGACTCCCACGATAGACGGCGGCTTCATCCACGCTCCGGTCCCTTGAGTCGAGTCGAAAGCGTGATCTTGTGTCTAGTTACGAAACATCGATTGGCTCATGTTGTAATTAAACTTTAATGAACTTGTAGTATGTCTCTTTGGTTTCGAGAGTCGTTCAACTTAGATGTAATCGATGCTATTAATGTCTTGCTTTTCTCTTCCGATCATTCTGTTGCATACTTATATATTGCTTATGTATTGTGCGTGAATTGGTACTAACGTTTACGTTTGGCTAGTGCATAGCGATGCCGGCGTATGTCGTGTACAAGGGTAAGGTTCCCGGAGTCTACGATGATCGGGAGGAGTGTCGGAGACAGGTTCACCGATTCAGCGGTACTTGATTACAAAGGGTACACCACTAGGGCCGAGGCGAATCTAGATACGCCCGCTATCTAAGCGGGAGAGGAGGAGAGCGTTGGAGGAACCGGATGAAGACGAGTTTCATCGTGATGATGCTCATCGTGATGACCGCAACTCTCTTCTATGTGATGGTAGTTTAGATGATCGATATCGACTTGTAATGTGAAGACAAACTTGCTACTCGCGGTCTCGAGACTTGTAATATAATGTTCTATCTTTGTTCGGTCTTTTCAATTCGGAGACTAATATGATGAATTGTATTCGGAGACTAATATGATGAATTGTATTCAAAGACTAATCTTCTATTGTATTCGATGAATCTGTTGTTGATGTGTCTTGTCTATATTTTGTCAAATTATACATTTTGTAACCTGTGCAAAAACAGAAAATAAAAAATAAAAAAACCTAATATTCATACTAATGGCGCATCACATGACGATGCGCCATTAGTATGACAAAGCATACTAATGGCGCATCATTGGTCAAGGCGCCATTAGTATGCCATGGTTACTAATGGCGCATCTCTTGGTAAATGCGCCATTAGTATGCCAAAGCACCTGGGTATACATGGCCCGGGAGGCATACTAATGGCGCCTTTGTAGCCTATACTAATGGCGCACGGTGGTGCGCCATTAGTATACTCAGATACTAATGGCGCACCACTGGTGCGCCATTAGTAAAAGTTACTAATGGCGTGCTAGTAATGGCGCACCGGTGATGCGCCATTAATGGCCAAATTAGGTGCGCCATTAGTAGCGGTTTTTCTAGTAGTGCGGCATTGACTGCCGTATCCTCAATATTGTCGCCGTTAATGTGGCGTTTGTTTTTGTTACGACGCGGCCTGCCATTTCGGTCCTTGAAGTCCGGACTGCCAGAATTTTGCTGAGGTTGTTGCTGCGTGCTAGCCAGCTGTCCTCACCCGCGCAGAAGCGGGTCATGAGTGATGTGAGGGCTGCCATGGATTTCGGCTTTTCCTGTCCTAGGTGTCGGGCAAGCCACTCGTCGCGGATGTTATGATTGAAGGCCGCGAGGGCCTCCGCATCCGGACAGTCGATGATTTGGTTTTTCTTGGTTAAGAACCGTGTCCAGAATTGTCTGGCCGATTCGTCTGGCTCCTGAATTATGTGGCTTAGGTCATCAGCGTCTGGTGGTCGCACATAAGTGCCCTTTAAGCTTGAGGGGGAGGTATTTGATGGCGTGAAGATCGTCACCGCGGGCCATGTGGATGTGAAGGAGATAGTCTTCGATCCAAACCGCGGGGTCTGTTGTGCCATCATAGGATTCAATATTGACGGGTTTAAACCCTTCAGGGATTTGATGATCCATTACTTCGTCTGTGAAGCATAGTGGGTGTGCGGCGCCTCTGTACTGGGCGATATCACGACGGAGCTCAAAAGAGCCTTTGTCGTGGTTTTGTCACGACAGATGTCCTCATGAAAGGACTTAGTCGTGGAGCCATCGCTACGGGTTAACTTGAAGGGGTTAAGGCGGACGCAAAGACACAAGAGTTATACTAGTTCGGCCCCTTCGGTGAAGGTAAAAGCCTACGTCTAGTTTGTGATGGGATTGATGTGGTCTCGATGACTAGGGAGCAAAATAAGCTTCGTCTAGGCCTCGAGTTGTCGTTCTCTCTTGAACCGCCCCGGGTCGTCCCCTTATATACACGGGTGACGCCCGTCGGTTCAGAGAGTCCCAATCTCCGGTTCATACTCGTATCCGGGTTGGCTCTCTCTATTCCTAACTTACAGTACAAGTTTACATACCAGGCCGATTCTGACTCTGAGTTCTAAACCGACTATAGGCCTTGGGCCCTTACTTTCATGCTTGGGCTTTTACACCGTTGAACTATCGATGAAGTTAACTCGGCCCAGATAGGCGGTTCGCCCGATAGTAATATCCCCAACATTAGGCCCCAGATTGATTTGAACAGGTTCATGTCAATCCTTGATAAAAATCTTCAACTTCAATATCTTCTTGTAATTGTTGAACCGCCGTGATATCCCTTCTCTGGTTCTTTGTAAACCGCCGTATTGACTTCTCCTGTGAGTTTTTGTAAACCGCTGTGACGTCATCTTCGGAGCACCGCAACGGTCCGTCATGACATCACCTCTGCATAAAAAGGATCAAAAAGATTCCCTTCTCATTAATGGTTATCTCGAAAATCGAGGCGACAGGCGCGCCTGCTCGGCCGTTTCGGACGCCTTGATTCTCGCGCTTGCCTTTTACTATTTCCCTTATAAATAAAGCCCGAGGGCCCCCTTTTCTCTTCCTCTTCTGCATCTTCTTCTTCCTCACGACGACCTCAGCTCTGAAGCTCCGCCGCCGCCCGCGACCTTCGAGAACCACACCGACCAAGGCCACTGCATCAACCTGACTTAGATCAGAGACTCATCACCCCCCTCCGCCATAATCTGCAGCGGTAAACTTCTTCTGTTCTTTGCCTTTAGATCTGCACTAAGTTTTTGCAAGCTCATCCGCAAAGTCCTCCATTTTTCCTCTTCTTCCTACCTTCTGCCGTGGTAGCTTTAATCCAAAAACGGTATAGATCTCCTGCGGTAGTCATTCCGCATCTGTTTTTAATACTAGCAGCCCTTCCTTTTCTTCTGGTAGAGTATACATCCTTCTCTGTTTTTCTTGAACGCCTTTTAAAGAATGCAGTAACAACTGTTTTATAGATGCGCGGTAGATCCAAATATATTTGATCATTGTGTGAAACCTGTTTCTGTCAACACTTAGCAGAAAACTTGAATCTGGGCCTTTCTGCCTATGGGCGGTTTAATCCTTGATAGCCAATCCGCCATATGTCATTAGCCCTCTCTTAAACCGCCAACTGTACCATGCATTGTAATTCCTCCGGTTTAACACTGAATTTTTCACTTACAAACCGTAGACAGTGAACCGGCACCTGTTTGATTTTCTTTCAGCTCCCCCCTTCCGGAATGGCGAAACAATTTTCTTCTTGCAATTGGGTTCCGTCCCGGATCACGGAACATCTTGCTCAACGGCTACGTCACCACCGGCACTTTAGCCTCAAAAATGTTCTCCTTTGGCGAGTTCCGGAATCGGAATGTCCACTTGAACCTCAAGAAGGAGAGGTGATTGTTTTTATGCAACACCTAGACCGGGGATTCAGCCCGCCCGGATCAAAAAATTTCCGGGATGTCCTCGCAAGCTTCCAACTCCATCCACAAGATATTGGTCCGAACTCTGTGTCCAATATATGCAACTTTCAAGTCTTACGCAAAGTCTATCTTCAAGAAGAACCAACCGTGGAGTTATTCGAGATTTCTTTCATTTGAATCGCCCGTCTGAGTTCTCGGATGGTCCTAACATAGAACTTGGTGGCGTTTCAATCCAAAAAGGAAAGAAGTGGACTTCCCTCACGCCAAACATCATAGCCATCCGAAAGATTGGAATCAAACCTGGTTCTATTGCCGGAACACTGCTCCTAACGGAGAAAATCCCTTGCCGGGTTATCGCCCTCACCGTCTTAGCAACAACCACCCATTGCCTTTGCGCTTAACTGCCGCAGAACGGAAGAACTTTGCACCCGAAATTATCAAGCTCCGGGCTCTGATGGCCAATGGTTTAACTGGTATTGACCTTGTCCGCTGTTGGGTTTCTTGGGGCATCTTGCCATTAAGCCGCCGCCCTGGATTGATGCACGAATACACTTGTGACGTCAAAGATCCTCAACGACATCACGAGCTATCAATAACTGAGCTTGAAGTTGCCGAGACAGTGAAGAAAATGCTCGATGAACCGATCTCCGCGTGCAGCCAAACCGGGTTGGCCCCGTTCTGCGTCTCCAACAAACCGCCCGCGGTAAGGTTCCTCTTATTGCTCTACTGATTTTGATTCCATATTGATTGTATTAATCTCTTATTAATTCTCAGGCTAACAGCTCCTTTTGGAAACGAACGAAACCGGCCCGGGTTCATCGTGAAAAGACCAAGACCACAAAGAAAGGCGGCAAGAGGAAAACCGCCGAGTCTTGAACCGCCGGAAGATGAAGAATCGAGATCTTTGAGGTAGAGCTTGACGTACTTGGTTCTTTTTTTCATTCATTTCTTGGCGATTACAATTCCGGGATGACGCTGAGGCCAGCCATGCGAGAACTGTTGAGGTAATCCTTCTTTCTTCCGATTCTGATCTTGTACCGATTAAAAGAATTCGCCGCACAGTCCGGAAAGTGAAACAATCTCACTCTTGTGCTCATTTGAATCCAAAACTTTCTTTGAAGACACAGCAAACTGAAGAATGTTGTACGACCCGGCATAGCGGTCAACAAATTACGTCGTCCGGTTTAGCTGACACACCAACCGGAAACGTCGTCCGGAGGTGACTTGTTCTCTGAAAAGTGTTATCCTTTGAAAGGTTTCTTCCGATGCCCTCTCAATCCGTCGACCCGAATTACTGTGCTTCTTCCAACTCGTCTGTCGGTTCATCAACCACTCAGCTGCCTCCTCTCAAAGTTTCTGCTTTGTAAGTATATTACTCCTTAATTTGTTCCTTGTATTTGTCGGTTTATCATATTCTAACCCTTGATGTTGTAGCACCAAGGCTCGTCTTAGTAAAAAGGCCAAGACCCTCGACCCTACTGTGGATGTTGATCCGGAGAAGACTCCAGAGCATCATGGTGAAAATCCCGAAGTTGCTAAAGACAACTCTGCTGGGGTTAATCAAGATGCCAATGCTAATCCGCCAAAGATTGAACCGGATGTCCAAGTTGAGACGTCACATCCTCCTGCTCCATCGAGTCCTGCAGCAGAACAACGGGACTCAACTGCTGACCCGCCAAGCCCGGGTATGAAAGCGCCAAGCCCAGGTGAAAATGCCAATCCGGCCAGCCCGACCAAAGATGATGATGTCGTGATTACGGCGCACCGCATATACCGCCGGCAATCCGGTTGCTCTATCAAAGCACGGTGCCAAGGAAGAATTTATTGCCATGAGCAAAGGGAAGGAAAAAACTGATCTGTCAGCTTATGACAATTTCTCTGCCCAAGACCTTCACTCTGGCTTCCTGAACCGGCTCTACACAAGCCGTGATTTTGAAGCCGGTCTGGTAAATCTTATGAAGGAGCGCTATGAGGTAAACAGTTGTGCCTTTCTCTTGTACCTTCATTGCATAGTAGCCCCCAAGGGCCTGTTTGTAATCTTCTTTCAAGCCGGTACTTGATATAGAACTCAATACTTTCAGAATCCACTGTTGTAGCCCCCAAGGGCCGGTTCAACTTAGTATAGTTAAACCGGGACTGTAATTTATATCGCCGCAGCAGAACATGTTCGAGCAAACAGCCATTAGCCCCCAAGTGCCAAGTTGAATACCTGTATTGAGCTTGGGACTTTGTGATTTTATTGGCAGATGAAGATCAAATATGCATTAGCCCCCAAGTGCCAAGTGTATGACTGGTTATGCGCTTGAGACTTGTAATGAAAATACTAACATGCTCCCTTTTTGTTGCAAGAGTGAGATACGCCAACAAACCTCACAAATCAATGATCTTCAAGAAAATCTGAAATCTCAAAAAGCAGAAACCTCCAAGGCCAAGGATGAGCTGAAAACCGCCTTGACTACTATGGAGCAGCTCAAGGAGTGGTTTAAGTACGAGCGGGCCAACTGGGATACTGAAAAGGCGGGCTTGCTAAAATGGGCGGAGGATCTTTGAGCAGCTATTAAACCCGGTGACGGAAGAGCTCACTGGATTAAAGCGCCAAATCAATTCCATGACCTCTGCAATATTTGGTAAGCAATGTTTCACCAAGGTTGTGATGAATATTTCGTTTTGAAATTTCCTCCGGTTTAACCTGAACTTTCTTAAACCGGTATAGGTAAGCGCATTGCTCATCTGGGCTCTGACATGCGGAAGAAACTCAAGGCCGCGTATACGCTAATTGAACAGCTGTATACTGGCACCCAGCGAGTTATTTGCGCCACTTCTTACGATAACGCAGCTCCGACATTGATCAAGGACACACTGGACCGGCTATCTATGATACCAGCCTGAGATAGAAGAATTGAAACGATCCGCTGCCGGTTGGCACCTTATTGGCACTAACTCGCGCCAAAGCATGGATAGCTGACCTTGATCCGGCTGACATAGCCAAAGGCTTCCCCAGTGCTCAAGAAAATGGTGAAGCATTTGATAATGATGCTCTCAAACGGGTAACAAGGGAGATGCGTCCTCTAGCGAGTCAACTGGCAGAAGAGGCCAACCTGACGGTTCACCACTCCTTCTACGACGCGAACAACAGACGGGTTGAAGCTATTATTCTAGAAGTGCAGAACCTTGTTCCACCAACCCGTAAGCACACTTATGCCCCTGACGTTGATCCGGCTGAGCTTATAAGTGAAGAGGTTGTCTTTCAGGCTTTAACCCGGATTGACTGGGCCACCAATGACTTCCGGCCATTGGATGGTGAGGAGGAAGAAGTTGAACCGACGCTAGATGACCCATCTTCTTCACGTCAACCCGGCAATGAAGCTTAATCCGTCAAGCCGGTTGATGCATCAGAAGCTGCCTGTTATGACGCAATTCCAAATTTTGGGCCTCTGAATGCCTTGTAATAGGATAGCCATCACTTTTGTTTTTAATATGCCTTCGTGCAATGGTGCTAACTCCTTTGATTGAATGATCGAAACCTTCAATTTAGGTTGCCTGCAGTCACAAAATCTTAAACTGCCACAGCGGTCTGTGCCGCCAGCCGGTTTGTGACATTCATTTATATATGAAATGAAATATTGAGGTATATAATCGAAATTTGTGATACAAAATACCTGCCATCGCTGGGCATGAAGTTGGCTTAGCCAATCTTGAAGCGGAGGTTGTATAAACCATTACCGTCAAAGGAGAAAACAGCTCCTGTGTTTATAATGCCGGTTTACCATGTAAACCGTGCGAATCATGACAAGCCCCCTGTTACTCCATGATTGGATGTTAACAGAAAAAGTCAAACCAGAAGAATTATCTCCGGATTAAAAATGGACCGAATTCCGTCAATTGACAGCTTGAACCGGTTTAAAAAACGTTATCGGTTTAAGAAACGCAACAAAGTCAAATAACAGTTATGAAAAAAATATGGAAGCAAAGGTAATGATAAAACCGTTTGCAAAAAGAGGCTTTACTGAGCCGATCAGATGGTGTTACCATGGTCGGACACGACCAAGCTCCCAATAAGGTATAGTCATGGTTCAAGTCAGCGGATCCCCAAGCTGAAACCGTGGCATTATGCCGATCAAGTGGCGTGGCAATGGTTCGGGTTCGACCAAGCCCCCAAGTGACTCTATGGCCTTAGGTCGATCAAGAGGCGTGACTGGTTCAGACTTGACCATGTCCCCAAGTGATCTGGTGGCTCTCGCCTATCAAAAGCTGTTGCATTGGTTCGGACACGACCAAGCCCCCAAGTGATATCATAAAGCTTTTGAAAAGCAAACTCAGGGGGTAAACCGGAGGCCGCTTTAAAACAGAACAACTCCATGTAACCACGCATGATGTAATGAGCAGATACCCCGCTTTAGCCGAGGCTCCGGTTTATTACTTTATTCATAATATATACACTTTGTCATAATATGTACATAAGTAGAGCCGATGGCTCCAGGTATAATAAGGCGAAGATGAGCTATGTTCCACGGCACTGTTGGTCTCCTCCTCTCGACGTATGCGTGAGTCTTTATGCTCTCGAACATCGATCGGATAAATACGACCGTTGTGCAGATTCTTGCTGACCACGAAAGGTCCCTCCCAAGGTGGGGATAGCTTGTGCATATCGATCTGGTCTTGGATGAGTCGAAGCACCAAATCTCCTTCTTGAAAAGTTACGGTTACGACCCGGCGACTATGATAACGATGAAGATCCTATTGGTAAATCGCGCCGAGCGGGCAGCTGCTATGTCACGCTCTTCATCCAGCCGATCCAAAGCGCCTGTCGTCTTTGTCTCGTTATTCCGCTTCAACATAAGCTGCCACACGAGGTGAGTCATGACAGATGTCACTGGGGAGAACCGCCTCCTCTCCATAAACCATAAAGAACGGCGTGTATCCCGTGGATCTGTTAGGTGTAGTATTTATACTCCATAACACAGACGGTAGCTCTTCTACCCAACAACCCGGTGTCCTCTCGCAAAGGGACCATAAGCGGGCTTGATGCCTCTCAAGATCTCTTGATTGGCTCTTTCCGCTTGACCATTGGACTGTGGGTGAGCTCTTGAAGAAACATCAAGCCCGGATGTGCTCACGTTCGCAGAACTCCTTCATGGCACCCTTGGACAAATTGGTACCATTATCTGTGATGATACTGTATGGAAAACCAAACCGGAAAATCACCATTTTGATGAACTGAACCGGCGTGGCTGCATCACACTTGCTAACAGGTTCTTCCTCTACCCACTTTGTAAATTTTTCGACCGCCACCAGCAGGTGGGTCTTCTTGTCCTTGGACCTTTTGAAAGGTCCAACCATATCCAGCCCCCAAGTCGCAAACGGCCAAGTAATTGGAATCATCCTCAATTCTTGGGCCGGTACATGAGCACGTTTGGAAAACTTTTGGCAACCATCACATCGACTGACCAGATCTTCCGCATCAGCATGGGCAGTTAACCAATAGAAACCGTGGCGGAACGCTTTAGCCACCAAGGATTTTGAACCGGCGTGGTGACCACAATCTCCTTCGTGGATCTCACGCAATATTTCACAGCCTTCCTCAGGGGACACACAGCGTTGAAACACCTGACAATAATCGCAATGATGCAACTCGCCATTAACAATGGTCATAGACTTAGATCGGTGAATTATCTGCCGGGCCAACGTCTCATCTTCTGGTAACTCGCCCAGGTTCATGTACGCCAGATAAGGAAGCGTCCAATCCGGAATGACGTGCAGAGCTGCCACCAATTGAGCCTCCGGATCAGGAATAGCCAGATCCGCTTCACCAGGGAGCTTGACTGACGGGTTGTGCAGTACGTCAAGAAAAACATTGGGCGGGACCGGTTTGCGTTGAGAGCCCAACCGGCTTAAAGCGTCCGCCGCTTCATTCTTCCGACGGTCCACGTGATCCACCTGGTAGCCCTTGAAATGACCTGCGACAACATCCACCTCACGATGATATGCAGCCATGAGTGGGTCCTTTGAATCCCAAGTGCCAGACACCTGTTGAGCCACTAGGTCCGAGTCACCGAAGCACTTAACCCGGCTTAGATTCATCTCCTTAGCCATCCGAAGACCATGGTGCAAGGCTTCATACTCAGCTGCATTGTTAGTACAAGGGAACATTAAGCGGAGAACGTAACAAAACTTGTCACCTCGTGGGGAAGTTAATACGACTCCAGCCCGAGCCCTCCAACTGCTGGATCCGTCAAAATGGATGGTCCAATATGTATGATCCGGCTTTTCTTGCGCTTGCAACTCCGTCCAATCATTAATGAAATCCACAAGTGCTTGAGACTTCACCGCCGTCAAAGGTACGTACTTCAAACCGTGCGGCCAAAGCTCTATAGCCCACTTTGCAATCCGCCGATCGCTTCCGGTTACGTATGATATCACCTAAGGGAGCGGGCCGACCACCGTGATGGGGTGCCCTTGGAAATCTTGCTTGATTTCGGCTTGCCATAAAAACTCCATACACGGCTTACGCCAATGCGGATACCTTTGCTTAGATTCAATAAGCACCTCGCGATATAATAAACCGGACGTTGAACCGGATGCTCCTTTCCTTCCTCCTTCCGCTCTACCACAATGGCTACGCTGACCATACGGCGTTAGCGACAACATATAGCGTAAGCGGCTCCTTGTCGATGGGAGCGGCGAGTACAGCGGGTTGGCCAATTGCCGCTTTAAGTCCTCCAACGCTTCATCGGGCCGGACTCTGCACAAAGCGATCTGTCTTCTTCAAAGATCTGGTACAAAGGGATGGCCTTCTCTCCGAGGCGGCCGATAAACCCGGCTCATAGCGGCAATCCGCCCGTCAAACGCTGGACATCATTAATACACTTTGGTTTAGCCAGGAGGTGATAGCCGTAATCTTCTCCGGATTAGCTTCAACTTCGTTGGACACGAAAACCCAATAACTTGCTCCGCGGAACACCAAAAACACATTTGGCCGGGTTGAGCATCATCTTGTAAACCCGCAGGTTGTCAAAGGTTTCTTTCAAATCATCAATCAGTGTTTCCTTCTTCCTTGACTTAACCACAATATCATCCACATAGGCATGCACATTACGGCCGATCTATTCATGCAGGCAATTCTGTACACAACGCTAATAAGTTGCTTGGGCGCTCTTGAGCCCAAAAGGCATAGACACATAGCAGAAGGCTCCAAAGGGAGTGATAAACGCTGTCTTCTCCTGGTCCTTAACTGCCATCTTGATCTGATGATATCCAGAATACGCATCCAAAAAGCTCAAACGCTCACAACCCGCAGTGGCATCAATAATCTGGTCAATGCGGGGGAGGGCAAAAGGATCTGCTGGGCAAGCCTTGTTAAGATATGTGTAATCCACACACATGCGCCAAGTGCCGTTTTTCTTAAGAACTAGCACCGGATTAGCAAGCCACTCTGGATGGAAAACTTCAACAATAAAGCCAGCTGCTAAGAGCCTGGCCACCTCCTCTCCAATGGCCTTACACCTCTCTTCGTTAAACCGGCGGAGAAACTGCTTCACCGGTTTATACTTGGGATCAACATTAAGAGTGTGCTCATCGAGGTTCCTCGGTACACCTGGCATGTCAGAAGGCTTCCATGCAAAAATGTCCCGATTCTCACGGATGAACTCGATGAGCGCGCTTTCCTATTTCGGATCCAAGTTGGCACTGATGTCGAATCGCTTGGATGAATCGCCAGGCACGAAGTCAACAAGCTTAGTCTCAGCTGCCGATTTGAATTTCAGGGCCGGATCATGCTCTGTAGTTGGCTTTTTTAACGGAGTCATGTCCGCTGGATCAACATTGTCCTTATAATACTTCAGCTCCTCGGTGGCACAAACCGACTCTGCGTAGGCCGCATCTCCTTCTTCACATTCCAAAGCGATCTTGCGGCTCCCATGAACCGTTATTGTCCCCTTGTGACCCGGCATCTTGAGCTGCAAATATATATAACAAGGCCGTGCCATGAACTTGGCATAAGCCGGCCACCCAAACAGGCGTGATATGGACTTTGGATTTTCACCACTTCAAACGCCAATGTTTCCGATCCGGAATCATATTCATCTCCAAAGGCCACCTCGAGCTATTTTACCAACCGGATATGCTGACTTGCCGTGTACCACACCATGGAACACCGTATTGGATGGTTTGAGATGTTTATCTGTTAACCCCATACGACGGAAGGTCTAATAGTACAGGATTATTATGCTGCTCCCTCCATCCATAAGAACCTTGGTGAACTTATAACCTCCAACCTGAGGTGCCACAACCAGGGCTAGCTTACTATGATTTTCAACACGGGGAGGATGATCCTCTCTACTCCATACAATGGGCTGCTCTGACCAGCGTAGGTAATGAGGCACAGCCGGCTCAACAGCGTTGACTGCCCGCTTCTGAAGCTTCCGGTATCGCTTGTCTAAGCTAGTGGTCAAGACGTGGTACTGCCCAGTATTCAACTACTTTGGGTTGCTCTGATAACCCGACTACTGCTGCTGCTGATTGTAACCACCTTGGTTATTCTGATTAGTATGATTGTTCTGATTACCATTAAATCCGGAACCGGAATTTCCTCCACCGTAACCCGGCCCGGATCCTGAACCGCCACGAGCCTTGATCATACCGGAAAGCATTAGAACTTTTGAACTCCTGCATAATGTAACAATCCTTCCAGAGGTGATTTCTTTGGCGCCTCCTTCGTCCCATGCTTCGGACAAGGTTGATTCAACAGATAGTTCAAGCGGTCCGGATTAGGATTAGGTGCACCACCTCGATTCGGTTGTTTACCTTTGCGCCGCTGGCCCTTGTCCTGCGCATTGGTGTTGGCTACGAAATCCATGTTGCCATTCGCTTTACGCTTGCCTCCACCATTACCCGCCGAGTGGTGTTGCTGGCCTTTGGAGTTGCTGTTCTTCTTTCCCTTCCCTGACTCGTCATCATCAGACTCGGGATCCTTGGTACTATCAGAATCAGCATACTTCACTAAAGCGCCCATGAGAGTGCCCATGTCATTACAAAACCGCTTCATACGTCCCAACTTCAACTTCAAAGGCTTAAACCGGCAGTTGCCCTCCAGGGTCAAGGTCGCAGAATCCGCGTTGATCCGGTCGGACGAGTGCAAGATTTCCGAAATGCGGCGTACCCAATGGGTTGTTGACTCCCCTTCACCCTAGACACAAGCCGCCAAGTCCACCACGGACATGGGCTGCTTACAGGTATCTTTGAAATTCTGGATAAACCGGGCCCGCAACTGGGCCCATGAACTGATAGAATTGGGTGGCAGGCTCTTCAACCAAGTACGGGCCGTACCTTCGAGCATCATGGTGAAGTACTTTGCACACGCGGCTTCATCCACATCCAGCATCTCCATGGCCATCTCATAACTCTCTATCCATGCTTCTGGAGCCAAATCGGCGGTGTAATTCGGCACCTTGCGGACCCTTGAAATCCTTTGGGCAAGCGTACATTGCGTAAAGCGGGACGAGGCAAGGCACCCCCAAAGAGCTAGAGGTAACCCTGTGCTCAAAGATGGTCGACGAACCGGCGTAAGCTGATAATCCTGTTGTCGCCGCTAACTTGGCCTCCCTGCGTGCGGCCCGGTCCACCACCTCTCGAAGCGTTATCGAAACCACCTACCGGTTGTTGCCACATGCGCGCACCGCGCCATGCATTACTTGATACGGCCGGTTCATCCACGCGTTCGCTATAGCTTCGCTTGGGCGGGGTAGAGTGGATCCGTCGTCATTTGCATTTAATACGCTTCTGTTGGACCAAAGCTGTCCTAAGGAGCTCCTTGACCCGGCGTCTCTACCGCCTGTGTGATTTAATCGCCTTCAATTGGAATTGCCTCGGTAGTGCCGCAGCTGCGACAAGGTTATCCATCGGGTTGGAGTAGTGACTGAGGCGTTGCACAGCCCGAGGCGTCTTGGCATTATGGCGAGGTAGATCTATTACGGGGTTGAATCGGGCGCGCCGTCCTGTGTGCTTCCACCGGTTTACCATCGGCGGATTCGGGTCCCGCTCACAGGGGTGTTGAAGAGATCTCTTCCTCAAAAATCAAGGCAAACGGGATCTATATTTCCTCTTCTTGACTTCATGCGACGGCGCTCTGGTCCGGCATGAGCCTATAAGCTCGCGGTATCCAAAGCGCCCGCTCTGCTGCCATCCTGGCGTCTATTGCCAGATCCGCTTTAGCCGGAGTGATTTGTTCCTTCACCTTCGCAATCTCCGCGTTATGAGCGTCCTGGTCCGCCGGGTTAACCTCTGCCATGAGCACAGCCAACACATCGAATAGTTCTGATAAAACTTGAGCCGGCGGGCTCACAGGGCCTCTTGCCCCAGCTGCCGTCGCCGCTGTTGAACCGGCAACCATTGTCGCAGCGGTCGAAGAGTGAAGCATTGCTTGTGTACCGGCCATGAATATTCCAACCCAGTTGGGCAAATCAGAGGGGTCCGGAATACTGTCACCGTCGGAACAACCCCCAATCCGGCCATCTTGTAGCTGATATAGAGACTCAGTTTCTCCGGTCGACGACTCGTCATCAGAGCAGATGACGGTTTCGCCACCAGATTCTGATCCGTCCTCATAACTTCCTCCGTGGATGACTCCCACGAAGGCACGCTTTACGGCCGGTTTAGCCTGGGCAGGTCTCGCACGCTGAGCCGTCTCGACGAGGTCGGTGCAGATGTCCGGCTCAGGCCCTGGCTCATCGATCTTGCCGATGAAAACGTGTATGCTACCAAAGGGGACCCGGTACCCGTACTCAATCGAGCCGGCCTCGGGGCCCCAGCCTGCATCGTCGATGTAGAGCTTGCCGCGACGACTCTTGGTCATCCGGCCCACAGCGTAGCCTTCGAGTCCATCGAACTTGCCCTCCAAGATCATCAAACCATCGCGCGATGGCCCCATGGTGGGCGCCAACTGTCGTGGTTTTGTCACGGCAGATGTCCTCATGAAAGGACTTAGTCGTGGAGCCATCGCTACGGGTTAACTTGAAGGGGTTAAGGCGGATGCAAAGACACAAGAGTTATACTAGTTCGGCCCCTTCGATGAAGGTAAAAGCCTACGTCTAGTTTGTGATGGGATTGATGTGGTCTCGATGACTAGGGAGCAAAATAAGCTTCGCCTAGGCCTCGAGTTGTTGTTCTCTCTTGAACCACCCCGGGTCGTCCCCTTATATACACGGGTGACGCCTGTCGGTTGAGAGTCCCAATCTCCGTTCATACCGTATCCGGGTTGGTCTCTCTATTCCTAACTTACGGTACAAGTTTACATACCAGGCGGTTTACGGCCATGTGTTCTAAACCGACTATGTGCCTTGGGCCCTTACTTTCATGCTTGGGCTTTACACCGTTGAACCATCGATGAAGTTAACCCGCCCAGATAGGCCGGTTTACGCCAGAGTAATATCCCCAACAGCTTTATGCATTACTGTTCGGCCCGGCCGGACTTATCATGGTCCGTAGCGACGGTTGTAAATCACGCCACGTGGGGCGCCCACGCGATCCATAGATCGATCTTGATTGTCTTGCCTTGTCCTCCAATATATCCCGCAGGTCCGGAGCGTTCCCCTTGTGGCCGTGTGCTTTTTGAGCGATGCCGGGGTACGGTTCTAGTGAAGGGCCTAGAGGCCTCTCTGTCGCGACCACGGGGTGGTCGGTCACCGTATTGTCTCCCCGGTGATGCGGGTTCGTAAGCCTCCTCCTCTAATCGGGGAGCAGCTTGCGTTTAGGGTAGCTTTGGAGGGGCGTTCGAGCTCATGCTCTTGACCGCGAGGACTTCAGTCCATCCGCCGGCTAGCAGATCTGATCAGCTCTAAGCTGTTGCTGCTTTTTCTTGAGGCTGTTCGCCGTGGCTATAAGCCCTGCGTCTAAAACGCTCTTGTTCGACGGGATCCTCGTGCACCATTTAACTCATCGTCGTCGAGGCTTGCTTCGTCTCCGGAGGGAGGCGCATAATTATCGTCCTCGACCTCTCTTTCTACCGCGTTGTCGTGCGGACTTGCTTCTCCCTCCTCTTGTGCTAAGTCCTGCTGGAGGGGGTTTTCTTCGGCACTGTCCGGGGTGTTATTATCTCCCGTGCCGGAATCACCGTTTTTGCTGTGGCAGGATTTAGAGCGGCGCCACGACGCGTCAAGACTTCGGTTGCTTCTTGGAGGGGTCATCCTCCGTTGTTCCATCGCCGTTCCCATCTTTTGGGATGTCCACCATGTATATGTTGTATGACGAGGTGGCCTTGCAGTGCCCTGTAGGCGCTGGGTCTTGATCGTCTCTAGCATCGTCGTCCATACCGTCCATGTCTTCGGAGCCGAATTCTAGCATGTCGGTTAAATCATCGACAGTGGCTACAAAGTGGGTGGTGGGTGGGCGTTGAATTTCTTCGTCGTCCGCATCCCAACCTTCCTGACCGTAATCCGGCCAGGGCTCTCCGGATAAAGAGAGAGACTTTAGTGAATTCAGGATGTTGCTAAAGGGTGAGTGCTGAAAGATGTCCGCGACAGTGAACTCCATGAAGGGCGCCCAATCGGATTCGATTGGCGGTATGAGGTTCGAGTCGGAGAGGAGTCCGGCACCCTGGAGTCGAGGTCTTTGCAAAGGACAGGGATAGAGTTCGGCTCAATCGCCGTAGGGATTAAAGCCCCCGAGGCGGTGTCCAACCACTCGTCCTCGATCAGGGAATCTGGCTCCGGACTAAGGGTCGGAGCGGATTCTGGTGAGGCCTCCAGGGCACTGTTCGGCTGCAGAGCTAGGTCATGCCCATCGAGACAGTGCAGCGCGCTTGGCTGCGGCTCGAATCCGTCGAAGATCAAATCTCCGCGGATATCGGCCGTATCGTTCAAACTTCCAAATCTGACCTGACGGCCAGGGGCGTAGCTTCCGATCTGCTCCAGATGGCCAAGCGAATCGGCCCGCAGTGCAAAGCCGCCGAATACGAAGATCTGTCCGGGGAGAAAGGTCTCACCCTGGACTGCGTCGTTGTTGATGATCGAAGGAGCCATCGGGCCTATCAGTGACGACACAGAGGAACTCTCAATGAAAGCACCAATGTCGGTGTCAAAACCGGCGGATCTCGGGTAGGGGGTCCCGGCTATGCGTCTAGGCGGATGGTAACAGGAGACGAGGGACACGATGTTTTACCCAGGTTCGGGCCCTCTTGATGGAGGTAAAACCCTACGTCCTGCTTGATTAATATTGATGATGTGTGTTACAGGAGTGGATCTACCATGAGATCAAAGAGGCTAAACCCTAGAAGCTAGCCTACGGTATGATTGTTGTTCGTCCTATGGACTAAAGCCATCCGGTTTATATAGACACCGGAGAGGGCTAGGGTTACACAGAGTCGGTTACAATGGTAGGAGATCTACATATCCGTATCGCCAAGCTTGCCTTCCACGCCAAGGAAAGTCCCATCCGGACACGGGACGAAGTCTTCAATCTTGTATCTTCATAGTCTTGGAGTCCGGCCGATGATGATAGTTCAGCTATCCGGACACCCCCTAGTCCGGAACTCCCTCAATCATCTCATACAATAAAAATATAGCATCACGTCTTGACCATATCACATCACAACATGCCCTGCAAAAACAAGTTAGACGTCCTCTACTTTGTTGTTGCAAGTTTTACGTGGCTGCTATGGGCTTAGCAAGAACCGTTCTTACCTACGCATCAAAAAACCACAACGATAGTTTGTCAAGTTGGTGCTGTTTTAACCTTCGCAAGGACCGGGTGTAGCCACACTCGGTTCAACTAAAGTTGGAGAAACTGACACCCGCTAGCCACCTGTGTGCAAAGCACGTCGGTAGAACCACTCTCGCGTAAGCGTACGCGTAATGTAGGTCCGGGCCGCTTCATCCAAAAATACCACCGAACCAAAGTATGACATGTTGGTCAGCAGTATGACTTATATCGCCCACAACTCACTTGTGTTCTACTCGTGCATATGATATCTACGCATAAAACCTGGCTCGGATGCCACTGTTGGGGAACGTAGTAATTTCAAAAAATTTCCTACGCACACGCAAGATCATGGTGATGCATAGCAACGAGAGGAGAGTGTTGTCCACGTACCCTCGTGAGACCCGAAGAGGAAGCGTTAGCACAACGCGGTTGATGTAGTCGTACGTCTTCACGATCCGACCGATCAAGTACCGAACGTACGACACCTCCGAGTTCAGCACACGTTCAGCCTGATGACGTCCCTTGAACTCTGATCCAGCCGAGTGTTGAGGGAGAGTTTCATCAGCACGACGGCGTGGTGACGATGTTGATGTTCTACCGACGCAGGGCTTCACCTAAGCACCGCTACAGTATTATCGAGGTGGACTATGGTGGAGGGGAGCACCAGACACTGCAGCTAAGAGATCAAGCAGATCAATTGTTGTGTCTTTGGGGTGCCTGTCCCGTGATATAAAGGAGCAAGGGGGAGGCCGGCCGGCCCTCTATGGCGCGCTTCAAGAGGGGAATCCTACTAGGACTCCAAGTCCTAGTAGGTTTCCACCTAAAGGAGAGAGGGGAAGGAAGGAGAGGAGAGGGAGAGGAAAGGCGGCGCCGCCTCTCCTAGTCCAATTCGGACTGCAGAGGGAGGGCGCGGTCTGCCCTAGGCCGCCCCTCTCTCTCCACTAAGGCCCATCGAGGCCCATTAGTTCCCCCGGGGTTTCCGATAACCCTCCGGCACTCCGGTTCTATCCGAAACTTCTCCGGAACACTTCTGATGTCCGAATATAGTCGTCCAATGTATCAATCTTCATGTCTCGACCATTTCGAGACTCCTCGTCATAAACATATAAACTCATAATAAAACTGTCATCGTAACGTTAAGCGTGCGGATCCTACGGGTTCGAGAACTATGTAGACATGACCGAGACATGTCTCCAGTCAATAACCAATAGCGGAACCTAGATGCTCATATTGGCTCTCACATATTCTACGAAGATCTTTATCGGTCAGACCGCATAACAACATACGTTGTTCCCTTTGTCATCGGTATGTTACTTGCCCGAGATTCGATAGTCGGTATCTCAATACCTAGTTCAATCTCGTTACCGGCAAGTCTCTTTACTCGTTCCGTAATACATCGTCCCGCAACTAACTCATTAGTTGTAATGCTTGCAAGGCTTAAGTGATGTGTATTACCGAGAGGGCCCAGTGTATCTCTGACAATCAGAGTGAAAAATCCTAATCTTGAAATACGCCAACCCAACATGTACCTTCGGAGACACCTGTAGAGCACCTTTATAATCACCCAGTTACGTTGTGACATTTGGTAGAACACAAAGTGTTCCTCCGGTAAACGGGAGTTGCATAATATCATAGTCATAGGAACATGTATAAGTCATGAAGAAAGCAATAGCAACATACTAAACGATCGTGTGCTAAGCTAACGGAATGGGTCATGTCAATCACATCATTCTCCTAATGATGTGATCTCGTTAATCAAATGACAACTCATGTCTATGGCTAGGAAACATAACCATCTTTGATCAACAAGCTAGTCTAGTAGAGGCATACTAGTGACACTCTGTTTGTCTATATATATTCACACATGTATTATGTTTCCGATTAATACAATTCTAGCATGAATAATAAACATTTATCATGATATAAGGAAATAAATAATAACTTTATTATTGCCTCTAGTGCATATTTCCTTCAATGGAAGGTTACAATGAATTGATAAAAGAAGATTCTGCTAAGTCAAGTGGTGAAGATTGATGTGAACCAGTTCAAATCAACCTGGGGCCTAATATTGGGGATGTAACTACTGGGTATGACCCGCCCAGGAGGGGCCGGGTCATGCCACTAGCGGCTTAAGGATGAAGAGGCCCGATATGGTCTAAGAAGATGGTGCTTCATAGACCAAGCCAGTTGAAGGCCCAAGACCCGGAGCCGACTTGAGGCCCACGGGTGTGAGCCGCTATATGTTTAAACTTGTACTGTGAGGCAAGCTTGGTACAGACCGAGCCGGTCACATTTATGTGAGCCGGCCGGGACTCTGTAAGCCGCCGGGAATCAACCTTTATATAAAGGGGTGACCCGGCGGCAGATTAACTCAAGAAACAACTCATCAAAAATTAGGTCAAGCGTATTCGCTCCCTGGTAATCAAAACCCAAGCAATACAACCTAAAGCAGGAGTAGGCTTTTACCTCATTGAGAGGGGCCGAACCTGGGTAAACACTCTGTGTCCTTTGTCCCGTTTAACCCCTTCAAGCTAACCTAGCTGCGATGGCTTCACACCTAAGTCCTTTTGCTAGGGCATCTGCCGTGTTAAGTCCATGACAGACCCGGACGACTACGACAACAACATCTGGGACGACGAAATCAACGTGGCACTCGCCCGGCCACTTGTAACGCCCAAATAATTAAGCTAAAGTAACCCTCTACTAATGATACCATGTCACCAGTGTTACTGTTGTTAATCTCGCGATAATTCAAATCCCGTTTGAATTCAAATTCAAAATCAAGTCAAACGTTAAAACTAAAATGTTCTAAATGCGACAAATAAATTCTAAGTAATATTGGTGGAGAAACCACATTTTTATAATGTTTTCTAATATTCTAAAGTAAATAAAACAGCGGTAAAACAATTATTTAAACATTCTTAAAATAATAAACAAATGCAAATTACTTTATTTAAAGTGCCAAATTATTTGTGGCAGCGAAATAATTTTGACTTTACTTCTTTTGATTCTGAAATCGCCTTCAGCAACTAGTACTCCAGTGAAACAATAGGTTAGATACATTAACTTTCTATTCAAAAAATATTCGCTTCCCCACCAAACCAACAAGTAGTAGGTTGGTTGGCCTCGCTTTTCATGGTTGTCATCTCTGCAACTCGTGATTTTCGCGAGAGAACCAAATCCAAGTTGGTGTGGACCACCCCCATGGGGGCAGTGAAGGGAAAGCTCCCGATGTCTTCACCAGGATTTGACTTACCAATGTGAAAGGTACCGTGCCACTTTTTTAAAAATCTCGAAAAGTTTAAATTTGAATTGAAGAATTTGATGCCTACGATTAAAAACAACCGACATGTCATCCAAACTCGAATTGGTTCCTGGTCCTGGTCAGAGACCACCGTGTTCGCGCCGGCGGTCCAACAAAGAGGCAAAGTAGTGGTGTCTTTCTTTCCATTACGAACGACACGCTTCGCTTGCTCCCTCCCCGCCTGCCCTCTAAGCAAAAGCAAGATCTAGACAAGAGTGAAACGCGGTGACATAAGTTGTAACACTAATTTAGGTGTGACTTTTATATTTTATAAAACTAAAATAAAAGAAACTAAAATAAAACATAAAATAATAAGTAAAAGACAAATAGAAAAATAAAGAAAACAAAAAGGGGGAAACCAACACCCCTCCCCCGGGCCGTTCAGCCCAACACGGCCACCAGGCCACAAGGCCGGCCCACCCCGCCTATACCCCCCCCCCACCGAACCGAACCCTAGTCCCACGCCCCACTCGTCCCCCCCATGTTCGCTCCCTCCTCCCCCCCCCCATGATCTGGATTGGGAAGGGCCCGATCCCATCGCTGCCCTCCCCGGCTCCGTCGGCCGCCACCCGTCCTCGTCCTCCTCCCCGACCGGCCTCCTTGCGCCTCGCCCCCCCCTCTCCCCTTCCACGCCGGTGAGGCCCGTCCCCGTCCGCCGCTGTCCCCCTCTCTCCTGTCGGTCACCGCGCCCACCCATCGTCCACTCGCGAGCCGCTCGCGCTCACCGTCCCGTGCTCACCGCCCCGCCTCGCCCTCCTCCGCCTCATCATTGCTGCTGCCGCTTGGCCACAAGCCAGCCCCGCTTTGCCCGTCTTGCCGACCAGCACGCCCGCCTCCCTGCAGCCACCCCACGGCTCCGTCCTGCTTGCTGCTCGCCGGCCATGCCCGCGCCTGCGCCCTGGCGTGTGCTACTTCTTGAGCTTGCGTTGGTTTTTTCCTTGAAAAGGAAAGTGGGATGCAACAAAGTAGAGATAACTATTTCCCTCAGTTTGAGAACCAAGGTATCAATCCAGTAGGAGACAATGCACAAATCACCTAATACCTGCACAAACAATCAAACAACTTGCACCCAACGCAATAAAGGGTTGGTCAATCCCTTCACGGTTACTTGCAAAAGTGAGATCTGATAGAGATAGATAAAGGGTAAAGTAAATATTTTTGGTATTTTTGGTTTATAGATCGAAAGTAAAAGATTGCAGAAATAGTAGATCGGAAACTCTCAATGAAATCACCACTGTCTGTGTCAAAACCGGCAGATCTCGGGTAGGGGCCCCCATGGATCGATGGGTAACAGGAGACAGGGGACATGATGTTTACCCAGGTTCGGGCCCTCTCTATCGAGGTAGTACCCTACTTCCTGCTTGATTGATCTTGGTGAATATAGGGTTACAAGAGTTGATCTACCTCGAGATCATATGTTGTGGCCTAAGACCTAAGGGTATGATGAGTAATGCCATAATACTCTATCGACTAGCCTGGCCTTGGCTTATATAATGCACCAGAGGCCTAGGATAACAAGAGTCCTAGTCGAATACGCTAGTGGAGAGGAGTCCTCGTCTTGATCACCATGTCTTGTGGAATCTTCCTCGTGTATACATCGGCTGTCCGAACTGGCCCATGAGTAAACGTCCATGGGGGTCCTCGGCCCAATCCAACTGATCGGGAGATGACGTGGTGAGTACCCCCTAGTCCAGGCCACCGTCAGTAGCCCCTGAACCGGTCTTCAAGTTGGGGACTCTCCTCAATTCTTCCGAACTGTTCTTCATCTTCGGTCGTCGGTCTTGAAAACTGGTTCAACAAATCATCTCATCTTCAATCTTGAGGGTCGCCGAAGTGAATCCGAAGAGTTTACACGTTGGGTATCCAAGGAGCCCCTTTAAGTTTCTGGCCTTTATCAATGCCTTATTATTTTTATACCACACCTCGGGTTTGAAGTTGTTCTCGAGCGGCAGTGTCCTCTTGCTTCCGAGCTCCAATGCCGGACTGCATTCGAGGTATCTTTTGCAGTCGAGCACCAATGCCAGACCGCTCCCGAGCTCTCCTCATAACCCACAAGTATAGGGGATCGCAATAGTTTTTGATAAGTAAGAGTGTCGAACCCAATGAGGAGCTAAAGGTAGAACAAATATTCCCTCAAGTTTTATCGACCACCGATACAACTCTATGCACGCTTGACGTTTGCTTTACCGGAAACAAGTATGAAACTAGAAGTACTTTATAGGTGTTGTTGGATAGGTTTGCAAGAAAGTAAAGAGCACGAAAATAAAACTAGGGGCTGCTAAGATAAAAACACAACTAAAGTAAATATGGCGAGTGTGGAAAAGTGGTGGTAGGAGTTGCGAAATTGTCCCTAAGCAATTGACTACTTTACTAGACCGATAGCAAGTATTATGTGGGAGAGGCCACGCTAGCATGTCATCCACGACTTGGAATTCTATGCACTTATGATTCGAACTATTAGCAAGCATCCGCAACTACTAACGCTTCATTAAGGTAAAACCCAACCATAGCATTAAGATATATTGGTCCCCTTCAATCCCGTATTCATCAATTTCTATGCTAGGTTGAAGCTTCACACTCTTTCCCTCCAATACATAGTCCTATCAACATACAACTAACCCTACGGTGTGATCCACGCGCGCGCTCATATGATGGGCACCAAAGGACAGCAACATAACCACAAGCAAATTAAATCAATCATAGCTATTCATCAACCACCGATAGGACAACGAAAATCTACTCAGACATCATAGGATGGCAACACATCATTGGATAATTATATGAAGCATAAAGCACCATGTTCAAGTATAGGGTACAACGGATTGCGGGAGAGTGGACCGCTGTAGATAGAGGGGGGAAGGTGATGGAGATGTTGGTGAAGATGGGGGAGGTGTTGGTGTAGATCGCGGTGATGATGATGATGGCCACGGCGGCGTTCCGGCGCCATCGGAAAAGAAGGGGAGAGGGGGCCCCTTCGTCTTCTTCTTCCTTGACCTACTCCCTAGATGAGAGAAGGGTTTCCCCTCTGGTCCTTGGCCTCCATGGCGTGGGAGGGGCGAGAGCCCCTCCGAGATTGGATCTATCTCTCTGTTTCTCTCTGTTTCTGCGTTCTGTTTTGGTCCCCTTTCACCGTTTCGTATATATATGGAGATCCGTAACTCCGATTGGACTGAAACCTTCGCCGTGATTTTTTTACCAAAAATTAGTTTTCTTGCGGCCGAAGAAGGGCATCAACCGCCTTACGGGTGGCCCACGAGGGTCGGCGCATACAGGGGGTAGGGCACGCCTCACCTCGTGCCCACCTCGGACACCGTTTCGCGTTGATCTTTTTCCCAGATTTTCCAAATATTCCAAAATAATTCTCCGTCCGTTTTTATCCCGTTTGGATTCCGTTTGATATGGATATTCTACGAAACCAAAAACATGCAATAGACAGGAACTGCACTTTGAGCCTTTGGATCAATGTGTTAGTCCCGAAAATAGTATAAAATGTTGCCAAAAAGTATATGGAAGTTGTAGAATATTGGCATGGAACAATCAAAAATATAGATACGACGGAGACGTATCAGCATCCCCAAGCTTAATTCCTGCTCGTCCTCGAGTAGGTAAATGATAAAAAAATAATTTTTGATGCGGAATGCTACCTAGCATAATCTTGATCATGTATCTAATCATGGCATGAATATTAAGACACGAGTGATTCAAAGCAATAGTCCATCATTTGACATAAAAACAATAATAATTCAAGCCTACTAATAAAGCAATCATGTCTTTTCAAAATAACATGGCCAAAGAATGTTATCCCTACAAAATCATATAGTCTGGCTATGCTCCATCTTCACCACACAAAATATTCAAATCATGCACAACCCCGATGACAAGCCAAGCAATTGTTTCATACTTTTGACGTTTCTCAAACCTTTTCAACTTTCACGCAATACATGAGCGTGAGCCATGGACATATCACTATAGGTGGAATAGAATATGATGATGGGGGTTATGTGGAGAAGACAAAAAAAGGAGAAAGTCTCACATCAATGCGGCTAATCAACTGGCTATGGAGATGCCCATCAATTGATGTCAATGTGAGGAGTAGGGATTGAAATGCAACGGATGCACTAGAGCTATAAGTGTACGAAAGCTCAAACTGAAACTAAGTGGGTGTGTATCCAACTTGCTTGCTCATGAAGACCTAGGGCATTTGAGGAAGCCCATCGTTGGAATATACAAGCCAAGTTCTATAATGAAAATTCCCACTAGTATATGAAAGTGATAACTCAAGAGACTCTCTATATGAAGAACATGGTGCTACTTTGAAGCACAAGTGTGGTA
This sequence comes from Aegilops bicornis, assembly GCA_021605145.1. Lineage (NCBI taxonomy): Eukaryota > Viridiplantae > Streptophyta > Magnoliopsida > Poales > Poaceae > Aegilops > Aegilops bicornis. Next base: position 68,977,878 of record CM038672.1, read on the forward strand.
AAAGGATAGTAGCATTGCCCTTCTCTCTTTTTTCTCTCATTTTTTATTTTCTTTTTTGGTGGGATTCTTTGGCCTCTTTTTTATTTAGGCTTCTTTGGCCTCTTTTTTTATAAAGTCTGGAGTCTCATCCCGACTTGTGGGGGAATCATAGTCTCCATCATCCTTTCCTCACTGGGCAATGCTCTAATAATGATGATCATCACACTTTTATTTACTTACAACTCAATATTACAACTCGATATCTAGGACAAAGATATGACTATATATGAATGCCTCCGGCGATGTACCGGGATGTGCAATGATCTAGCATAGCAATGACATCAAAAAAATGGACAAGCCATGAAAACATCATGCTAGCTATCTTACGATCATGCAAAGCAATATGACAATGAATTCTCAAGTCATGTATATGATGATGATGGAAGTTGCATGGCAATATATCTCAGAATGGCTATGGAAATGCCATGATAGGTAGGTATGGTGGCTGTTTTTAGGAAGGTTATGGTGGGTTTATGGTACCGACGAAAGTTGCGCGGTACTAGAGAGGCTAGCAATGGTGGAAGGGTGAGAGTGCGTATAATCCATGGACTAAACATTAGTCATAAAGAACTCACATAATTATTGCAAAAATCTATTAGTTATCGAAACAAAGTACTACGCGCATGCTCCTAGGGGGATAGATTGGTAGGAAAAGACCATCGCTCGTCCCCGACCGCCACTCATAAGGAAGATAATCAATAAATAGATCATGCTCCGACTTCATCACATAACGGTTCACCATACGTGCATGCTACGGGAATCACAAACTTCAACACAAGTATTTCTACAATCCACAAATACCCACTAGCATGACTCTAATATCACCATCTTTATATTGCAAAACTATTGAAATGAATCAAACATATCATATTCAATGATCTACAAGTTTTATGTAGGTTTTTATGACTAACCATGTGAATGACCAGTTCCTGTCATCTCTCTAAATAGATATAAGTGAAGCAAGAGAGTTTAATTCTTTCTACAAAAGATATGCCCAAGCTCTAACAAGTATAAGTGAAGCAAAAGAGCATTCTACAAATGGCGGTTGTCTAAGTGAAGAGAAACAGGCAATCAAAACTTCAAATGATATAAGTGAAGCACGTGAAGCATTCTATAAAGCCATACTCAAAAGATATAAGTGAAGTGCAAAGAGCATTCTATAAATTAACCAAGGACCATCTCATACCAGCATGGTGCATAAAATAAAAATGAAAACTAAATGCAAAAGACGCTCCAAGACTTGCACATATCGCATGAACGAAACGAATCCGAAAACATACCGATATTTGTTGAAGAAGGAGAGGATGCCTTCCGGGGCATCCCCAAGATTAGACGCTTGAGTATCCTTGAATATTTACTTGGGGTGCCTCAGGCATCCCCAAGCTTGAGCTCTTGCCTCTCTTCCTTCTTCTTACATCGAGACCTTCTCGATCATTGAACACTTCATCCACACAAAACTTCAACAGAAAACTCGGTAAGATTTCATTAGTATAATAGAGCAAATCACTATTCTAAGTACTGTTGCAAACCAACTCATATTTTGTTTTGGCATTGTGTCTACTGTAGTATAACTTTTTCACGGCTTAATCCACTGATATAAATTGATAGTTTCATCAAAACAAGCAAACTATGCACCAAAAACAGAATCTGTCTAAAACAGAACAGTCTGTAATAATCTGAACATTCACCATACTTATGATACTTGAAAAATTCTGACAAAATTAGGAAAAATGACCAATTTTTATGGAAAGACAGTACAAAAAGAATCAAAACCGTTTGACATTCCCAGTAAAAAATTAAAAATCACGCACTACAACCAAAGTTTCTGTCCTGCACCGCACAAACCAACAAGCATTGTAAACATCCTAAAGGAAAACCTTGGCACATTATTTTTATAATACAATGGAATTGTACAAGGGGATAATTATTTTTGTTGAAAATTTTCTATAATCAAGATTCACAAAGTTTCCGTGAGCATGAACAAAGTTCAAGGAGCTCTCCCACTTCAACAATGCTTGTCTTTCTCACTTTCACTTTCCTTTTTGAAAAAGTTTTAGGTCCCCCTCTTTATTTTTTCTTGTTTTTAAACTATATGAAAGCACTCAAAAGAAATAAATGACTCTCTAAAACTTCCGGGTTGTCTCCCTGGCAGCGCTTTCTTTAAAGCCATTAAGCTAGGCATATTGTGCTCAAGTAGTGAATCCACCCGGATCCCAAGGTATATCAAAGCCAATTTTAATTAACAATAATTTGTAATTTAGTAGTGAGCACAAATTAACATATATCACGTAATGACGAAGTCTAACTCTCTTCCTATGCATCGGCATGTCATAAAAGAACAATTCATGCACGCAAAGTAACGGCCAATGCATAGTATAAGCAATTTCTTGCAATTCTGTCATGTGGGAAACATAGAGAGGTGGAGATATAGTTCCTCTCTCATAATAATTGCAAGTAGGAGCAGCAAGCACATGCATATTATATCTATCAAAATCATCATGTGCAACGGTAAAAGGCAACCCATTAATATAATCCTTAATAAGGGCAAACTTCTCCGATATAGTATAATCGGGAGAATTCAAAAAGATAATAGGACTATCATGTGTGGGTGCAATAGCAACAATTTCATGTTTAACATAAGGAACTATAGCAAGTTCATCTCCATAAGCATAATTCATATTGGCATCTTGGCCACAAGCATAGCAAGCATTGTCAAAAAGGGATATTTCAAGAGAATCAACGTGATCATAATAGTCATCATAGCAATCATCCTTCGGTAAGCACGAAGGGGAATTAAACAATGTATGAGTTGAAGAGTTACTCTCATCAGAAGGTGGGCATGGGTGATCAATCCGCTCTTCCTCCTTTTGTTCTTCGCTCTCCTCCTCATCTTTTTCATCCAATGAGCTCACAGTTTCATCAATTTCTTCTTCCATAGACTCCTGCAAAATATTAGTCTCTTCTTGGATAGCGTGGTAATCCTCAAGATATGGTTCAACATAGGCATTAGAAGCATAATTATCATAGCAACATTTAAGTATGGAAAAATTTCCAGATTTGTGAAAAGTAGCATCATACGTTTCAATCAAAGAAGCAATTTCGTAAGCACCCTTAAAAGCAAAAAATTCTTCAATTTGTTGAATATCATAGTAACTATAAACACCTTTAGCATACGAAGATACGATTCCATTATCACTAAACTCACATTGGTAGGGAAGGTGTTTCTTAGGGTTTTCAGAACAACAAGTAACATCATATATTTCACATAAATTCCAAGCATAGCATTGCAAACGATGAATTTGACCCAATAGAATTTTCCCTTTTTCAGATATTTGGTGTCGCACATAACAAGCATGCCCATCTAAAGATCTGCCCTCAACTAAGCTAGTTGGGGTTTCAGCACGAGCACACAGGGATCAAAGATGATCCAAGTAATAAGCTTCAGGAGTACGATAGATTTTGAGTGGTTCTTCAACCATTGGTTCAGTAGGTACAACTAATTTTTTTGGTATTTTGCGTTTCCTACCCATAACTAAAGATAGGAAACAACTACGAATAGCAAATAAAATTACTTAGTGATAAAGCAAACAAGCACACACGAGAATATTCACCCCACGCTATTGCTCCAAGAACGGGCGCCGGAAAAAAGGTCTTGATAACCCACAAGTATAGGGGATCGCAATAGTTTTTGATAAGTAAGAGTGTCGAACCCAACGAGGAGCTAAAGGTAGAACAAATATTTCCTCAAGTTCTATCGACCACCGATACAACTCTACGCACGCTTGATGTTTGCTTTACCGGAAACAAGTATGAAACTAGAAGTACTTTATAGGTGTTGTTGGATAGGTTTGCAAGAAAGTAAAGAGCACGAAAATAAAACTAGGGGCTGCTAAGATAAAAACACAACTAAAGTAAATATGGCGAGTGTGGAAAAGTGGTGGTAGGAGTTGCGAAATTGTCCCTAAGCAATTGACTACTTTACTAGACCGATAGCAAGTATTATGTGGGAGAGGCCACTGCTAGCATGTCATCCCTGACTTGGAATTCTATGCACTTATGATTCGAACTATTAGCAAGCATCCGCAACTACTAACGTTCATTAAGGTAAAACCCAACCATAGCATTAAGATATATTGGTCCCCCTTCAATCCCGTATGCATCAATTTCTATGCTAGGTTGAAGCTTCTGTCACTCTTGCCCTCCAATACATAGTCCTATCAAATACAACTAACCCTATGGTGTGATCCACGCGCGCGCTCATATGATTGGCACCAAAGGACAGCAACATAACCACAAGCAAATTAAATCAATCATAGCAATTCATCAACCACCGATAGGACAACAAAAATCTACTCAGACATCATAGGATGGCAACACATCATTGGATAATAATATGAAGCATAAAGCACCATGTTCAAGTAGAGGGTACAGCGGGTTGCGGGAGAGTGGGCCACTGCAGACAGAGGGGGGAAGGTGATGGAGATGTTGGTGAAGATGTCGGAGGTGTTGGTGTAGATCGCGGTGATGATGATGATGGCCACGGAGGCGTTCCGGCGCCACCGAAAGAGAAGGGGACAGGGGGCCCCTTCGTCTTCTTCTTCCTTGACCTCCTCCCTAGATGGGAGAAGGGTTTCCCCTCTGGTCCTTGGCCTCCATGGCGTGGGAGGGGCGAGAGCCCCTCCGAGATTGGATCTATCTCTGCTTTGCTCGCTTTTGGTCCCCTTTCACCGCTTTCGTATATATATGGAGATTCAGAACTCGATTGGACTGAAACCTTCACCGTGAATTTTTTACCAAAAATTAGCTTTCTTATGCATCAAGAAGGCCATCAACCGCCTTTACGGGTGGCCCACGAGGGTCGTGGCTGCGCCCTAGGGGGTAGGGCGCTTCTACCTCGTGCCCACCTCGGACACCGCTTCGCTGATCTTTCTCCCAGATTTTCCAAATATTCCAAAATAATTCTCCGTCCTTTTTATCCCGCTTTGGATTCCGCTTTGATATGGATATTCGAAACGAAAAACATGCAAATGTATATGAACTGCATCGAGTAATCGGATCAATATGTTAGTCCCAAAAATAGTAGAAAATGTTGCCAAAAAGTATATGGAAGTTGTAGAATATTGGCATGGAACAATAAAAAATTATAGATACGACGGAGATGTATCAAGCTCCAACGCCGAAATGTATCCGAGCTCCAACGTCGGACTGTATCCGAAGAGTATTGTTACAGCCAAGCTCCAACGCCGAACTGCATCCGAGCTCCAGCGCCGGACTGTATCTGAGGTGCCATAGATCACCTTGGTTCAAAAAGTTTTAGCCAAGCTTAATGCCGGAAATGCCCTCTAAGGAGCAAGCCATTTGCATCTGAGCTATATGTTGTACTGCTTCCGAGGTGATGCACCACCTCGAGCTCGGGCTAATTGTTTGCGGTTTTTATTTCCGATTGATGCAATTTATTTACTGACGAGATATATAGCCAGTAGCCCTGAAGGTGTGTGTCGGTCTAAAACCCGAGATGCACTTGAAGGAAAACATGAAACTGCTAATCCTAGTAGCCCCTGAGACTCAGGTCGGTTCGCAAAATCGGCCTGGGGATCAACTCCTAGCTCGGCAGCATACGTAGGAATAGAAACGCAGTGTAATATATTAGAGATAATGATTGGCGGACGGGCCCCTAAGAGAGGGTCGTGAGAAGTCCCGTGATATATTAGCTTGATGTCGGATAAGTCCCATATGGTACTTATTGTCGTCCGAAGACGCGCTTGTCCATAGTTCGGTTATGCCGAACACTGAGCACTTTGAATTTTCTGCATTGAATAGGCAATGCAATAGCCCCCGAGCCACTGGTCGGGTGGCAACACCAGATCAAGGGATCGATGTGCCCTTTTAATATTTATAAATAATGAGCGCAAAGCCCAGTAGCCCCTGAGCCTTAATGTGGGCACAGGTGGCCGAATTAAGGATCGATATCCGTTTGACAGAAAAAATTTGCTATGTTTAACACAAACTTCTTGAAAACAGAATAAAGATCTCCTATAGGAGCTAGAGCCAGCGAAAGATGGGCTCGCCAAGGTTGGCCCCAAGGGGCTTAATAGATAGGAAATCGATGCCACTTGGGATTTAGGAGAGCTTTATGTAAGTTGCTCGGTTGTCTCAGCGAGATTGTGCCCCTTGGTCTTTAAAAGATGGGCTGCAATAAATCGACTTTACTCGCAATTTATGATCCTATGTATCCAAGTACTTTACATCATTAATGCTTGGATCCGCATTGTACAAAACTTTGTTGACCGGCCATCGGCTTCCACCTCCTCTGCCAGTAGTCGAGGAGTGTTTGTCCTACTTTATAAAGCCTTTATGAGGGAAAAGATTTACGAAAAACAAGGCAATCCGGCTATACAGTTTTATAAACAAAGGTACGCAGAGAGATTTGTTATATTATTGTTTAACATAAAAATTGTCTTGCAAAGAAAATAGTCCCGCTATCGGTTCCTTTCTTTGGGTTGTCATGCTAAGCATGATCATCAAACCTCAGTTCCGATCAATGTGGGAGCAAAATATTTAGTTTGGGGAAAGTTCCCAAACTATGTGGTCTTTAGCGAACCCAAATTTTCACTTCCGTCGTTGCCGACCAATTATATCCTTTAAGATGGCTAGCTCTCGGCTTCACCCAGTCTGAGGTACTAACCCGGATGACGCGGTAGTAACAATCACAGAGGTGCTCCCTTTACCGCCTAGCCAAACAATCGGGAACGTAGGGGTAATCACAGGAGCTAGGCAACCCAGCTTGGCCAAAATCTTAAGTCGAACTGATGCATATTTATGGCTTTATAACGATGATTACGGAATGTGGCCCTTGTATATTAAATACAAATGCCGATGATATGTTTATTTTGACTCCGTTGTGACTGTTTATCAGTTGAAAGTGGCCCATCGTCGGCTCCTACCCCTTTATAGATACTACGCAGGGTGTTTCCGCAATAATAAGACAACCCTTAGCCGACATCTCGGTGCCCGAAGGCAGTTGTGTTAGCGGAAACGAGGCAATCAAATATGCGGGCTTTATAACTTTCACTTAGTCATAGGAGCTTTAAACTGGGGAAGCTAGCTACGAGCCCCCGGTTAGTGTTCGGCGACAGCCGAGATCAAGTTGTAAACACTTCGGCCAATGTTATGAACGGCCCGTCATTTAACAAAGTCATCGGATCACTGACAGTTTACGCTTATTGTGACAGTCAGTTTTCGGCTTTCTCCACTGAGGTGCTTAACCATGAGAGCTGGAAGCACAATCGTAGTGGTTCTCCCTTTGCACACCTAGCTGAACAAAGCGGAACGTAGGAGGCAAGCACATGAGCCGGGCAACCCAACTATTGACCAAAGACACAATTCGAAACCGATGCATATATAGCAATATCCGAGAATGTTTTTGCCGAATCTCTAAAGGTATCTGGCGTTGTACTGCGAGACTTATGCTGGAAAGACACAAATAGTTAAAAAGTGCCATAGGCTTGGAAAACCAAAAAACTTCAGTAAAAACTTGACGTCCGAACTAGATCAAGTGTTCGGTGCCAATCCGAAAATTGGTCTTAGAGAAGAAAAACAATTGTGCTTCTGTCGTGCTTTAACATGCCACATTCGATCTCAAGACTTCAAGCGGGTCAGCCTACGGCTTCAAGCTCCTTATCCCGAAGGCGGAGTGCTTCTCCAAGGCCAGTTTAGCGAATTAAACTCGAGCGGCTTTAGAGAGAAGCTAGGCTATCCGGCTATTGACCATGCACTCGAGTCGAAAAAGGAGCGGTAGAAAAAGACTTTGCAACGACGAAGAAGAAAACACATTTACTATAAAACGGCTCATATAAATTTTAAAAGCCCCCAAGTGACTTGGGTAAAAGAATTTTATGTATATTATTGTATGTACCGAAGTACTTATATCATATATGTGTTCACCCGAACTTTAAACGCGTCTTAACCGACCGTCGGCTTCTCCCTCTTGGTCGAGGGCCAAAAGTGTTATGTACTCCAATTGCCGAGAATATCGACGGTGTTAGAATAACTAGGCAATCAGGCCATAAGGCTGTAAATGCATAAAGCGGCGCTTAGGGAACTTATGCTATATTACTGACAAAGTGTAAGAAGCATCTTCGAATAAAGTAGTACCCCCACCGATACCTTTCTTCGGTTGCTCATTGTTACTATCAGACTTGTGCAAGAGATTTTTTGTACTCATGAGTTCCGTTGTGTGCCGATCATGATTGAAAACAATAAGAGTGCTAGCCTTCGGCTTCACCCAGTCTTAGGTCCGAGCTCGGATGACCCGATCGTGACAATCGCAGAGGTGCTCCTTTTACTCCCTAGCTGAACAATCAGGAACGTAGGGGTAAACACAGGAGCAAGGCAACCCAGCTTGCGGAACACTTAAGTCAACATGGTGCATATTGTGGCATAATACACAAACAAGGAACAAAGCCATACAAGTATAATCATATGCAAGAGGAAAGGCTTCATAAAGGAAGCCTCCAAGTAGACGGGGTATTTGAATTTGTGTGTCACAAACGAAGTTTTGGCGAGGAAATTTTTTCACAAACAACTTTTTGCCAAAAAAGTATAATGCTTGGTCGAACCGAACAAAATTTAAAAGTGGAAGTCTTTGAGCATGAAAGTGACTTAGCTGGTTAATGTGCTCGGTGTTGATGACGCAATTCGGGCTTGTGGTGGGACGAAGACGCCCATTGATCTGTGACAGATCCGACATGGTTCGCAATCCTCGGCATGGCCGAGGTCCCAGCCCCCAAGCCCGAGGTGTCCGAGCAAGGAGTTCGGCACTCCGGAGTAGTGACACGGCTTCGCCGATGTGGTAAGGCGAAGCCCCCAGTCTAGCCGAGTTGGCGGAGTTGGTCGGCAAGGTGATAATGAAGCCCCCACGCCAGTCGACCTGTTCGGCATGGTGGACGTCATTTTGATGAAGCGACGACGCTGCTCGGCCGATCTGGTGAGATGAAGTTCTCGGTCCAGTTAACATGGCGAAGCTGTGATCGACGGATGCCGAAGTCTGATGCAGGTCGGCTGGTGATGCTGAAGTGACCACGTAACACAGTCAAAATCGATTACCTGCACACATAAAACAGTGCGGTCCAAAAAATAATATATATGGCCTGCATCAGACGTTAATTGCTTTACACAAAAATAATTTATTTAAAGAGATGTGGCCTGGCACCGACGCCAATGTCGATGCAGGGCGTCGGCATGACACAATGAAGGCGTGACAAAGCCTGGATTTGTAGGGCGGTCCGGGCTCTAGATGCGGCGTTCGTCGAACTGCGGACGGGAAATGGACCGAACCATCGCGCAACCATCATTAATGCAGTCATCATTTGAAAGACCTGTGTACAGATGATGGAACAAACCAGAGTAATAATTTTTCGGAAAAATAAACCCAAGCAAGAAAAAATTGCTAGGATTAATAGCACCTGGTTTATTTGTTGTAGCAATCGGAAAAAAAGGTTACTCCCAAAATTGGGACTTGATCCGCACACCCATTGCCTGATGAGCGATGGAGCGGCGGCATGAACGATGCTGGTAAAGGTTGGCTTGCCGAGGCAAAGCCCCCGGTCCAGCTAATGTGACGAAGCTGGTCGGCGGGTGACGTCGAAGTCTCCGGAGTAGGTTGATGAAGAGATGGTGAAGCCCCCAGTCTAGCCGAGGTAACGGAGCGGGTAGGTAAGGAGACGTTGCAGCTGCCATGTTAGCCGAGGTGTTGAAGCAGTTTGGCGTGATGGACATCGGCTTGAAGAAGCAACAGTGCAGTCATGCTGACGCTGGTCATAACTTGTGATACGGTCAAAGCCGGATTGATGAAGTGGCCGAACGGCGATGCCGGTGTGCCCATTCCGTGTAATCCATGGGGCGGCGTTGTTGGTGATGATTTATCCTTCCCGATGCCGAACTCTTTTTAGGCTCGCCTAGATGATGATCCGAAGAAGATGAGCTCGGCTTAACAAAGTGACGACGTGTCTAGCGCAGATCGGCAGTCGTGGAGCAATGGTACTGGACTGGTTTGACACCAACATGATGATGAAGAGTACATCAGAGAAGGCTTAAAATTTTCGGGGCACGTGTTAAGAACAACGCACAATACCCTAGAAGAAAATTCCTTTAAAAAGGTTGTCCAATATCACGTTCATAAAGAAACATGAATTCGGTTTGGATCCGTGTTCGTGCAGAAAACAGATCAGAAAATTGGTCCACTCATCAGAAGGTTCCCGGAGTTTGAACCGTCGGATCAAGCTGAAAATTTGAGGGGTGGTAGATATGGGAATTCGGCAGCAGATGAACGGTTGGATCTACCAAAGGACCTCCGAGCGTGGTTCTGGAGACCACGCCCTAAACTTGTCCAGATTCCCGTCCAGATTTGACAGGGCTCCGGTATATCGTAGATTGTCGGAGGTTCCTCCATAGGAACTCGACGAAATTTTGTATGGTTGTTGTAGACTTAATCCCGCACAATTCCACCAAAGCAATCGTTAAAACGATACTCGAGGAGGCGGTGGTGGCGGATACAAGTTTTTTGTCCAGAAAAACAACACGGTCGCCCGAGGGCAATGTTGACATTGAGCCCCCGAGCTCCATGGATGATTCCTCCATGATCTTGATAGAGATCAGAGTTGATGTTTATGAAGGCCCTCGTCCGAGCATGATGATTGGAGGTAGGGCACAGTCCTCGGTCAAGCCAAGGTGACCAGTCGAGGAGGCGACGAAGACGCCAACGTCGCAGTTGATCTGTAGGCGAGCCATCGATCCTTTTGCCGACCACACAGCGAAACTCTCAATGAAAGCACCATTGTCGATGTCAAAACCGGCAGATCTTGGGTAGGGGGTCCCAAGCTATGTGTCATGGATCGATGGGTAACAGGAGACAGGGGACAGGCCTACGATAACAAGAGTCCTAGTCGAATACGCTGGTGGAGAGGTGTTACATCCCAAATTTTCAATTTGGAATGTTATGCATTAGATCATCATTGCATATCATATTTTATTGCATTTTGGCTTGATCCTAGAAATTCTACGCAACTCAAGGACCTACGGAGAGAGTTGGGGATTTTGTTATTTTCATATTTGAGTTTTCTCAAATTTTGAAAAAAAGGATCATTTGATTTTAATTATTTTCTCTTCAAATATTTCTTTTATGAAAATAAAAGAGAGGGGATAAAATGACTTCCCCAAAATAAAGAAATATTGGAGGTTTAATACTAAAATCAAATAAGATTTTTATTCGGAGTTTTATCACTATTTTATTTGAATTAGGAAAAATATGCGTTTTCCAAAATTGCATTAGAGGACCAAATAAATGTTCACCTTGTCCGGTAGATTTTTAGAGGATGGGGACAATTTAATTTAGGATTTTTGGAGTCAGTTTAGTATTTCTTTTCTTCGTTTTTCTGTGCGTCGGAATTATTGAAAAAAATGCCAACCGACCTAACCGGGCCGTGCCCGCCTGGGACACTAGCCCGGCCGACCCTTTAAAGCCGCGGAGGCCCGAGCCGCCCGCACCCAGCACCCAAACCCTAGCGCCCGCCTTGCCTCGAAATCCGTGCCACCGCCGCGCCGCCTCGCCGCCTCGTCACCGAAGTCGCCGCCGACCTCGCCGGACCTCGCTGAGGTAGCCCGCCGCCGCCATCGGTTTTCGTTAGAAAACCGTATGTTTTTTTAGAAACCCTAATTTTTTTCTTTTCTTTTTAGATCGGTTTTATTTTTTTCCCGGTTTAGTTATTTAGTGAATGCCCGTTCGTATGTTCGTTTTAACGAACGGTTTTCACCCGTTAACCGTAGACAGTGAACGTTCGTTCGTTAGCCTGTTCATCAGTTTTTCTTTTTCCAGGGTTTTTCCGCGATTATTTTCGATCGCGATTTCTGCCCTAATCTTCGTTCTAGTATAACTTTTCGCTCGTTTATCGGAATCAGGCGATTCAAGCGCCTATATCTTCGTCTCGAAGCCCTCTTTCTTTTTAACCAACTTGAACAAGATTTTGCTACTGTAAAATTTGACTTTAGTCCAGATTAGTAATCGGATCTTGTTTCTTTCGCAGTTTGAGTTTCGTTGCTTCGTTTGGTTTGTTTTTTTTTGCAAACTGGAGTTCATAAGTTTAACTTTCTGGTTAGATCTCTTATTTGAGTTTTACCCATGCTTCTAGTTGTGTGCTTATTGTATGCTTGTTTGTTTGTGATAGAGTACCCGGAGTGTGAAGCGTGCTACTACGAGTCTCTAGGTTTCACGGATCATCAGCAAGGCAAGTAACACTTTGATCATACCTCTTTACTACCTAGTTTTATTGCATTAGATTAATCCTCAAACAATTGCATGGTTAGGATCTGATTAACTTGTGGGTTTGGGAAGTAGATGAGGTAGTACCCATTCACCTGTTTATTATCAAACCTTTGGGAGTTACTTCTACATTGTTTATAGTGTTATGCTATGCTCGTAGACGTGGATTGGGTTTGAGTGTATCCATGACAGATGTAAGTTTGTTAATTAATATTTCAACTTAAGGTGGCAACTTAAATACACATCTGGGTGGATTGCTTGTGGGCACCTGGAGAATCCAGCGTTGTCCTAGGATATCCCGGAGGACCCGTGTGATCATCCTACGGCCCTCCACCCAGGCTCAAACGGATCATAAGATTATTCATGCTAGAAACTTCCGTGTGCAGCCACAAGCCAATATGGGCTCTGGCATAGTTGATTAAGTTGTGTGAAGCTCTTGAAGAGGTAGACTAGCTGATGTAGTGGGTTGTAGGTGGTACTGTCTATCCAGAGTAGAGAGTTAATTAGTGCTTCAGAAAGACTGTGTCTCGATTCTCTGACCATGGATGTATTCGAGTCTTGTGGGGAAAAGTGTGCAAACCTCTGCAGAGTGTATAAACTAATAATGGTTAGCCCTGGCCCCGGTTATGGACATCTTGAGTATCTAGTTCTTGGATTATTATGTTGATCTCATCACTCTTAATATAATTTGATTGAGTTTAATGATGATAATTAATTGGGATTGAGTTGGAGGAAACTTCTCAATGTTTAACAACTACCATGATAGTTAAATAAAATTTATTCCTTTGTTGTAGGGAAAATTGGCTTTTTGCAAAAACATATTACCCATACAGCCTCCACCAGCCACATATGCATGTAGTGATAGCATTTATTCTGGTCATTACTCTCTTGTGTTACATTGCCAGCATATTCCATGTGCTGACCCGTTTCGGGCTGCAACTTATCATGTCACAGACTTTTCAGACGACGAGTAAGGAGCCATAGGTCGTTGTCTTTCACTCAGTGATGTCGTTGGAGTTGACAGACTCACTTTATCTTCCAAGCCTTCCGCTGTTATCGTTTTTAGATGGCCTTAAGCCATATCTATTGTAATAAGTTCTCTTTTGAGACATTCGATGTAATAAGTGTGTGATTGCTACTCTGTTATAAATCCTCAAGGCATCGTGCATGTCAAGATTACCGATCCAGGATGACAGCGATGCACTGAGATCGAGTGTTTGAGGTCCGGTCGCTACAAGATGGTATCGAGCACACACCGATCAGAGGATTACGACCACTAAGCTAAAGCCCTAGATCACTGCTCTCTTCTCATTTCTGACTCCTCTCCATTTTCTACTCTTTAGGATGGCGGATGCAAGGAACAAGTTTGCACAACCGGATGAAGACACACCTTTTGGACGACACTTGAAGGAAGTCACTAGGTACCTGAACGCCGGAATACCAAGCTTCACCGGCACTTACAATGCCACTTTACTAGAAGAGGAGCATTGGATGATTCAAGTTCAAGTTCCAGGAAGGACCTTCATGCCAGCCACTGAGCCCATAGGGTTTTCCTTTGATGCACCAACCTGCAGTCTAGGCAAGAGCATAGCAGCCCACATCACCATGGGACACATTGGAGAAGTTTACCACAAGGATCTCAAGGATACTATCTACCATATTTGTGGGTGCCGAGATGACCAATGGGAGATAGTCAGCTCCAGGAGAGACAGGTCCATTGCAACATTCATTCAGGAGTTAAACCAGCACATTCGATGCCAGGAGAACCAGATGTGTGCTAGCATGATAGATTTGAAGAAAGCGATGACAAGGATCACCGAGCTAGAAGAAGAACTCAAGTCTACACATGATGGATATGAGGAGGAAATCGCAACATTATTGGAAAAGAATGACGACCTGGTAAAGAAGATCGGAGTATTCATGGGAGATCCCGCGCCAGGAGGAGAAGACGACGATTCCACTTGACCGGAGAACTACATCATCATCGATGACACCGATTCAGACCCTAATGATAGCGATGATGACTTTGTTGATGAAGCTGGAGTAGATATTATGGAGTCTTCCACCGATCAATTTTTCTAGTCGACCACCATATCAGTAGTAGAATTCCCCCATGTATATAGTATAGTCCGAGCACTTTTGTAACGATAGTTAGACCGATTGTATGCCTTGTTTGAATTGATTGAAGTGATATGATTGTGTTTGTCTCATGTACATATGGGTAGTGTTTTCCCCTAGACCTCATTCTATTCTGTTTTCTCATCTTTTCTAAACCCAGCAGATGCCTCCGAGACGCGACAATGCATTTGCTTTTCCACCGGAGCTCACTCAGTTGATCCAGTAGCAGAATGCATTGATGCAGATACTAATCTAGAATCAGAATCAGGGGAACAACAACAACAACAACCCACCACCACCACCACCTGTTGATCACTTAGCCCGTTTTCTAAGGCTGAATCCGCCGGTGTTCTCCAGTAGCACCGAGACGATAGTTGCAGATGATTGGCTCCGCAAGATCGGAAGGGAGTTTACCACTGCAGGATGCATAGATGTGGAGATAGTGTGTTTTGCCGCACATCAGCTTGATGGACCCGCAGCATCATGGTGGGAGAATTTCACAGTCACTTACCCTATCGACACCGTTACATGGGAGCAGTTTCAGCAGGCGTTTCACACTGCCCATGTATCAACAGGAGCTATGGCCATGAAGAAGCGCGAGTTTCACAACTTACGCCAAGGAGGATGCACCGTCGGCCAGTATGTGGATGACTTTAGTAATCTAGCACGTTATGCCCCAGATGACGTCGCTACGGATGCAGCTAAACAGGAGAAGTTTTTGGAAGGACTAAATGATGAGCTGAGCATGCAGTTGATGGTGGCAACTTTCAATAACTACCAGGAGTTGGTAGATAGAGCTCTCATGATTGAAGGGAAGCAGCAGCAGATTGACAACCGCAAAAGGAAGTATGGACAAGGGAAGTACAATTCTGGAGCTCAGCAGAGACCCCGTTTTACCCCGAACTCGGGAGGACCCCTTCAGCATAACCATGGAGGTCACAATCACAATGGAGGGATGTCGCACAACCATAGTGTCCCCAAGAACGGGAATGGTAATGGAGGAAGCAACGGCCGTAACTGCATTCAACCCAAAGAACACCCGCCAAGAAGGATCTAAGTCACATTACTTGTTTCAAGTGCGGGAAGAATGGACATTATGCCATGGAGTGTTCTGAAGCAAAGAATGGGAATGGCAATGGAAGCTTTGGGAAGAAGCCCAACCCTTTCAATAGGGGACAAGTGAACCATGTTAGCGTGGAGGAGGTTGAAGCGCAACCCGATGCAGTAATAGGTAAGTTTTTGGTTAAGTCATTTACTGCAATCGTTCTTTTTGATACTGGTGCATCGTATTCATACATATCAAGGGGATTTGTGGATAAGTTTAAACTGCCAACCCAAGCCCTTAGGTCACCCATGTTAGTAGCCTCGCCAGGAGCAGAGTATATGGCTAGCCTATGGTGTGATCGGTTACCATTAAGGATTGGTAACTACTGCTTCCCTCGAGACCTAATAGTATTGGAGTCACAAGGACTGGATGTGATATTAGGCATGGATTGGTTATCGAAGTATGGAGGGAACATTGACTGCGCCAGTAAGTCGATTTTGCTTACCACCCTAGAAGGAAGAAGAATCAAGTATGTATCCCGGCATGTGCCGAATAGGACTCAAGTGAATTCCTTATCAGGAGTTGTACAGGAGGAAGTACCAGTGGTGAAGGATTTCTTGGATGTATTTCCAGAAGAGTTTCCAGGCATGCCCCCGGATAGAGACATTGAGTTTTTGATCGAGCTTTTGCCAGGAACAGGGCCAATATCTAAGAGACCGTACAGGATGCCCGCTAAGGATTTAGAGGAAATTAAGAAGAAGATTAAGGAGTTACTGGATAAAGGCTACATTCGCCCAAGTTCGTCACCTTGGGGATCACCAGTGCTTCTAGTGGAGAAGAAGGATGGATCGTTGAGGATGGTTGTTGATTGTCGAGGATTGAATGAGGTGACGATCAAGAACAAGTACCCACTGCCGATGATAAATGATTTGTTTGACCAGCTGCAAGGAGCTAAGGTGTTTTCCAAGATCGATCTGCGATCAGGGTACCACCAGCTGAAGATTCGAGAGCAGGATATACCTAAGACAGCTTTTACCACAAGGTACGGGTATATGAGTATACCGTTATGTCATTTGGACTGACTAACGCACCTGCCTATTTTATGAACATGATGAACAAGGTGTTTATGGAGTTTTTGGATAAGTTCGTCGTGGTGTTCATTGATGATATTCTGGTCTACTCGAAGAATGAAGAGGAACATAAGGAGCATTTGCGTTTGGTACTTGGGAAGCTCAGAGAACACCAGTTATATGCCAAGTTTAGCAAGTGTGAGTTTTGGTTGAAGGAAGTTGGATTCCTCGGACATGTTATATCCGGAGAAGGAATAGCAGTAGAACCTACCAAGGTTGTCACTGTGACCAATTGGGAAGCACCCACGTCAGTTGGAGAGATCCGGAGTTTTCTTGGACTCGCAGGATACTACAGGAGGTTCACTGAGAATTTCTCGAAGATTGCAAAGCCCATGACGGAGTTGTTGAAGAAGGACACCAAGTTCAAATGGACTGAGGAATGTGAGGCTAGTTTTCAAGGGTTGAAGAAACGCTTGGTTACAGCTCTAGTGTTGATTCTTCCAGATCAACGCAAGGATTACTAGATGTATTGTGATGCTTCTCGTCGAGGACTTGGAGCAGTGATTATGCAGGAGGGAAGAGTTGTTTCATATGCCTCCCGGCAGCTTAAACCCCATGAGTTGAATTATGCTACCCATGATTTGGAGTTAGCAGCCGTAGTGCATGCGTTGAAGACATGGAGACATTTTCTCATCGGAAACCATTGTGAGGTGTACACGGATCACAAGAGTTTGAAGTATATCTTCACGCAGAAGGAGTTGAATCTCAGGCAGAGGAGATGGTTGGAGCTCATTAAGGATTATGATATGAAGTTGCATTATCATCCCGGAAAGGCTAACGTAGTAGCCGATGCGTTGAGCCGCAAGAGCCATGTCAATACACTCATGACCGGAGATTTACCCAACGAGTTAGCGAAGGATCTTCGTGAGATATGTTTGGAAATAGTTCCGAGAGGTTATGTAGCAGCATTGGAGGTTCATTCCACCTTGATGGATAAGAACTGGGAAGCTCAAAAGACGGACACGGAGATTGCTGAGATAAAGGAAAGAATGAGCAAAGGAAAAGCCAAGGGATTTCATGAGGATGAGCACGATACCCTATGGTTTGAGGACCGCGTATATGTGCCAAATGATCTGGAGATCAGGAAGTTGATTCTGCAAGAGGCCCATGATTCGCCGTATTCGATTCACCCAGGAAATACCAAGATGTATCTGGATTTGAAGGATAGTTTCTGGTGGACCGGAATGAAGAAGGATATTGCGGAGTATGTAGCAGTTTGTGATGTATGTCAGAGAGTGAAGGCAGAACATCAGAAGCCAGCTGGATTGCTACAGCCATTGCCGATACCCGAATGGAAGTGGGATAAGCTAGGCATGGACTTTATCACGGGATTGCCCAGGACTCGTTCAGGCTATGACTCGATATGGGTTGTAGTCGATCATTTGACGAAGGTAGTTCATTTCATCCCAGTTAAGACCACTTACACCAGTGCTAAGTTGGCAAAGATATACATGACCAGGATCGTATGTCTACATGGAGTTCCGAGGACCATTGTATCAGATAAAGGAACCCAGTTTACCTCAAAGTTTTGGAATCAGTTGCATGAGACTTTGGGAACCATGCTAGAGTTTAGTATAGCCTTTCATCCACAGACAGATGGACAGACTGAGAGAATCAATCAGATTCTGGTGGACATGTTGAGAGCTTGTGCGCTAGACTATGGATCTAGTTGGGACGACAATTTGCCATATGCAGAGTTCTCTTACAACAACAGCTATCAAGCCAGTTTGAAGATGGCCCCTTTCGAAGCATTGTACGGAAGGAGGTGCAGGACACCATTGTTGTGGGATGAAGTTGGAGACCGTCAGTTGTTTGGACCAGATTTGATTAAAGAGTCTGAAGAGAAGGTTAAGCTGATTCACGATAGACTCAAGGTAGCCCAGTCCAGGCAGAAGAGCTATGCGGATTCTAAATGCAAGGAGACAGTTTACGAAGTCAGAGACAGAGTGTATCTTCGTGTATCACCACTCCGAGGAGTGAAGCTCCTTGGAGTTAAGGGAAAGTTAGCCCCGAGATTTGTAGGACCGTACCATGTTTTAGAACGCATGGGAGAAGTTGCTTACAGGTTGGAATTGCCCGAAGGATTGTCAGGGGTTCATGATGTGTTCCACGTTTCTCAGTTGAAGAAGTGCCACGGAGAGATGGCAGATATTCCTCTGAGAGATACAGTGCCACTGGAAGCGATTCAGTTGGATACCGACTTGACCTACGAGGAGAAACCAGTCAAGATTCTTGAGTTTGCCAGCCGGGTCACACGCAGTAAGGTTATCAAGTTCTGCAAAGTTCAAAGGAGCCACCATACCGAGGATGAAGCCACACTGGGAACGAGAGGAAGACCTATGTATGATCACCCTCACATGTTTTCTAGCCAACCTGAATCTCGAGGGCGAGATTCATTTTAAGGGGGGTAGGTTTGTAACATCCCAAATTTTCAATTTGGAATGTTATGCATTAAATCATCATTGCATATCATAATTTATTGCATTTTGGCTTGATCCTAGAAATTCTACGCAACTCAAGGACCCACGGAGAGAGTTGGGAATTTCGTTATTTTCATATTTGAGTTTTCTCAAATTTTGAAAAAAAAGGATCATTTGATTTTAATTATTTTCTCATCAAATATTTATTTTATGAAAATAAAAGAGAGGGGATAAAATGACTTCCCCAAAATAAATAAATATTGGAGGTTTAATATTAAAATCAAATAAGATTTTTATTCGGAGTTTTATCGCTATTTTATTTGAATTAGGAAAAATATACGTTTTCCAAAATTGCATTAGAGGCCCAAATAAATGTTCACCTTGTCCTGTAGATTTTTAGAGGACGGGGAAAATTTATTTTAGGATTTTTTTGGAGTCCGTTTAGTATTTCTTTTCTTCATTTTTCCGCGCGTCAGAATTATTTAAAAAAACACCAACGACCTAACCGGTCCGTGTCCGTCTGGGACACTAGCCCGGCCGGCCCTTTAAAGCCGCGGAGGCCCGAGCCGCCAGCACCCAGCACCCAAACCCTAGCGCTCGCTCCGCCTCGAAATCCATGCCACCGTCGCTGCCGGATTCGTCGTCGCAGGAGTAGCTGCCGACCTCACCGGACCTCGCTGAGGTAGCCCGCCGCCGCCGCCGGTTTTCGTTAGAAAACCATATGATTTTTTAGAAACCCTAGTTTTTTTCTTTTCTTTTTAGATCGGTTTTATTTTTCCCGGTTTAGTTATTTAGTGAGCGCCCGTTCGTACGTTCGTTTTAAGGAACGGTTTTCACCCGTTAACCGCAGACGGCGAACGTTCGTTCGTTAGCCTGTTCGTCAGTTTTTCTTTTTCCAGGGTTTTTCCGTGATTATTTTCGATCGCGATTTCTACCCTAATCTTCGTTCTAGTATAACTTTTTGCTCGTTTATCGGAATCAGGCGATTCAAGCGCCTAGATCTTCGTCTCGAAGCCCTCTTTCTGTTTAACCAACTTGAACAAGATTTTGCTACTGTAAAATTTGACTTTAGTCCAGATTAGTAATCGGATCTTGTTTCTTTCGCAGTTTGAGTTTCGTTGCTTCGTTTGGTCTGTTTCTTTTTGCAAACTGGAGTTCTTAAGTTGAACTTTCTGGTTATATCTCTTATTTCAGTTTTAACCGTGCTTCTAGTTGTGTGCTTATTGTATGCTTGTTTGTTTGCGATAGAGTACCCGGAGTGTGAAGCGTGCTACTACGAGTCTCTAGGTTTCGCGGATCATCAGCAAGGCAAGTAACACTTTGATCGTACCTCTTTACTACCCAGTTTTATTGCATTAGATCAATCCTCAAACATTTGCATGGTTAGGATCTGATTAACTTGTGGGTTTGGGAAGTAGAGGAGGTAGTACCTATTCACCTGTTTATTATCAAACCTTTGGGAGTTACTTCTATGTTGCTTATATTGCTATGCTATGCTCGTAGACGTGGATTGGGTTTGAGTGTATCCATGACAGATGTGAGTTTGTTAATTAATGGTGCAACTTAAGGTGGCAACTTAAATACACATCTGGGTGGATTGCTTGTGGGCACCTGGAGAACCAATGTTGTCCTAGGATACCCCGGAGGACCCGTGTGATCATCCTACGGCCCGCCACCCAGGCTCAAAGGGATCATAAGATTATTCATGCTAGAAACATCCGTGTGCAGCCACAAGCCAATATGGGCTCTGGCATAGTTGAGTAAGTTGCGTGAAGCTCTTGAAGAGGTAGACTAGCAGATGTAGTGGGTTGTAGGTGGTACTGTCTATCCAGAGTAGAGAGTTAGTGCTTCAGAAAGACTGTGTCTCGAATCTCCGACCATGGATGTATTTGAGTCTTGTGGGGAAAAGCACACAAACCTCTGCAGAGTGTATAAACTAATCATGGTTAGCCGTGTCCCCGGTTATGGACATCTTGAGTATCTATTTCTTGGATTATCATGTTGATCTCATCACTCTTAATATAATTTGATTGGGTTTAATGATGATGCTTAATTGGGATTGAGTTGGAGGAACCTTCTCAATGTTTAACAACTACCATGATAGTTAAATAAAATTTATTCCTTTGTTGTAGGGAAAATTTGGCTTTTTGCAAAAACATATTACCCATACAGCCTCCACCAGCCAAATATGCATGTAGCGATAGCATTTATTCTGTTCATTACTCTCTTGTGTTACATTGCCAGCATATTCCATGTCTTGAATTTCGGCTGCAACATATCATGTTGCAGACTTTTCAGACGACGAGTAAGGAGCCATAGGTCGTTGTCTTTCACTCAGTGATGCCGTTGGAGTTGATGGACTCACTTTATCTTCCAAGCCTTCCGCTGTTATCATTTTTTTGAGATGGAACACATCGATTCCATACCATTACCCGGGTCCAGCATCAGCGCTGGCCCGTCCAACGTATACATCGTCCGGTAGAGCCTCAACCCAGGTCTCTCGCACAACACGGCGACGGGCGCCAAAAGCAGCAACAACATGAGCTAAAGTATTACAGGCCCTGGGGCAAAGGAGAATGAAATATGACTAAAGTTCATGCGTGCGAACTGGCGGATCTCTCTGAACAGGATGCCCTCCTTAGCCAAGTTAGACTCCTTCACATTCAGTGCTTTGGCAAGAACTTGGTTGTCCGTCTCAATTTGTATGCGCGTCATTCCCCATGCCGCTGCCGTCTCCATAGCCGCAGCACAAGCCCGGGCCTCTGCAGCTAGCGCAGTCGCGACATGTTGCAGGAACCCAGCTCCTGAGCCTCTGACATCGCCAGCCTCGTCCAGGACAACGAAACCCCCAGCCACCCGTACCTTGAGCTGCATTAAAAGCTCCATCGCAGTTTATCTTCAGAAAATGTCCCTCGGGTCTCCTCCGGGTCTGCTGCATTGGGGCTGGTAGGGCAGCTCGCTCGGGTCCACACAGGGCCAGGGACTCGAGTGCCCAATGATTAATCTCTGCTGGCAGCTTTTCCAAGGCTGAGGGTTTGTCTCCTGCATTTACTTTATTCCGCCAGGCCCACCATTTCCACAGGTGTGACGCCCCCGATTCAATCGTACACTAATCATGCACGCAAATGTGTACGATCAAGATCAGGGACTCACGGGAAGATATCACAACACAACTCTAAAACATAAATAAGTCATACAAGCATCATAATACAAGCCAGGGGCCTCGAGGGCTCGAATACAAGTGCTCGATCATAGACGAAGTCAGCGGAAGCAACAATATCTGATCTGAGACATTAGTTAAACAAGATTGACTTAAGAAGGCTAGCACAAATCGGGATACTGAGATCGAAGAGGTGCAGGCCTCCTGCTCGGGATCCTCCTAAACTACTCTGGTCGCCGTCGGCCGGGCTGCTGCACGTAGTAGTAGGCGCCCAAAGGTAGTAGTTGTCATCGACGGTGGCGTCGCTCCGGGCTCCATCGTGCAGTTTGCAGCAATCGAGTAGAGATAGGGGAAAAGGGGAACAAGGCAACCGTGAGTACTCATCCAAAGTACTACTTAAGCAAGGAGCTACACTACATATGCATGGATATATGTGTAAAGGGCCATATCAGTGGACTGAACTGCAGAATGCCAGAATAAGAGGGGGAAAGCTAGTCTTAGCGAAGACTATGCTTCTGGTCACCTTCGTCTTGCAACAAGTAGCAGAGGGTAGATTGAAGTCCTCCAAGTAACATCACATAGCAATAATCCTACCCGGCGATCCCCTCCTCATTGCCCTGAGAGAGAGCGACCACCGGTTGTATCTGGCACTTGGAAGGGTGTGTTTTATCAAGTATCCGGTTCTAGTTGTCATAAGCTCAAGGTACAACTCCAAGTCGTCCTGCCATCAAGATCACGGCTATTGAATAGATTAACTTCCTGCAGGGTGCACCAACTTACCCAACACGTTTGATCCCATTTGGCGGACACACTTTCTGGGTCATGCCCGCCGCGGAAGATCAACACGCCGCACACCACCTAGGCACTGTGAGAGGCCAAAGACGCCGGTCTAAACCTAAGCGCCAGGGTCCGGGCCCATCGCCTCGAAAGCACACCTGCACGCTATGCGGGCAGCCGGAAGGCAGACCTAGCCTAGTGGCGTTCAGTCCAATCCGGTACGCTGGCCCGTCAGCCGACGTCTGAAGTGCTTGGTACCGATACCACGATGCCGAGTGCCCATATCTTTCCCACGTAGTTGGTTAGTGCGTATAAGCTCGTAGCCAACTCAGATCAAATACCAAGATCTCGTTAAGCGTGTTAAGTATCCATGAACGCTGAACAGGCTGTGCCCACCTCTCTCCTAGGCGGTCTCAACCTGCCTGTCGCTCCGCCTCAAAGATCCACTCATGGGTGCTCCACCACCAATTCGTCTTTAGTCACCACATGTATCATGTATAAATATATAGTCTATACCCGTGATCACCTCCCGAGTGATCACGGCCCGATAGTATAGCACAGCAGACGGACAAGAATGTAGGGCCACAGATGAAAATACTAGCATCCTATACTAAGCATGTAGGATTGCAGGTAAAGGTAACAATGAGAGTAGCAAGGACGAAAGGCTATGCATCGGGATAGGTATAATGTAGCGGTAACATGCTACACTAACATGCTACACTACTATACTGCAAGCAGTATAGAGTAGAAGCGGCGATATCTGGTGCTCAAGGGGGGCTTGCCTGGTTGCTCTGGCACGAGAGAGGGGTCGTCAACTCCGTAGTCGAACTGGGCAGCAGCAGCGTCGGTCTCGTAGTCTACCGGAGAGAAGAGGGGGAAGAAACAATGAATACCAAGTAAACAGATGCATATCGATGCATGACATGACAAGTAACGATGCTAGGCGTGCCCTATCGTGGTATGAGGTGGTACTGGTTAAGGGGGGGAACATCCGGGAAAGTATTCCTGGTGTTTCGTGATTTCGGGCAAAGGAGCCGGAGGGGGAAAGTTGTAGGTTTGATAGGTTAGGGGTGTGTGGCGGAAGAACGGACTACGTATCCGGATTCGCCTCGTCGTTCTGAGCAACTTTCATGTTGAAAATATTTTAATCCGAGTTACGGATTAAAAGATATGATTTTTTTAAAGATTTTATTAATTTACGGAATTTAATTAATTAATTATTTAAATCGAAAAAATGAATTTATAGCGTCGGCATGAGGTCATCTTGGACGTCAGCAGTCAACAGGGTTGACTTGGTCAACCCGACATGTGGGTCCCGGTCGTCATACTCTGTTAGTTAATTAACAGTAGTTAATTAGGTTAATTAGTCATTAGGTTAATTAATCAGGATTAATTAAATTAATTAATTACTTAATTAATTAATTAATTTTATTCATTTTATTTTTATTAATTATTTTTGTTTAAATTCCTTTTCCTTTTTCTTTTATTTTAAAAAGCGTTACGGGGTTGGGGCCCCATGTCATAAGCGGGGTGCCAGTCGGCCTTAGGCCGACCGAGTCAGCAGTCGGGGGGGCCTCACCACCGGCCGATGGCTCAGCGGTGGCCGGGTCGCCACGTCGGCCGGGCGTGGGGGCTCCCATGGGAGGGGCGCCGGACCTCGCCGGAATCGTCGTCCGGCCAAAAGGGGCCCGGTGGTGCGTTCGAAGGTGCGGAGGACGCCGCGTCCATCGGTGGTAAGGGCACGGCCGGACTTCGGCCGGAACAGCCGGCGAGCGGCGGAGGCGGCGGGTGATTCGGGTCCGCGTCGAAGCGCGCCACGAGGGGCCGGGGGCCGAGCACCACGGCTCGGCCCGTGACCATTTAGTCACCGGGAGGGCGCGGCGGCAAGATCCTGACGAAGCGTTGGGTGCGGCGTGCTCGGCAGGGCGGCTCGGGCGAGGAGAAGAGAGAGGAGGCCGGGAGCACGTTCCGTGCTTTCGGGGGAGGGTCATGAGGAGGGAGAAGTGCTGGGGCGGCCGGAGCGGCGACGGGGGCGCGGTGGTGGCGCTCGGGAGGGGGACGAGGGGAGAGAGGGATCGGGGAGAGCTCACGGGGGAACGTGGGATCTCGAGGTGTCTTCGAGGGGACGGTCGGGGCGGCCGGCGAGGAGGAGGGGGAGGCGGCCGTCCGGCGTTGCGGATCCGGCGAGGTGGGGTGGGGGTCGGGGATGGCCCCGAGGCGACGAGGGGGCCTTGCGCCCTGCGCGGCCGGTCGGGGAGGAGGGGAGGAGGTGAGGACGGGGCGGCGGATCGCCGGCGTCGGGGGGGCGACGGGATCGGTCGGCCCCGATCCAGATCGTGAGGAGGGAGGAGAAGGGATCGGGGAATGAGGGTGTCGGCTAGGGTTTGCCGACCGGGGAGGGGGATATGGGAGTGAGGGGTGGGCCGGGCCAGGGGCTGGCCGGCTGGGCCAGGTGGGCTTGGCCCAGTTGGGCCAGTGGGGTGGTTTTCTCTTTCTCTCCCCCTTTTTTTGTTTTATTTTGCTTTTCTTATTTTTCCTTTTTTGTTTTAATTTATTTAAAATATCCAGACACTTTACAAAAATGTGTGCACCCCACCATAATTAACTTTGTAATATTTGACAACCCCCGAACATTTTAGTTTCAATTTTTGAAAACTTTTCATTGCCTTCATAATTTTGAATTTAATTTTTAAACAGTTTTGATTCATCCCGAGATTATCTACAGTGACAGAGGTGACGTGGCACCATCAACGTGAGATTACTGTAGCATGATTATCCGGGCGTTACAAATCTCCTCCACTACAAGAAATCTCGTCCCGAGATTTAGGAGGTAGAAGGAAAGAGTGCGGGGTATTCATCTCGAAGACGATCCTCGCGTTCCCAGGTGGCTTCTTCTTCAGAGTGATTCGACCACTGGACTTTGAGGAACTTGATCGCCTTCTGACGTGTGCGGCGTTCAGCTTGGTCGAGAATGTGGACCGGATGCTCTTTATAGGTGAGGTCCTGTTGCAATTCGAGCACTTCATGGTCCACTGCTCGGATTGGGTCCTTGAAGCAGCGTCGGAGTTGTGACACGTGGAACACATCGTGAACCTGTGAAAGGTTCGACGGAAGCTCCAGTTGATATGCCACTTTTCCACGCCTTTCGAGAATAGTGAATGGGCCAATATAGCGAGGAGCTAGCTTGCCCTTGATCCCGGCGGTGAGCACCCTCCATTGGTGTAACGAAGATAGGCCTTTTCGCCAAAGTTGATAGACCATGTCTTTGTGATGACGGTCATAATTACTCTTTTGACGGATCGAGCAGTCTTGAGATTCTCGCGAATAATGCGGACTTGTTCTTCGGCATGTTGGATAATATCCGGACCGAAGAGTGGGCGTTCCCGATTCTCGACGATTCGGAGGAGTTCGCACTTTCGTCCATATAACACTTGAAGGGGCCATCTTGAGACTAGCTTGATAGCTATTATTATAAGAGAACTCGGCATACGGAGAGATTCCTCCCACTTCTTGCGAAGTAAATAACACAAGCTCGAAGCATGTCTTCGAGAACTTGGTTGACACGTTCAACTTGCCCTTGTAACTGCGGATGAAACGCAGTACTGAAAGATAAATGAGTACCCATAGCTTCTTGAAAACTTGCCCAGAATCTCGAAGTGAATAAGTTGCCACGGTCCGAACTGATAACCAGTGGAATACCGTGAAGTGAAACAATTCTGGACATATAGAGCGTTGCAAGCTGACTAGCGATGATCGTTTCTTTGACCGCCGGAAAATGTGCAACTTTAGAAAGCGGTCAATGACGACAAGAATAGCATCATTACCTTTCTGCGATTTGGGAAATCGGGTGACAAAGTCCATTTCAACATGGTCCCATTTCCATTCAGGAATAGAGATAGGTTGCAGAGTTCCAAAGGCCGTTGATGTTACGCTTTGATCTGACGACAAAGCGTCACATTCAGCAACATGACGAGCAATGTCTCGCTTCATATTAGACCACCGTAATCTCCGATTTAATGTCTTGGTACATCTTGGTGCTACCGGGATGAATAGACAAAGGCGTATCATGAGCTTCTTTCATACCCTTTGGAGTCAGATTCAGGTTTGCCCTCTTACTCGGTACCACTAGGCGACCTTTGAAGAATAAGGTGCCGTCGTCATCCTGATGAAGAATGAGTGTTTTCCTTCATGCGAGATAAAGTTTAATCCTCTCGACTTCATCGTCACATTTACGTATCCATTTGATGGTGTCCACAAGATCTGGTTTCGCAACTGTGGTATTGAGAGAACCCCGGAAACAACACGGAGATTCATCTTGCGGAACTCCGGAGGAGGGGGAGCGAGTGCACGGAGGAACAATATGGAGGTTCAGCTTTACGAATTCTTCAACGAAAGTGAGGGCTGAACTTTGTGAACTCGGAGGTGGTTGCAGTAAGACTTGCGGCTCAAGGCATCAGCCATTACATTAGCCTTGCTCGGTGTATAGGAAATACCCAAATCAAAGTCTGCAATCTCCATCCATCGCTGGCGACGGAGGTTCAGGTCTGGCTGAGTAAACAGATACTTCAGACTTTGGTGGTCAGTGAAGATTTCGCAACGATTACCGAGAAGGTAATGTCGCCACTGCTTCAGTGCATGAATGACAGCAGCAAGCTCGAGGTCGTGAACTGGGTAGTTCTCTTCGTGAGGGCGTAATTGTCGAGAGGCATAAGCAACCACTTTGCGCTCTTGCATTAGGACACCGCCTAATCCTTGACGGGAAGCGTCGCAGTAAATGACGAAGTCCTTCTTAGTATCAGGAGGAGCTAGCACTGGGGCAGAAGTCAACTTGTCTTTGAGTGCTCGGAAACTTTCTGACATTTATCTCGTCCCATTGGAATTTGACGCCTTTATGCAACAGGTTAGTCGGAGGCACGGCAATCTTGGAGAAGTTCTCGGCGAATCGACGGCAATAGTGGCGAGACCGAAAACTTCTGACTTGCTTGACATTCTTCGGAGGAGACCAATCGAGAATAGCCTGAACTCGTTCAGGGTTGACGGCAATACCATCCTTAGAGATGACATGCCCGAGATAGGTCACTTCGGGAAGCCAGAATTCACCTTTGGAGAACTTGGCATATAGCTGATGTTCTCGTAGTTTTTCCAGCACAAGACGAAGATGTTCAGCATGTTCTTCTTCATTCTTGGAAAATATCAGGATATCATCCAGATAAACCACGACGAACTTGTCGAGGTAATCCATGAATATATAGTTCATCAAAGCGAGAGAAGGTGGCTGGAGCATTGGTTAAGCCGAAAGACATGACGGTGTACTCGTATGAACCATAACGAGTCACAAAGGTGGTTTTGGGGATATCCTCCTCACGAACACGGATCTGGTGGTAACCCAACCTCAAGTCGAGTTTCGAGAACACTGACGAACCAGCCAGTTGATCATAAAGATCATTGATCCGAGGAAGAGGATACTTATTACGAATGGTAGCTTGATTTATGGGACGGTAGTCTTGGACCAATCGGTTTGTCCCATCCTTCTTCTTGGCAAAGAGAGAAGGTGCTCCCGAGGAGAGCAACTTGGGCGAATGAAACCACTTTGAAGAGATTTGTCGATTTCCTCCTTGAGCTCAAGGAGTTCATGCGTGACATCTTGTAGGGTCAGCTATAGGAGTGGTGCCTGGTTTCAAGTCGATGATGAATTGACAGCCCTAGCAGGGGAATCCTCGAAGTTCTTGAGAAAAACGTCTGGAAGTCGCGAGCAGCGAGGAATGTTTTCGATACCCTCGAGTGGTGCAGCGTTCAATGCATTCAATGCATAGAGCCTTGCCTCGGCATTTTGCACCAGATGAGCTTGGTAAGTGACTATTTCATCTGAAGGGTGCAGCAGATGGACGGTCTTTGTGGCGCCAAACTATGGAAGCAGATGTCGCCTTTAACCAATTCATTCCC
This sequence comes from Aegilops bicornis, assembly GCA_021605145.1. NCBI lineage: Eukaryota > Viridiplantae > Streptophyta > Magnoliopsida > Poales > Poaceae > Aegilops > Aegilops bicornis. Next base: position 69,006,826 of record CM038672.1, read on the forward strand.
AGAATGAGGTCAATGCTACAAGACTTCAACACGATGGGAGAGACAAGGAATTCCAGTCCTTCGATTTCAACGGGGACGTCGTTGCAAATCATGGAGGTTCGACATTGGCCCGCAGGGGTGTGTACTAATAGTGAAGCATTCATGTCTTCACTTTTAATGCCATGCATGAATGCAAAATCTTCAGACATGAATGAATGTGATGCACCTGTATCAAATAAAACGCATCTTTGGTCTTGAATTCTGAGAAGTGTACCCATCACAAGATGTGTGTTGGTCTCGAGCTTCGTTCAGATCAACGTGGTTGGCCTGAACTCGACCATAGGGCTTGGCATTGTTGTTGCGGGGCTGGTTGCTTCCACGGCCGTCCGCTGGAAGGGCCAAATGATTCTGGTTCTGGTTGCATTCTCTAGCACGGTGCCCTGGTTGTCCACACCTGAAGCACAAGACATTATTGGGAGTGGGAACAGGAGCTTGGGGTGGTGGAGCTGGAAGCTTTGGCTGCCTAGCTGGAGTAGGAACGAGGTGCAAAGATAGCTACGCCTTTGGGGCAGGTGCATTCGGCCGGTACATCTTGTTGGGAATCCATATCTTGCGCTTCTAAGAGGACGGGCCGAAGATGAGCCCGTGTCACTTGCCATACCGTTAGAGCTCTGGTATTCCTGCAGACCGGTTTCGACATTGATAGCCTTGTTCACCAAGGTGGCGAAATCAGCAAAGTCGTGCACTAGAAGTGCGAGCTTGATGTCAGCTTGAAGGCCGTCACGGAACTTCTCTTGTCTGCGTGCATCAGTTGCAATATCCTCTTCAGCATAGCGAGACAAGTCCAGGAACTCTCGCTGATAAGCTTCAACAGTCTTGTTGCCTTGGGTGAGGTTGCGGAACTCACGCTTCTTCCGGTCCATGACTCCCTGAGGGATGAAGCGGGCACGGAAAGCAGCCTGGAAGTCTGGCCAGGTGATGATTGTTCCAACTGGCAGAGTACGCCTGTGGCTGTCCCACCATTGAGCTGCGGGTCCCTTCAGGAAGAAGGAAGCAAAAGTGACATAGCTAGCAGGGGCTACATCGCCAGACTCCATCTCATAGGTGATGTCACGGAGCAGCCATCGACATCCGTGGGCTGGGTTGAGCTGCGGTACACACTTGGGTTGAGGCGTATGAAATCCTGCAGAGTTGTTGTGTTTGGCTGTTGATTCATATTGGGGCGAGGAAACTGAGCCATCATGTTCTCCATGAACTGGCGATTTATCTCAAGCTGTTGGATCATACCAGCCATGTACTCAGGCGGTGGTGGGAAGTTGCCACCACGACCACGACCAGCTGGTCTAACCATCCTGCTAATATATAACAGGTAGTTCAGCAGATTTGAGAAATTATGCAAAGGACAAGAATCATTCATGATGAAACATGCATAATGAAAGCAAAGACGATAGAAACCACTTAGTAGTCGGCATATCTTACAAAGGGATCATGCATAGAGTTCGCACACGTAGTTCAAGACATAGACTAAGACATCATAGGCGGCACGCAGTGCTCGCGCGAATGCATCTAACACTAACAAGCAGTGCCTACATCGGTCCCACAGTCTTTGTGGAGGTAGCCGTAACTGAAAGCTGGTAGTGCGGCAGCGGATAGTCCTCCCCGTCAGTGACCTGGGGGCCGCGGATACTCTGGTGCTGTACCCGACGTCCAAGTGGCAGGAGAGGGCCAAGTGCGGGAGAGTAGCCTCCCACGTCTGGCCAACCGACACCCTGGGGCATCACGGTCCTGGCTGGGTAGATCGCAGAACGCGGCAGCTCTCTGGATCGGACAAAGGGGTGCAGATGGCGTCGAGCACGGTAAAGGTCTTGACGGGTGATGTACAACTCGTGGCGAAGAGCTCGGTTAGCTCGATCCAGCCCATCGGCATGCGTAACAAAGTTACGATGGTAGAAGGGCTCTCTGGTGACGATGGAGTAGGCGGCGGTGTAGTAACACTTCTCACCAACATCGACGCGATAGCAATGTGCACGAAGGGGAGGTGTCCAACTCCCGATACTCTCCACGAAGACGTGTCGAGCAAAGCATAAGCAGCATCGTGGACTGCCATATTGATAGTCACCCCAACACCATGTGCGGTGTGCAGACAAGTGGAGTCATACTCCGAGAGTAGAGGTGGACGATGACTGCATCGCTCTGGTTAAAGTCCCGGTACTCCTCAAAGACGGTGTACTCAGGGTGCCGCCGATAACCGAGATAGGTCATCATCTCTACTAGCACCGAGGTGATCCCGAGGCACCAATGGTCGCCGTGTGGCGCCACGACCTGCCTCGTGGGTTCCATCTGAAAACAAAGACGTTTCAAAGGAGTCAAATGGCGGTGTGGAAATTGATCAAAATACAATTCCAAGAAACAACTATGGCTTTATCCAACTTTGGGGTGAATGTGGTCACGGGATCCTAGTGTTAGTTAGTAAAATCGTTTAACCCGAGTAGAAGAGAGTTCGAGTCCCGAGTAAAGGTCGAGGAGTAAAAGATCCTAGTACCACCCGATGGCGGCGTGGGCCCGTAAGGCTCACAGCCAAGTTAGTAAAAGTTTTTGCAATGTCTAGACTCGACTTCGCCAAGGAGTGTGGAAGGGGATTCCTACAGCAATCGGCTCGATACCAACTTGTGACGCTTCGATTCAATCGTACACTAATCATGTACGCAAATGTGTACGATCAAGATCGAGGATTCACGGGAAGATATCACAACACAACTCTAAAACATAAATAAGTCATACAAGCATCATAATACAAGCCGGGGCCTCGAGGGCTCGAATACAAGTGTTCGATCATAGACGAAGTCGTGAAGCAACAATATCTGAAATCTGACATTAGTTAAACAAGATTGCCTTAAGAAGGCTAGCACAAACTGGGATCTGAGATCAAAAGAGGCGCAGGCCTCCTGCACTGGATCCTCCTAAACTACTCCGGTCGCCGCCAAATGGCTGCACGTAGTAGTAGGCGCCTCCGGTGTAGTAGTCGCCATCGACGGTGGCGTCGGCTCTGGGCTCCATCGATGCAGTTGCGACAATCGAGTAGAGATAGGGGAAAAGGGGAACAAGGCAACCGTGAGTACTCATCCAAAGTACTACTTAAAGCAAGGAGCTACACTACATATGCATGGATATATGTGTAAAGGGCCATATCGGTGGATTGAGCTGCAGAATGCGAGAATAAGAGGGGAAAGCTAGTCTTAGCGAAGACTACGCTTCGTCACCTTCGATCTTGCAACAAGTAGCAGAGGGTAGATTGAAGTCCTCCAAGTAACATCACATAGCAATAATCCTACCCGCGATCCCTCCTCATTGCCACGAGAGAGAGCGACCACGGTTGTATCGGCACTTGGAAGGGTGTGTTTTATCAAGTATCCGGTTCTAGTTGTCATAAGCTCAAGGTACAACTCCAAGTCGTCACATATCAAGATCACGGCTATTCAATAGATTAACTTCCTGCAGGGTGCACCAACTTACCCAACACGTTTGATCCCATTTGGCGGACACACTTTCACGGGTCATGCCCGGCCGCGGAAGATCAACACGTCGCAGCCCCACCTAGGCACTGTGAGAGGCCAAAGACGCCGGTCTCAAAACCTAGCTGCAGGGTCCGGGGCCCATCGCCTCGAGCACACTCAAGACGTTGCATGGGCGGCCGGAAGCACCCTAGCCTAGTGGCGTTCAGTCCAATCCGGCTAGCCGCCGCTCGTCCGACGTCTGAAGTGCTTCGGTGATACCACGGCGCCGAGTGCCCATATCTTTCCCACGTAGTTGGTTAGTGCGTATAAGCTCGTGAGCCAACTCAGATCAAATACCAAGATCTCGTTAAGCGTGTTAAGTATCCATGAACGCCCGAACAGGCAGGCCCACCTCTCTCCTAGGCGGTCTCAACCTGCCCTGTCGCTCCGCCTCAAAGATCCACTCGCGGGTGCTCCACCAGCCGACCCGTCTTTAGTCACCACATGTATCATGTATAAATATATAGTCTATACCCGTGATCACCTCCCGAGTGATCACGGCCCGATAGTATAGCACAGCAGACGGACAAGAATGTAGGGTCACAGATGAAAATACTAGCATCCTATACTAAGCATGTAGGATTGCGGTAAAGGTAACAATGAGAGTAGCAAGGACATGCTATGCATCAGGATAGGTATATGTAAAGCAAAGAACATGCTACACTAACATGCTACACTACTCTAATGCAAGCAGTATAGAGAAGAGTAGGCGATATCTCGTGATCAAGGGGGGGCTTGCCTGGTTGCTCGCAAGAGAGAGGGTCGCCAACTCCGTAGTCGAATCAAGCAGCGGCTGGCGTCGGCCTCGTAGTCTACCGGAGAGAAGAGGGGGAAGAAACAATGAATACCAAGTAAACAGATGCATATCGATGCATGACATGACAAGTAACGATGCTAGGCGTGCCCTATCGTGGTATGAGGTGGTACTGGTTAAGGGGGGAAACATCCGGGAAAGTATTCCCGGTGTTTCGTGATTTCGGGCAAAGGAGCCGGAGGGGGAAAGTTGCAGGTTTGATAGGTTAGGGGTGTGTGGCGGAAGAACGGACTGCGTATCCGGATTCGCCTCGCTGGATTACGAGCAACTTTCATGTTGAAAATATTTTAGTCCGAGTTACGGATTAAAAGATATGATTTTTTTAAAGATTTTATTAATTTCTGGAATTTAATTAATTAATTAATTAAATCGAAAAAATGAATTTATGACGTCAGCATGAGGTCATGCTGACGTCAGCGGTCAACAGGGTTGACTTGGTCAGCCCGACATGTGGGTCCCGTTCGTCATACTCTGTTAGTTAATTAACAGTAGTTAATTAGGTTAATTAGTCATTAGGTTAATTAATCAGGATTAATTAAATTAATTAATTAATTTTATTCATTTTTATTTTTATTAATTATTTTTGTTTAAATTCCCTTTTCCTTTTTCTTTTATTTTAAAAACGTTCTGGGGGGTTGGGGCCCCCATGTCATAGGCAGGGGGGTGCCCAGTCAGCCTAGTGGCCAAAGTCAGCAGTCGGGGGGAACTGGGCCCACTAGTCGATGGCCCAGCGGTGGCCCCGGTCGGCCACGCCGGCACCGGCGTTGGGGAGCTCGGGCGTATGCTCATGACGGAGGGCGCCGACCTCGCTGAATCGTCGTCCGGCGGCCAAAGGGGCCGCGGTGGGGGCGTTCGAAGGTGGGAGGACGCCGTCCATCGGTGGTAAGGGCACGGCCGGACTCGGCCGGAAACGCAGCGCGAGCGGCGGAGGCGGCGGGTGATTCGGTCCGCGTCGGAAGCGCCTTCTGGGGGTCGGGGCTTGCGCTGACGCTACCGAGCACCACGGGCTCGGCGTCGGGCCATTTGGTCACCGGAGGGCGCCGGCGACGAGATCCACGACGAAGCGTTGCGGCGTGCGGCTGCTCGGGCGAGGAGAAGAGAGAGAGGAGGCCGGGGACACGCCCGTGCTCGATGGCGGGGAGGGTCCGGCGAGGAGGGAGGTGGGGCGGCCGGAGCAGCGGCGAAGCGCGGTGGTGGCGCCGGGAGGTACGAGGAGAGAGGGATCGGGGAGAGCTCACCGGGGGAACGTGGTGTCTCTGAGGTGTGCTCGGGGACGGTCGGGGGCGACCGGCGAGGAGGAGGGCGGGGAGGCGGCTGCTATGGGATCCGGGCGAGGTGGGGTGGGTCGGGACGGCCCCGAGGCGACGAGGGGCCTTGCGCCGGCCGGGTCGGGGAGGAGGGAGGAGGTGAGGACGGGCGTGGTCGCCGGGGGCGACGGATCGGTCGGCCCGATCCGGATCGGCGGGGAGGGGAGGAGAAGGGGATCGGGGGGAATGAGGGTGTCGGCTAGGGTTTGCCGACCGGGGAGGGTTATATGGGAGTGAGGGGTGGGCCGGGCCAGGGGCTGGCCGGCTGGGCCAGGTGGGCTTGGCCCAGTTGGGCCAGTGGGGGGGTTTTCTCTTTCTCTCCCCCCTTTTTTTGTTTTATTTTGCTTTTCTTATTTTTCCTTTTCTGTTTTAATTTATTTAAAATATCCAGACACTTTACAAAAATGTGTGCACCCCACCATAATTAACTTTGTAATATTTGACAACCCCCGAACAATTTAGTTTCAATTTTTGAAAACTTTTCATTGCCTTCATAATTTTGAATTTAATTTTTAAACAGTTTTGATTCATCCCGAGATTATCTACAGTGACAGAGGTGACGTGGCACCATCAACGTGAGATTACTGTAGCATGATTATCCGGGCGTTACAACAGGAGGCATGCAACTCAGATTGTTTTTTCCTCCGGCACACGAAGGGTTTCATGCATCAGATCCATCCCATTCCTGCATTCACACAGTTTCTGGCGGACCTCTTCCAACTGCATCTCGCGCCACACCTTTTTAACTAGGTTGCATTTTAAGAAGAGGTGCGCTGCATCTTCATCAAGTCTCCTGCAGCACACACAGAGGGTGTCGCACTCAATTCCACGCCGTTTAATGTTCAGTTTTAGTGGTAAACTATTATGAGCAAGCCGCCACAGGAACTGCTGTATCTTGGGTTGGCATGGTAGCCTCCAGATCTCTTTCCACTCCCACCTGGTTGGGGATGTGTCAGCGGGTCCTGGCCGTCCGACATCTCTCTGTAGCATGTACAGTTTGTATGCTGATTTCACCGAAAATTGGCCATTGCTGTCATGGAACCAAGCATAGAAATCCTCGAAATCTTCCCAGATTGGTGTGGCCAGTATGATCTCAGCTTCATCCTCTAAAAACAGGCTCTTGACCAACTCCTCATCCCACTCGTGGGTGATCGGATCAACAAGCTCGATTGCCCTAGTAAGGATGCAGTTTCCCCGTGGCGATCTGGGTGTCCGAGCACCCTCACGGTTTAGCCAGGGGTCTGTCCAGATATTGATGGAGCTGCCATCACCCACTCTATGGATCAGTCCTTCCTTCATTAGTTGCACGCCCTTTAAGATACTCCTCCAGGTGTACGAGATGCCCGCATGTGCCTCCGCCTCCAAGATACTAGTGTTGGGGAAGTATCGCGCTTTCAACATCCTGGCACATAGCGAGTCCGGGTTTGTGAGCATGCGCCATGCCTGTCTGGCCGGCATAGCCACGTTGAAACCATATATGTCACGGAACCCCATCCCTCCGTCCTTCTTCGGCTTTGTTAGCAGCTCCCAGCTTAACCAATGCATCGTGTTATTTTTCTCCTGTTTTTTCCACCAGAATATGCATATCATTGCCCCAATCTCCTCGCATAAGGTTTTGGTCAATTCAAAACACGACATTGCGAAGGTCGGGATTGCTTGTGCACATGCTTTGATGAGAACGTCCTTCCCCATCTTTGATAGCATCCTCTCCTGCCAACCTTGTGTTCTTTGTCAGATTCTATCTTTTAGATATTCAAACACCTTCTTTCGAGCCTGCCCCACATAGACGGGGAGGCCCAAATAGCGTTCGGACCTGGCTTCAGCTCTAATATTGAGGGTGTTTAGCACCTCCCTCTTCCTTTGTTGCTTTGTGTTTTTGCTAAACATGGCCGACGATTTGTCATAGTTGACCACCTGCCCTGAGCAAACCTCATATAGTTGTAGGATAAGTTGCAGCGACGTAGCACTCTCGGCTGAAGCTTTGATGAGTACTAGTGAATCGTCCGCAAACAGTAGGTGGTTGAAGCTTGGTGCATCATTGCATATTCGGATTCCTTTCAGAGTCCCCTCCTCCTCGGCCTTATTTAGCATAGCTGAAAAACCCTCAGCACAAATCAAGAACAAATAGGGCGATAGCGGGTCTCCCTTCCTTAGCCCACGCTGAGGTATGATCGTATCCGTGATCCCCCCCATTCACTTTCACCTTGTATACTACCAAGGTCACGCATAGCATGATCCGATCAATCCACACTTCATTGAAACCCATCTTCCTCATCATCTTCTCAAGGAAGTGCCATTCTACTCTGTCATAGGCCTTGCTCATGTCCAGGTTGATCGCCGCGTAGCCCTCTTTCCCTCCTCTCTTATTCTGCATATAATGCGTGCACTCATAGGCTAGGAGGATATTGTCAGTGATCAGACGACCGGGCACAAAGGCGCTCTGATTCGGGGAAATCACATCCGGAAGGATTTGCTTCAATCTATTTGCCAATACTTTCGAAACCAGCTTGTATACCACATTACATAAGCTGATGGGACAGAGATCTTTCATACATTCCAGATTCTTTACCTTGGGTATGAGCACTACACATGTTTCATTCCACCCCTTAGGCATGGGACCCCCATTGAGAAGAGCTAGCACTTCATCCACAACTTTGTCCCCCACCAAATCCCAACACTTCTTATAGAACACTGAAGGCATACCATCCGGGCCCGGTGCTTTCAGGTCCCCAATACTTTGCAGCGCATTGAAGACTTCCTCACGTGTGAATTCCTTCATCAATAGCTCATTCAAATGCGGTGTGACCCTCGATTGAACTGTGTTCAGTAGCTCATCCTGTCGGGCCCCTGCATGTGAGGTAAACAAATAAACAAAGTAGTTAGTGACGACTTCCTTCATTTCCTCCTCCCTATGCACCACACTCCCGTCCTCCTTTCGCAGCCTCCTAATCCTATTCCTCCTCCTTCTCTCCGACGCCGCCGCATGGAAGAATTTTGTGTTGCGGTCCCCCCTTCATCCAGTTTACGTGTGCTCCTTGCCTCCAGTAGGTCTCCAGTTGCTCCTCAAGGCGGCTCAGTTTGAACCGTAGCATGTGCTCCCGTCTCACCTGATCCGGGCTAATGTTCTTCCTTCTCTCCACCTCTAGCTCCTTTTTACTCTATGGATTCTCTTCTCTAGGTCCCCCAAGATGTTTTTACTCCAGTCTATCAACTCCTTCATCACACCCCGCACCGCTCCCGCAACTTTCTTCCCATCGATCATAGTCTCCTTCTCCCATGCATTATGTACCAATTCGCGGTATCCCTCCTCTTCCAGTCACCTTGCTTCAAATCTGGGGTTGTTCGTATGACTTGTCTCCCTTCTAGCAGCTTCAGCTCTCGTTGTTTCTATGATCACGGGTCTGTGGTCGGAGTGTCTTGGGTTGCCATTGACAACGCGGTACGCCGTAAAACGATCACACCATGACTGCGATGCGACGGCTATGTCTAGCCTCTCCTTGATATACTTCTCCGTGGTGTGGCTGTGGTTTCGCCATGTAAAGGCATCCCCAGCAAACCCCAAGTCACCCAGCTCACAGAACTCCAAAGCGCTCTTGAACTGGTCCAGACTATTCTGACTCCTTGGCTCGCCTCCCTCTTTCTCCCACACATGAAGAACTTCATTGAAATCTCCCGCACACAACCATGGTTTGTTGTCTCGATGTTTTAAAGTTCTCATCAGCTTCCATGTCTTCTCCTTCTCCCCCTTCTCCGGTTCTCCGTAAATGCCCGTAAACCTCCATTTAAAACCATCCTCTTCAGTGATCTCCGTATCAATGTGATATTTAGACATAAATCCCACCACCCTCACATCCACCTCCTTCTTCCAGAACAAAGCAAGTCCTCCGCTCTGTCCCTCTGAATTCTTTGCCACCATACATGTCATGTTCATTTTCCATCTTAGCCATTCCAACCATCGTTGATCCATTTTGGTCTCAGACAGGAATAGCACATCGGGGTCCTCCCTCTTCTGGAGATGCAGAAGGCCTTGAATTGCCGGGCCGTTCCCCAACCCCCGGCAATTCCACGCGATAAGCCTCATTGGTCAACGCAGGACTGCTCCGGCAGCCCTGCGTCTTTGTTTGCGTCACCAATCTCCTTCCCCTCACCAGCCTTCTCCACCTTACTCCTCTTTGGATCTCCCCTCTCATCTACGTCCATCTCCTGTGCCCCTCTCTTCTTCTCCAGCTCCAGGGCCGCCTCCATCTTCCTCCCCTCCTCCCGATGGATTTTTTTAAACTTCCCCTCTTTACCCTTCTTGTGCTCGCCGCTCTTACCATTTTCCCCCTCCTCTTCTCCTCGGGTCCCCCTCTTCTCCTCCTCTCCCTTCTTCCTCTCCTCCGTCTTTTTTGGATGTTCTACAGAGGGGAAACCTTATCCGTAGGTTCCGCAAACAGAGCTTTCTTCGTACCACCCTGCTTCTTCCTTTCATCCACATCCTGCTCTACCGCTTTCAGCTTGAGTGGGCTTGTTACCTCTCCCTCCAACTCGCCCTTACCCCTCTCCGTCCCCTCCCCTGACATCTGGTTGTCTTTCCTCCAAGATGGCCCCTCACTCCCTGATATGCTCGCACTCCCCGACCACCCATACCTCCTCCTCGACCCTCCCCCTCCGTATTCACCACCACCCCTCCTTCTCTCCTCCACAGCTCTCCCTTCTGGAACATATCGCAGCCACCTCCCATATTGTGCATCCTCCCCCTTCTTAAGCTTCTTTATACAATCGCGATCAGTGTGTCCCATTCTTCCACATGTATAGCAAAAGTCCGACAGAAACTCATATCTGAAGTGGCACCATTTTTTCTCTTCCTCCTCCTTCCTCTTCCCTTGCTCCTTGACAATGGTGTCACCATCCCCGTCTTCCTCATCATCTAGAAACATCCCCCTCATCAGAGGCTCATCAACCTTGATTCGGACTCTTACTCTTAGTGCTTGCCCCATTGCCGTCCCATCCTCTCCCGTATCCACTTCCACCAGCTCCCCGATCTGCTCCCCCATATGTTCTGCTAGTTCTTTGCACATCATACCCAAGGGGACGTTGTAGATGCAGACCCATATTGGCACCCTCTCAAAACGATAATCTTCAATGGTTTTTGCTGGATCAAAGTCTTCTATCACCAGCAGTTCCTTCCCAAAAGTCCACGGTCCTCCCACCGCCTTCCTCTTCCCTGCCTCCTGCTTGAACACGAAGATGAATCTGTTGTTGCCCATCTCCTTCACCTCCAACCTGGTCATAGGGCACCAGGCTTTCCCCAGCGCCACCTCCATTCCTGCCGCGTAGGCCGGTTTCTCCGACAAAAGTTTGCCGACGGCCCTGATCGCCGCCCCCTCCTGTTGCTTCTGCATGGTCTTCCTCCACCCGATCTTCACTCCTTTCCTCTCGGCCTCCGACAGGGTCATCTTCTCCAATCTTCCCTCTACGCCCTCCATCCCTCCTCAAAAGGTCTCCCCCGCCGCGATCCGCAGACTAGACGAGGGCGAAAAACCTAGGGTTGACGGTGTTTTACGACCGGGCGCCCTAGCACACCCAGAAGGCTTATGTGGATGGGTTACGTGGAAACTGGAGATCCAGAGATGGGACGACGAGATCGCCCGCAGGAGATCAGATCGCCGGGAACAGACCCCTCAAGCGGAACGGCGCCTGGGGATCGAAACCCTAGCGGCGGCTGGAACCCTAGACGGGCAAGATCGCCTCATGATCGCCCGAGTCAGACCCTAACCGTCACGCAAGGGACGGACTTGAGAGGTTTTGTTTGTTTTGGTTCGTGCTTGTTGTACATGTTGTTATTGTTTTTAGATGGCCTTAAGCCATATCTATTGTAATAAGTTCTCTTTTGAGACATTCGATGTAATAAGTGTGTGATTGCTACTCTGTTATAAATCCTCAAGTACTGTGTGTGTCAGCATTACCGATCCAGAGATGACACTGATGCACAGAGATCAGACTGTTTGAGGTCTGGTCGCTACAAGAGGAGTCCTCGTCTTGATCACCAAGTCTTGTAGAATCTTTCCCGTGTATACATCGGTTGTCCGAACTGGCCCATGAGTAAACGGCCATGGGGTCCTCGGCCCAATCCAACTGATCGGGAAAAGATGTGATGAGAACCCCTAGTCTAGGACACCGTCAACGGGTGATCAACAAATCACTAATGCAAAAAATTATTATCAATGCCGGGTCCAAAAATCCCATCGAGGACGACTAGACCGCAGTCACTAATAACTTGTCACATGATGCTCGTCACTAGTAACAGCGGTACCAATGAAGGGCAGCCCGTGGGAGTTTGCCAATGGAAGTTCGTCCAAGCCCAGACCATTGGCCTTAGCGGTGACGTGCTTTTTCCCGTCGCTAGTACATTTTGGGATTTAAAAGATACTCCCTTTGTAAAGAAATATAAGAGCGTTTACATCATTAAAATAGTGATCTAAACGCTTTTATATTTTTTTACGTTGGTAGTACAAAATAGTGGAACATTACACAACTTAATTAGCCACTCGAATGAACTACACTTAATTATACATAACTTGAATTCCAATATAATCAATATATCACTCAATGGAAACATTTCTCTCATAGATTGCACATACACATAGCACAAAACATACATACAACAATTGAACATGCACATGCCACGTAAACATTACATACAACAATTGAACACACACATATTTTCTGCATGTTGGGGAACAAAATCATTTATCCATGAATGGCTCCCAAAGTCCTTGTGTATATACTCCTTTCTTTTCTTTTTACTCCGCATATAAGATTTATCTGAAGTCAGACTTCAAAAAGTTTGACCAAATATATATTAACAGATATCAACATCTTCAATATTAGAGTTATATAATAGCAAATATTAGTTTCACGATGCATCTAACTATATTAATTTTGTATAGTGACTGTTGACTTCAGACAAACCTTATACGCAGATTAAAAAGACGAGATTAAGGGGGGATTAGATGATTCGCCACACTTTATCAGGGGTTTGATGATTTGCCGTAGGTCGTATCATCCCGTCAGAAAGATGAACAACGCTTAGTACAGACACCACAAATAGCTGGATGAACCCGTACGTGCTTCACTTGCAAACTAATAATAATCTATATTAGTACTACTTGGGTACTTAGGTTAGCTCCTCCTAGTGCGAGGCCTCCACTAACCTAAATCATTCCTTACTGTACGTCCACATTTGCATCAGATGCATGTCAAGGTCACCTTCACTCATCAGTTGCTGCCACACCGTCTGTCCGCCCCGGGCAGTATCCAAGTGAAGCCTGTCACGCCCGGAACACCTTGGCCCGCACAGGGCCGTCCGGCGTGTACGCGGCGATGTCCATGGGCTCCGTGAGCAGCGGCAGCAGCTCGTCCTGAATGCAGGTGTACATCTCCCCGCAGAGCCTCTCGAGGATCTTGTCGAGGTTGACGACCTCCTGCTTCACCTTCACAATCTCCTGATCAGGCAGCGCCGGGATATCCGTGACGAGCACCTTCGACAGCTGCTCCACGTGGCGCTCCAGCTGCTCCTGCTGGCTCTCAAACAGATTCTGCGCCGGGGCCAGGCTGCCCCGCTCTGACCGGTGCGCCTGCAGCTCGCCGCCGAACATGTGGTAGGCGAACGCGTAAGATCGTGACACCACCTGCCGTGACCACAGCAAGCGCTGGTGTGCGTCGGTCAGCCAGTCACCGTCCCTGATCAGCCTTGGTCGTAGGTGGTTCGACTCCAGCTGTTTCACTTTCTCCTTGATGGCCGGCCCAAGCTTTTCGTGCTGCTCCTTGTACGAGTCCTCATGGATCTTGAACCGGTTGCAGTAATGCGCGTATCGCTCTAGCTGCCGCCTGCCCGTGTCCACCTTGTCCTTGCTCTCCTTGTAGCGGTTGCAGCTGTGGCCCTCAATGTTTGTCCATGTGTGCGCGCTACCTGTGGGTCCACCACATAGCCAGCTGCATTCATAAAAGAACTAATAATCAATAACTGATTTAAGTCGGAATAGGATGCTTGCAGCAGGTAACATAAGAACATTCTTAGAGAATGAGTGAATTAGCCATGTAAGCACTGCAATAAGCATGTGCAGGAATAATGGGATGAAAATTATCCCAAAGGCACACTGATGGGCAGTTCACAGATTGCTGATCGGGCAGTCGAGCTCACATGTTTTCACGAACAGATGACCCCATATGTAAAAAGAGCTTACCACATATACTGGCCACACTTGCACTTGACCAGGTTGCAACCGTCACGCTTCTCAATCGGCTTGAAGCACTTGGGGCAGCTCTTGGTGTTTTTAACGATCCATTTGATGTTCTCTGACTCGCCATGGATCCTGGTGTTCCACTGCTTCCATATGGTACACGGGCACGGTGAGTGTGTCTGCTCCATACAGTTGAAGCAGAAGCTGACACCACAGAGACACTTGACCTCGCAGTAACGATCACCAGTGCCCACACGGATTGCGCGTCCACAGTGTGGGATGCTGGGGCACCACTTCACGAAGTCATTGTCCTCAAGATAAGACTCCAGTAGGAAGCGATCAAAGCGCTTGGCTGCATCGGGGTACTTCTGGCCAAGTAGGCGCTGCACAATGCCCTCATCGCAAATAGCCAAACACTTCACCTCCATGCAACGTATCTGCTTCTTGCCACCGTCTATGGCTGCATTGAAGTGCTCTGTCCAACCTGGAAATTTTTTGAAGTGCTCCGGTAAGTAAATGTTTTTGTTTTGTTTTTATTTTCAGGTGTTAGGGGTAAGCAAGCGTAGACGTGTTTTGCAAGTGATTTTAATCCTCTGCTGTTGCTGCTGCTGGTGGTTGCATTGCATAAGATCAGTCACTGTACATATCAGAATAACTGTACACCTTAAAGAAACTATGCAGGGTAAGAAGATAACTACTGAGGAGAAGGCATGATGAACTCACAGTCATTGCAGAAGCAATGGCCACAGTCCATAGTTGAGACAGCGGCCGGGGACAAGTCATCATCAAAGCACACATTGCATTGGACACTTGTCGAGGGTGTTCTTGAGGCACCTATTAGCATGCTACTCTTCTCCTGCAGTACAATGCCTGCTTCTCTGAGCATGCGGTCTCGCCCCTTCCTATCAAGGCAATCATAGATGCAGTCTATCTTCCATCGGTGGTGAATGAAGAGACTGCGCGCCTGGTGCTGCTTTATATTGAGCAAATTCATCATTGTGGACAAGTCTTCTTGCTGTAGGTATAGTAGATCAAGAAACAGTCAGTGAACCTCAACTAGCAGTAGACGGACTGAATCTAGCTCTGAAATCATAAGAAATGGCCAGCATGGCCCATTACCTGGGCCGCAGAAAGGGTGTCTTCTGTAATAGCCTACAACAACAGTTATAAAATGTTAAAACCTTAATTAAACAACCATAAGAATCTTCTTTAAAAAATATTCTACATTCTACTGCAGCTGGTTAATCCAGACGCATAAATCACAGGCAATGCAAAATACAAGTACAAATGATTGGATACAATAAGATAAGTACTTTGAGCGAATAATCAATATTTTACTGTAAAGATGAGAGGTTCAGAGCTTTGAGCTATGGTAACAGACAGGAGCTGAACAATCAGCAAACCAGGAATGGCATCCATGCTTGATGCCTTCACATTGCAGTTATTGTCTTATAAATGATTTGTATGATCCTTAAATTACACCTAGTAGAACAAATTATGCATTCAAGAAGGGAAGCTGTGCATGTCATAGTGTCCTCTGCATAAAATGTGATTCATAATTTTACTACGATATCAGCAGACCAGGAACTAAAAGATCTCGCAACTAAAACAGAGTTTGGAACCACGAGTGCTGCGTGATTTCAAGCACGGTCACGCCACTAGCAACATTTTTTCGCTGATCAATCACATTGGGACTCTATTTCAGTCGGCATTAACAGATTCCAACCCCGCCCCGTCTGGAGCCGATCTGGCGAGGAAACTGCTTGGCGAAACTAGTGCGCTGCTGAAAGGGGATAACAGAGGCTCCCAGAGCAGAATGCAGAGACGCGTAAGCTAGTAGTCTTTAAAAAAAAGGACGCGAAATTCGGCCTGGTCTGGCGAAGGGTCAGGAGCACGTGGAGGCTCGAATCCCCCCGATCTCGCCCCGATAACCCGCACGCGCACGCAATCCAAGGGCACGGAATCCGCCGGCCGGCCGGCGGCGAGAGCTCACCCAGCAATCGACGCGGCGCTCCGAGTGCGGCGGGTCGTCCTCGAGCAGGCCGAGGTCGTCCTCGTCCGCCCCCACCGCCAGGCCGTCCCAGTCGGCCGCCTCCTCCCCCTCCTCCTCATCCTCCTCGCCGTCGCCGTCGTCGTCGTAGTAGTAGTAGCAGTCGTCGTCGCTGGCCATGGCGATGGCGGGGTTTGATCGCGGCCGGGGTGGGGGAGCAGGGGGCGGGGGAGAAGGAAGGAAGGGGAGCGAGGGTTTTTCCGGAAAGGCTTCGGGGAGAAGGCTTGGCAGTTTGGTCGCGGATTTTGGCCGGTGGCTGGTGGCTGGGTAAGCCGGAGTGGACCGCAGGCAGAGGCCAGAGGGGTTTAAAGGCGGACGCTTTTCGTCTCCGGAGGGCAAAAGCCGGAAGGTCAGGGGAGGTTCGACTCGGGCGTGTGTGTGTTGACGTATTGGAACCGGACGGTAACCTATATCACAATCCACCTGAAGGACAAATACTACAAGTTACAGAAGGGTAATCTGGTTCCTAATCAGGTAACGCGCTCACCTATCGTAGAGCGCATGCAATTATGTCATGTCGCTTTCATAATTAATTATATATCTAGAATCACGACGTTTATTTTGGAAGGGGTGAGTGCATGGTAGGCCCGGCTAACTTATTGGCGGGGCACATGCAAGCTATGCCACCTCACCATGATTGTTAGGTGGGGGAGATAGCATGTGCTTTTGTTTGGTAACAAAATGTAGCATTGGAGTTTGGGAAAGGGAGCAACACCGCGTGTAAAGCTGGAACTTGTTTGGTTGGATTTTGCAACTAGTACGTGGTGTGTAATTGCTTGGTTAATCTTTCGTTCTTATTTGTTGGTATAACCGAAAGTCAAGCTTCTTAGGATGCAGTTAGTGTTTGAATCAAATATGTAATATCCTTGGCCTTTTGTATAATAATGCGAGTGAAAGGACATGTGGTGCCCTCATGTTTGGTTTTGTTAATTGATGACATCCTCTATGGACTAATGGTTGCCTTGAGCTATATTTGAAGGATTTGTCCATATGTTTTTCTTGAAGTCCATGTGTTGGTTTCAAAGAGTTTATCTGTTGATCAAGGTGCTATTAACGATTTATCCAAAGATTGGTCGTGTGTGAGTTGAGCTTATTGCAAGCAAGTCTTGAAGAATAAGATTGTGTGAACATTCGTGTTTACCTTCAAGACATCATATTAATGGAGAGAGTTGGAAAGATTTAAGGTTGATCAAGAATATCTACAAAGAGTGATTCAAGTTGGTCAACACACAAAGCGTAGAAGATGTACCAAGTGGGATCAAGTGATCTCATGGTATGGTAAGTATTGTCCATTACACTTTGTGTACTAACCCATGGTCTACGCGAGACTTCTTTGTAGGGTTATGTATGTTTCCATGGGCTTGCGTCAAAAGAAAGATATCATACAACCCATGGAGAGGATGACATCAAGTGGTGATCGTCATCAAGATTGCGGTGTGCAAGTTCAAGTGGAGCATCACGAAGAGATCAAGTGCTTCAAGCTTGCCGTCCATTGTGATGACAATGGACTTGTGAAGATGCGCTGAAGAGTGGCTCACCCACAGTGGAGTATGGGGAGCAATCAACTAGTCTTCATCGACCCAACGCAATCAAGAAAGGCGGTCCATCTTAAGGAGGACAAGATCGTCATCATCTAGCTCAAGTGGATTATGCGCAAGGCAAAGGTTTGCCCTTAATAGGTTTTCTATTTTACCGGTCTCATGGTGGTAGTTGGGAGACCGGTTATAGGATTGATTGGTCTACTATTAAGGGGGGCTCTCAAATTGGTAGCTTGATTGTATCGTTCGTAGAGAGCTCAAACCATTGCATCCTTGCATTATATTTCTTGGTTCTTGTTTGGTTCTTCTCCTTGTGAGATTTGGAGCTTATGGTCATCTTCATGACAAGCTCGAGTTCATCGAAAAAGAAGTTCACATGCATCTTCTATGATGTGTTTCAATGTTGGGGTTTTTGTCGGTTCTTCATTCATAGATGCTAGTCGTCGTCATCTATCCAATAAGCTTGAGTTTGCTCAATTCGGAGCTCATATGCAGAAGTTGTGGCAGTTCTAGTTTTCCTAGTGCATTTGTTTTGCTTGGGGCTTGCGTGTTGCACCCCTGCGGTAGTACCGCTCTGGGCAGCGGTAGTACTGCTTGTAAGCAATAGTACCATCCTTGTCGGGCGGTAGTACCACTTGTAATAGGTACTTCTGTTGTCCAGTTCCGCGGCTTCTACCGCTGTTTTTTCTGGGGGTTCTGTTTTTCGTGTCGGATTCAACGGGGCGGCAGTACCGCCCATAAGTGGTAGTACCGCCCTCGTCGGGCGGTAGTACCTGTGACGCCCCCGATTCAATCATACACTAATCATACACGCAAACGTGTACGATCAAGATCAGGGACTCACGGGAAGATATCACAACACAACTCTACAAATAAAAATAAGTCATACAAGCATCATAATACAAGCGGGGGCCTCGAGGGCTCGAATACAAGTGCTCGATCATAGACGAGTCGTGAAAGCAACAATATCTGAGTCTGAGACATAAGTTAAAACAAGTTTGCCTTAAGAAGGCTAGCACAACCGGGATACAGATCGAAAGAGGCGCGGGCCTCTGCACAGGATCCTCCTAACTACTCCTGGTCGTCGGCCGGGCTGCGTAGTAGTAGGCACCTCCGGTGTAGTAGTCGCCATCGACGGTGGCGTCGCTCTGGGCTCCATCGTCTGCAGTCGCGACAACGGGTAAAGAAAGGGGAAAAAGGGGGACAAGGCAACCGTGAGTACTCATCCAAAGTACTCGAAAGCAAGGAGCTACACTACATATGCATGGATATATGTGTAAAGGGCCATATCGGTGGGTGAACTGCAGAATGCCGTAATAAGAGGGGATAGCTAATCACGTCAAGACTACGCTCGGCGACCTCCGTCTTGCAACATGTAGAAGAGAGTAGGTAGAAGTCCTCCAAGTAGCATCACATAGCAATAATCCTTCCGGCGATCCCTCCTCGTATCCACGAGAGAGCGACCACGGGTTATATCCGCACTTGGAAGGGTGTGTTTTATTAAGTATCCGGTTCTAGTTGTCATAAGGTCAAGGTACAACTCCAAGTCGTCCTGCAGAAGATCACGGCTATTCGAATAGATTAACTTCCCTGCAGGGTGCACCACATAACCCAACACGCTTGATCCCATTTGGCGGACACACTTTTACGGGTCATGCCCGGCAGCGGAGATCAACACGTCGCAGCCCCACCTAGGCACAACTGTGAGAGGCCCGACGCGGTCTAAACCTAAGCGCCAGGGGTCTGGGCCCATCAACCAATGCACACCAAGACGCTATGCGTAGGCCGAAAGCGTAACTAGCCCCTTAATACAAGAGCAGGCCTACGTTCCAATCCGGTAGCGCGCTTCGATTGACGTCACGAAGTGCCGGTGATACCACGACGCCGGGATACCCATAACTACTCCAGCGTAGATGGTTAGTGCGTATAGACCAAATGGCGGACTTAGATCAAATACCAAGATCTCGTTAAGCGTGTTAAGTATCCATGACGCCGACCAGGGCAGCCCACCTCTCTCCTAGGTGGTCTCAACCTGCCAATAAACCGCCCTAAAAGTAACGATCGGGGGCCGTCGGGGAACCCGGGCCCACCTCTACCGGGATGGAGCCACCCGTCCTTTCACCCCATCTCCTAAAGATTATCACGGGTAATGTAATAGTGTAAAGTATATAGTATATGCCCGTGATCACCTCGAAGTGATCACAACCCAAAGAGTATAGCATGGCAGACGGACAAGAATGTAGGGCCTTGATGGAACACTAGCATCCTATACTAAGCAAGAGGATAGCCGGTAAAGGTAACAACAGAGTAGCAAGGACAAAGCTATGCAAAGAAGATAGGATTAACTGAAAGCGATAACATGCTACACTACTCTAATGCAAGCGATAGAGAAGAGTATGCGATATCTGGTGATCAAAGGGGGCTTGCCTGGTTGCTCTGGCAAGAGAGAGGGTCACAACTCCGTAGTCGAACTGGCAAGCAGCGTCGGTCTCGTAGTCTACCGGAGAGAAGAGGGGAAGAAACAATAAATATAATGCAAACATAAGCATGACGGTGCATGACAAGAAAATGTGCGGTGCTAGGTGTGCCCTAACGCGGTAGGAGGTGATACCAACGAAGGGGGGAAACATCCGGGAAAGTATCCCCGGTGTTTTGCGTTTTCGGACAGATGAACCAGAGATGAAATGTTGCAAGTTCGCTATGCTAGGGACGCGTGGCAGACGAACAGGCTGCGTATTCAGATTCGTCTCATCGTTCTGAACAACTTTCATGTTGAAAATATTTTAATCCGAGTTACGGATTAAAAGATATGATTTTCTAAAGATTTTATTAATTTCTGGAATTTAATTAATCATTTAAATCCAACATTATCCAGAATAGTAAATGATGACGTCAGCATGACATCAGAGTGATGTCAGCAGTCAACGTTGACCATTGACCTGGTCAATTGGACGTGTGGGTCCAGTGGGACCCACCTGTCATTCTCTATTTAGGTTAATTAGGGTTTAGGTTAATTAGTTAGCTTAATTAATTGTTTAGTTTAATTAATCAAAATTAATTAAGTTTATTATTCCTGTAATTAATTAATTATATATATATATTATTATTTATTTATTTTAATTCCTTTTTTGGAAGCGTTACGTAGGGCGCGGGCCCCATTTGGCGATGTGAGGCCATAGCAGGTCAGACGCTTGACCTTGGGTGCACCAGCGGTAGCAGTTCGAGGTGAGCCTTGAGCCACCGGGCGCGATGGCGCCCGGCAGTGGCAGCAGGCAGGCACGCAGCCATGGGCACGCAGGTGGGCAGCGTCACGGCAACACAGGAGACGAAAGGGGCGAGGCGAAGAGTCTCCGGTGCGGAGCAACCAGGCGAGGCGAGCGAGGTGGCGCGGAGTGGAGCCGGCGATGGGCGCAAGCGCTGCCCCAATGCGATGGCGTCGATGTGGCGGCCGCCCGTGGGCGACGGCCGGTGGCGGCAACGAAGGAGGCCGGGGAGGGGCTCGGCGGCGTCGTGGCCTCGCGGGCACCCCAGGCAGCAGAAGGCAGGGCGGGCGGCCAGGTCCACGACAACGGGAGCAGAGGGGGAGAGAAGAGGGGCGGAGGGGACGGGGCAGTGTGCTCGGTGGAGGTCGGGGAGGACGACGGGGACGAGAGGCGGAGCAGGAGGCGATCCGTGAGGTAGCGTTCAGCGAGGCCCGTGGAGCTCGGGCGCGGGCGACGGTGGGGTTCGATCCGGGCGGCGAGGGGCGTGAGGCGGCAGGTGGCGTCTGGTGGCGGCGGGGACAGGCACTCTGGGCGAGGCGTGTGGCGGCGACGGCAGGGGGTCGGGGTGGTTCGGTCCCGATCCGATCTGGATCGGGAGGGGGAGCGAGTGGGGGGGGGTGTGGTGGACGATGGGGGGAGTGGGGGTGACGCTAGGGTTCGGTCGCCCCAGGGGGTGCTGTAGGCACCAGCTGGGCCGGTCTGGTTGGCCCGATGGCCTGTTGGGCCATGGTCCAGCGGGGGGGGGTGTCTCTTCTATTGCCTTTTTTGTTCTTTCTTAGTTTTGTTTTCTGTTTTTATATTTTATTTTCCTTTTATTATTTGTAGTTTCATTTATTTTTAGTTTTATAAAAATTACCACTAGTGCCTAATTTGTATTTATCAACAAACTACTGTGAGATTAATTATTAACACATAATAAAATAGTTTTAGCATTTTATAAATTCAATAGGCATTTGTTTAATTGTTTTCACTACAGCTTTAATTGTTTTAGCGCCTTTAAACATTTTATCAAAGTTTGGTTTCTCCACCATAACTACTTACGATTTATTTGACACAACTTTGAACATTTTAGTTTTGATTTTTGAAAACTTTTGTTGTTTGCACGACTTTAAATTGAATTCAAATCGGTTTGAACTAATGCGAGATTAACCACGATGTCGAGGTGATGTGGCATCATTAGTGGAGGATTACTGAAGCGTAACTATCCAAGGCGTCACAGATGCCATCGCGATCTTGTCGTCGCCTCGCCTCTGCCCTGCCTCCTCTGCTCTTATGTTCTGCTTCTCCTGCGGTAGTACCGCTCGGATGTTTCTAGCTGTTGCTCTACTTTTCCTGTTACTGCCGCCCAAGCGGTAGCACCGCTAGTGTGCGGGCTGAGCACATAACAGTTGGATTTTTCCCACCTATAAAAGCGGGTCTTCTTCCCCATTGAACCTCATCCCTTTAGCTCGTGTCCCCCCCCCCCCATTGTTGACCTTCTTCGAGCTTGCTATCTCTCAGTCCCTCCATGGATTCTTGCTAGTTTTGGGGGGAAAAGAGAGAGGAGATCTAGATCCACACTTCCACCAATCACTTTCTCCTCTATGTGAGGGGAACCCCTCTTGGATCTAGATCTTGGAGTTCTTGGTGTTCTCCTTCTTTTTCTTACTCTCCTTTTTCTCCATATCTTTTGTTGCTTTGGTGGGATTTGAGGGTGTGGGACTTGGCACTCCGTGTACCCTTGCCATTGCATTAGTTGCATCGGTATGAGTTCTCCACGGTGATGCGTGGAAGTTACAAGTTGAGAAGTTTATTAATCTTGGGTGCTTGGTACCCTAGAGCTTGTTCCTCTTGGGTGCTTGGGCACCCTAGACGGTTGGTGGTGTTTGGAGCTCAATCATTATGGTGTAAAGCTCCGGGCAAGCGTCGGGGTCTCCAATTAGGTTGTGGAGATCGCCCCGTGCAATTTGACGGGTACCGGTGACCGCCCCAAGGGTTGCCAAAGTGTACGAGTTTGGTGACCTCCCCCAAGGGTTGCCAAAGTGTACGGGTTCGGTGACCTCCCTCAAGGGTCCCTTAGTAGAATCACGACATCTTGCATTGTGCAAGGGTGTGAGGAGATTATGGTGGCCCTAGTGGCTTCTTGGGGAGCATTGTGCCTCCACATCGCTCCAAACGGAGATTAGCATCCGCAAGGGTGTGAACTTCGGGATACATCATCGTCTCTACGTGCCTCGGTTATCCTTAGCCGAGCCCTTTACGTATGCACTTTACTTTGTGATAGCCATAGTGTTTCATGTTATATATCTTGCTATCACTTAGTTGTTTATCTTTCCTAGAATAAGTTGTTGGTGCACATAAGTGAGCCTAGTTGTTTTAGGTTCTGTGCTTGACAAATTAAACGCTAGTTTTATTCCACATTTGTTCAAGCCTAAACCGTAATTATTTTAAAGCACCTATTCACCCCCCTCTAGGTGACATCCACGATCTTTCAACGAGGCACGCCACAATGTGACACATGATAGCTAGATAGCAACATGCACGCGGGGGAGCTGGCTGTATGTGTCAGCACCCAGGCAGATGGTGGTGCGGCACCTCAAGGAGGAGTGCACATATTCATTGCCCCGAGAGTAGGCGAGTTTGCCGAAACTCGTTAAAATCCAAACAAGTGGTACCATGATCAAGTTTCTCGGTTGTTGTCATTGCTTGTTTCTCGGTTGATGAACCGCGTGCCTCGAATTATTCTAACAAGTGGTACCATGAGCAAGTTTTGAAATCAAGGTTACAACTGATCGAGAGGAAGATCAAAGGTAATCATGTGTACGATAGTTGTGTCGACAAAATCATTGGGGAGAACAACAAAAAGCAATGAGATCGATTGATCATTTGGTCACATAAAAAATTGGCGAATCACACGCTTCATGACAAAAGAATCATGAGGCTATGCAACTAATCGGTTGAGATCGTTTGATTAGGTCGCGTTTGTTGGAAATATGCCCTAGAGGCTAATAAAGTTAAGTTTATTTTCAATACTAGTGTTGGTTCCTGAATATGAGATTCAAAGGAAAACCTAATTGCATGTGTGGAATAATAAACACCAACTAAACCTCTATTTAGGTCTCTGGCCTAGCTCGTGTATTGTTGATGGCATTGTTTTCTTGATCATGGACATTGTTAATGTAACAAGGATGACGACAATAACGAGAACACATCATTCGTGTAACAATGGTGTTGGATAAACACACTGATGAAATACTGCGAGATCATGTGTCAACATGTTGTCTGTATTTTCTCAAAATGTTATATTAATGTTTACTTGTGTGCTTAGACCATGAGAATATCATAGACCCAGATACCAGATGGTTAATGCGGTGTCATCAAACGTTACTCTGTAACTATGTAATTATAATTGTGACTTTCAGACAAGTCAGAAAGTATGCCGCGGTGCTAGATATGTCAAGACAGGGACTTTCCGCTACGACAGTGGAGATATACACTTTGGGCCCACCCGGTATAACGATGTCCAACATCGCCCAGCCAGGTGTTGTGACTAAGGAGTTAGGCTCGGGGACACTGGAATACAGACACGAGAAAGGATTACAAATAGGTAACGAGCATAGCTAGGTATGATGATCAAGGAATTGATCACATGGATGTCTCAAAGTCTTGCCTCGGGTTGTGTAACATACCGGGAGGCTGATGACCCACAAGTGTAGGGGATCTATCATAGTACTTTCGATAAGTAAGAGTGTCGAACCCCCAGATGACCAGAAGAAATGACAAGTGGTTCTCAGTAAGGTATTCTCTGCAAGCACTGAAATTATCGGTAACAAATAGTTTTGTGATAAGGTAATTTGTAACGGGTAACAAGCAATGAAAGTAAATAAGGTGCAGCAAGATGGCCCAATCCTTTTTGTAGCAAAGGACAAGCCTGGACAAATTCTTATATGTAGAAAAGCGCTCCCGAGGACACATGGGAATTATCGTCAAGCTAGTTTTCATCACGCTCATATGATTCGCGTTCGTTACTTTGATAATTTGATATGTGGGTGGACCGGTGCTTGGGTACTGCCCTTTCTTGGACAACCATCCCACTTATGATTAACCCCTATTGCAAGCATCCGCAACTACAAAAGAAGTATTAAGGTAAACCTAACCATAGCATGAAACATATGGATCCAAATCAGCCCCTTACGAAGCAACGCATAAACTAGGGTTTAAGCACATCACTCTAGCAACCCATCATCTACTTATTACTTCCCAATGCCTTCCTCTAGGCCCAAACAATGGTGAAGTGTCATGTAGTCGATGTTCACATAACACCACTAGAGGAGAGACAACATACATCTCATCGAAATATCGAACGAATACCAAATTCACATGACTACTTATAGCAAGACTTCACCCATGTCCTCAGGAACAAACATAACTACTCACAAATCATATTCATGTTCATAATCAGAGGGGTATTAATATGCATATAGGATCTGAACATATGATCTTCCACCGAATAAACCAACTAGCATCAACTACAAGGAGTAATCAACACTACTAGCAACCCATAGGTACCAATCTGAGGTTTTGGTACAAAGATTGGATACAAGAGATGAACTAGAGTTTGAGAGGAGATGGTGCTGGTGAAGATGTTGATGGAGATTGATCCCCTCCTGATGAGAGGATCGATGGTGATAACGATGGTGATGATTTCCCCCTCCCGGAGGGATGTTTCCCCGGCAGAACAGCTCCGCCGGAGCCCTAGATTGGTTTTGCCAAGGTTCCGCCTCGTGGCGGCGGTGTTTCGTCCCGAAATCTTGCTTATGATTTTTTCCAGGGTAAAAGACTTCATTTAGAAGAAGATGGTCACCGGAAGGCTGCCAGGGGGCCCACGAGGCAGGGGGCGCGCCCAGGGGGGTAGGGCGCGCCCCCACCCTCGTGGACGGTGGGTGGCCCCCCTCTGGTACTTCTTCCGCTCAGTATTTTTTATTAAATCCAAAAATGACTTTAATGGAGTTTCAGGACTTTTGGAGTTGTGCAGAATAGGTCTCTAATATTTGCTCCTTTTCCAGCCCAGAATCCCAGCTGCAGGCATTCTCCCTCTTCATGTAAACCTTGTGAAATAAGAGAGAATAGGCATAAGTATTGTGACATAACGTGTAATAATAGCCCATAATGCAATAAATATCGATATAAAAGCATGATGCAAAATGGACGTGTCAACTCCCCCAAGATTAGACCTCGCTTGTCCTCAAGCGGAAGCCGATATCGAAAAATATGTCCACATGTTTAGAGATAGAGGTGTCGATAAAATAAAATACGGACATGAGGGCATCATGATCATTCTTATTGCAGTAACATTTATGAATATTGTCATATGATTTCATATGCTAAAGTAACAATCTATTCACAATGTCAAGTATGAATCAGAAACTTCATTGAAAACTAACAAACTATAATCTCAGTCACTAAAGCAATTGCAATTTATCATAACATCGGAAAGAGTCAATATAAGAGCTTTTCAATAGGTCCACATACTCAACTATCATTTAGTCTTTGTTAATTGCTAACACTCACGCAATACTTATGGGTATGGAGTTTTAATCGGACACAGAGGAAGATAGGGGTTTATAGTGTTGCCTCCCAACCTTTTACCTCAAGAGTAATGTCAACAATAATAGTTCATGCTAACTTACATCCAATTGGATATATATATATTTATATATATATATATATTTATATATATATATATATATATATATATATATATATCAGGATCTTTCCAACACGAGGTGCTTGCCAAAGGATAAAATGTAAAAAGGAAAGGTGAAGATCACCTTGACTCTTGCATAATGTATGAGACAAAAGTAAAATATAGGACCTTTATTATGCAGTCTATGCTTTTATGGTTGGATGCACGAAATCTTAATACAAAAGAACGTCACTTTATATTGCCACTTGTGATATGGACCTTTATTATGCAGTCCGTCGCTTTTATTGCTTCCATATCACAACATCGTATAAAGATTATTTTCTCCACACTAATAAGTCATACATATTTAGAAAGCAATTTTTATGGCATGCAACATGACAACTTACTTGAAGGATCTTACTCAATCCATAGGTAGATATGGTGGACTCTCATGGCAAAACTGGGTTTAAGGATATTTGGAAGTACAAGTAGTATCTCTACTTGGTGCAAGGAATTTGGCTAGCATAAAGGGGAAAGGCAAGCTCAACATGTTGGATGATCCATGACAATATACTTTATTTCAAATATAAGAAAACATAACCCATTACGTTGTCTTCCTTGTCCAACGTCAACATTTTAGCATGTCATATTTTAATGAGTGCTCACAATCATAAAAGATGTCCAAGATAGTATATTTATATGTGAAAACCTCTCTTTCTTTATTACTTCCTATTAATTGCAACGATGACCCAAACTATGTTTGCCAACTCTCAACAACTTTTATTCATCATACTCTTTATGTGAAGTCATTACTCTCCATAAGATCCATATGATCTATTTTATTTCTTTTTATTCTTTCTTTTATTCCCTCAAGATCATAGCAAGATAGCAAATCCCTTGACTCAACACTATTCTTTATTATATAGCTCACGGACTCGATTACATAGAGGGATCATAGAGAAACACTCAAAACTAAATCATTCTAAAACTTTATTCTACTAGATCAAGATATTACTAAAAGGATCGGACTAAGAAAAATGGTAAAGATAGGATTGTGATGGTGATATGATACCGGGGCACCTCCCCTAAGCTTGGCAGTTGCCAAGGGGAGTGCCCATACCCGTGTGATTATGTCTCCTTCTTCGGAGGTAATGAAGGTGGTGGTGATGATGGATAGTCGCACATCGAGCGTAGGAGTTCCTCTAGTTTGCGGATAATGCCCTTGAGTGCGGTGATATGATCCTTCAACAAAATATTTTCATGTGTGAGATACTTGTTTTGTATGCGAGCTAACTAAATCATCTTGAAATTTTCAATCTCAGTTGGGGTAAAGAGGTTGGGACGAGGTTGAATGATGTCTTCTTCTTCTGCCGCCGGAGCTTGATCCTCCATGACCTTCTTGATCCCATCATCCTTGTTGATCTCCCCGGTTCTTCTCTCTTCAGCTCTATCTTCATTAGCCAAGCATCGTTGCCTTTATTGTTGGAGGAGGGAGACGACATGATGCCTGGCCTTGACAACTCTGACAGAAAACAGCTCGAAACAAAGACAGAGGTTATTTGCGTGATACGGTGGTCAAAACCTTCGGGGGATTATATAATGAATTTTTACCGACCAAAAGAAGTATCGTGCAAGAAAACGGAGTCCGGAGAGCAGGGTGCGCCCTTGCTACGTCTTGAGCTTGCATTGGTTTTCCTTGAAGAGGAAAGAGTGATGCAGCAATAGTAGCGTAAGTATTTCCCTCATTTTTTGAGAACCAAGGTATCAATCCAGTAGGAGGCTCCTCAGAAGTCCCACGCACCTACACAAACAAACAAAGAACTCGCAACCAACACAATAAAGGGGTTGTCAATCCCTTCACGGCCACTTGCGAAAGTAAGATCTGATAGAGATAGTATGATAAGATAAATATATTTTTGGTATTTTATAATATAGATGCGAAAAGTAAAGATGTAAATAAAAGTAGATTAAAAGCTTATATGATAAAAGATAGACCCGGGGGGCATAGGTTTCACTAGTGGCTTCTCTCAAGATAGCATAAGTATTACGGTGGGTGAACAAATTACTGTCGAGCAATTGATAGAAAAGCGAATAATTATGAGATTATCTAGGCATGATCATGTATATAGGCATCACATTCGCAACAAGTAGACCGACTCCTGCCTGCATCAACTACTATTACTCCACACATCGACCGCTATCCAGCATGCATCTAGAGTATTAAGTTCATAAGAACAGAGTAACGCATTAAGAAAGATGACATGATGTAGAGGGATAAACTCAAGCAATATGATATAAACCCCATCTTTTTATCCTCGATGGCAACAATACAATACGTGCCTTGCAACCCCTAACATCCTTTGGTAAGGACACCGCAAGATTCAACCCAAAGCTAAGCACTTCTCCCATGGCAAAAAAGATCAATCTAGTAGGCCAAACCAAACTGATAATTCGAAGAGACTTGCAAAGATAACTCAATCATACATAAAAGAATTCAGAGAAGATTCAAATATTTATCATAGATAAACTTGATCATAAACCCACAATTCACCGGATCTCGACAGACACACCGCAAAAAGAGTTACATCAAATAGATCTCCACAAGAGAGGGGGAGAACATGGTATTGAGATCCAAAAAGAGAGAAGAAGTCATCTAGCTAATAACTATGGACCCGAAGGTCTGTGGTAAACTACTCACAACTCATCGCAGGGGCTATGGTGTTGATGTAGAAGCCCTCCGTGGTCGATTCCCCCTCCCGCGGAGCTCAGCGAAGGCTCCAAGATGGGATCTCACGGATCTGAGAAGGTTACGGTGGTGGAAATTGTTTTTCGTTGGCTCCCTGGATGTTTTTGGGGTACGTGGGTATATATAGGAGGAAGAAGTAGGTCGGTGGCCGCCCGAGGGGCCCACGAGACAGGGGGGCACGCCCAGAGGGGGTGGGCGCGCCCTCCTATCTCGTGGCCGCCTCGGCTGCTTCTTGGCTTGCACTCCAACTCCTCTGGATCGCGTTCGTTCCAAAATCACGCTCCCGAAGGTTTCATTCCGTTTGGACTCCACTTGACATTCCTTTTCTTCGAAATACGGAAATAGGCAAAAAAACAGCAATACGGGCTGGGCCTCCGGTTAGTAGGTTAGTCCCAAAAATGATATAAATGTGAAAAATAAAGCCCATAAACATCCAAAAGGGGTAATATAATAGCATGGAATAATCAAAAATTATAGATACGTTGGAGACGTATCAACCCTCCACCCTTGTGGACGCCTCGTGTCTGATACGTCTCCGTCGTATCTACTTTTCCAAACACTTTTGCCCTTGTTTTGGACTCTAACTTGCATGATTTGAATAGAACTAACCCGGACTGACGCTGTTTTCAGCAGAACTGCCATGGTGTTATTTTTGTGCAGAAATAAAAGTTCTCGGAATGACATGAAAATCCACGTAGCAACTTTTCATAATAAATAAAAAATACTGGCGAAAGGATCAGCATCAGGGGGCCCACACCCTGTCCACAAGGGTGGGGGGCCCGCCCCCTCCCCTAGGGCGCCCCTTGCCTCGTGGGCTCCCTGGACGTCCACCGACTTCAACTCCAACTCCATATATTGGCTTTCGCGGAGAAAAAACCCAGAGAGAAAGTTTCATCGCGTTTTACAATATGGAGCCGCCGCCAAGCCCTAATCTCTCTCGGGAGAGCTGATCTGGAGTCCGTTCGAGGCTCCGGGGAGGGGGATTCATCGCCGTCGTCATCATCAACCATCCTCCATCACCAATTTTATGATGCTCACCGCCGTGCGTGAGTAATTCCATTGTAGGCTTGCTGGACGGTGATGGGTTGGATGAGATTTACCATGTAATCAAGTTAGTTTTGTTAGGGTTTGATCCGTAGTATCCACTATGTTCTGAGATTGATGTTGCTATGACTTTGCTATGCTTAATGCTTGTCACTAGGGCCCGACTGCCATGATTTCAGATCTGAACCTATTATGTTTTCATGAATATATGTGAGTTCTTGATCCTATCTTGCAAGTCTATAGTCACCTATTATGTGATATGATCCGACAACCCCGAAGTGACAATAATCGGGATACTTCTCGGTGATGACCGTAGTTTGAGGAGTTCATGTATTCACTAAGTGCTAATGCTTTGGTCCGGTTCTCTATTAAAAGGAGGCCTTAATATCCCTCAGTTTCCATTAGGACCCCGCTGCCACGGGAGGGTAGGACAAAAGATGTCATGCAAGTTCCTTTCCATAAGCACGTATGACTATATTCGGAATAAATGCCTACATTACATTGATGAATTGGAGCTAGTTCTGTGTCACCTATGTTATAACTATTACATGAGGAATCGCATCCGATATAATTATCCATCGCTGATCCAATGCCTACAAGCTTTTCACATATTGTGCTTTGCTTATTTACTTTACCGTTGCTACTGCTACAATTACTACAAATCTGCTACTGTTACTTTTGCCACTGTTACCGTTACTTCCATACTGCTTTGCTACTAAATACTTTGCTGCAGATACTAAGTTATCCAGGTGTGGTTTAATTCACAACTCAACTGCTAATACTTGAGAATATTCTTTGGATCCCCTTGTGTCGAATCAATAAATTTGGGTTGAATACTCTACCCTCGAAAACTGTTGCGATCCCCTATACTTGTGGGTTATCAAGACTATTTTGTGGCGCCGTTGCCGGGGATCATAGCTCTATTCTTTGAGTCACTTGGATTTATATCTGCTGATCACTATGAGGAACTTGAAAGATGAAAGAACTAAGATTTATCCCTCAACTACGAGGGGAGGTAAGGAACTGCCATCTAGCTCTGCATTAGATTCTCATACATTATGAGTAAGCTTGCGACACCTAAACCTGCATACGCTATTAATTCTGATATGTCACATGTTATTGATGATGCCACTTCTACTATGCATGATACTTATGATGAAACTACTTCTGTGCTTGATACTATTGTGCCATTAGGTGAATTCTTGATGAACAACTTGCTAGGGTTAGAGAGAATGAAATTATTGAAAATGAAATTATTGAAGATAGTGATGATGAAGGTTCTCCCCCTAATTATGAATTACCTGTTGTTCCTGAGGGTTATGTTATGGATGAAGAAACTACTAGAGATATTCTTGCTTGCAATGATAGATCTGATCTTAAGAAGTTATTAGCTAAACTGAAACAGAAATCTCTAAATGCTAGAATGAAACATGACCCTGCTTTTGCTACTTCACCTATCTTTGTTACGGATAAGGATTATGAATTCTCTATCGATCCTGAGATAATTACTTTGGTTGAATCTGATCCTTTTTATGGCAATGAATCTGAAACTATTGTGGCACATCTTACTAAGTTAAATGATATAGCCACCCTGTTCACTAATGATGAGAAACCTCGCTACTATTATATCCTTAAGATATTTCCATTCTCATTAAAGGGTGATGCTAAAACTTGGTTTAATTCTCTTGATCCTGGTTGTGTGCGTAGTCCCCAGGATATGATTTATTACTTCTCTGCTAAATATTTCCCTGCTCATAAGAAACAAGCTGCCTTGAGGGAAATATATAATTTTGCGCAAATTGAAGAAGAGAGTCTCCCACAAGCTTGGGGAAGGCTTCTCCGATTACTTAATGCTTTGCCTGATCATCCTATTAAGAAAAATGAAATACTTTATATCTTTTATAATGGACTAACCGATGCTTCCAAGGACCACTTGGATAGTTGTGCTGGTTGTGTTTTCAGGGAAAGAATAGTCGATCAAGCTGAATTGCTATTGAATAATATGTTGACTAATGAAAATAATTGGACACTTCCTGAGCCAACTCCTGAACCAATTCCTGAGCCAATTCCTGAGCCAACTCTTAAACCAACTCTGAAGAAGAGGGGTGTTCTATTTCTCAGCCCTGAAGATATGCAAGAGGCAAAGAAATCTATGAAAGAAAAAGGTATTAAAGCTGAAGATGTTAAGAATTTACCTCCTGTTGAAGAAATACATGGTTTTAATATACCACCTATTGAAAAAACACATGGTCTTGATAACCCGACACAGGTAGTGTTGGGGATATAACTATTTGAGTAAGCCGCCCAGGAGGGGCCGGGTTACGTAAAGAGATTACCAGACATAAGCCCAAGTCCAAGCATGAAGATGGCGTCTCAACAAAGGGCCTAAGGCCCACAGGCGACTTAAGGCCCGTTGTAGTAAACCGCCATAATGGCATGACTTGTATCATAAGGTAGACTTAACTAGTCACCAAGCGGACATTGTTTATAAGCGGCCGGGACTCTGAGGCCTGTGGCGTCAACCCGTGTATATAAGGGGACGACCTGTTGGCGGCTAGAAGCGAAAACAACCAATCGAGAACCAGGCATAGCGTATCTCGCTCCCTGGTCATCGGAACCTCAAGCAATACCAACCCAACTAGACTTAGGCTTTACCTTCACCGTAAGGGGCCGAACTAGTATAAAACCTCTCGTGTCCTTTGTCCCGATTAACCCCTTTTAAGCTTCCTAGCTGCGATGGCTCCACGACTAAGTCCTTGCAAGAGGAAATCTGCCGTGACAATTCCACGATAGTTGGCGCCCACCATGGGGCCCGCGCATGGTGGATTTGAGTTCTTGAAGGGCAGCTTCGAAGGGCTCAAGGGATATGCAGTGGGCCAGATGACCAAGAGTCGTCGTGGCAAGATCTACATCGACAATGAAGGCTGGGGCCCCGAGGGTGACTCAATTGAGTACGGGTACCGGGTCCCCTTTGGCGGAATCCACGTCTTCATCGGCCAGATTGGTGAGCCGGGCCCAGAGCCGGACAGCTGCACCGACCTCATTGAGACGGCTCAGCGTGCGAGACCCGCCTGGATTCAACCTACCATGAAGCATGCCTTTGTGAGCTGTATTCACGGAGAGGCACTTTCTGAAGGATCTAAAGATGGCGAAGAGACGGCCGTCCCATCAGATGACGATTCGTCCTCCGGTTCAACATATTCTCTATATCAGGTCCAAGAAGGCATACTTGGGAGCTGTTCTGACGACTCTAGCGTTCTAGACTTCTATGAGCCGCCAAGCTGGGCAGGAGTCTTCATGGCTGGTACTCAACCCGGCCAAAACTCGACGGCTGCGACGGCAATAATGTCTGGTTCAGGAGCGGCCGGGGCAGGAGGCTCTGCGCGCCCGGGCTCGGTGCTAATAGATCTTATGGACAAGTTGACAGCCCTGTTAACCACCACGGTTATTCCTGCAAATCCGGATGAGCACAACGCGGAGGTGGCAAAGGTGCGTGAGGAGATAGCCCTGGCCAAGGAGGCCTTGGCAGTTGAGGACACCAGGCTAGCTGCAGAGCGGGCGGCTTTGGATGCATGGGCGCAGCGACTCCAGTCAGAGGCTTTCCAGCTTAATACGAGTCTGAATGCATCCAATGAGGTGATGAGAAGGAGACATCCGAAGACACAGTCCCGTCTGCCTCTGGTTTATGATCCTCGGAATCTTTTCACAACACCCGGAGCTGGTCCTAGCAACCCGCCCGAAGCCAATCAGTTTGCAACAGCCGGAGCTGGAGGGCCGGTTCAGCCTCGAGAGATAGCACCTCTTCATGGGAGCATGGCCCCACCCCGATACATACCGACACCGCCGGGCCACTTCTCCAACCCCATGGAGAACCTGATAGCAGCATCGACGCGTCTGGCGGCTCTTCCAGTGGATGGTGATGACCCGACGGCGGTGGAAACCCGGAGGGTCAGGGATCTTCTTCAGACGGCCTTGGCACAACAAGAGACCTATTCTTACAGAAGGGACATGATTCATTCCACTCCTCAGCCTTGGTTAGCACCTCGTCCAAACCGGAGTCCGAGTTCTGGCGAGCACATGGAGTCGAAGCTTTATCTAGCAATGCCCAACGTCGTAACCAACCCGGTGGCTATAACCCGGTCTGAGGATCGATTCGTCGGGGAGGATGAGCAGGCGGCTCAATTAGCAGCTCAGACGGCATATGAAGGTCTCCCGAGTATCCAACAACTTCGCCGGAGCAGGAGTGGCCACTAGAACCGGTGGTGTCCCTTATGCAGTGCCGGCTCTGCGGGATGTGCGTCTGCCCAAGGATTTCAAGGGACCTCGAAAGGTGCCGAATTACACGGCTGACTTACAGCCAGGGGCATGGATTGAAAGCTACGAGATGGCCATGGAGTTATTGGAGGTCATTGATGCGGCAATGGCTAAGTATTTCACCATGATGTTAGATGGAACGGCCCGATCTTGGTTGAAAAGTTTGCCTCCCAATTCCATCAGTTCATGGGCAGAGTTAAAGGCCCGATTTATCTAGAACTTCAAGGACACTTGCAAGCAATCTATGTCAATTGTGGACTTGACCAATTGTAAGCAGGAGGAGGGTGAGTCCACAACTCATTGGGTGCGCTGGGTCAAGGAAATAATACATTCATCGATAAGATGGATGCCGACTCTATGAGTACTTATGCTCCATCGAATTGTCGCTTTGAGCATGAAGCGGTAGGCGCCTTAAGCGTGATTGCAATGACATGGGCATGCTGATGGCGGCTTTGGTTAAATATGCCGATTCTGATACTACCAATGATCCCGCGTCTAAGGAGGAAAAGACAGGGAAAGGAAAGAAGAACGGTAATGGAAAGGGACAGCAACATCACCCGGTAAGTCAAGGAGGCAACAAGCGTAAGCCGGAGGGTAACCCGGAGTTTGTGGCCAATGCCAATGCCCAAGGTAATAACAATAAGCGTAAGGGGCGAGCACCCCCTCGATCTGGTGGCTCAGGTCCATCTCTTGAGCAGCTTTTGAATGAGCCTTGTCCAAGACACGGTACTCGGGAAAATCCTGCCACCCACTTGTGGAAGGACTGCGCGATCATGAAAGCTTTCAAGAATTCAAACATGTTCGATGGCAATCACGGATCAGGCGGCGGTTCAGGAGCAGGTGGTTTTCATGGCCCGGTGGCGGTTCAAATTCCGGCTTTCAGGGCGGTCAAGGTGGCTATAATCAGCAGCAGTCCGGTCAAGGAGGACAGCAGCAGCAACAGTCAGGTTATCAGAGCCATCCAAAACAGTTGAACGATGGGCAATACCATGTGTTTACCACTAACTTGTGCAAACATGACCAGAAGGTTCATAAAAGGGTTGTGAATTTGGTTGAGCCGGCGGTTCCCCGTTACTTGAGGTGGTCAGAGCAGCCTATCATTTGGAGTAGAGAAGATCACCCCCTCCGGGTTGATAACCCGGGTCGGTTAACCTTAGTAGTGGCCCCTCGGTCGGTGGATATAAATTCACTAAGGTGCTCATGGACGGGGAAGTAGCATCAATATTCTCTATTATGAGACCTTCGCGCATGGGTTTGACCGATAAGGACTTGAGGACGTCTAACACTGTTTTTCATGGGGTGGTACTGGTAAGTCGGCATATCCAGTTGGAAAGATCGAGCTAGAAGTAGCTTTTGGAGATGAATATGATTCGAGAAATTTGAGAAGGCGGCGTTTGAGGTAGTCAAAATCAGGAGCCCATATCACACTCTGTTTGGACGGCCGGCTTATGCCAAGTTTATGGCGCGGCCGTGTTATGTTTATCTGCAGCTCAAGATGCCGGGTTACAAGGGCACCATCACTATGCATGGGAGTCGAAAGGTAGCCTTGGAGTGCGAGGAAGGCGGCACGGCTTCACGAATCTGTTTGTGCTGAAGAGGAGCTGAAGTTTTATCAAACTAATGTTGACCCGGCGGATATGACCTCTTTGAAGAAGCCAACCACAGAGCAAGACTCGGTGTTGAAATTTAAGTCGGCCGCCGAGACAAAACTGGTTGACTTCACTCGAGCGACTCTTCCAAGCGATTCGATGTCGGTGCCAATTTGGATCCCAAATAGGAAAGCGCGCTCATCGAGTTCATCCGTGAGAACCGGGACATCTTTGCATGGAAACCTTCTAACATGCCGGGTGTCCCGAGAGAACTCGCTGAGCACACTCTTAATATTGATCCAAAGTATAAGCCGGTCAGGCGGTTTCTCTGGCGGTTCAATGAGGAAAGGCGAAAAGCTATAGGGGAGGAGGTCGCTCGGCTCTTAGCGTCCGGGTTCATCGTGGAAGTCTTTCACTCAGAGTGGTTGGCTAACCCGGTGCTTGTGCTCAAGAAGAACGGCACCTGGCGGATGTGTGTGGACTACACGGACTTGAATAAAGCTTGTCCGGCTGATCCCTTTGCTCTGCCCCGCATTGATCAAATCATCGATGCTCTGACGGAGTTGCGGCGTTTGAGCTTTTGGATGCTTACTCTGGTTATCATCAGATCAAGATGGCAGTTAAGGACCAGGAGAAGACGGCTTTCATTACTCCGTTTGGAGCCTTCTGCTATGTATCTATGCCGTTTGGGCTCAAGAGTGCCCAGGCGACTTATCAACGGTGTGTGCAGAATTGCATCCACAATCAGATTGGGCGCAATGTTCATGCTTATGTGGATGACATTGTGGTGAAGTCCAGAGAGAAGGAAACCTTGATATCCGACTTAAAGGAAACCTTTGATAATCTCCGGGTCTACAAGATGATGCTTAACCCAGACAAGTGTGTATTTGGTGTACTGCGAGGCAAACTTTTGGGATTCCTGGTTTCAAGCAGGGGCATTGAAGCTAACGGAGAAGATCAAGGCGATTACCTCTCTGGCTAAACCGGTGTGCATCAATGATGTTCAATTGGCCGATCAGCGTTCTTTGCTTTAAGTCGCTTCATAAGCCGGCTAGGTGAGAAGGCTCTACCGCTGTATCGGATGATGAAGAAAACATACACTTTTATGCAGGTGAGGCTGCGATGCTGCCTTTGAAGATTTAAAGAGGCGGTTATGCGAGCCGCGGTTCTCGCGGCTCCAATTGATAAAGAGCCATTGCTGTTGTATGTTCTTTGCTAACTCACGTCTTTGTTAGTGTGGCCATGGTGGTGGAGCGTAAGGAGGCGGCAAGGAGCATCGATTCAATGACGGTTTATTACATCGGTGAGGTGCTCATAGAATCCAAGCAAAGGTATCCGCATTGGCGAAACTTGTTTATGGGGTGTTCATGGCGAGCCGGAAGCTAAGCGATACTTCTGGGTCATCCTATAACTATGGTAAGTTCAGCCCCCTTGGGAGACATCATCCAGAACAGGGAAGCCACAGGACGAGTTGCCAAGTGGGCCATCGAGCTTGGGCCACACGGTTTGAAGTATATGCCACACACAACTATCAAGTCTCAAGCCCTAGTGGACTTTATCAATGATTGGACGGAGTTGCAAGCACCAGAGGAGAAGCCAGATAACACATATTGGACTATTCACTTCGATGGGTCCAGGCAGTTGGAAGGCTCGAAATTTGGAGTCGTGTTAACTTCCCCGAGGTGACAAATTTTGTTATGTGCTCGGCTTATGTTTCCATGTACTAACAATGCGATTGAATACAAGGCTTTACTCCATGGCCTCCGGATGGCCAAAGAGATGAATTTGAGCGGGTAAGATGCTTGGGCGATTCGGACCTCGTCGCTCAGCAGTGTCGTGCACGTGGGATTCTAAGGATCCCCTTATGGAGGCTTATCATCGTGAAGTTGATGCGGTGGCTGGGCACTTCAAAGGTTATCAAGTAGAGCACATTGATCGAAGGAAGAATGAAGCGGCTGATGCTTTAAGCCGGCTGGGGTCTCAGCGTAAGCCGGTGCCGCCTAATACTTTCCTTGACGTTTTGCATAACCCTTCTGTCAGAGTGCCTACAGAGGAAGAGCTTGCAGTGCCAGACCCGGAGGAGCAGCTGGTGGCGGCTCTCCATGCCATCCCGGATTAGACGGTCCCATATTTGGCCTATATGACCCGGGGAGAGTTGCCTGAGGACGAGACCTTAGCAAGACAAATCATCAGGCGGTCCAAATCCATGACGGTTGTTCATGGCGAGTTGCATCACCGCAGCATCACTTGGGCATTTCAACGTTGTGTATCACCTACGGAGGGTCAGGAGATACTTCGTGAGATTCATGAAGGTGATTGCGGTCATCATGTCGGTTCAAAGTCTCTGGTAGCCAAGGCTTTTCGTCATGGTTTTTATTGGTGACGGCTCATCGCGATGCGG
Source organism: Aegilops bicornis (assembly GCA_021605145.1). Lineage (NCBI taxonomy): Eukaryota > Viridiplantae > Streptophyta > Magnoliopsida > Poales > Poaceae > Aegilops > Aegilops bicornis. Next base: position 69,045,315 of record CM038672.1, read on the forward strand.
AGGATCCGGTCACAAATGTGATGGATGTCAAAAATTCTCACGACGAGCTCATGTGCGGCTCAAGAATTGAGGATGATTCCGATTACTTGGCCGTTTGCGATGCAGGGGGCTTGACATGGTTGGACCTTTCAAAAGGTCTAAGGATAAGAAGACACACCTGTTGGTGGTAGTGGATAAATTCACCAAGTGGGTTGAAGCAGAGCCGGTCAGTAAGTGTGATGCAGCCACGGCGGTTCAGTTCATCAAAAAGGTGATCTTTCGTTTTGGTTTTCCTCACAGCATTATAGCGATAATGGTACTAATCTCTCCAAAGGTGCCATGGAAGAGTTACATCAACAAGAGCACATCCGGCTTGATGTTTAATTTGTTGCTCACCCCGATCTAATGGTCAAGCGAAAAGAGCTAATCAAGAGATCTTGAAAGGTATCAAACCCGGCTCTTAGTTCCCTTACAGGCGAACTCCGGGTTGTTGGGTGGAGGAGTTACCCTCTATGCTATGGAGCATCGACACAACGCCTAACAGGTCTACTGGTTATACACCTTTCTTCATGGTGTACGGAGCAGAGGCGGTTCTGCCAAGTGATATTCGGCATGATTCACCCCGAGTGGCGGCTTACGTTGAGGCTGATAATGAAAAAGCTCGTCAGGATGCACTTGACTTGTTGGATGAAGAGCGAGACTTGGCAATAGCCCGCTTGACGATTTACCAGCAAGACCTGCGCCGTTATCACAGCTGCCGGGTTAGAAGCAGAACTTTCCAGGAAGGCGATTTAGTGCTCCGGCTCATCCAGGATCAATCTGATATGCACAAGCTGTCCCCCCTTTGGGAAGGACCTTTTGTGGTCAGCAAGAATCTCAACAACAGGTCATATTATCTCATCGATGTTCGAGAGCACAAAGACTCACGTAAGTTGTAGGAAGAGACCATGACCGTGGAACATAGCGCATCTCCGGCCCTACTATACTTGAGCCACCGGCTCTCAGGGTATATTTGTTTTTCTTTTTTAGCAATGTATATATTATATAAAGCAATAAAGCAGGGCCTCTTTCTTTTCCATCCTACAAGGTTTATGTGTCTTCTTTACCAGGTGGTGGAAACAACTAACAGGGAGCGGATCATATCTGAATCCGATTTTCCCTTTGGTCCGGCTTATGATCATATCTGAATCTAGCCATGGTCACTTGGGGGCTTCCTGTTTAAACATAGGTCATATTCGAACCAAAGAGAACATAGTACATCGTCGAAACTTGATCGGCACCTTTGCCAAACCCACTTGGGGGCTTCTTGATCATATTTGAATCATAGCTTAAACCCTTTGGGTGCAGCGTGGATCGTATTGAATCAGCGTCATTAAACAACTCTCATGGTCACTTGGGGGCTTCTGTTCAAACATAGGTCGTATTCGAACCAAAGAGAACATAGTAGCCGATACCCACTTGATCGGCATCGCCAAAGCCATTGGGGGCTATATGACCGTATCCGAATCTTAGCTTAACCCCTTTGGAACGGTTCTACTGATCGTATTCGAATCAGAGGCCTTTGAAAATTAGGTTTACTTTATTATATAAGAGTAAATAATATTAAGGGCCAGGTAAACATTATATGTGCCAATTTTCAGAAGTTAAGTTTAACTATCTGCTTTTTGGGATCACGTAAGCCGGTAATGTACGCTTCAATAAGATAACAAGTACATTATTATGGTCATGATCATGAACCGGCTGATAATTATAATGTTTTGGTTCATACTCCGGGTTAACATTATTTTACATGACCCCGGATGTGGTAAGACGCCAAAGGAATTTTTTGTTTTTTATACACAGGGTAAAGCAAAAAGCTTTTGATGTCAAGAAGCAATTCATGTAAGCCGGCAGTATCCAATGATAGCGGCTTGAGACATTGTTAAGCACCACAAACATGCGCGAAGGCATGACAGAGTTAAGAAGTTTTCCTACCCTATTACAAGACTCCCCGAGTCTGAATAATGAAGCATTATTTTTTCAAAGACTTAGTGCCAGGCGGGTTACTCCTTTGGTGGACTTGACGACTCCAGGTTATCCTTCTCCGCCTCTTAAATGCTGCTGCTTTGTCCTGGAAGGTTGACGAGATCCAGTCAATGCCGCTTAAGGCTTCAAATTCAGCTTCATAATCTATTAAACTGGCCGGGTCAACTTCAGGAGCAAAGGTATGCTTACGAGTTGGAGGGATCAGGTTGACATCATCATAATGCAGAGTTGGAATCCTCCGGTTCTCGTTGTCATAACCCGGCTGATACTTCGTAAGATCAATATCGTTGCCGATGATGGTGGCCACAGGACGTACGACTCTCACACAGGTGGTGAAGTCTGATTCATTGAATGCAGAGCCGTCCTCCTTCAAGCTAGGATATCCAAGAGCAACATCGGCTAAGTCTAGCTCTGGAACCAACGCTTTGGCCCGACTTAAGGCGGCTATGGCCCCGGCTCTACCAGATGCCCGCCTTAGCTCCTGAATCCGTTGAGGTAACACGGCAAGCCGTTTAAGCACATCCTGCAGGAGATAAGGAGTATCATTTGATAAAGCCACAATGGCCAAAGCACGTTGTGACCCGGTGTACAACTGTTCCACTAAAGTGTACACCGCCTTAAGCTTGATCAGCATATTCTGCTTCAGGTTGGTACTCCTGGGGCTTGCGTTTATACGTATAAGATTAAGCCGGAGATAATATCTGAAATAGTTATCAAATAAATCATGGTGGTGTTCAAAATTTACACATAGTAACTTACCGAAAATTGCTGAGACCATTTGGGATATCTGGTGCTTTAAGCCGGACAGTTGTGATTGCTAAGAAGAGCTGCTTCTGCTGTCTCGACCCGGGTCACAAGTGAAGATTTTTCATCTACCCAGGTCTTCTTAGCCGCGTCAAAATCCTTCTTCAATTTTTCTTGCTCAGAGACGCTGAATGCAAATTTGGAGTTGGCTTTTTGAATTTCAAGTTCTTGGGCCGCCAGCCAGGTCTTCAGATCAGCAATCTCCAATTCGAATTGAATGGTGGAGACATGCATTGACGCCGGGTTATAATTAAGGTTATGATTATGCATATGAAAGTCTCAAGCACTTTACAGGTAAAGATACTTGACACTTGGGGGCTAATGTATGCTGAAGAAAATTTTACTTTATAAGGCCAGATTACGCATATTAAAGTCTCAAGCACTTTACAGGTAAAGATACTTGACACTTGGGGGCTAATGTATGCTGAAGAAAATTTTACTTTATAAGGCCAGATTACGCATATTAAAGTCTCAAGCACTTTACAAGTAAAGATACTTGACACTTGGGGGCTAATGTGTATCGCACGTTTTAAAGTTGCTATATTATGGCGGATTAAAATCCTTTCTTGTAAACCGGATGAACTAACAATAGCGGTATCTAAGTCTACGGCATATTTACGTATAAGCGGTAGACTTGGGGGCTGGTCTGATAAGTAAGATTCAGGAGAAATATTTTAAGTTATACCTCAGATTTATCTTTGTGTCTGTTTCACCATGTCAATTTCAGTCACGGCTGTTATGCACTTGATTCAGATAGCTCGAGACTATATCGCCAATGCTTAAGTGAGCATAGTCAGCGATGTCCTGTTTGGGCTTCCGGCTTTTGACAAGTTCTTCCTTGGCGGTACATTTGGCTAGGACAGTCGGCCGCCCCGGTTCAACATACTGGCTCTTCAAGAACTCAACTTCCGGCTCAGCCGTCCGGACCGAGCTAGGAATTTCCGGTTTATCGGAGCTGTCAAGAGTGTTTTCTTGAGGCGGGTCGGAAGATGGTGTCGGAATTTCATGGGCCGGCTCAGGAGGAGGTTGATGAGTAGAAGCATCAGGGGCAGTGGTTCCGGGTTCCGGCTCCGTTTCTACCGGTCTTCAATCGGCTTATTCTTTTTTGCCCTCTTCGGGCTTTGCCTTAATCGTGAATAAAACAAAGGGATGAGTACAAAATATGAGTAAGGCAAAGCATGAGGATAACAAAGGTACATTACCCAGGCAGTATTGAAGGCCGGCATGTTGGATTGCATAGACTGGCCAGAGGAAGGAGAGGTATCACGATAATTGGAGTCAGATGAATTGAGAGGCTGACGAATTAAACCCGCCAAAGGATAAATAGAACGTAAAGCGGAGATGACCTCAGTTCGACGCTTCCTGCTTACGTCGGGTAAGCCGGAAGAGAGCTCTACATCCTTACTTGTCCGAGTTTGCCTCCGGCTCTCAAGCTGTTGTTGCTTCAAAAGAAATTGAGGATCTTGATAAGCTAAGGGATGTGAAAATCTTACTTTCCGGGTCACCCACAGGGTTTTGTGCTTTGGCAAAGGCTCTGAGTCGGAGGAGATTATAGTTACCTCTTCGCCATGAGCTTGGCTGTTTCCAGTGTCTTCCTGAAAGGCGGAAATATCAATAAAATAGTAATAAAGGAGTTAAAGAGAATAAGGGATTACCTCTTCCTCATCTGAAGAAGAGTCATCCAATTTGAGCAATTCAGAGGCGCTGGGTTTCTTCTTTTTTGAAGTCCCTGTCTTGGCGTTTTTCCTTTCATTTTTCTTGGCTGCTCTGGCTTGTTGGGCAGCCTCGTGGTCATATCTGACTTTCCAGAAGTCATCACCGGCCTGTGGAAAAGATAAGGAATTATAAGTACAAAAGAGGCAAACATATTAAAGAGTATTTATTAAGATTGGTAACTTACTGCGGGGGCCGGGTTCTTTTTGCAGAAGGGAAGTAACCCGAAGGTATTGTTGATAACAGTACCCTCCTTCAGCAGTGACTGGGTTGTAGCATCTGCCACATCATCTGGTAAGTCGTCACAACTGTGGCGCATTGCATCGTTTTGTTCGCTTGTATAGGTACACATTAAGCCAGAGCGGCGGCTTAATGGGAGTATACGCCAAGTGACCCAGACTTGGACCAAGTCGATACCATTCAAACCATTTCCCAGAAGAGCTTTAATCTTCTTGATGGTGGGGTTGAGCGGCAGATGTTCAACAACGGTCAGTTTATCCGCCAGCGGATGGTTGGACTCAAGGCGCAGGGCGCGAAAGCCGGGCAGAGGCGGCTCATCAGCCGGAGAAGTATCCTGACAGTAGAACCATGACTGGTTCCAATATTTGGGGTGACTCGGCAGCTCAGCATAAGGAAACATACAGTCTCTCCGTCGCTGGATCGAGATACCGCCAAGTTCAAGACTCGGCCCGTTGGCACGCTCATTCTGCCGGTTCAAGTAAAAAAGTTCTCTGAACAAGAGCAGGCTTGGCTCCTCTCCCAGGTACACCTCACAGAAACTTGGAAATTGCAAAGATTGGACACGGAATTGGGTCCAATGTCTTGAGGTCTCAGGTCAAAGAAATTCAAAACTTCTCTGAAGAACTTTGAGCCGGGAGGGGCAAATCCCCGGCTCATGTGATCCGTGAAAACTATTACCTCACCTTCTTTGGGTTGAGGCTTCTCTCCAGATGGGTCAGGGACGCGATAAGACATGACCTCCTTTTTTGGCAAATGGCTAGACTTCACAAATTCAGCCAATTTGCTCTTAGTGATTGTAGATGGGACCCAGTTGCAGGTTACAGGAGCTTTGGTCGACTTAGGCGCCATGACAACAGATTGGCCTATTACAAAATAAGAAGTTCCGGTTTAAATTTTAACCCGGAAGAAATTATCCAAATTACTGAAGGTAGCGGCTTGAAGGGGCCTAATGACATAAGGATAATTGAGCCACATTATTTTAAGCCGCTACAAGTGTTAGCAACAGTTCAAAAGTTTTAAAGACCTGAGAAGGCGCCAAGGTTCACAGATCAAGTGGAATGCATTTAAACCGGATACCTGGACAGTTATGTTAAAGGCATTTAGCATAAGAATTTTTCCGGGTGATAAAAACAGGTTTCATAATTTTCTGCTATGATTTGAGATCAAAAGTCTATTCTGATAAGAAAGTTTTTCTAGACCTAAAAACCGACGCAGATGCATTCATAGGCTCGAAGAAGGCCTCCATACAGAGAAAGAGATCTGTTTCGTATCCAAGATAAGGGCGAAAACAACTATCGCAGCTGTTTTATATCATTCTCGGATCGGAAGGGGTATCTAGGAGAAAAAACTAACAAGGAGATGGCTCTAATGGTGATGAACTACAACGAACTCGAAGAAGCTCTAATGCAGATCTAAGCAGGGAAGGAAAGGAAACTTATGGATCTGGAGGAGCTGCGGAGGTTCGCCGGCGTCTTTCTGGTCCGATTCAGGTTGATGCGGTGGCCTGGGTCGGTGAAGACGAGAAGCTTGACGGCGGCGGCGGCGGAGCTCGAGAGGAGGCAAGAGGAAGAAGACGGTTGGAAGGGAAAATGAAACCTAGGTCGCGCCTATTTATAAGGAGAGCATAAGCGAGGCAAGCGGAAGCGAGGAGATAAGAATTACTATCCAGCGGCCCCGACGCCTCGATTTCCGGAACGGGCAATAAATTAAGACAGAGATCCGTTGGGCCGATACGGCGGAATAAAAGGAAAGATGACGTCATGACGGGTTAACACGGATCCAAAGAATGATGTCACGACGGGTTAAAGAAAGTCTTTTTGCGTAGTCAGAAGACTGAAGATTTATGTTTTAAGTTATTTTAAGATTAACATGAACATGTTCAAATCAATCTGGGGCCTAATGTTGGGGATATAACTATTTGAGTAAGCCGCCCAGGAGGGGCCGGGTTACGTAAAGAGATTGCCAGACAGAAGCCCAAGTCCAAGCATGAAGATGGCATCTCAACAAAGGGCCTAAGGCCCACAGGCGACTTAAGGCCCGTTGTAGTAAACTGCCATAATGGCATGACTTGTATCATCAGGTAGACTTAACTAGTCACCGAGCCGGACATTGTTTATAAGTCGGCCGGGACTCTGTAAACCCGCAGGCGTCAACCCGTGTATATAAGGGGCGACACATTGGCGGCTTAGAACAGAATCAACCAATCGAGAATCGGGCATAGCGTATCTCGCTCGGGTCATCGAAACCTCAAGCAATACCAACCCAACTAGACGTAGGCTTTACGTTCACCGTAAGGGGCCGAACTAGTATAAAACCTCTCGTGTCCTTTGTCCCGATTAACCCCTTTTAAGCTTCCTAGCTGCGATGGCTCCACGACTAAGTCCTTGCAAGAGGACATCTGCCGTGACAATTCCACGACAGGTAGTAAAGGTAATTCTCTCTATAGATTTGATAAAGTTGAAATCCCGTCTACTAAGTTTCCTAGCCAATGTTTGGATGAATTTGATGACTTTATAGCTAGACAAGAAAACTTGAATGCTTATGTTGGTAGAGAATTAAAGAGTAATGCTTACATGATTGGACGCTTGATTGATTATATGGCTAGAGTTAAAGGTGAACTTAAACTCATTATTAAATATGCTTGTATGGTTACCACTCAAGTAGAACAAGTACTTAAAGCTCTGTGACGCCCCCGATTCAATCGTACACTAATCATGCACACAAACGTGTACGATCAAGATCAGGGACTCACGGGAAGATATCGCAACACAACTCTAAAACATAAAGAAGTCATACAAGCATCATAATACAAGCCAGGGGCCTTGAGGGCTCGAATACAAGTGCTCGATCATAGACGAGTCAGCGGAAGCAACACTATCTGAGTACAGACATAAGTTAAACAAGTTTGCCTTAAGAAGGCTAGCACAAACCGGGATCTGATTGAAAGAGGCGCGGGCCTCCTGCACAGGATCCTCCTAAACTACTCTGAGTAAATCGTCGTGGGTTGCACGTAGTAGTAGGCACCTCCGGTGTAGTAGTAAATCATCGACGGTGGCGTCGCTCACAGGCTCCATCGTGCAGTCGCAGCAACCGGGTAAGGAAAGGGGAAAAGGGGAACAAGGCAACCGTGAGTACTCATCCAAAGTACTACATAAGCAAGGAGCTACACTACATATGCATGGATATATGTGTAAAGGGCCATATCGGTGGGTGAGCTGAGAATGCCGAGAATAAGAGGGGATATCTAATCACAGCCGAAGACTACGCTTACGCAGCCTCCGTCTTGCAACATGTAGAAGAGAGTGGTGAAGTCCTCCAAGTAGCATCGCATAGCATAATCCTACCGGCGATCCTCCTCGTAACCACGATGAGAGAGCGACCACCGGGTTGTATCTCGCACTTGGAAGGGTGTGTTTTGTTAAGTATCCGGTTCTAGTTTTCATAAGGTCAAGGTACAACTCCAAGTCGCCCTGTTACCGAAGATCACGGCTATTGAATAGATTAACTTCACTGCATGGGTGCACCACATTACGACACGCCGATCCCATTTGGCGGACACACTTTCACGGTCATGCCCGCCGCGGAAGATCAACATGTCGCAGCCCCACCTAGGCGAGCAGAGGTCAAGACGCCGGTCTAAACCTAAGCGCATAGGGGCTGGGCCCATCGCCCTTAGCACACCTGCGTTCGAACGGCCGAGGAAGCAGACCTAGCCTAGCGAGCGTTCGATCCAATCCGGTAGCGCCGCTTCGATCGGCCGACGTCACGAAATGCTTGGTGATACCACGGCGCGGTTGCCCATATATTGTCCCACGTGGCGGTTAGTGCGTATAAGGTCAACGACCCAACTCGAGATCAAATACCAAGATCTCGTTAAGCGTGTTAAGTATCCATGAACGCCCGAGCAGGGCCAGCCCACCTCCTCACCCAGGTAGTCTCAACCTGCCCTGCCGCTCATACAAAGATCCACACAGAGAGCCGTTGGGACAAAGGTCCTTTCAGCCCCAATCAAGTGAATCACTGCATGGGTGCTCCACAAGCCGACCCGACTTTAGTCACCACATGTATCATGTATAAAGTATATAGTATATACCCATGATCACCTCCCGAGTGATCACAACTCGATAGTATAGCACAGCAGACGGACAAGAATGTAGGGCCACTAATGGAATACTAGCACCCTATACTAAGCATGTAGGATTGCAGGTAAAGGTATCAACAGTAGTAGCAAGGACAAGCTATGCATCAGGATAGGAATAACGGAAAGCAGTAACATGCTACACTACTCTAATGCAAGCAGTATAGAAGAGAATAGGCGATATCTGGTGATAAAGGGGGGGGGCTTGCCTGGTTGCTCTGGCAAGAGAGAGGTCGTCAACACCGTAGTCGGTAGGCGGCAGCAGCGTCGGTCTCGGTGTCTAGCGGAAGAAGAGGGGGAAGAAACAATGAATATTTAAGCAAACAGATGCATGACGATGCATGACAAAGCAAAGCGTGATGCTAGGCATGCCCTAAAGCGGTATGTGATGATACCCGTGAAGGGGGGAAACATCCGGGAAAGTATCCCCGGCGTTTCGCGTTTTCGGGCGGAGGAGCCGGAGGGGGAAAGTTGCGAGTTCGATAGGTTAGGGGGGTGTGGCGGACGAACGGGTTGCGTATCCGGAATCGTCTCGTCGTTCTGAGCAACTTTCATGTAGAAAGTATTTTCATCTGAGATATTTTAAAACAACATTATCCAGAACAGTGTTTGCTGACGTCATCATGACGTCGGTGATCAATGAAGGTGTTGGTGGTCAAGCGACGTGTGGGTCCCGCATGTCATTGACTGTTAATTAACCTAACAGATTAATTAACTAAACTAGGTGATTAGGTTAATCTAATCAGGATTAATTAAGTTAATTAATTCTTTAATTAATTAACTAATTAATATTTTAATTATTTTATTTATTTATATTTTTTTATTAAATCTTTTTTTAAAAACTTTCGTTCTCAGGGGCGTGGGCCCCGTTTGTCATTGGCCCAGAGGCCATAGCGAACCTGGCGCTTAACGGCAGCCGAGCAGGCGCTAACCATGGCGCACCGGGCATCAAGGGGCGGTGGTGGCCTTGGCTCCCGCCGGGCGTTGAGCTCCCGGCTGACTCTGACCGGCGGAGCATGGGGAGGGCATGCTGGCGACATGTGAGGCGGCAGTGGGATGAGCGAGGCGGGCATGAGCCGTGGCGGCGAGGAACAGCGTCCGCAGGCGCCTGGGGGAAAGAGAGGCGGCGTGGGGTAGGGGAAGGAGAAGAGGCCGGGGGCCTCACCGCGAGGCGCAGGGTCATGGCAATGGGCTCGGGGAGGTCCGGCGATGTCGGAATCAACGGGGAAGCTCGACGGGGACGAGGAGGAAGAAGGCGGTGCGGGGCTCGACGCGGTGGTTCCCGGCGGGGAGGTGGTGTCCGTGAGGTGGTGGCGGGATGAGGCGGCGACATCTGGGGCTGGCGTGGCGGCGACGGCGGGGGGCCCCTTCCAGTCCAGGAAAGGGGAGGAGGGTGAGGACGACGGCGAGCGACGGGCGGGGCAGCGCCGGTGATGCGTCGAGGAGGCGGGGTCCCGTGCTCGATGAGGGGGGGCGAAGGAGAGAGGCGATGGCCTCCGGGGCCCGTTGCCCCGACCTAGATCCGATCGGGGGGGGGGGGAAGAGGAGCGAGTGGGGGGAGTGGTGTGCGTGGGGGGGGGGGTAGGGTTTCGGGGATGGGGGATATAGGGAGGCCGGTTGGGCCCAGGGGGAGCTGGGCGGCTGGCGTCGTGGCCCGATTGGGCGGTGGCTCTTTGAAATTTGAAAGCTCCCGGGGTTTCTTTTCCTTTGTTTTCTTATCTTTTTTATCTTTTGTTTATTTTTCCTGTTAATAGTTTTGCTATTTCATTTACTACTCATTTTAGTTTTGTTCATTATAAAACAACACCTAATGTAGTATTACCAATTATAGCAATCGACAATACTAGTTAGGCATTTAATTAAAAATAGTTTGTAACCTTATAACTTGAAAGCGTATTTAATCAACTGTTCTAGTTCTTGTTTTAGTTAATTTAGAGCATTTAAATATTTTATAAAAATGTGGTTTCTCCACCGTAATTACACATGCATTATTTTGTTCACTCCGAACATTTTAGTTTTAATATTTGAAAACTTTTATTGCTTACTTGATTTTGAATTTTAATTTGAATCGGTTTTTGAACTAACGAGAGATTAGCAACAGTAACCGAGGTGACGTGCATCATTAGCGTAGGTTTACTGTAGCATAATTATCCGGGTGTCACAAGCTCAAAGTGATTTTCTCGATTAATTAAATAATAAACATGATTTTGCTGTTAGTGTGGCTACTAGAACAGGTAAAATGACTCAGGAACCTTTTTATCCTGAAGGCCACCCTAAGAGAATTGAGCAAGATTCTCAGAGAAATAATTTAGATGCACCTAGTCCTTCTAAAAAGAAGAAAAATAAAAATGATAGGACTTTGCATGCTTCTAGTGAACCTGTTGTAGACACACGAGAATCCCAATGATATTTCTATTTACGATCTTTGAAACACAATCAGGTGATGAACATGAACCTAGTGATAATGTTAATGATAATGTTCATGTTGCTGCTCAACCTAGCAATAATAATGATGTAGAGATTGAACCTGCTGTTGATCTTGATAACCCACAACCAAAGAATCAACGTTATGATAAGAGAGACTTTGTTGCTAGGAAGCATGGTAAAGAAAGAGAACCATGGGTTCAGAAACCCATGCGTTTTCCTCCTAAGACATCCAAGAAAAAGGATGGTGAGGATTTTGAGCGCTTTCCTGAAATGATTAGACCTATCTTCTTATGTATGCGCTTAACTAATATGCTTAAAGTAAATCCTTATGCTAAATACATGAAAGATATCATTACAAATAAAAGAAAGGTACCGGAAGCTGAAATTTCCACCATGCTTGCTAATTATACCTTTAAGGGTGGAATACCAAAGAAACTTGGAGATCCAGGAGTACCAACTATACGATGCTCCATTAAAAGAAACTATGTTGAAACTGCTTTATGTGATCTTGGAGCTGGTGTTAGTGTTATGCCTATCTCTTTATATCGTAGACTTGAATTGAATAAGTTGACACCTACTGAAATATCTTTGCAAATGGCTGATAAATCAACTGCTATACACAAGGTATTTGTGAGGATGTGCCTGTTGTGGTTGCAAACGTTACTATTTTAACGGACTTTGTTATTCTTGATATTCTCGAGGACGATAGTATGTCGATTATCCTTGATAGACCATTTTTGAATACTGCAGGGGCTGTTATTGATTGCAACAAAGGTAATGTCACTTTTCATGTTAATGGTAATGAGCATACGGTACACTTTCCGAGGAAACAACCTCAAGTTCATAGCATCAATTTTATTGGAAAAATTCCAACTATCATTATTGGAGGTTTTGAATTTCCACTTCCTACTGACAAGAAGAAATATGATATTCTTATTATTGGGGATGTTCATATCCCCGTTGAGGTAACCACTGTTATTCGAAATTTCACTGGTTCCATGTTATTCGGAATGAGTTTGTTAACAAGACTTGATTAGCCTTGTTAGTGGATTCCTTTTGTTGATCATGAGATGATGAAGTTAGAAGGCACAACCTTCTGTACCCTCCTTTTACTTGTTTTTATTTAGATTAAATAAAGTAAAAATAGTATTTTCTGTCTGTTTTCTGAATTATCCATGCAATAAAAAATACCCCGAAAATAAAAGTTCTCCAAATGCCCTGCAAATTTAATATGATTTTTTCTGGAATATTTGAGAATATCTGGAACTGAGAACACTATAGGGGAGCTGGCACCTGGCCACGGGGGTCCAGGGCGCGCCCACCCCTACAGGGCGTGCCCCCTGCCTCGTGGGCCCACGGTGGCCCCCTCCACTTATTCCTGCACCCACACATTTCTTCTTCCTCCCCAAAAAATCACCATCCAGCTCAAGCACGAGTTCTAGCTCATTTTGCTGTGATTTTTGATCTCCTAGCTCAAAGCTCTATTCACAAAACTGCTTTGGGAGATTGTTCCTTGGTATGTGACTCCTCCAATGGTCCAATTAGCTTTTATTCTAGTGCTTTATTCATTACAAATTTTTGCTGCCTAGGTGACCCTGTTCTTGAGCTTGCATGTCAAATTTATGAGGTCCCATGTAATTCTAATGCATGATATATGCTCTAGGCACTTGTGGGAAGTAGTTGCTATCAATTTTGTTGAGTTTGATTCACTTTTATTTTGAGTTACTAAAAATTTCAGAAATTTCCAGAAAAAGATGAAGAGATTGTTCTTGAGGGGCTCTTCTAGCCAAGGCTCTAAGGATAAACAAACTAAGGAGAATGAAAAGGCCAAGTATAATCTTCCTTGTGTGGCGGAAGTACGGCCGTGTGAATGGCCTTGTGATGATTTCTTGAGAGCAGCCGGGATTTGTGATGACTTTTATTCTTTGGCTGATAATGCGGGCCTCACCGACTTCCTCCACGACCAGGCTGAACAGTATCTCTTACTCACCAATACTTTCGTGCAAAATTTCTACTTTTATCCTAAGAAATCACCTCCTTCAGTAGCGTTTCATTTATATAATGTGGCTAGGGAGATGTCACTATATGAATTTTGCACAGTTTGCAAGATACCTTTCGGGGCAGCTTAGAGGAACCACATCGTAAAGATGTGGATGGATTTATTGATACCATTACTGTAGGAGAAACGAGGAAGGTTACCGATGCAAGAATTACTAGCATACATTTTCCTGTTTTACGCTACTTTGGAATATTTGCTAGTCGATGCTTAATTGGTCGCGAAATCTATGAAAACCTTAGTGTTCCTGATATTATTATTTTTTCCATGCTTTATCCCGTGATAACTCTGTTAGTATGGGTGTTATTATTGCTAAATTATTAAGCCAGAACCGTACAAAGGGCCCCATCTTTGGAGGTATCGCGCCTTGCTAAACATTTCAGGATACCCGTTAGGCATTTTGAGAAAGAGGAAAAGCTGTTGCCCCCTACTTTTCTAGATTATAAGAGCATGATAGGACATGAGTTTGTTGTTAATAATGATGATAAGATGCTTTTGTATAATTTGAGATTTCATAAGAAACATAGTGAGACTATTATCTTGCATGTGCCCTCTTTGTTTGATTTAACTGCAGGCCATTATCTCGTCTTGCCGACGGCCGTTTACGCTTATCGGGGCCAGACATCAGCCCCAGAGCCCGAGCCAGAACCGCCACTTGACCCTTATAGTCCATCATCTTATCAGTGGGATCCGGAGGAGATCGCCAGCCAGTGGCAATATGATGACACTCCTCAGTACACCGGAGAGAGTAGCCATGATCCATGGGCATAGACCAACTTAGGCCAAAAACCTAAGCTTGGGGGAGTACGTATTTCTCACCGACATTACATTCATGTTCACACACTCATTCTAGTTGTTAGTGCTCATACTTTTTCATTGTACTATCCATGCTAGTTTAAATTCTTTTTCTAGCTTTCTTTTTGTGTGTTTGATAAACCTTAAGAAAAACCAAAAAAAATAGTTAGTTTAATTCCCATGCTTGTAGTAGTAATTAAAAGAAAACCCAAAAAGATTTCTCGTTCTTCTTTTGCTTGTTGGGAGCTTTCCCTGTAAATGGTTTTATTTCTTTTCTTTCCTTTGGGGGTCGAGAGGAGAAGACCATAATGAAAATGTTTAGTGGCTCCAATATGCATGATTTGATTTAACCAAGATCCCATATTACCTTGTCTTCTCCCTTGAATTGAATGCTTGCAGATTCCAGCTTAGTCCAATGCACGTGCACTATTATTATTATACACACCGTTCGGTCATGCAAGTGAAAGGCAATAATGATGATATATGATGGACTGGCTGAGATGAGAGAAGCTGGTATGAACTCGACCTCTCTTGTTTATGTAAATATGGTTAGTTCATCGTTCCTGATTCAGCCTATTATGAATAAACATGTTTGCAATGACAATTAGAGATTATAGTTGCTTATGCCATGCTTAATTAGCTAAGAGCTTATAAGGGTTTACCTTGCGTGCCAACATGCTATTAAAATGGTTGTGATGTGGTATGATAGGGTGGTATCCTCCTTTGAATGATTCGAGTGACTCGACTTGGCACATGTTCACGCATGTTGTTGAAACAAAATCAACACAACCTTCACGATATTTATATTCATGGTGGATTATATCCTACTCATGCTTGCACTCGGTGTTGATTAATTTTAATGCATGTTCATGGTATTGTCGCTCTCTCATTTGGTCGCTTCCAGTCTCTTGCTAGCATTCACATACTAAGCGGGAATCTTGCTTGTGCATCCAAACTCCATAAACCCCAAAGTTATTCCATATGAGTCCACCATACCTTCCTATATGCAGTATCTACCTGCCGTTCCAAGTAAATTTGTATGTGCCAAACTCCAAACCTTCAAATGAAATTCTGTTTTGTATGCTCGAGCAACTCATGTATCAACCAGGGATGTCTGTATCTTCCATGCTAGGTGGGTTATTCTCAAGAGGAGTGGACTCCGCTCCTCATTCACGAGAAAATGGCTGGTAACCGGGATGCCCAGTCCCTTGATCAAATCAAATCAAAATAATTGCAAACAAAACTCCCCCAGGATTGTTGCTAGTTGGAGGCACCCGTTGTTTGGGGCAAGCCATGGATTGATGCTTGTTGGTGGTGGGGGAGTATAAACTTTACCATTCTGTTTGGGAACCACCTATAATGTGGGTAGCATGGAAGATATCGAGATCTCATAGTTGTTATGTTGATAGTGAAAGTATACCGCTCAAAATGTTATTTATCTCTATTTTAAAATCGAGCTCTGGCACCTATACAAATCCCTGCTTCCCTCTGCGAAGGGCCTATCTATTTAATTTTATGATTGAGTCATCACCCTCTTATTAAAAAGTACCCGCTGGAGAGCACCGCTGTCATTTGCATGCATTACTATTAATTTCTATTGGGTATGACTATGACTGGATCTCTTTTACCATGAATTACAATGTTTAGTCAGTCCTTGATCTTTAAAGGTGCTCTGCATTTATGTTTTGCGGTCTCAGAAAGGGCTAGCGAGATACCATCTTGTCATATCATATTATGATTGTTTTGAGAAAGTGTTGTCATCCGAGTTTTATTATTATTGCTCGCTAGTTGATTATGCCATTGATATGAGTAAACATGAGACCTAATAGTTATTGTGAATATTGTTAGTTCATAATCTTTGCTGAAAACTTGAATGCTAGCTTTACATATTTGCAACAACAAGAGCAAACAGAGTTTGTAAAAGTTTTTCTTTATCACTTTCAGTTTGTCAACTGAATTGCTTGAGGACAAGCAAAGGTTTAAGCTTGGGGGAGTTGATACGTCTCCGTCGTATCTACTTTTCCAAACACTTTTGCCCTTGTTTTGGACTCTAACTTGCATGATTTGAATAGAACTAACCCGGACTGATGTTGTTTTCAGCAGAACTGCCATGGTGTTATTTTTGTGCAGAAATAAAAGTTCTCAGAATGACCAGAAAATCCACGGAGAAACTTTTCAGAATAAATAAAAAATACTGGCAAAATAATTAGCGTCAGGGGGGCCACACCCTGTCCACGAGGGTGGGGGGCGCCCCCCTCCCCTAGGGTGCGCCCCCTGCCTCGTGGGCCCCCTGGACATCCACCGACCTCAAATCCAACTCCATATATTGGCTTTCGCAGAGAAAAAAAATCAGAGAGAAAGTTTCATCGCGTTTTACGATACGGAGCCGCCGCCAAGCCCTAATCTCTCTCGGGAGAGCTGATCTGGAGTCCGTTCGGGGCTCCGGAGAGGGGGATTCGTCGCTGTCATCATCATCAACCATCCTCCATCACCAATTTTATGATGCTCACCGCCGTGCATGAGTAATTCGATCCTAGGCTTGCTGGACGGTGATGGGTTGGATGAGATTTACCATGTAATCAAGTTAGTTTTGTTAGGGTTTGATCCCTAGTATCCACTATGTTACGAGATTGATGTTGCTATGACTTTGCTATGCTTAATGCTTGTCATAGGGCCCGAGTGCCATGATTTCAGATCTGAACCTATTATGTTTTCATGAATATATATGAGTTCTTGATCCTATCTTGCAAGCCTATAGTCACCTATTATGTGTTATGATCCCGAAGTGACAATAATCGGGATACTTACCGGTGATGACCGTAGTTTGAGGAGTTCATGTATTCACTAAGTGCTAATGCTTTGGTCCGGTTCCTATTAAAAGGAGGCCTTAATATCCCTTAGTTTCCATTAGGACCTCGCTGCCATGGGAGGGTAGGACAAAAGATGTCATGCAAGTTCTTTTCCATAAGCATGTATGACTATATTCGGAATACATGCCTACATTACATTGATGAATTGGAGCTAGTTCTGTGTCACCCTATGTTATAGTTATTACATGAGGAATCGCATCCGAATTAATTATCCATCACTGATCCAATGCCTATGAGCTTTTCAAATATTGTGCTTTTCTTATTTACTTTACCGTCGCTACTGCTACAATTACTAGAAATCTGCTACTGTTACTTTTGCCACTTTTACCGTTACTTCCATACTGCTTTGCTACTAAATACTTTGCTGCAGATACTAAGTTATCCAGGTGTGGTTGAATTGACAACTCAACTGCTAATACTTGAGAATATTCTTTGGCTCCCCTTGTGTCGAATCAATAAAGTTGGGTTGAATAATCTATCCTCGAAAACTGTTGCGATCCCCTATACTTGTGGGTTATCAGTGTCCTTCCCGGACTACTTCTTATTTTCCTATTTTCTTAAATATTCCAAAACAGAGAAAAATTGCTATTAGAACTGTTTTGGAGTCGGTTCTACCGTACCACATACCTATTCCTTTTCGGAGTCTGAAACATTCTGGAAAGTGTCCCTTATGTATTCCTTCGGGGTTACGGCTTCAATAACATTAGTTTCAACATTTATTGGATTACCTGAGATATAATCTTTGATTCTTTGGTCGTACCACCTTCAGATTTGTGCCTTCGAAGTTGTTGATTTTTATGGCACCGGAACGATAGACCTCCTTGATAACGTAAGGACCTTCCCATTTAGAGAGGAGTTTTCCTGCAAAAAATCTTAAACAAGAGTTGAAAAGAAACACATAATCACCTACATTAAACTCACACTTTTGTATCCTTTTTTATGCCATCTTTTAACTTTTTCTTTAAATAGTTTGGCATTCTCATAAGCTTGGGTTCTCCATTCATCAAGTGAGCTAATGTCAAATAACCTCTTCTCACCGGCAAGTTTGAAATCATAATTGAGCTATTTAATGGCCCAATATGCCTTATGTTCTAGTTCAAGAGGTAAGTGACATGCTTTTCCATAGACCATTTTATATGGAGACATACCCATAGGTTATTTATATGCAGTTCTATAAGCCCATAATGCATCATCGAGTTTCTTGGACCAATTCTTTCTAGATCTATTAACAGTCTTTTGTAAAATTAATTTGAGATCTCTGTTACTCAATTCTACTTGGCCACTAGACTGTGGGTGATATGGAGATGCAATTCTATGGTTAACATCATACTTAGCAAGCATTTACGAAAAGCACCATGAATAAAATGTGAACCACCATCAGTCATTAGGTATCTAGGGACTCCAAACCTCAGAAAAATAACTTCTTTAAGCATCATAATAGAGGTGTTATGATCAACACTACTAGTTGGAATAGCTTCTACCCACTTAGTAATGTTATCAACAACAACTAAAATATGTGTATATCCATTAGAGGAAGGAAACGGTCCCATATAATCAAAGCCCCAAACATCAAATGGTTCAATAACAAGTGAATAATTCATAGGCATTTCTTGACCTCTACTAATATTACCAATTCTTTGACATTCATCACAAGACAAGACAAACTTCGGGTATATTTGAAGAGAATAGGCCAATAAAAAGCGGATTGCAATACCTTATGTGCAGTTCTATCTCCAGCGTGGTGTCCTCTATATGCCTCGGAGTGACACTTGCGTAGGAACTGTTCCTGTTCATTCTCAGGTACACAACGTCTAATAACACCATCTACTCCTTCTTTATAAAGGTGTGGGTCATCCCAGAACTAATGTCTTAAATCATAGAAGAACTTTCTCTTTTGCTGGTATGTGAAACTAGGTGGTATAAATTTAGCAACAATGTAATTAGCATAATCAACATACCATGGAGCGGTCGAGAAGCATTCTGACGACTAATTGTTCATCGATAAAGCTATCATCAATAGGTAGTGGGTCATCAAGAACATTCTCAAATCTAGACAAGTTATGCATAGCAGGGGTTCTCAGCTCCCTTTCTATCAATAATATGCAAATCAAATTCTTGTAGTAGGAGAACCCATCTAATAAGTCTAGGTTTAGCATCTTTCTTTTCCATAAGATATTTAATAGGAGCATGATCAATGTGAACAGTTAATTTAGAATCAACAATATAAGGTCTGAACTTATCATAAGCAAATACAACTGCTAAGAATTCTTTTTCAGTAGTAGCATAATTTCTCTGGGCACTGTCTAGAGTTTTACTAGCATATTGAATAACATTTAGTTTCTTATCAACTCTTTGTCCTAGAATAGCACCTACAGCATAATCACTAGCATCACACATAATTTCAAAGGGTAAATTCCAATCAGGTGGCTGATCAACAATAGGTGCAGGAATCAAAGTTTTCGTAAGTATTTCAAATGCTTCTACACAATCATCATCAAAGACAAAAGGAATATCTTTTTGTAAGAGATTAGTCAGAGGCCTAGAAATTTTAGAGAAGTCCTTAATGAACCTCCTATAAAAACCGGCATGACCAAGGAAACTTCTTATACCTTTAATGTCCTTGGAACATGACATCTTTTCAATAGCACCTACTTTAGCTTTATCAACTTCAATACCTCTTTCAGAAATTTTATGCCCCAAGACAATGCCTGCATTAACCATAAAGTGGCACTTTTCCCAATTCAAGACAAGACTAGTATCTTCGCATCTCTGCAAAACTCGATCAAGGTTGCTCAAGCAATCATCAAAAGAGGATCCATAAATGGAGAAATCATACATGAAAACCTCAACAATCTTTTCACAAAAGTCAGAGAATATAGCCATCATGCATCTTTGAAAGGTAGCAGGTGCATTACATAAACTAAAAGGCATACATCTATAAGCAAAAGTACCGAAAGGGCAAGTAAAAGTGGTCTTTTCTAAATCCTCTGCTGACACAGGTATTTGAGAGAAACCAAAGTAACCATCTAGAAAGCAAAAATGTGTATGTTTGGATAATCTTTCTAGCATTTGATCAATAAAAGGTAAGGGGTAATGATCCTTTTTAGTAGCTTTACTTAATTTGCGGAAATCAATTACCATCCTATAACCTGTAACAATTCTTTGCGGGATCAATTCATCTTTATCATTAGGAGCAGCGGTAATACCTCCCTTCTTAGGGACACAATGGACAGGACTTACCCACTGACTATTAGCAACGGGATAAATTATACCTGCCTCCAGGAGCTTTAGTATTTCTTTTCTTACCACTTCTTTCATCTTAGGATTCAACCGTCGTTGGTGATCGATAACTGGTTTGGCGTATTTCTCCAATTTTATTTTGTGTTGGCATAAAGTGGGACTAATGCCCTTAAGATCATCAAGAGTATATCCAGTAGCAACACGGTGCTTCTTCAGAGTTTTCAATAATCTCTCCTCTTCCTGCTCTGAAAGGTTAGCACTAATAATAACAGGGTATATATTCTTTTCATCAAGATAAGCATATTTAAGAGTATCAGGTAATGGTTTAAGCTCAAACACGGGATCACCCTTGGGTGGTGGAGGATCCCCTAGGATTTCAATAGGCAAGTTGTGTTTCAAAATAGGTCCCTGTTTAAAGAGTACTTCATCTATCTCCCTTCTTTCATTCATAAACATATCATTTTGATGGTCTAGCAAATATTGTTCTAAGGGATCATTGGGAGGCACGGCAATAGAAGCAAGACCAATAATTTCATCCTTACTAGGCAATTCTTTATCATGGGGTTGTCTACGAAATTTAGCAAAATTAAACTCATGAGACATATCTCCCAAACCAATAGTAACAACATCCTTTTTGCAGTCTATCTTAGCATTAACAATTTTCAAGAAGGGTCTAGCAAATATAATGGGACAAAAGCTATCTTGTGGGGAACCAAGAACAAGAAAATCAGCAGGTTATTTAACTTTCCCACACAAGACTTCAACATCTCTAACAATGCCAACTGGTGAAATAGTATCTCTATTGGCAAGCTTAATTGTAACATCAATTTCTTTTATCTCAGCAGGTGCAGTATCATGCATAATTTCTTTGTATAAGGAATGAGGTATTGCACTGGCACTAGCACCCATATCACATAAGCCATGATAACAATGATCTCCTATTTTAACAGAAATAACAGGCATGCCAACAACAGGTCTATGTTTATTCTTAGTATCTGGTCTAGCAATTCTAGCAGCTTCATCACAGAAGTAAATAACATGCCCATCAATATTATCAGCCAAGAGATCTTTAACCATAGCAATACTAGGTTCAACTTTAATTTGCTCAGGGGGTGTGGGTGTTTTAGTATTACTCTTACGAACCACGGTTGAAGCTTTAGCATGATCCTTTATCCAAACAGGGAAAGGTGGTTTCTCAATATAGGTAGTAGGAACAACAAGATCATTCACTACTAGGGAAAAGGCTAGCAGCAGTGCGGGTTTTAGGTGTATTAGTAGTGCGGGGAGTGGCGCTACTAATAAGGCGCTGACTAACACATAGCGATGGCAGCGTGCTCACCAGCCATCTTGCTACACAAGTGTAGCAACAGCGTGCTTAGTGGAAGCTTCGCTCTTGCTAGTAGCTCTAAGCGGCGCTTTGCTGGATGCGCCATCGCTATCGCTGGCCTTCTGCTAACTTTTATACACTCGCTACTGCTAATTTTAGTAGTTTTTTGTTTTTTTTGGCATATTTGTTTTGTATTTGAACAGGCTTTATAGAAGAATCTTTAGCACATACAAATGTCATCATGATACACATACAAATGCCTGCGAGACCACAAAGGTAATCATAGCATATACATACAAATAGTCTCATCATAATCATCATCCAACACAAAGTGGTATCTTGTCATCATCTCGAAAATAGCGATACATGAAAGTCTCGAATACTTCCAACTACAACAACGTCATCCATCTAAACAAAGGTATACGCAAGAAGAGCTATCACTATGAGTGAGAGCGGAACTATCTGATACATGAGGTGGCGATTCTGAGTCCTCTCTCGCGCTAAGCGTGAACCTCAAGTAACTAGCTTCTCCTTCTTGTCTGCTTTTGAAGCCTTTATTCTTTGGCTTCGTGAACCCATTCGATTCTTTGACACTCATGCCACTCATTGTACACCCCGGAACCTTCCCTTTGTACACGACATAGCAATTCCATCTCGCCATCAAGAAACTAGGTACACATTAGAGATGCATGTTCATGAAGAGGATGTACAATCATATATATGCAACAAAATATACTAGAGCAACACCGAAAAAGAAAGGGTTAGCAACTAGATGCAACATACAAGATGCATAAATTAATTAACTAGAGGTACGCAGGTCATCGTACGCAAACTAACAAAGTAGCGTTACACAAGTTCGGCAGGGGACATCACAAAGTTTCATCGCTACAAAAAGTATACAAGTTCAACCGACACATATCATCATCATCGGCATCATAAATCACTAGAAGTTCCATCCTTACATATCATAAAGGATGAACCCTAGCTTCTTGAACAGCGTGAGGTCTAGACGTTGCATGCCTATGCGAGTTCGGACGTCAGCTCGCGATATAGGGCCGTGGTGGAACATCCCTTTCTCATCGACGACTTCTTTCATGATGATCGTCGCAATGTCGCTTTGGATGCGAAAGAAGTCATCTCTAAGTTTATAATCCACTTCTCCATGAGATTCTAACCACTTGTGGATATGATAATCATTTCTGCTTCTCATGCGAAGCTTTTGGTGATCCGTGTTGAACTGAATCATGAGATGGATGATGTAGAATCCATCCTTCTTGCTTGGTTTTGGGACATGGATGCAGGAGAAGTTAGTTTTATGCGTGAAACCCATCTTCTTGTTCCTTTGTTTCTTGATATGCACGTGGCCACCTCTAAAGATGAAGCCTTGGAGAGCATCATCTAGAATATTCATTATGTGGGTGTAGTGTTTTTTCTCGTAGTCTCTGGAAGGGTCAAAATACACGGCGTGGGATACTTGTGGGTAAAGAACGATAAGGACGATGCGCCCGTTGCTGCGGGGAAAAGACACCTCAAATTATTCCCCACATGATAGAGAAGGAATGATTGAAATGTACGAAAGGGTTGTCCGGAACTGACTTACTTTGGATGACAAGGCACGAGGACAATTTCCTGGTCCTTATTCTGTACCATGAAGTTTTGGAGGTACTCCCTAGCAGTTTCACGCTCAAAGTCGCCGAGACTCAAGAAAGACTCATGCATGTAGTATGGATCCACCACACAGATTTGCGAGACTTCTTCACTCTTCATGATGGAGCTCATATGTAGCGCATAAAAAGGAGACGATTGTAAAATCGAGCCACCTTGTTAGAAACATCTCAAAGATATGGTCAAACCGGGAAGAACACCTCGATGGGCGTGTCTCGACGTAGCACTTCCCTCGGGCACACGAGCAGCGTATGTCGGATATCCCGGATCCTTTGAGGCTAGTAGGCTTTTCTCAATCGGCCACATGGTCGTGCAGTCTCACGAGATCCTGATAGTGCCTCCGGCGGTTTCAGCGGTAGCATTGGCTCGCTGTGAGATGGAACATGACCGCACCTTTCACGTGTACACGCTCTTGAGAATGCATCGTCTGGCTGCTATGTGCTCTGCAGCTTGTTTGGAGGCGATTATCTTCCCCGATCTCTTCCTCTCCTTTTCTTGGGCACACCTTCGGACCCTTCCTTAACCCCTGCCCTAGTGTTCCCGGGCTAAAATCTTTGACGACCCTCGCTCCCGGCTAGTTGAGCCTGTGTTGAGGCGGCATCTTGAGCGTGTCTGTGAGGATTTCATGAAGAGAGACTTTTTGCAATCCACCTTTCGACCCTGCCGGGCATATCATCCATATCCTCACTAGCAAGTGATAGCCGATTCTTCATATGGTTGACTCATCATATCTATGTCACGGTCATACGCGTTTGTATTGAGGAAATCCATAGGGTCAACCTCCGTCTCATCATCCATTCTACATTCTCTGAGGAGAAAGTACATCAACCCGTACTATTGCACCCCCTTCATCATGTCGTCCGCCGCTCTCACCCGGCACTACAGGAGCTGGTAATTGCGTAGGCGGGGTGGTGGTCTCCGCACATGCTTGTTGATGTGTGGTTATGGGTGTGCTCTCGGCCGGCTCCAGATGAATAAGATTCTTCGGCCATAGCAGCACCCAACCCTTGCAGCTTCCAATCCGCGGCGGGGTCTCGTCGTCCGCTCCCACATGCTACATTGGAGGAGGCAAATCCTCGTGCCCCGATTTCACACTGGTCAAGCTAGCCCTGAAGTGCCCAGCGTGGATCGGCTGGTTGTGGAACATAGGTTGCGAGGGGTCCATTATCATCCCCTTTCCCACATCCACCTTCTGGCCTTTGATCAAGTAGAGTATGGTGCACGGGGTTTCTTTCGCCTGCAAACACATATGTCTGTGGCGTAAAACAACCGAAAGGCAACAAAAATAGAATATTATATATATATGTTGGTGCGACATGTAATTCTTGTGGCGTCGAGCTCAGCCAAAGATGAAGGCCCACCTAAGCGCGCGCCGAGAGGCGAGGGCGCTATGATGAGCGAGGCGAGGCTGCGAGAGGAGGCCCGGTTGCGTGAGCAAGTGATGGTGCGATGGTGTTGTTGTTCATGGAGTTGCTCTCGACGAAACCGGGCAACGAAATCATGTACTGTCTTGTCTGGATTTTCCTTCATCCAGTTGATGATAAGCTGGAACCAAGTTAGTAAGCGAAATCATTTCTGCGAGCAATTACATTGCATTGATTTTCTTGTAGCACCTCATATTTGTCCTCGGCTGCTTTTTTCGCGTCCTCAGCTGCTTTTTTGTCGACCGCAAGCTTCACCTTCGCGTCGATGTCCGCCTGACTAAACTTCTTTATATGCTTTTTGGCCTCCGGGCCCTCGTTGTAAAACACCTTCCACGTGGAGCCAACTATGTAGCACAAATCATGCCTTTATTCACGGGAAATTTTGGCATGACCTTTGCTAAAAAATGGACATATCGAGCACCTGAAATTCACCGGAACGGAAATGAATCAACATTCCGGCGTAACATAGGCCACTCGGATCATTTTCCAAACATGACATGTCCAAAACATGACATATCCACATATCACATGTCCAGTTCAAATTTGCATATAAATTCAGCTAATTTTGAAACCTAGCTAAATTCATAACTAAATAGATAAACTAATTAACATAAGTAAATTAACCAAAGAACCCTAGCAGATAGAGAGGGGGGGGGTTTACAGAGGGTGCAGGGCGAGGAGGCAGTCTGACGACGGCCGAGGTTGCGAGGGGAGGAAGCAGAGGAGGAGGCGAGGGCCGACGGTCGAGCGCTGGCCGGGGTCGGGGTAGCGCCTGGGTCGGGGCAGCACCGGCGGCGGGTCGGGCGAGGGCAGGTCGGGACGAGCACCGGTGGGTCGGGGCGCAGGCCGGTCGGGTCGGGCGAGGGCTGGTCGGGGCGAGCGCCAGGTGGCCGGGCGCGGCCGGCCTGAGCGACGGGAAGAGAGAGTGGGGATTTGGGGGGAAAAGGTGGGATGAAGTAGGGATAGTGAGAATTTTGGGTTAAGTGGACGTAGCAGCAGCGCATTTGGACAAAACGCGCTGCTACTACCTTCGATGGTATGGCGGTTTATCTGAAATGCGCTACTACTACCTTGATGGTATGTAGCGGTTTAGACAAAACAGCGCTACTACTACCTTCGCTCTGCCAGTTTTCCTTTTTCTTTTCCTTTATTTTCTCCCACTTTTATTTCCGAAGCGGTGAGCGAAGGGAGGCGATATATATTGCATCATTTGGCGGTTAAATATGTATTCAAAATAGGAATATATATATTACATCATTGGACCCATGCATAATAATGGCTAAGTGTGTATACAAAATAGGAATATATATATATATATATATATATATATTAAGTCATTTGACCGATAACATAAGGTTCCTCGGTATTTGACGTTTTCGTTTTTGAGTCAGCTTCTTTCCCTTCTTGTTAAATCGAAGAATAATTGAGCCCCTCATTGTGACTTTGCCTTTTCCATGGAATATGATTTTCTTAGGTAATGTAGTATTGATTCTTCTTTTGGCGTATACTTCATCATCATCGTCATCTTCCCTCATTGGGTTGCCGTCTTGATCATAGTCTTCCTCATTGGCGACTCCTTCCATTCCAATGATGTTCCTTTTGCCTCTCCTGACGACAACACGACAGGGATTGCATGGGTCGGTTATGAAGAAGCATTGTGTCACGTGCTTAGCGTGTACCCATGGCTCGTTTTTTGCGATAGCGTTCACGGTAGCGCTCTTGGCGTCGGGTATAGTCATGGTAGTGAAAATCCGGTTTTCTTCGACATTCTTTGCCCATCGACACGAAACATCGTCGTGTTGTGCGATCGAGTAGTCAAGCTCCCGGATCTCCTCGACCCTTCCATAAAATTGTTCGATTCTTGCCGTTGTCGCTGCCGGTCATGCATTCCATCGTCACCCCGAGTTACGATCATCACTTGTCCATATCTTTGGCCTCCGTGTAGAACGTGTATCCGTTGATATCATATGCACGATAGGTTACGAGGTTGGGCGAGGGGCCATGTGCTAAGGCGTATATGAGCAATCCGTCCTTAGAGCCCTCCTCCGGGAGATTAGCAATAATATGCTCTTTGAACCAATACAGGAAAGTGGAGTTGTGCTCTCTAGTAACTTCGACGTTCGTCCTACATACCCCCCGGTCACGATACTTCTTTGCGATAATTTCTTTGTGCAGTGCCACGAAAGGATCTACCTCGTCTAGGTGTTGTAGCACTACCAAGTTTGCTCTGTCCATGTCATTGCGTCGATCTAAGTATGCCACGTGCAGTTCCCTGCGACCATTGTAGTGACCATCTCCTTCGAGCCTCCCATCGTGCTTGTTAACGGGCAAACCAACACTAACACCAGGCGGCTGGTCTGCGCCATATAGAAAATTCTCACGAAAAAGATGCACTCTTGTGTCAAATAGCCACAGGCGATGCTTCCATCCGGACGGGACATGTTCTGAAACGAATCCTTTGATGATCCCATTCATCCTCTCAAGCGGCATCATGTTGTGCGGGAATGGCGGCCCCAGTCTATTATGTCACCCACAATATGGACACACAGATGCACCATCACGTCCAAAGAACGCGGCGGAAGTACATCTCAAGCTCATTCGATATCACAACGATCTCTTCACCTGTAGCCTTGAGCTGCTTCACACCGATCGACTTTCGAGAGATGGCGTGGAAAAAGTTGCGAGACCAATAAGCGTGTCACGGACGTGCTTGTCCATTATCCCTCTAAGGCAACAGGTAGTATCTGCGTCATCATCACATGACAGTCATGAGACTTCATCCCGCTGAACCTTTTCTTGTCCGTGTCTAGATATCTGCTTATCTTGCCACAGTAACCGGAACTAACTTTAACTCCGGTAAGGCACTTAAAGAATTGATTGATCTTAGCCTGACTTAAGATGAAGCAAGAAGGGGGGGGGGGGGGTAATAATCCGCTTTCTTTATTTTCTTGCCCTTCTTCTCCCGTGCCACTGTCTCCGTCCTCTGTCTCGTCGACATTTCTGGGGCGGCATGTGCAGATCTTCTGATTTTCAAATCTTGCAAGTCTTTTCTTGCCTTCGGCCCATCCTTGGTCTTATCTGGCATGTTCATCAGTGTTGCGAGCAAGCTCTCAAGGACATTCTTACAGATATGCATTTGATCAAGGCAATGAGGTGTATCAAGTTTGTGCTAGTACTCCAAGTCCCAGAACACAGACCTCGTCTTCCATACCTTCAGCAGCGGATCCGGCGCCTTTCTCATCGTCTTTCCCGGTGCGGGGCACTCCTTCCAGTTTTTCAACAGCTCATCGATTTCGGCACCGCTCCGCTTACGTGGAGGTCCTCGATGCTCAGCATGACCATTGAATAGATCTCCATGGTTTCTCCATGGGTCGTCTATTCAAGCCATCTTGATGCCCCATGTACACGATTTTCCCGGACCCGCCATCTTTCCTTGATGTTAGGCTTTGAGACGTCGTATCATCCATGCACCGCGTGCATCCGCAATATCCATGGCACACTGGCCTACCACATATCCGTAATCGAGATAGTTGTGCCTTTGTCGTGATCAGCGACTCTCATGTTGAAATACTACGCCTTTCTTTGGCGTCCCATGTCTTGGCGGTGTTTTTCATAACGTGTCTAACTCCTCTTGAAGTAGCCCCGGATACAAATTAATATTATTTCCTGGTTGTTTTGGCCTTGAATAAGCATGCTCATGTGAATGTACTTGATTTCATGCACAACCGGGGGAGGTTGTACATCCATACAAACACGGGCCATGTGCTATGGTAGGTGTTACGGTTGCCAAACGGATTCATGCCATCGGTACAGCGCCGAGCACGATGTTCCTTGCATCACATTCAAAATACCGATAGAAGCTGTTCAACGCTCTCCGGGCTTCCATCCTTCACGTGTCTCGACTTAGGATCATCTCCATCGTCGGGCTTCTTCCTCTCCGCGTGCGGTAGCATTAGCTTTGCTTCCTTGGGATCTACAAAATACCTCTGGAGATGGGGAGTGATCGGTAAGTACCATACAACTTTACGGGACATTTCTTCCGGCCTTCTTGTATCGAGAAGCATTGCACACGGACAGCTTGTTTTTTTCCGCGTGCTCGCCGATAAATTATGCAATCGTTGATGCATGCATGGTATCTAACGTGTGGCGAGATCAAGAGGGCATACGATCTTCTTGGCCTCATCAACACTAGTAGGACATAGATTACCCGCGGGAAGAACATCCTTTAGGTAATTGAGATGCTCATCGAGGCTAGTGTTGGTCCATTTGTTTTTAGCCTTCGTCTTCAGGAGTTGGATCGTGAAACTCAAGCGGGTCACCTCAGGATTGCAACCATCATACAATGGAGTGATCGAGTCTACCACCAGTTGCTCCAGCTTAGCCTCCTCTCTAGAAGCAGCTCTCTCCGATTACTTTCGTCTCCTTGCGAAGCAATGCTTGAACATGAGGGTCCCGCGATTGAACTTAAATGCAAGCGAACTTCTGCTGCGTGGAGTCCATGTCGTTCTCTCCACCGCCATGTCCGGCTCCTCCTCCTCCGCCATGTCCGGCCCCTTCTCCGCCGCCATGTCCGGCCTCTTCCCCGCCGCCATTATCGATCATCTCTTCGTCTTGCCCCGTGTCATCATTGCCTGCCCCGTCGGCATCCTCAACATCGTCATCCTCATCTTGATTATCCACCGAGTATAGCCATCCATGAAACCGGTCATGGCGAGTGCTTCGACACGACCATCGTCATAGGGGTCGAGCCAAACTATTCCTTATCATTTTCGACACGGACATAAAACCTCTGTCGGGTTATTTTCTTTCATGTCACCTGCAACGCCGACCGCAACCACATCCACCATCGTTCCAATCGACCATCATGAACGTGCACGCACGGTAATAATAAAACAAATTGATTATAAAAATGCGTGCATGCATCAAAGTCATACAAAAATTCGGCATGACCTTCCCTAAAAATAGGACATATATGGATATAGAGTTTGCCTGGAATTCGCCGAAACGGAAATAAATCGACATTTCAGCAAAACATAGGCAACTCAAAAGCACAATTTGGCGTCAACTCATGCCACACACACAATTTCCATAAACATATCAAACACACATAAGCATATTTCCATTTTGCAAAAGCATGAAATTTTAATCACCTCTATCTCGAGATCGAGCACACGGTGGAGATGATGTTGTAGGGAGATCAAAAGTGCACAAAGCTCTTCTTGACAAAGATAGATCTAGTTAGGGGCAAATAGGTCACTTAGCTAAATCCTACATCTACCTAGCTACCTAATTTGGGAGGAGACAACTTCAACTAGTGGAGGGGAAGGAAAAAGAGAAAGGAGATGCATTAATGGAGGTGGTGTAGTTAGGTAGGAGTAATGAAGAGAGAGAAAGGTAGATAGAAGAGAGAGTAATGGGGGAGAAGTATTGAGGAAGAAGAAGAGTGAGAGTGGGAGCATGTGGGAGGTAGGGGAAAGGGAAGAGAGGAGAGGGAGGGAGGGACGGGTGGGGAAAAGGTGGTGGGTTGGTGCGGATTAGCGATGGCAGGGAGCTAAAGCGCTCTTGCTAAGTAAGTAGCAAGAACACTTTGGGCAGCAGCGCCATCGCTATGGACCAAAAAGTGTGCCAATTTGAAATTTAGCGGCGACCTCGGAAAAAGCGTGCTACTACTACATCCATAGCAGTGGCGCAGCCTTCAGCGGCACCGCTGCTGCTAAATGGAGTTTGGTGGACACCGCCGGTCGATATTTGTAGCAGCTTGGTTTACACCGAGCGCTCTTTGCTAAACACTTGTCGATGTCGAGTTTCCAGCGCGCACTCTTCATTAATTAGTAGCAGCGCTCCTTTTTGAGCCACGCTGCTGCTAAGATTCTGTGTATAGGCTTTTCCCTAGTAGTGATTATAAGTGAGAGTCTTTCTTCAGCTTTAATAGGTGCAACTACTTTTACTTCAGTGGGAGGATTATATTTAAACCACTTCTCCGTAGGGAGGTCAACATGAGTAGAAAATGATTCACAGAATGAAGCTACTATCTTAGAGTCAAGCCCATATTTAGTGCTAAATTCACGAAAAGCATCGGTATCCATAAAAGATTTAACACAATCAAACTTAGGCGTCATACATGACTCCTTAGCTTCGTCGAGATCCCAATCTTCAGAGTTGCGTTTAATTCCTTCCAATAAATCCCATCTGAATTCAGTAGTCTCCATCATAAAATAGCCAGTACAAGAAGTATCGAGCATGGAGCGATTGTTGAGAGAAAGCCAAGCATAAAATTTTTGAATTATCATTTCTCTTGAGAGCTCATGATTGGGGCATGAATATAACATTGACTTAAGCCTCCCCCAAGCTTGAGCGATGCTTTCTCCTTCGTGAGGCCAAAAATTATATATATAATTACGATCACAATGAACAAGATGCATAGGATAAAACTTCTGATGAAATTCCAATTTCATTCGTTTGTAGTTCCATGATCCCATATCATCACATAGCCTATACCATGTCAATGCCTCTCCCTTCAAAGATAAAGGGAAGACCTTCTTCTTGACAACATCATCGGGCATACCTACAAGCTTAAATAATCCTCAAACTTCATCCACATAGATTAGGTGCAAATCGGGATGCAATGTTCCATCTCATGTAAAAGGATTAGCTAGCAGTTTCTCTATCATACCCGAAGGAATTTCAAAGTAAACATTTTCAGTAGATTCAGTAGGTTGAGGAGCAACTCTTTGCTCTACTGGTCTGGGTGACGATACCGCGAACAAGCCCCTCAAAGGATTATGTTCCATAGTAACAAGTGATAGTAAATTTCAGCACACTATATAAAATTTTCCTTACCAAGTTCCACTTACCAAAGGCGCTTCACTCCCCAGAAATGGCGCCAGAAAAGAGTCTTGATGACCCACAAGTGTAGGGTATCTATCGTAGTACTTTCGATAAGTAAGAGTGTCGAACCCAACGAGGAGCAGAAGGAAATGGCAAGCGGTTCTCAATAAGGTATTCTCCGCAGGCCCTGAAATTATCGGTAACAGATAGTTTTGTGATAAGGTAATTTGTAACGAGTAACAAGCAATGAAAGTAAATAAGGTGCAGCAAGATGGCCCGATCCTTTTTTTAGCAAAGGACAAGCCTGGACAAATTCTTATATGGAGAGGACACATGGGAATTATCGTCAAGCTAGTTTTCATCACGCTCATATGATTCGCGTTCGTTACTTCGATAATTTGATATGTGGGTGGACCGGTGCTTGGGTACTGCCCTTACTTGGACAAGCATCCCACTTTTGATTAACCCCTATTGCAAGCATCCGCAACTACAAAAGAAGTATCAAGGTAAACCTAACCATAGCATGAAACATATGGATCCAAATCAGCCCCTTACGAAGCAACGCATAAACTAGGGTTCAAGCTTCTGTTACTCTAGCAACCCATCATCTACTTATTACTTCCCAATGCCTTCCTCTAGGCCCAAACAATGGTGAACTGACATGTAGTCGAAGTTCACATAACACAACTAGAGGAGAGACAACATACATCTCATCAAAATATCAAACGAATACCAAATTCACATGACTACTTATAGCAAGACTTCACCCATGTCCTCAGGAACAAACATAACTACTCACAAATCATATTCATGTTCATAATCAGAGGGGTATTAATATGCATATAGGATCTGAACATATGATCTTCCACCGAATAAACCAACTAGCATCAACTACAAGGAGTAATCAACACTACTAGCAACCCACAGGTACCAATCTAAGGTTTTGGTACAAAGATTGGATACAAGAGATGAACTAGGGTTTGAGAGGAGATGATGCTGGTGAACATGTTGATGGAGATTGACCCCCTCCCGATGAGAGGATCAATGGTGATGACGATGGTGATGATTTTCCCCTCCTGGAGGGATGTTTCCCCGGCAGAACAGCTCCGCCGGAGCCCTAGATTGGTTCTGCCAAGGTTCTGCCTCATGGCGGCGGTGTTTCTCCCAAAAGCTTGCTTATGATTTTTTTCCAGGGTAAAAGACTTCATATAGCAGAAGATGGTCACCGGAAGGCTCCCAGGGGGCCCACAAGGCAGGGGGCGCCCCCCCACCCTCATGGACGGTGGGTGGCCCCCTCTGACATTTCTTCCGCTCAGTATTTTTTATTAAATCCAAAAATGACTTTCGTGGAGTTTCAAGACTTTTGGAGTTGTGCAGAATAGGTCTCTAATATTTGCTCCTTTTCCAGCCCAGAATCCTAGTTGCCGGCATTCTCCCTCTTCATGTAAACCTTGTAAAATAAGAGAGAATAGGCGTAAGTATTGTGACATAACGTGTAATAACAACGCAAAATGCAATAAATATCGATATAAAAACATGACGCAAAATGGACAGATCAGAGGCAAAGATTATAGTATGCAATAATACAAGGTTGGTTCCATAAAAAATCGATGATATGTGAGAATCATTACACGTGTCCATATCCTGCTAACGGGTATTGACCTGAAGGTGATCGGACATGTCTATATATGCTCGAACCTATAGGTTCGCACTCTTAATGTTTAGTGATACATAGGAATGCTACCATTTAATGGGGATCAAGAGAGAAGGGTCCCGAAACTACTTTGGAGGATCTCAAAAGTGTTTCGAGATGTCCGAGTGTTCCGATGATGTCTGAAAGTGTTCCATAAGGTACCAAAAGGTTCTAGAACATGGTGGAAACTTCCAGGGAGGTTCAGAAGGTCCTCAAATATTCCAAAACCATTTTGAATGGATCCTAAGTAATGGGATGGCCCCTTTGCTTGGGGGCAAGGTATCCGGGCCAGGTCGACCGAACCCTCCCTGCCTTTGAGGGCAAGGCAAGCTTGGATGGAGTCCTAGTGGCAGGACTCCTCCTCTTGCATGGACAAGCCCCTTCCTCAACACATATATAAGGTGGACCTGTTTGGAAATGTAGTAGAAAACAAAAAGTCGCCCTACGATCACCCAAGAAGAATATGAAGATGCATTAATGCTACCTCTTGAGCACTGCGTTGGTTTTCCCTTGAAGAGGAAAGGGTAATGCAGCAAAGTAGCGTAAGTATTTCCCTCAGTTTTTGAGACCCAAGGTACCAATCCAGTAGGAGGCTCCTCAAAAGTCCCACGCACCTACACAAACAAACAAGAACCTTGCAACCAACACGATAAAGGGGTTGTCAATCCCTTCACGATAACTTGCGAAAGTGAGATCTGGTAGAGATAATAAGATAAGATAAATATTTTTGGTATTTTGATGATATAGATTGGAAAGTAAAAGATGCAAATAAAAGTAGATGGGAAACTTATATGATAAAAGATAGACTCGGGGGCCATAGGTTTCGCAAGTGGCTTCTCTCAAGATAGCATAAGTATTACGGTGGGTGAACAAATTACTGTCGAGCAATTGATAGAAAAGTGCCTAGTTATGAGAATATCTAGGCATGATCATGTATATAGGCATCACGTCCGCAACAAGTAGATCGAAACGATTCTGCATCTACTACTATTACTCTACACATTGACCGACTCCTGCCTGCATCTAGAGTATTAAGTTCATGAAGAACAAAGTAACGCATTAAGAAAGATGACATGATGTAGAGGGATAAACTCAAGCAATATGATATAAACCCCATCTTTTTATCCTCGATGGCAACAATACAATACGTGCCTTGCTGCTCCTCACATCCTTTGGGAAAGGACACACATAAGATTGAGCATAAAGCTAAGCACTTCGTCTATTGCAAGAAAGATCAATCTAGTAGACCAAACCAAACTGATAATTCGAAGAGACTTGAAAAGATAACCAAAATCACTAACAGAATTCAGATGAGATTCAAATATTTCTCATAGATAAACTTGATCATAAACTCACAATCCATCGGATCTCGACAAACACACCGCAAAAAGAGTTACATCGAATAGATATCCAAGAAGATCAAGGAGAACTTTGTATTGGGATTCAAAGAGAGAGAAGAAGCCATCTAGCTAATAACTATGGACCCGAAGGTCTGTGGTAAACTACTCACAACTCATCGGAGAGCCTTGGAGATGATGTAGAGGCCCTCCGTGGTCGATTCCCC
Organism: Aegilops bicornis; assembly: GCA_021605145.1. Classification (NCBI taxonomy): domain Eukaryota; kingdom Viridiplantae; phylum Streptophyta; class Magnoliopsida; order Poales; family Poaceae; genus Aegilops; species Aegilops bicornis. Next base: position 69,080,103 of record CM038672.1, read on the forward strand.
CTCCGGCGGAGTGCCGGCGAAGGCTCCGATGGGATCTCGCGGATACAGAAGGTTGCGGCGGTGGAATTAGGTTTTTGTGGTGCTCCTGGATGTTTTCAGGGTACAAGAGTATATATAGGCGAAGGAAGTACGTCGGTGGAGCCACGAGGGGCCCACGAGGGTGGGGGCGCGTCGGGCACCCTTGTGGCCGCCTCTTTTGCAGCTTGACGTCCACTCCAAGTCTCCTGGATTGCGTTTGTTCCGAAAAGATCTCTCCCGAAGGTTTCATTCTGTTTGGACTCCGTTTGCTATTCCTTTTCTTTGAAACACTGAAATAGGCAAAAAAACAGCAATTCGGGCTGGGTCTCCGGTTAGTAGGTTAGTCCCAAAAATGATATAAAAGTGTAAAGTAAAGCCCATAAACATCCAAAACGGGTAATATAATAGCATGGAACAATCAAAAATTATAGATACATTGGAGACGTATCAAGCATCCCCAAGCTTAATTCCTGCTCGTCCTCGAGTAGGTAAATGATAAAAACAGATTTTTTGATGTGGAATGCTACCTAGCATAATTCTCAATGTAATTTTCTTTATTGTGGCATGAATGTTCAGATCCAAATGATTCAAGACAAAAGTTCATATTGACATAAGAAATAGTAATACTTCGAGCATACTAACAAAGTAATCATGTCTTCTCAAAATAGCATGGCTAAAGAAATTTCATCCCTACAAAATCATATAGTTTGGTCATGCTCCATTTTCTTCACACAAGAATGCTCTCATCTTGCATACCCCCGATGACAAGCCAAGCAATTGTTTCATACTTAAGTAATCTCAAACGTTTTTCAACTTTCACGCAATACATGAGCGTGAGCCATGGATATAGCACTATGGGTGGAATAGAATATGATGATGGAGGTTGTGTGGAGAAGACAAAAAGGAGAAAGTCTCACATTGACGAGGATAATCAATGGGCCATGGAGATGCCCATCAATTGATGTCAACATGAGGAGTAGGGATTGCTATTCAACGGATGCACTAGAGCTATAAATGTATGAAAGCTCAACAAAAGAAACTAAGTGGGTGTGCATCCAACTTGCTTGCTCACGAAGACCTAGGACATTTTGAGGAAGCCCATCGTTGGAATATACAAGCCAAGTTATATAATGAAAAATTCCTACGGGTATATGAAAGTGACAACAAATGAGACTCTCTATATGAAGAGCATGGTGCTACTTTGAAGAACAAGTGTGGAAAAAAGATAGTAACATTGTCCCCCTTTTTTATTTTCTTTTATTTTCTTTTTTTGGGCCTTTCTTTTTTATTTGGCCTTTTTTTTCTTTGGCCTTTCTTTTTTTCTTTTTAGGAGGGGGGCTCTTTTGTGTAGAAAAATAAAAAGCAGGGCAATCTTTCAAACTTGCATCCGAAATGTGAAATATTTATACAAAGAGGGAGAGATGAAGACAATGCGGCAGATCAAACTTGATCTAGTTCCACACATTGCCTTTTCCCTTATATGTCGTGGCAGGCGAGCTCCCTTCTGGTAAAAAGGATTTGAGTGGAAACCGAGTGGATTTATTTTTTGTCCCATATTTTTCTATTCTATATTTTTTTTACTGGGAGTCGAAATCTTAGATGGTTTTCAACTAATAATTACTATGATGAATTTCTCTTACTGCTTGGTTCCGCATTGGATTTTGGAAACTTTTGTTTAGAAAGTGGTCGTTACCTGACTGCTCCGCGTTCACGCGAAAAGATAGGAAAGGAAAAGTGCCTTTCTTTTTTATCGGCTCACTTGTTACACAACAACTGGTTAGAGGAAGAGCCAAGCAAGGGGGACAACGAGTAGGAGAAATGGAAGTTTGGGCTTTAGACTATTTCTTAGACCTTTTCAAGGAAACATCGTTTTTTCGATTTTGACTGGCCTTTCTTCTTCTTTTTTTATAAGGGACAATGCTCTAATAATGATGATCATCACACTTCTATTTATTTACAACTCAAAACTAGAACAAGATATGACTCTATATCAATGCCTCCAGCGGTGTACTGGGATGGACAATGAATCGAGAGTGACATGTATGAAAAATTATGAAGGTGGCTTTGCCACAAATACGATGTCAACTACATGATCATGCAAGGAAATATGACAATGATGATGCGTGTCATGATAAATGGAACGGTGGAAAGTTGCATGGCAATATATCTCGGAATGGTTATGTAAATGCCATAATAGGTAGGTATGGTGGCTGTTTTGAGAAAGATATAAGGAGGTTTATGTGTGATAGAGCGCATCGGATCACGGGGTTTGGATGGACCGGCGAAGTTTGCACCAACTCTCAAGGTGAGAAAGGGCAATGCACGGTACCGAAGAGGCTAGCAATGATGGAAAGTTAAAAGCGCGTATAATCCGTGGACTCACATTAGTCATAAAGAACTCATATACTTAGCAAAAAATCTAAAAGTCAACAAAAACCAAGCACTACGCGCATGCTCCTAGGGGGATAGATTGGCAGGAAAAGACCATCGCTCGTCCCCGACCGCCACTCATAAGGATGACAATCTAAGAACACCTCATGTTTCAAATTTGTTACTAGCAGTTTACCATACGTGCATGCTACGGGACTTGCCAACTCCAACACAAGTATTCTTTAAATTCACAATTACCCAACTAGCATGACTCTAATAATATCACCACCTCTATATCTCAAAACAATTATAAAGCATCACATTGATCATAGCATCCAATTCACTTCCTATGATAGTTTTTATTATACCCAACTTGGATGCCCATCATTCTAGGACCAATTTTATAACCATAGGAAATACCATGCCGTTCTAAAAGAATCTCAAAATAATATAAGTGAAGCATGAGAGATCAACAATTTCTACAAAATAAAGCCACCGCCGTGCTCTAAAAGATATAAGTGAAGTACTAGAGCAAAACTATCTAGCTCAAAAGATAGAAGTGAAGCACATAGAGTATTCTAATAAATTCCAAATCATGTGGGTTTCTCCCAAAAGGTGTGTACAACAAGGATGATTGCGGAAATCTAAAAAGCAAAGACCAATATCATACAAGACGCTTCAAGCAAAACACATATCATGTGGCGAATAAAAATATAGCTCCAAGTAAAGTTACCGATAGACGAAGACGAAAGAGGGGATGCCTTCTGGAGCATCCCCGAGATTAGGCTTTTGGTTATACTTGAATATCTTGGGGTGCCATGGGCATCCCCGAGCTTAGGCTCTTGCCACTCCTTATTCCATAGTCCATCAAATCTTTACCCAAAACTTGAAAACTTCACAACACAAAACTCAACAGGAAATCTCATAAGCTCCGTTAGTGCAAGAAAGAAAAACCACCACATAAGGTACTGTAATGAACTCATTCTTTATTTATATTGGTGTTCAACCTACTGTATTCCAACTTCTCTATGGTTCATAACCCCCGATACTAGCCATAGATACATCAAAATAAGCAAACAACACACAAAAAACAGAATCTGTCAAAAATAGAACAGTCTGTAGCAATCTGTAACTTCCGAATACGTCTGGAACTCTAACAATCCTACAAAAATAGGAAGTCCTGGGAAATTTGTCTATTGATCTACTGCAACAATAATCAATGCAAAAGCACGTTTCTGTAATTTACTAAAATTATTTTAAATGTAGCAAAAGTTTCATTTTTCAGTGAGAATCAAATTAACTATCACCGTAGGTTATCCTATAGGTTCTACATGGCACAAACACTAATTAAAACATGAAAACACATCTAAACAGAAGCTAGATGAAATATTTATTACTAAACAGAAGCAAAAAGCAAGAAACAAAAATAAAATGGGTTGCCTCCCAACTAGCACTATCGTTTAACGCCCTAGATAGGCATAAAAGCGAGAATAGATCTAAGTAGTACCATCTTTAGCATTCAATTCATAAGTGGCACGCATAATAGATTCATAAGGTAATTTAACTTTCTTTCTTGGAAAGTGTTCCATGCCTTTCCTTAATGGAAATTGGAATCTAATATTCCCTTCCTTCATATCAATAATTGCACCAATCGTTCTAAGGAAAGGTCTACCAAGATTATTAGGACATGAAAGATTGCAATCTATATCAAGAACGATAATCTACGGGTACATAATTCCTATTTGCGACAATAAGAACATCATTGATCCTTCCCATAGGTTTCTTAATGGTGGAATCTGCAAGGTGCAAATTTAAGGAGCAATCATCAAAATCATGGAAACCTAGCACATCACATAAAGTTTTCGGAATCGCGGAAACACTAGCACCCAAATCACACAAAGCATAGCACTCATGATCTTTAATTTTAATTTTTATAGTAGGATCCCACTCATCATAAAGTTTTCTAGGTATAGAAACTTCCAATTCAAGTTTTGCCTCATAAGATTGCATCAAGGCATCAACAATATGTTTGGTAAAAGCTTTATTTTAACTATAAGCATGAGGAGAATTCAACACGGATTGTAACAAGGAAATACAATCTATTAAAGAACAATTATCACAATTAAATTCCTTGAAATCCATAATAGTGGGTTCAATGCTATGTAAAATTTTGACCTCTCTAATCCTACTTTTACCAAATTTAGCATCAAGATCTAAAAACTCTGAATCATTGGGACGCCTCTTAACTAAAGTTGACTCATCTCCAGTCCCATCATTATCAAGATTCATATTGCAAAACAAGGATTTAATAGGGGATACATCAATAACTTTTAGATCTTCATCATTATTTTCATGGAGACTAGAAGAACACGCTTTTACAAAGCAATCTTTCTTAGCATGCAACCTTGCGGTTCTTTCTTTGCACTCATCAATGGAAATTCTCACTACAAAAAAAAGACACATCCGTTACGATTTTTTTTCTGTCATACTTATGACACTTCTATGATGATAATTGTGACAAAACCCGGTATCATCATAGATGTGATGGGCTCCTACTTCTATGACAAAAAATCATGACCGAAAATGGGCTTTTCGTCCTAGGCGGGCCGGAGACGCAGCTGCATGACATTCTTTGGGCCGTCCATGACGGAAAAAACCGTGGTAGAAGCGAGGGCGAGGAAAATTTGAGGTGTTCTGGTTACGGTGGGTGGTCGGGGCCGAAGCGATGCACGTTTCTCTCGTACTGCGTCTGGCGTGTGTGTGAGTCATTGGCTCTAATCGAACCCGGCGGCGTTGGGCTCTAAGCGAACCCGAGCGATTGCACTGCAGGCTACGCGTTATTGAACCCGAGCGATCGATCGATGGCTGTTAACTGAACCCGATCGAGCGATTCCTTCGCTACTGCTGCTAACTGAAGCCGATCGATGCTGCCTCTGGATGAACAGTGAGCGTTGCGGGGGGGGGGGGGTTGGATGAACAGTGAGCGGTGGGGGTGGATGAACAGGACCCCGTGGCGTTGCCTCTGGATGAACAGGGCCCCGATCGATCGAGCCGGTTGGGGCTGGATGCACACGACCCTGTGGAGGGCTGGATGAAGAGGACGACCCCGTGGAGGGCTGGATGTATAGTAGACGGTGGAGGGGTGGTTGAATAGTAGCCGACGGAGTAGCACACGGTGGAGGCTGGATGAACAGGAGCCCGTGGAGGCTGGAGGAGGTCGACGGTGGAGATGAACATTATCCCATGGAGTCCCGTTTTGCGGTACGCCACACCCCTCCCGATGAACAGGACCCCCATTTCAACCATAGCGCTCCAACACAAGTCTGTTTCGTCCATTTTTCGGTACGCCACACCCCTCCCGGTCAACAGGACCCCCGTTTCGACCGTAGGAGGTCTGTTTCCTCCATTTTGCGATACACCAGACCCCTCCCGATGAACAGGATCCCGTTTCGAACGTGGCCGGTCGAACACAAGGCCGTTTTCTCTGTTCTGCGGTACGCCAGGCCTCGTTTCCATTGCCTGTTCTGTCCAAGCCGGTTGGCTCCCACGCGTTCTGTTGCCTCCCGATGAACACGATGCATTCCGTTGCCTCCCCATGAACATGACGCATTCCGCTGCCTCCCCATGAACACAACGACGACGCGGTTTCTCTGTTCCAACCCAGCCATGTACACGATCCCTGGCCAAACGTATGCGCGAGTAGGCGTTCGAGACCCCGCCCGTATGTACGTACGTGGCCGTATTTTCTTTCTTGCACCCTGGCTGTTGTACGTACGTGTACTTGCTACGTGTGCGCCTCTACTACGACATGTGTGCGCCTCTACTACGACACGTGCGCGCCTCTACATCGACCAGTATGTACGTACACGTTCACGACCAGAATGACAACGCTACGTATGCTTCGACCAGGTGGGTCCCGACTGTCAGGCACTTCCTTGCGTGCGAAGATGTAGCTGGTGGGTCCCAGTAGTCAGGTGGCGAATCGTTTTTTTTGCCCGGACGCACTTCCTTGTGTGCGAAGGTGTAGCTGGTGGGTCCCAGCAGTCAGGGGGGCGAATCATTTTTTTTGGACGCACTTCCTTGCGTATGAAGATGTAGCTGGTGGGTCCCGTGATCGGGGCGAATCATTTTTTCCGGATGCACTTCCTTGCGTGCGAAGATGTAGTGGTGGGTCCCGGTCGATGGGGAAAGCGTTTTTTCGCGAAATCTGATGGCCCGTCTGGTGGGTCCCTGCTATCAGTGGAGGTATCATTATTTTCCAGCGTAATAAGGAGGCACTTCCTTCAGCGGTATGTGGACCCACTGTCCTCCTCTCCACGTATAGTCCACGTCCGATGGAAGTCGTTCCTTGACCATGTTGACCACGCCGCGCCGAGAGCACCGAGGGTGGACGGCAGCGAGGCCTAGGAAGGGGACGACGCGAGCCGTGGAAGACACGGAGCCAGGGGAAGACGCGGTGGAAGCCAGCAGCGGAGAGGAGTGCGAGGTTCACCATTGGTGTGGTGTGAGGCTGCGTCGCCCTTGAGGCCTAGCCGGCGGTGGGAATAGTAGAGGTGGTGAGGCCTCCATTGCTGACCTGACCGACCACGGGAGGCGAGGAGCATCTGACACGATTAGTCTTTGCTGGCGGCTGGAGCAAGAAGACCAGAGGTTGAAGAAGCACTACGGCCGTTGGATGGACATCGAACGATTAGTAGAGCTAGAATCGTTCATATTGACTAAGTTGACAAAGCCCTCTGTCCCCGTCAACTTAGTAGGCCCACAAGTCAGCCTCCCACCAAGGTGGGTCCCAGCTAGCAGGGGGAGTATTCATTTTTTGTGCATAATAAGGAGGCACTTCCGGTGGGTCCGAGCTGACAGCGGGGGGAATGTTTTTTTTCGCGAAATACGGTGGCCCGTCCGGTGGGTCCCAATAGTCAGGGGGGAAACGTTTTTTTTCGCGAAATAAGGTGGCCCGTCCGGTGGGTCCCAATAGTCAGGGGGGAAACGTTTTTTTTCGCGAAATAAGGTGGCCCGTCTGGTGGGTCCCTGCTGTCAGGTGGAGGAATAATTATTTTGCGCGTAATAAGGAGGCACTTCCTTGCGGCCGCCGTGGAGCCATTGTCACCCTCTCCACGTCTGATTACTCTTCGATGGAAGTCTGTCATTGACTATATTGACCACATGGCCGAGAGCACCAGGGCGGTGGGCAGCCGAGCCTAGGAAGGGGATGACACGGAGCCGGGAAGACGCAGCGGTGGAAGCCAGCGGAGAGGATCTGAGGTTCAACTGGTTTGGGCTGCGGTGTGAGGCTGCCGTCGCCATAAAATAACAGGGGTGTGGATGAGTAGAGGATGGCACGGCGAGAGGTGGGAGTAGTCTGGGGTGGTGAGGCCTCCACGGCATCACAGGTGTACCGCACGGGAGGGAGGAAGGCGGTGACACGGCCTTGCTGGTAATTTGGAGCAAGAAGACCAAAGGTTGAAGAAGCACTACCACCGTTGGATGGACATCGTACGATCACTGCAGCTAGAATAGTTTATATTGACTAAGTTGACAAAGCCCTTGGTATGCGTCAACTTAGTAGGCCCACAGCTCGGATTTGGCAGAGACAATATGGCCCATTTGCGATTTATAAGAATGTACAACACATTTTTTAATTCTAATGGAATTTACTACAGCCCATTTACAGTCGTTTGTTAAAAGTACAGCCCAACTTGTAGCTAGGACAACGATTAATAATTTCAAACAACCGCTCAAAACAGAATTAAAAAAAATCCCACATTTTGATGGGATCTAAAATATTTTTATCCGAAATTTCTAGTCAGGTCAAATATAATTTTAAAATAAAGTTGTATTACGTTAAAATCCAACGAAATATTGCGCGCACAACAAGTAATGAAATTAGAATTTTCAAATTCCTAAAATAATATATTTTTTAAACTAATTACGCGTTTGGTGCATAGTTACTGCCCAATTATTATAATTACATCCCATTTATTATTTCTTAAAGTCCATTTTCTTGTTAAGCCTAATGCATACCTCCTAGGAAAGTTTGCAGCCTAGCGGGGCGGAGAATCAAGTTGACCCGGATATTGTGTACAACTGTCGGCCCAGTTGCATTGCTGATGTTGAAAAAAAAGGCCTGTGTAGTACAGTACAACCCTAACATGGCTACTCATCCCACATTCAGCGATGCCGGAAAGGCCCAAACAAGGCTTCTGTACAACTTTTTGAAGTCACTGAGCTCAACTAATAAGTTAAGAAAAAAGTTAGATTACAGTGGAACCTAATTAAAAGTTGTCACGAACAAATATATAATTCAACGGGTCCCACTTGTGCGTGTGTGTGCGTGTGTGTGTGCGTGTGTGTGTGTGTGTGTGAGAGAGAGAGAGAGAGATAGAGAGAGACCCATCGGTCGATGCTCATAAATACATCTTTCAGCCATATGCATTGCTGATGCTCAGTAAAAACGTATATAGTTGACACAATCATATAGAACATCATAGCACACTGAACTTGCATACAAAAATTTCACGCAGGCGGCACAATCAGGATGGAAGTAGTGGATCTCTACGGGTAGCGCTATGTTGAAACCAACAAAGTCGTACATAACTGTTCATCGTCTTTATCAATGACGGGGAAATATCTTGAATGCTGTGCAAAGAAAACAGACAGACAACACAATAAGTTCTGCTAGCACATTAAGTTGATGTACAACCCTTTCTAAAAAAAGTTCAGGTACAAAATTAGAACAGGTCACAATCAAATGTATTGGCATATCAGTGCTTCACACCCATAGCTCGGATTTAACTAGTATCTGACAAGATTCAGTTGTTACCTCAAATTAGAGCACATCCAGGCAGCCAGCCCTGCCTCTTCTCCCAAAGAAGCAGTGGCCTCCATTGCGTGATGGAGTAGGCCCTGTGCCATCCATCGTTCCGAGCAACACGGGGAAAGTCTGACGTTGACTCCTGTAATGGACGTCGTCAACGAACCCTGGCACCAGCGACGGCTGTGACGCCTGGGTAATCAAGCTACAGTAAACCTTTGGTAATGATGCCACGTCACCTCGATTATTGTTGATAATCTCGCGTTAGTTCAGAACCGAGCCAAATTCATATTTGAATTAAAGTCAAAACAATTAAAGTTTTCAAAAGTCAAAACTAAATTGTTCCTAATGTGGCAAATAATCCATAATAAATGTTGGTGAAGAAATCATCTTTTAATAAAATAATTAAATGCACTAAATAAACTAATATAGCGATAAAACAATTATCTAAAATGCTTTTAAAATAATAAGCAAATGCAAAATACTTTATTTAAAGTGCCAAAATATTTGGGGCTGTGACCTATTTAATAACACCAAATTAGTTGTCGCTTTTAGATTTTATAAAACTAAAATAAAAGAAAACAGAAAAGTAATAGAATAAAAAAAGAAAACAGAACAAAAAAGGGAAAAGAACCCCCCCCCCCCGCTGGGCCTCGGCCCAGCTGGCCACTGGGCAAGCCAGGCCGGCCCAGCCGGCGCCCCCATAACACCCGAAACCCTAGCCCGACCGCACTACCCCACTCCTCCCGTTCGATCCCATCCTCCCTCCTCGCGCCGCCAGGAGGAGACACAGAGAGGAGCGAGAACCCCCGCAGTCCCCCGCACGCGCCCTTGCCTTGGGCCACGTCGCCGGCGCTCGGCGCCCTCCCTCCCCTATGGCCGCGCTCCCCGCCCGCGTTGGCCGCACCGGCTCGCTGGCAACCGCCCATCGCCGCCTCTCCACGTCCAAGAGCTCTCCAGGGATCATCTTCATCGACCGCAACCACCGGACCTAGCCGGGACGCCGCACCGTCGTCGCCTTCTTCGTTTCTCCCCGACTGGATCCGCCATGGCTGACCGGCGATCTGCATCGCCCTGAACCGCTCCGGCTCCCGAGTCCCCCACGAGCTTCAATGTGAGCTCCCACCTGCTTCCCCTCTCTCCCGCGTGAATCAAACACAGTGGCATCGTCCCCTGCGAGCCCCAAAGCTGTCCTCCGCCATGGCCGATGAATGCATCGCTGCCGTGCTCCCCGTTGCGTTCCGTTGGTGTGCGCGAGCTCTAGGAGCTGTACAGATGTTGCCTGACCCTTTTCCTACCTCATTCTCCTCTGGTTTCACCGGATCCGTCGAGCTCTTGTTCGGCTGCCGCTAGACCTCGTCGCCGGCGTCCATCCCGGCACCTCCAGCACCAACCACTAGCCCTACTCGATGCGCGCCAACACGCTCGTCCTACTGATGCTCGTGGGTGACCAAATGGTCGCCAGAACGCAACTCCGGTGGGCCTCCGCCGTGTACTGTGGCTGCCGGCGGCTAAACGCCGATGCGCTAGCGTGGCACCATTAACTCAGCTCCTAATGGCGCCCTGTGTCCCTGACCAACGGGACCCACACCTAATTAATCATGGGCATAATTAACAGACTAGTTAAAGTAATCCTGATAGCCACCGACGGGCCATGCTACTGCAACGATTAGGTTTAACTCTAATAAAAATTGTTAGCAATTTGACCCACTGACCACTAGGCCCCACCCTGACTAATTAAGTTAATTAGTTTAAATAAATATTTTAATATTGCCACTGTCTATGACATTTGGCCCCACCTTGACTGGTTTGACCAGTTAAAGTGCTGACTGTGTATCACCTAACCAATAACAGATGGCCCCCACCTGCACTGTTCACTGCTGACCTGGTCCACTTTGACTGCTGAGTCAACAGTTGACTGGACCCACCAATCAGTCTCTGACTGGGTGTAATACTGGGTGCACTTAACCAAATAGCTATTTAATATTTCGAATTTAATTAAATATAGTAATGTCAGAAATTGATTAAAACTTTGAAAATTAATATTAAATAAACCGTAGCTCAGATGAAAATGCTTTTTACATGAAAGTTGCTCAGAACGACTAGACGAATCCGGTTACGCAGCCCGTTCGCCCGCCACACATTCCTAGCATAGCAAACACACAACTTTCCCCCTCCGGCTCATCTGTCCGAAAACGCGAAACACCGGGGATACTTTCCCGGATGTTTCCCCCCCTTCACCGGTATCACCTACTACCGCATTAGGGCACACCAAACACCGTGTATTGTCTTGTTACGCTTTGTGATGCTTTGATTGCTCTATTATTTATTGTGTTCCCTCTCCGTTACTTCTTTCCGATAGACCTCGAGGCTATGGCGACCCCGTTCTACTACTACGGTGTTGGCCCTCGTCCTTCTTGCCAAAGCAACCAGCAAGCCCCTTGATCACCAGATATCGCCTATTCTACTCTATACCGCTTGCATTAGAGTAGTGTAGCATGTTCTTGCTACATTATACCTATCCCGATGCATAGTCCGTCCTTGTTACTACCGTTGTTACCTTTACCGTAATCCTACATGCTTAGTATAGGATGCTAGTATTTCATCTGTGGCCCTACATTCTTATCCGTCTCATTGCTATACTATTGGGCCGAGATCACTCGGGAGGTGATCTCGGGTATATACTATATACTTTATACATGATACATGTGGAGACTAAAATTAAGATTCATTTGGTGGAGCACCCATGAGTGGATCTTTGTGGCGGAGCTGACAGGCGAGTTGAGACCGCCTAGGAGAGAGGTGGGCTCGCCTGTTCGGCATTCGCGAATACTTAACACGCTTAACGAGATCTTGGTATTTGATCTCGAGTCTAGCTACGCCTATACGCACTAACCAACTACGTGGGAAAGATATGGGCACCGGCCGTGGTATCACCGGCACTTCGTGACGTCGGCCCGGCGACGCCGGATTGGACCGGAATGCAACTAGGCTAGGTCGCTTCGGCCGCCCATTAACGGCGGTGTGTGCTTTCGAGGCGATGGGCCTGCACTCGGCGCTTAGGTTTGGACCGGCGTCCGGCCTCTCTGCTGAGCCTAGGTGGGTCATGACGTGTTGATGTTCACACGGGCATGACCCAGGAAAGTGTGTCCGGCCAAATGGGATCAAGCGTGTTGGGTTATGTGGTGCACCCCTACAGGGAAGTTAATCTATTGGAATAGGATTATGCTATGTGATGCTACTTGGAGGACTTCAGTCTACTCTCTGCAACAAGCTGCAAGGCGGAGGCTGCCAGAAGCGTAGTCTTCGACAGGATTAGCTATCCCCCTCTAATTCTGGCATTCTGCAGATTCGATCCTTGATATGGCCCTTTACACATATATCCATGCATATGTAGTGTAGCTCCTTGCTTGCAGTACTTTGGATGAGTACTCACGGTTGCCTTGTCCCCTTTTCCCCTATCTCTACTCGATTGCTGCGACTGCACGATGGAGCCTGTGAGCGACGCCACCGTCGATGGCGACTACTACACCGGAGGCGCCTACTACTACGTGCGGCCCGGCGGCGGCGACCAGAGTAGTTAGGAGGATCGAGCGGGAGGCCTGCGCCTCTTCGATCTGTATCCCGGTTTGTGCTAGCCATCTTATGGCACCTTGTTTAACTTATGTACTGTACTCGAGATATTGTTGCTTCTCTTGACTCGTCTATGATCGTAAAGCACTTGTATTCCAGCCCTCGAGGCCCCGGCTTGTATTATGATGCTTGTATGACTTATTTATGTTTTAGAGTTGTGTTGTGATATCTTCCCGTGAGTCCCTGATCTTGATCGTACACATTTGCGTGCATGATTAGTGTACGGTTAAATCAGGGGCGTCACAGCGGCGGCAGGACTTCGATTGATGGATTGACCACTTCTTTGACATGGACGAACACTCGATACAGGTACATCCCTAACGTGGTCCGCGGCGGCCTTGGTGGCGACAAATAGTACAACCCCGGTTCCTGCACCGGTATCTCAACACCAATCACCTTCGGTATGGTGGACGGCTTCTTCATCCATGCCATAACCATCAGAGCCCGGTATGCGGAGGAGCAAACATACTTACGAGCTCACCTCCAAGGTCGTTGATAAGCTCGTTCATGGACTCATTTGTTCCAAGCACGCCGAGGCATGCCGTGGAAGGTAAGCTTTGTTAAAACTCAAGCTCGAGAGGGCACCGAGCCCCATCTGGGTGCCACCGATCGAAGCTCACCAATGAGCCATCGCAACAAACGCCGGAAGATTCAAACACACGATTGCGATCGAAAGTTGTCTGGAACTCGACGAAGAAATCAGCCGGTGGCGCATGGACTTCGACGAGCAAGTCACTTATTTGGATGCCGTGCGCAATGCCAAGAGCTTTGACAAGGTCGTTTGGCGAGACGGAGGCCGGTGCGTCGTTGATGGTTACCATCGGCACTTTGCAAAGAACCGGTCGTCAAGCACCGCTTGCCACCGCCGAGCGACAACACGCAATGATCAAGGCGGGGCGGACCTCGGGATCTCCGGCTCGGAGATCCGCGTTAACCGGCGACATGATAGTGCGCTTGAGCAGGGGAGTACAGGGAGGGGATTTGGGGGAACTGGAGTAGGAATCGAGATTCCAGAGGTGGGGGAGGGGCGAGAGACTGGGGATGAAAAGGTAACATGAATTTTGAGCACGCGCCAGTATGCTCTCGGTGCGCAAGCGCACGAAAACACCAGTGGCGCCCACATGTCGGCCAAAGAGTCCTTATTCTTTCTTTTTTGGAGAGCCCGACCTTTTTTTTCAGGATCTTTTGAGAGCCCGGCCTGAGAGTCATAATTGACCTGTTTGGCATCGCGTTACTACTCGGCCCATATTCAACACCTCACTGGCCCAAACAAGTGTACATGATCGAAAAGACACTGAGCTCAAATTATATAACTTGAAAAAAGAAGATATACTCTGAACACTGGAGAATGGTGATGCCCTCATTTAGCCCACCAGTAGTTCGAGACAATAAACAGTTCGAAACAACAATATATACAACATTCAAACACTGACTAGTGACTACTACTGATAGTTCATAAGAAGTCTTGCTACACCACCAAAACGCAAGACATGATAGTTCATAAGAAGTCTTGCTACACCACCAAAACGCACCCATCTGCAGCGCTCAGACTCTCGTGATCCGCATTTAGAATGACATTCTAAACAGAAGCAACTATTACATAGTAAGAGTGACTTAGACGAGGATGACCAAATGACAAGGAATATGCATAACAAAAGAAAGAACTACCCATCCAGAACCAGCAACAAAGACAACAAAGTCATTCGAAGAGATGATCCAACACCATCATAATTTGCAGCCCGCTTGACGACCGTGATCCGGAGACACCCGATTACTCCACCCTTTCGATGCAACAGCCCAATTACCTATCGACCTGAAGGCTTGAACCACATCACTGCCTGTCGTAATTGAGACATCCAAGGATCAAGGTTAATCCGGATGCCTTTGTCATTCTCACCTTCTTTTGGGCGCAGGCTGTATCGTTGACAATCAGGGGAGTTTGCTCCCGAACTCCTAGGGCTCGCCATGTAGACACATTTTTCCATAGCAAACAGAGCCTCTCTACCATCAAGGTCCTTGCCAACGGTGATCTCCTGGTTAATCGGATAATTGTGTCCGAGAAACAGAGAGTGTGAACCAAGGCCGTTTACCCGCCTCCAACTAAAAAATCCTAAAGGCCCCAACAAGCTGGTATCCTGCTCATAGACGTAACAGCCACTGTCCGGATACTCATGTATTACACGATGCTTGTATACAGTGGGGTTTTTGCAATATAACTTTTCCGGCTCATGTGTCCGAATGATCATCAGTCTTTTGCCGTCGTCTGATCGAGCGAAGAACCAGTTTTTGACAAAGGTGGTGTGATTACAAAGGGCAGTAACTGTAGGGACATTGCATCATATCAAAAAGGACATGCATTGTTAATGTAAGATCAGCATTGTTCAGAGTATGAGTAGGATAATGCAAGAAACAACATTGATATGTCCTTGTTGGGCTGGGAGGAAAATACAGGAAATGTATACCGGGTTCAAAAATATAGAAGTGCCATGCATGGTTATACTCATGTTATCTACGCAATCGATTCTTCACAGAAACTACCATGTCATGCATGTTATGTAATCATGTTCTGTCCTCACAAACAAATTCTTCAAGGTAACTAATAGACCATGCATTGTTATATACTCGTGTTACGTGGGCAAATTTTTTGTGAGGATATTATTCTAGCCATTGATTCTTTGAAGGGCGAATATAGGTATGTACACATGGTAAGCATTGCAAGATTTCACTACTTCCAAATATAGAGTTCTCCATATGCACATTTACTTCCCTAATGTATGGTTAGATGAAACCAACAATGTGGTGCATGTTTCTACATCATGCAAATGAGGAAACTAACATGGCCATTGATACACACTCATATTTAGTAGTAGTATATAGATTACTGTAAAATAAGGATAATATCCATATATTCCTAACCGTTTGATTATTCAGGGTACAAATTGGCTATAATGACATGGTCACAATCGCATGAATTAACTCATTCCAAATATAGCTGATTTACGGCGTCTCTAATACACTGCCATAGTTCTACTCAAATTCTGCTCAAACATGGATATGCCAATCATCACAAAAAGTTCAAACAGTGTCATGGCGTCATCATTAACATGAGATGGAAACAACTTACACGCGCCGTCCAGGCAATACGTGGTGCCATCTGCTTTGTCGATTGCGTAGATGATGCCATTGTGTTCAATAGCATCACAGAAGTGTGTATCAGCTTTGACGATGATGCACTGCGAGCTGAGTTGTCTCCAGCTAAAGAAGGCACCGACGTAAAGATAGGTGAGTCCACGGTCGAACAAGGCAATTAGCTTGAAGTCTGTGTAATTCGCATGTCGTGTGGGTACTTGGCAGATTACAATCTTCTGCAAAACAAGGTCCGTCCAACTGACGTGGTAATCTAGATGACTTGGACCGCGATGGTAATACTCTATATAATCCAACGGAGGAAGGATAATCTCATGGGAAGTCTAGAAGTTCACAAGCACCAACTTTTTACCGTCTTCTCTGAAGGCAGCCATCCAGTGGGAGTTTATGCCAACCCAGTACATACCTGCGAAGAAGTTTTGGGCGATGTTGATCGGATCGAAGTCGAGGGAAATGATGTACGATGACCCACTACATATCTGCAAAGAAGTTTCGGCTAATGGAGATAGGATTGAAGTCGATGGGCATCATGTACGCCTCCGTATCATGGTGAGCCAATCTCGCAAGACCATATAGCAGCAAGCAGGGTGTCTTGAAAGCTTAGGCCTCGCTTCAACGATGGCCGTGTGCATGTCCCTCGAGCATGCAGCCAGCCGCAGGGCGCTCAACATATCCATACACGAACAACAGAGGTCGAGGATGTCACTGGGGAGATTGCTCCAATCGTGGCTCATATGGATGCTGCGCGGTTCGCATTCGACCATGGTGGAGTTTGGAAGGAGGGGGGGGGGGGGTTTGGGGGCTTGATTTACGGGGGAGAAGGCTGTCAGTGCTGGAGCGGCTAGCGAGGGAATAGTGGTATTGTGGGAGGCGAGCGAGGCGATGGTACACGGGGGCACAATGAGATGGAGACGGAGACGGAGAAGGAGATGGAGATGGAAGTGGTGCTATGGGAGGGGAGAGGGAGACGAGGCGAGGCGCCAATGTGTTGTACATCGGTGGTGACAGCACTACTAGGAAAAGGGCTATAGATAGGACTGATTCTAATGGCGCAACAGGTAAGTAGTGCGCCACTACTATATACTAATGGCGCACCGGTTGCTCGTGCGCCATTAGTGTGGAAGACACTAATGGCGCACCGTGCTCACGGTGCGCCACTACTATTGATTTTTTTCCCATTTTTCCATACAATCTAATGGCGCATGGATGGCAAAGTGCGCCATTACTAGTTAGAACTAGTAATGGCGCACGACCAAGATAGTGCGCCATCAGTATATAATTTTTTTTTTCACTTTTTTGCAAACATACTAATGGCGCCCTATGCCAAAGTGCGCCATTAGTAGTTTAAACTACTAATGGCGCCTTTGTGCCATGGTGCGCCATTATCATAAAAATTATTTTTTTTTACTTTTTGCAAAACTACTAATGGCGCATGTCTACTGTGGTGCGCCATTAGTATGTTGGGTTACTAATGGCGCATGGCTTAGTGGTGCGCCATTAGTAACTGGGACCAACTAGATATTTTTGGACAGCCACACCTACTCACTCACTTTCCCCACTTCATTCCCCCACCTCCTTCTCTAAGCTTGTCGGCTGCCTCCTCCTCCTCACCTCATTTGCACCATAGATTCATCAAAATTAAGTGGTGAAATTACCTTTTTTGATAGGTAAGTAAGGGAAAGCTATCTTCATGTTGTAGATCTACTTTTTTCTCCCTAGCTCGCTCCAACAACATGCACATGCACTTTTTGTGGCCTAGCTAGATCAATGTATGTTTGTGGTGTTGCTTGTGTTTGTGGTGTTGCATATATGTTTGTGTTTGCAGGTACCGGTATTTGAAATGCGATAGTTGCCAATATTTTGCCGGAATGTTGATTCATTTCCGTTTCGGCGAGAATTTTGGCACTATGCATTCTTTTTGGTCCTATTTTTAGGGAAGGTCATGCCAATTTTTTCTTGGTTCTAAAATATAGTTTTGCTCTACCCCGCAGGCGACCATGGTCCGCATGATGACCGAAGGCATCGTGAATAGGTTTTTGAGCTCTGCGAAGGCCGAGATGCTCCAAAAGAACGAGATGGAGATAAGATGTCCGTGTCGAAGATGCAAGCTGAAGAGCCTTATTGCGGACCCGGATTCCGGGCAGGTGCGGGACCACCTACTCTTGCGTGGTTTCATGGATGGCTATCGGTGGCAAGGTGATGAAGATGACTATGAAGTCGTCCATGGGGGCCGGCAAGAAATGAGGAAGGGCAACAAGACAACCACCATGGCGAGGGCGGGCGAGAAGACGAAGAATCTCCAGGACATGATCACGACGGTGATGATGTACACAATCATCATGTAGAATATGTCGTACATGATGATGAGGAAAATGCCGGAGCAGACGACGATGGAGGCTGGGTGCAGGACCCTCATATTCAAGAGCTGCCGCATGGCAGACGGATAACGCAAGAGCTGCCGCCCGAGAGAAAGCCAAGCTGGATCAACTGGAGATAGACGCGGTTACTCCATTGTATGAAGGATGCAGGCCCGAGGATACCCGCCTAAAAGTAACGCTCATGGCTCTGGAGATGAAGGTAAAACACAAAATGCCGACGCATGCTTCGACGAGAACATGTCATTCTGGCACGAACGTTTTCCCAAGGGGAACAAGTGCCCGACCAGTTTCGAGGAGGCGAAGAAAATCGTGTGTCCTTTGGATTTATCGCACGTGAAATACCATGTGTGCATGAACAATTGCATCATTTATCGGGACGAGCACGCGGAGTCTACCATGTGTCCGGTGTGCGGCGTCACTCAATACAAGAAGAGGAAGAAAGCTCCTCGAAAATCGGTGTGGTACTTTCCGATCACTCCTAGTCTGTAGCGGTATTTCGCGGACCCTAAGGTAGCAAAGCTCCTGCGTTGGCACACGGATAGGGAGGAGAAGAAGCGGGAAGATGATGGAAATGATCCGGAGATAAATAAAAAAGACAAGATGCTGAGTCACCCTAAGGATGCGAGCCAGTGGCAAGCGTTGAACTTCGAATACCCAGAATTTGGGAAGGATCCAAGGAACATCGTCCGGGCGCGAGCACCGATGGAGTCAATCCGTTTGGCAGCCAGAGAAGCACACATAGCACCTTTTGGCTGTGTTTGTGTGGATGTACAACCTTCACCCCGGGTCGTGCATGAAGAGGAAGTACATTCACATGAGTATGCTAATTGAAGGGCGAAACAACCAGGAACAACATCAATCTATATCTGGGGCTCTTTGAAGGAGGAGCTAGACACGCTGTGGAAAATGCCACCAATACGTGGACGCTGCAGAGAAAGAATATTTCCCTATGAGAGCCGGATTGCTCACGACGGTGCACGACTATCTCGGTTACGGATATGTCGAAGGCAGGTAGTCCACGGATTTTACGGATGCGTAAGGTGCATGGATGACACAACGTATCGCCATGACTAGATAGAGATCCGGGTCTTGAAAACCGTGTTCATGGGACATCGAAGGTGGCTTGCGACGATGACCCGTGGAGGAAACGCAAGGATCTGTTCGATGGTGAAACTGAACCCGAAAACGTCCGTACGAGGAGCGGCGAGGAAATAGACGAGCTGTTGAAAAATAGGAAAGACTGCCCAGCCGGAAAAAGGCGCCAGAGCCGGGAAAGCGAAAGCGCCAGAGCCGCTTGAAGGTATGGAAAACGAGGTGCATTTTCTGGGACTTTCCGTACTGGAAGATCCATCGTGTGCCTCACAGCCTTGATGTCATGCATATCACGAAGAACGTGTGCGAGAGTCTACTTGGTACCCTGCTCAACATGCCAGAGAGGACCAAAGATGGGCCGAAAGAAAGGGCAGACTTGAAATCAATGGGCATCGAGGCGGAGCTTCACGCTAATGATGATGATGATGATGATGATGATGATGATGATGATGATGATGATGATGATGAGTGACGGGGACACGTAAAGTCGTCGCAAAGGCAAAAAGGCCAAGAAGACCGGAAATGACTACCCTCCCGCGTGCTTCACTCTAAGTCGGGGAGGAGATCGAGCAGTTTTTCACCTGCCTCCTAGGAGTAAAACTTCCTTCTGATTCTGTGGGGGAAGATAAGCAGATACCTAGACCTAGCGAAGCGAAGTTCAGCGGGATGAAGTCTCACGGTATCACGTCTTGATGACGCAGAGATACTTCGGTTGCAATCCATTGGGATCATGGACGCGACGTCCGTGAAACACTATTTGGCCTATGCATCTTTTTCGACGTCATCTCTCTGAAGTCGATTGGCGTGAGGCAACTCGAAGGCTACGAGGAAGAGATCGTGGTGATACTATGCGAGCTTGAGATGTACTTCCGCCCGCATTCTTGACGTTATGGTGCATCTGCTGGTCCATATCGTGGAGGATATCATCCAACTCGGGCCGACGTTCCTGCATGGCATGATGCCGTTCGAAAGGATGAATGGTGTCATCAAAGGATACGTTCGGAACATGTCACGTCCAGAGGGAAGTATAGCCAGGGCTTTTCGATCAAGAGTGCATCTCCTCTTGCACGAATTATCTAGGCATCGAGAACCCGTTGGTCCGCCCGTCAACAGCACCTCGGCAGGCTCATTGGATGGGGTCACCGTGAGGGTCACCGCGAAATGCATGTCGACTACGAGGGTCGACTTCGCCGACTTTGAAAGAGCGAACCTAGTCGGCGCTACAACACATAGACGTGGTCGATCCTTGGGTGGTAGAGCACAAAACCTTTATTGAGAAGACGTGCAATGACCGAGGCCAACAGAGGACGGACGGAGATATACTCAAAGAGCACAACTCATGTTTCACGCGTTGGTTCAAGCGAAGCTTACGCATTACCCTTTACATGAGGATTCTTCCGCGGAAGAACAACTCATATTCGCCTTGTCACAGGGCGCCGAGCACAACCTGATGACCTATGAGGCGTACGATGTCAACGGCTACACATTCTACACCGAGGACAAGGACATGAAGAGCGACGGTTATCAGAACTCCGGGGTAACGATGGAATCCTACACCGGCAACGACAAGGACAGATACTACAGAAGGATCGAGGAGATCTAGGAGCTGAGCTACGCTGGAGAGAAGGTCCCGATGTTCCGTGTCAGATGGGCCAAGAGCATCCTAAAAGAAGACCGGTATTTCACCACCATGGTTATACCCGAAGCCAAATCCAAGACCGCGGGCGCAAACGTCACCACGAAAAATGAGCCATGGGTACTGGCTTCCCAAGTGGACCAATGCTTCTTCATTACCGACCCGTCAAAGCCCAGTCGTGTTGTCGTGAGGAGAGGCAAAAGGAAGATCATCGGAATGGATGGAGTAGCCAATGAGCAAGACTTGACAAATCTGGCGACCAAGATTGAACATGACGACAATGATGAAGTAGCAGCACACACCACAAGAAGAAGCAGGACCACCCTACCTAAAGGACGTCCAGTTCCACGGAAGAACTCCATTTGCGAAAAAGAAGGGCAAGAAGATTGTGAGCAGATAGCTAGCTAAGATCGATTGTATTTAAATCGTAGTCTTCATTTCTCGATTGTATTTCATAGGCACTTTTTGATATCATGAATATTTTTAAATTTCATGGGCACTTTTTGAATTCATGAGGGCACTTGATCTCGATCCTCCATCTCGATCTCGATTCCCCTCCATCTCGATCTCGATCCCCCTCCATCTCGATCCCACCATCATGAGGACATTTTTAAATTATTACTGTTTTTATAAAAAATATTACTGTTATGATTTAAACAAGTTTGAACATATTTAAACACAAATAAATATCAAACAACATTTAAAATGCATAAAAAAAATATTGGGGAGCCTGGGAATCGAACCCAGGACCTGCTGGTGTGTGTGCTGCGTGCTGACCACTCGAGCTAGTGGGCGGGTTTTGATGTAGATAGGGTTAGGTGGTATATAACCTGACAAGTCGGGCTAGATTAAAACAAAATTCTAATGGCGCACCGAGGGGAGGTGCGCCATTAGAATAGTCGTACTTATGGCGCACGAGGGGGTGGTGCGCCATTAGAACCCTCCCCCCACTCCACCTACTACCCTCGCCTTGTGTCCTCCCTCCCTCCTGCAGATTCCTCGATCGACCCCAACCAGTATCTGCCGCCCGCGCCGCCTCCGTCACTTGCAGCCGCCCACGCGCCCCGCCGCCTCCCTCTCCTTCCTCCCCTCGAGCACCGCCTCCCCGAGCACCGCCTCCCATGAGCGCCGCCCCTCCGTCCCCTCCGTCCCCTCCGTCGCCTTGCCGCCCCTAGGGTTCCGGCTCCAAGGTGGGTGGCAAGCTCGACACGCCGCCTCCTCCTCGACGCGCCGCCTCCTCCTCGACGTGCCGCCTCCTCCTCGATGCCGGCGCCCTCCTACGGCAGCCTGCCGTTATCCCACAGGTGATTCCTCACCTCTCCCCCTTCCCCTCCTCCCCCCTAGGCTACCTCCCGCCAGTACCACAACCCGCAGCCCCCGTGTTGTCGGGGGAGCAAATTTGAGTGTCCTCTCCTGAGCCTCTCTTCAACAGTTTTTGCTGCTTTGTTTGGTTACGAAGATGAGTAGCAAGTATAGTAGGAAGATGATGCATAGTAGGAAGATGATGCATAGTATTGATGAATTTTTTCTTATGAAACTGAAATTATTAACTCTCTCTCGTAATTTGTAAGACATCCAGTAATTTTCCTAAGTAATTGAGAAGAATTTTATACCGTAACATAATAAGAACCCTAATTAGTACAGTTTCGTTAGCACCTTTGGTAAGATATAACTTACAACTTTACAAGTATCTCTAGTCAAGTCTCGATATTGCTTTTGCTTATATGCGGTCAATTTGTCAACTTGATAACTAGTAGATCGATAGTTTATATATTGTCACATTGACTAGGTTTCATACAAAAAATCCAGGTTACATAAATTTGTAATTTTATATGGCAATATTATATAGTGGTGAAAGGCTCATTTCTGTCGACTAATGCTATGCAATGTTATAAAATGGCTAACAGCCACACATGTGAATCTGTTCTTGATACACCTTTTCCTTTTCTTAGAATCATCATATACATCTGCATATTTCAGGTTTCCAAGGAGGTAAAGGAATTGAAGTTCGCATAAAGGCAAGAAAGACAACACCTCCAAGGTGAGAAATATGTTCAATTAGGTACATTTAGCATCATGTAAGAAAATGGCCATAATGTGCCCTGATAATGATGTATTTTGTCATAAAAATATATAGTGGACTGCCATGATAATGACATGGTCCTGTGTTTGCAAGCAGTCATAATCTTCAGTTTACTTGACTTTTGAGCCTGCTAGTAGTTTACTTCCATGAGTTGTTTTATTGTCATGGCACATTTGCAATGGAGTTTTATATATCTTTAGCCACTGTTCATTAACAGCAAGTCAGTTTTGTTTATAGTGATACAATTTTCCTTCCCATTTGGTATCATCATGTTCAGTGTATACAGTTATAACATCATGTGGGTTTTTAAAGTCTGTTTACAGCTCATGTGGGTTTTAACATCATGTGGGTTGGTGAATGTGGATGATTTTTTTATCCTGTGAACTTGAATGTTGCAATGCTGTTTTTTCTTGAGGCTCTTGTCAAAAACTTGAGCAAAGATAGGCCCTTGAGTTTGCTTAATGTCGATTAACTTCCGTTCCGGCAAATTAAGAATTACTATATGTCCTATTTTCAGCAAAGGTCATGCTAAAATTTTCCGTGAATTTTAGCATGACTTTGCTAAAAATAGGACATATGGGTACTTACGACTAATGCATGGGCCGGGTATCTTAGTACTTAGTTAAGTAGGATCAATCGCCTGCCATTCTTGCTGCATTAAACCATAGGTGGCAATAGAGCCAAGTGATTAGGCCCAACTTAGAATTGTCCTTAGCATCGATAAACCCTAGATGATAAACCCAACATAGGTGGCAATAGAGCCAAGTGATTAGTGCCAAGTGATTAGGCCCAACCTAGGGTGCCTCGGCATCGATAAACCCTAAATGATGAAAACTTAACTTGGCTGCCCCGGATGCCTCGGTGTCGATGAGAACCTAAATGATGTATGCTTAGGCTTTTAGGGTGCCTCGGCCGACAAACCCTAAATGATGAAAGCTTAGGCTTTTAGGGTGCCTCGGTGTCGACAAACCCTAAATGATGAGACCATGATCTTGTTCCTTGAGAATAACCAACTTTTTGACCAAACTTTTTTCCTATTTAGAGCGAAACATGGCCCACAACGATGAGGCCGATGGTTGGCGGCAAGCAATTGAGGAGCTGTCCCAGAGATAGAGGAACAACCTCACCGCTATGAGGACGCCCGGAAGACACCGATCCTGATTACACAACCCGTAGTGGCGTCGGGGATGACACCACTGATGGTGCCGCCGAGGATGCCACCACTGATGATGGCGGCGCACACACAGATGGCAGCCAATCGAAGAAGCAAAGGAAGGACCGGCGTCCGAATGCGCTCCGCACCGTCAAGGAGGAATTCACTCAAGTGGACTCCGACGGGAATCCAACGGAGCCCAAACATATAGTCAAGGGGTACTCGGTTCAGCTCGGGTGCATTCTCCGGAGCACCGTCTCGATCAACACCGAGAACCTTAGGCATAAGGACCGAGGGAATTTGCGCAACCTCCTCTTCACGAAGCTGCACGAACGATACAAGTTCCCCGCTGAATTTGAAAACACATGCCTCTCAGGGAATAAAGTGAACAGTGCCGCCCTCACGAAGATGAGGACGGCCCTGTCTACTTGGAGAAGCGCAGTGAAGAAAATGATTGATAAAGGTGATAGTTATGAGAAGATCAAGGCGAAATATCCTTTGATGAGCGAAGATGAGTACAAGGAGTTCAAGATCAAGTGCTCGACTAGTGCAACCTCCGAATCAAGTCAGTGGGGGAAAGAAATGCGGGAGTTGAACTTAGGGGAACACAAACTCGGTCCCGGCGGTTACAGAGTGGCGGAGCCTATATGGGACAAGGAGGACGCGGAGCGTGCCGAGCAAGGCCTACCGCCCGCTTCGAGAAATACAGCGGTAACAAGCAGACCAGGAACTATGTCAGGGCCGGTACAAGGAGGACCCGGTAACAAAGGAGCTTACCACGGATCCGAAGACCAGGCGCTTGAGCTTGTTCAGTAAGGAATACACCCAGCGTAATTAGCTCCATATGGTTGCACTCTAACTAATCCCCAATATTTCTAAATGGTTCACGTTCCTTTCGCAGAAACCGAAAGCGATGGCTGGGGTCGCCGAGCTCCCCTTTCGACAACCCTTTAAATAGGGCGTTGAACATAATGAAAAGCAAGGATAAGCTCACTAAGCCGACGCCACCGGTCGTGGTGGCTGGCAAAGGCTTGTCCACAAAATGGGGTCATACTATACCTGGTGTGCGGAAGGGAAAAAGGCCAGCTCGGAAAGCCGACGCGCGAGGTTGAAGCACTCAAGGCACAAGTGGCACGGATTCGGAGCTTGTCACGAGCAAGTGGAACAACAATCGGGAATGAAGCTCAACGCCATGGTGCCTACGTTGATTCATGGGCCGACGACGTGGATTGCGGGCGCCAATGTGGGCCTCCCGGTTCCAGCTTCACGGCCCGAATTCGCGACAGCGGCAGGCGGCGCCATTGGTGTCTCCGGCGGAGGCGGTATTCGTGTCTCCGGCGCCGGCACGGGCATTGGAGCTTAGTGCACCCGGGTGTACGCCGGCCGACACCTCGCCAGCAAGCTCCCCCTCCGTCAGTTGCATGCCCGCCGTTGGCGGTGCCTCGACATTAGCCGAGCTCGACGGCATCACGGTAACTAAGCCTCTCGGCCGATGACTTCATCTCCTTGCCTTTGACTAGGCATCCCTGACGCCCTGTACATGTTTTCGCAGGGCACCGCCGACGTTCCTTGCACTTCTTACGCACTTCGTGGGCGCCGAAGTTGGTCGATGTCGCCAAGGGCAGAATCGTTCAACCGAGCAACCGCATGTTCCACGGTAATCCGATGCCACCCACAATGTATAGGGTTGAAGTGGTTCGGTGCTGCCAGTTGCGACGATTTGTTACCTCCGGTTCGACCAGCTGGGGCGGCGAAGAAGATGATGACCCTCGCCGCATGCGTAAACTGGTCGCTGCTTTGGCGAAGAGCGGATTCGTTTGGGGCGGGGGACACCACCCCACAGACAAGACCGCCAGTCGTGCCGGCGCCAAGCCATGGCAAGAACGCCGCAACGCTACCGGACCTGCCGGACATCCCTATGTCGGACATCCCTATGGCACAGGATCCGGATAGCCCTATGGCACAGGATCCGGACGACGATGACAACGATGATGGTACATTTACCAAAGTCGATAAGTACTTTGCCGAACATGGGTACGCTGACGAGTTCTGCGGGCCTCTTTCTCAAGAACCCAACCAAGACGACCGCAATCTAGCTGGTACGTCGGAGAAATCCAATTGCAATAGGCGTCGTCTGGCATTCAGTTCTCAGGAGACGCCTCCAGCTCCCGCCTTCACCGAGCCTCAGATAGCTGAGGTGCGAAATACTATTAGCCCCAACACGCTCAAGAAAGCGGTCTGTGAGCAGAACTCGGTCCCATTACAGGAGATCAAGAAGAAGGGACGGAAACGACCGTGCTCAGGACGGGCCACCTTCACCTAAGGATATCTCGAGGAGGGTGCATGTGCCGGGTAGGGCGATGCTACCGCCAAATATGCTGAATGCTGCAACCGGTGCTATGCGGAGTCTGCACGACAGTGTTCTTTCTTTGGAGAAGCGGCGTCTGAGAGAGAATGATGTGGCATACCCAGTTTTCGTGGCCAAGGTGCCAGAGGGCAAGGGCTTTGCGGATGGCGACATCAGGGGTACGATCGTCCTGCGGTTTGATGACCTCTTTGCTATGTTTAACCTTCATCCGCTGCACTACACCTTCGTTCGGCTGTTTTCGCTGAGTATGGAGATGCGGATCATTAGAGACAAGACCGGACATCGTGATAGTCGACCCCTTCTACATGCGTGCCAAGCACTTGAACAGCGCTTAGGGACCGCCAAGTTGCGAAGTTCACACCTCGAAGGCGTCATTCGGCAAACCCAGATAAGGATAACTTCCTTGTGGCTTACTTTCCGAGTAAGTCATCCCTTAACCGCCCGTAACATATGATTTCTTAGATTTTGATCGTTCTTTTTTCTAACATTACGTGTTACGTGCGGTGACACATTGCACACTCATCCTCTTAAGCCCGAAATATTCCATGGCCACGTATTTCGACCCGAACCGTAACTCCAAGATAGACTACACAAATGTCAAGAAAGTTCTTGATGATGTTCTCCCGGCTCCCGATCAAAAAAATGTTCTCCCCGCCACGCCAAATCTGGAGGCACCTTCACGGTGGCAGTTAAATGAAGCACGGCAAGCACATGTTCTCACACAATCTGAAGTTCTGCTGTGTCAAGCAGCCGCTGGCGGTCGAAGGATGCCTACTACGCCCTCCATCACATGCGAGGCGATCGTAAGGACCATCATCAACTTCGCTGCAGATAATCTCAAAGATTGGGCCGCGAGCTTGTCGGCAGTCCAGGATGCGGACCTCAGACAAGATTTCTTTCGCATCCAGTCGGAGTTTGCGGACATCATCCATCAAGATGTCCTTCATACCTCGGGGCAGTTCTTCGTCAGATATCAACCGTCTAACAGTGAGATAGATGAAACGCTACAAATGCAGGGTGACAACGACCGCGATTTCATGACCATCACGACAGACGGCGGCTTCATCCACGCTCCTGTCCGATGAGTCGAGTCGAAAGTAGTGATGTGTAGTTCTGAAACATTGATTAGCTCATGTTGTTATTAAACTTTAATGAATTCGTATGTCTCTTTGGTTTGGACAGTCGTTCAACTTAGATGTAATCGATGCTATTTATTAGTAGGACCATGAATCGTGCTATTAATGTCTTGTGTTTTCTCTTTCGATCCTTTTGTTGCATACTTACATATTGCTTATGTATTGTCTGTTGTTTGGCTTGTGCATAGAGATGCCGTCGTATGTCGTGTACAAGGGTAAGGTTCCCGGAGTCTCTGACGATCGGGATGAGTGTCGGAGACAGGTTCACCGCTTTAGCGGTATGATTACAAAGGGTACACCACTAGGGCGGAGGCCAAATCTAGATATGCCCGCTATCTAGCGGGAGAGAGGAGGGAGCGTTGGAGGAACCGGATGAGGACCAGTTTGATCGCGATGATGCTCATTGTGATGACCACAACTCTCTTTTATGTGATGGTAGTTTAGATGATCAATATCGACTTGTAATGTGAAGATAAACTCGATACTCGCGGTCTTGAGACTTGTAATGTTTTATCTTTGTTCGGTCTTTTGAATTCAGAGACTAATATGATGAATTGTATTCGGAGACTAATCTTCTATTGTATTCGATGAATCTGATGTTGCTGTGTGTTGCTGTCTATATTCTGTCCAATAATATATTTTGTAACCTGTGCAAAAATCAGAAAAGCAAAAAAAAATCTAAATATTCATACTAATGGCGGATCAAGGCAGAGTGCGCCATTAGTATGCCAAAGGATACTAATGGCGCATCAAGGAAGAGTGCGCCATTAGTGTGACAAAGCACATGGTTACATATGCCCCCCGGGAGGCATACTAATGGCGCATGGAGTTACATATTAATGGCGCCTCGCCAGTGCGCCATTAGTATATCAGAATACTAATGGCGCACCAGTGGTGCGCCATTAGTAAAAAATTCTAATGGCGTGCTACTAATGGCGCACCGGTAGTGTGCCATTAGTAGGCCTTTTCCTAGTAGTGAAACAACCTCTTCTCACCGGCAAGTTTGAATTCATAATTGAGCTCTTTAATAGCCCAATATGCTTTACATTCAAGTTCAAGAGGTAAATGACACGCTTTTCCATAAACCATCTTATATGGAGACATACCCATAGGATTTTTGTATGCAGTTCTATAGGCCCATAATGCATCATCAAGTTTTTTGGACCAATTCTTTCTAGATCTATTCACAGTCTTTTGCAAAATTAATGTCAGCTCTCTATTGCTCAACTCTACTTGACCACTAGACTGCGGGTGATAAGGAGATGCAATTCTATGATTGACATCATACTTAGCAAGCATCTTACGGAAAGCACCATGAATAAAATGTGAACCACCATCAGTCATAAGATATCTAGGGACTCCAAACCTCGGAAAAATAACTTCTTTAAGCATTTTAATAGAAGTGTTATGATCAGCACAACTAGTTGGAATAGCTTCTACCCACTTAGTAACGTAATCGACAACAACTAAAATATGTGTATAACAATTGGAGGCAGGAAAAGGTCCCATATAATCAAAGCCCCAAACATCAAACGGTTCAATAACAAGAGAATAATTCGTAGGCATTTCTTGACGTCTACTAATGTTACCTACTCTTTGACATTCATCACAAGATAAGACAAACTCACGGGCATCTTTGAAGAGAGTAGGCCAATAAAAACCAGATTGTAGTGCCTTGTGTGCAGTTCTATCTCCAGCATGGTGTCCTCCATAGGATTCAGAGTGACACTTGCATAGGATATGTTCCTGTTCATGCTCAGGCACACAACGTCTAATAACCCCATCTACTCCTTCTTTATAAAGGTGTGGATCATCCCAAAAGTAATGTCTTAGATCATAAAAGAACTTTTTCTTTTGCTGGTATGTGAAACTAGTCGGTATAAATTTAGGAACAATGTAATTAGCATAATCAGCATACCAAGGAGCAGTATGAGAAGCATTAATGACCGCTAATTGTTCATCAGGAAAGCTATCATCAATAGGCAGTGGGTCATCAAGAACATTCTCTAACCTAGACAAGCTGTCTCAGAACGGGTTCTCAGCTCCCTTCCTATCAGTAATATGCAAATCAAATTCTTGGAGCAAGAGAACCCATCTAATGAGCCTAGGCTTAGCATCTTTCTTTTCCATAAGATATTTAATAGCAACATGATCAATGTGAATAGTAACTTTGGTATCAACAATATAAGGTCTAAACTTATCACATGCAAACACAACTGCTAAGAACTCTTTTTCAGTAGTAGCATAATTTCTCCGGCGGTATCAAGAGTCTTACTAGCATCTTGGATAACATTCAATTTCTTATCAACTCTTTGCCCTAGAACAACACCTACAGCATAATCACTAGCATCACACATAATTTCAGAAGGTAAATTCCAATCAGGTGGCTGAACAATAGGTGCAGTGATCAAAGCTTTCTTAAGTATTTCAAATGCTTCTACGCAATCATCATCAAAGACGAAAGGAATATCTTTTTGCAATAAATTAGTCAGAGGCCTAGAGATTTTAGAAAAGTCCTTAATGAACCTCCTATAAAAACCGGCATGACCAAGGAAACTTCTTATACCTTTTATGTCCTTGGGACATGGCATCTTTCAATAGCATCAACTTTAGCTTTATCAACTTCAATACCTCTCTCGAAATCTTATGCCCCAAGACAATGCCTTCATTAACCATAAAGTGACACTTTTCCCAATTCAGGACGAGACTAGTGTCTTCGAATCTCTGCAAAACTCGATCAAGGTTGCTCAAACAATCATCAAAAGAGGATCCATAAACAGAGAAGTCATCCATGAATACCTCACAAATCTTTTCACAAAAATCAAAGAATATAGCCATCATGCATCTTTGAAAGGTAGCAGGTGCATTACATAAACCAAAAGGCATACGTCTACAAGCAAAAGTACCGAAAGGGCAAGTAAAAGTGGTTTTAGATTAATCCTTCGCTGACACAGGTATTTGAGAGAAACCAGAATAACCATCTAGAAAGCAGAAATGTGTATGTTTGGATAGTATTTCTAGCATTTGATCAATAAAAGGTAAAGGGTAATGATCTTTCTTAGTAGCTTTATTTAACTTACAGAAATCAATTACCATCCTATAACCTGTAATAATTCTTTGCGGGATCAATTCATCTTTATCATTAGGAACAACGGTAATACCTCCCTTTTTAGGAACACAACGGACAGGGCTTACCCACTCACTGTCAGCAATGGGATAAATTATACCTGCCTCAAGGAGCTTTAGTATCTCCTTTCTTACCACTTCTTTCATTTTCGGATTCAGTCGTCGTTGAGGATCTCTAACTGGTTTGGCATCTTTCTCCACTGTAATTTTGTGTTGGCATAATGTGGGACTAATGCCCTTAAGATCATCCAGAGTATATCCAATAGCAGCTCGGTGCTTCTTCAGAGTTTTCAATAATCTTTCTTCTTCTTGCTCTGAAAGGTTAGCACTAATAATAACAGGATATATTTTCTTTTCATCAAGATAAGCATACTTAAGATTATCAGGTAATGGTTTGAGTTCAAACACGGGTCACCCTTGGGTGGAGGGGATCCCCAAGAATTTCAACGGAAGATTATGTTTCAAAGACATGTTCCTATTTAAGGAACACTTC
The DNA here is from genome assembly GCA_021605145.1 of Aegilops bicornis. Taxonomy (NCBI): domain Eukaryota; kingdom Viridiplantae; phylum Streptophyta; class Magnoliopsida; order Poales; family Poaceae; genus Aegilops; species Aegilops bicornis. Next base: position 69,111,547 of record CM038672.1, read on the forward strand.
ATCTATTTCCATTCTTTCCTTCATAAACATATCATTTTCATGGTCTAGCAAATATTGTTCTAACGGATCAGTAGGAGGCACGACAATGGAAGCAAGACCAACAATCTCATCTTACTAGGTGGTTCCCTGTCACGAGGTTGTCTACGAAACTTAGCAAAATTAAACTCATGAGACATACCATCTAAGCCAATGGTGACAGTATCCTTTTCACAATCAATCCTAGCACTAGCTGTATTTAAGAAGGGTCTACCAAAAATAATGGGACAAAAATCATCTTGTGGGAAGCAAAGAACAAGAAAATCAGCAGGGTATTTAACCTTCCCACACAAAACTTCAACATCTCTAATAATCCCAACTGGTTTAATGGTATCCCTATTAGCAAGCTTAATAGTAACATCAATGTCTTGTAATTCAACGGGTGCTATGTCATGCATAATATCTTTATATAAGTCATACGGTATTGCACTTGCACTAGCACCCATATCGCATAAACCATGATAACAATGATCTCCTATTTTAACAGAAATAACAGGCATGCCTACGACAGGTCTATGTATGTTAGTATCTGGTCTAGCAATATTAGTAGTTTCATCACAGAAATAAATAACATGCCCATCTAAATCATTATCCAAGAGATCTTTAACCATAGCAATACTAGGTTAGCCATTGATTTGCTCAGGAGGTGTATAAGTTCTAGTATTACTCTTACGAACAACTGTCGAAGTTTTAGCATGATCCTTTATCCTAACAGGAAATGGGGGTTTCTCAACATAAGTAGTAGGAACAATAGGATCACTATAGGTGATAGTCTTTTCTTCAACTGTAATAGGTGCAACTACTTTCACTTCAACAGGAGGATTATATTTAAACCACTTCTCTTTACGATCAACGTGAGTAGCAAAAGATTCACAGAAAGAAGCTACTATCTCAGAGTCAAGTCCATATTTAGCGCTAAATCAACAAAAAGCATCGGTATCCATAAAAGATTTAACACAATCGAACTTAGGTGTCATACTTGACTCCTTACCATCGTCGGAACCCCAATCTTCAGAGTTGCGTTTAATTCTTTCCAATAAGTCCCATTTGAAATCAATAGTCTTCAGCATATAAGAACCAGCACAGGAAGTATCGATCAGGTTGCGATCATTAAGAGAAAGCCGAGCATAAAAGTTTTGAATAATCATTTCCCATGAGAGCTCATGATTGGGGCATGAATATAACATTGACTTAAGCCTCCCCCAAGCTTGAGCGATGCTTTCTCCTTCGTGAGGCCAAAAATTATATATGTAATTACGATCACGATGAACAAGATGCATAGGATAGAACTTTTGGTGAAATTCCCACTTCAATGGTTTATAATTCCAAGATCTCGTATCATCACATAGCCTGTACCATGTCAATGCATCTCCCTTCAAAGATAAAGGGAAGACATTCCTTTTGACAACATCATCGGGAATACCTGCAAGCTTAAATAATCCACAAACTTCATCCACAAAGATAAGGTGTAAATCGGGATGCAATGTTCCATCTCCTGCAAATGGATTAGCTAGCAGTTTCTCTATCATACCCGAAGGAATCTCAAAGTAAATATTCTCATAAAGTTCAGTAGGTTGAGGAGAAACTCTTTGCTCTTCTAGTCGGGGTGAAGATACCCCGAACAAGCCCCTCAAAGGATTAGTTTCCATAGTGACAAGTAATGTAAAATTTCAGCACACTATATAAATATTTCCTTACCAAGTTCCACTCACCAAAAGCGCTACACTCCCCGGCAATGGCGCCAGAAAAGAGTCTTGATGACCCACAAGTGTAGGGGATCTATCGTAGTCCTTTCGATAAGTAAGAGTGTCGAACCCAACGAGGAGCAAAAGGAAATGATAAAGTGGTTTTCAATAAGGTTTTCTCTGCAAGCACTGAAATTGTAGGTGATAGATAGTTTTGTGATAAGATAAATAGTAACGAGTAACAAGTAAATAAAGTAAATAAAGTGCAGCAAGGTGGCCCAATCCTTTATGTAGCAAAGGATAAGCCTGGACAATTTGTAATAATGAGAAAGGAGCTTCCGAGGACACATGGGAATTATCGTCAAGCTAGTTTTCATCACGCTCATATGATTCGCGTTCGGTACTTTGATAATTTGATATGTGGGTGGAACGGTGCTTGGGTACTGCCCTTACTTGGACAAGCATCCCACTTATGATTGACCCCTATTGCAAGCGTCCGCAACTACAAAAGAAGTATTAAGGTAAACCTAACCACATCATTAAACATATGGATCCAAATCAGCCCCTAACGAAGCAACGCATAAACTAGGGTTTAAGCTTCTGTCACTCTAGCAACCCATCATCTACTTTACTTCCCTATGCCTTCCTCTAGGCCCAAATAATGGTGAAGTGTCATGTAGTCGACATTCACATAACACCACTAGAGGAAAAGACAACATACATCTCATCAAAATATCGAACGAATACCAAATTCACATGACTACTAATAGCAAGACTTCACCCATGTCCTCAGGAACAAACGTAACTACTCACAAACCATATTCATGTGCATAATCAGAGGAGTAATAATATGCATTAAGGATCTGAACATATGATCTTCCACCAAGTAAACCAATTAGTATCAACTACAAGGAGTAATCAACATTACTAGCAACCCACAAGTACCAATTTGTGGTTTTGATACAAGATTGGATACAAGAGATGAACTAGGGTTTTGAGAGGAGATGGTGCTGGTGAAGATGTTGATGGAGATTGACCCTCTCCCGATGAGAGGATCGTTGGTGATGACGTTGGTGATGATTTCCCCCTCCCGGAGGGAAGTGTCCCCGGCAGAACAGCTCTGCCAGAGCCCTAGATTGGTTCCGCCAAGGTTCTGCCTCGTGGTGGCGGAGTTTCGTCCCGTAAGCTTGCCCATGATTTTTTCCAGGGTAAAAGCTCTCATATAGCAGAAGATGGACACCGGGGGCCCACCAGGGGGCCCAGGAGACAGGCGGTGGGCGCGCCCCCACCCTCCTGGACAGGTTGTGGGCCCCCTGGTGTATTTCTTCCGCTCAATAATTCTTATTAATTCCAAAAACAGGTTTCATGGAGTTTCAGGATTTTTGGAGCAGTGCAGAATAGGTTTCCAATGTTTGCTCCTTTTCCAGCCACAATTCCAGCTGCCGGCATTCCCCCTCTTCATGGTAAACCGTGTAAAATAAGAGAGAATAGCCATAAGTATTGAGATATAATATGTAATAACAACCCATAATGCAATAAATATTGATATAAAAGCATGATGCAAAATGGACGTATCAGTAGGCGGGGCAGTTCCGCCTAGTCGGTTCGACTGAAACGCGAAAAGATGAGGGAGTAGGCTGCTGCAAACGTAGGGTTGTGTTATTTGACAGCGAGTTACTGCTAGACAGGTGGGGCCCCATGATTTGACTTGCCATTATCATATTAACTGCGGTGCTACGACCGGCATGAGTCTCCTGATTCCTGACCACGTCCATACAGGTGCCTCTCCCAATGCTCCACCATGTAGTTGAGGCTGGCTCTTGCATGAGGGCCCACTTCTCCACTTTTTCCTTGCCTCTCTTTCCTCCACATATAGTCCACTATTGTAGTACTACTACTTACTTGCTCCTACAGGTGCTAAGCTTGCCACATAGGCATAAACTCTGATGTGGCAAGTTAATCAAGAAGAGAGAGACTAGTTTGGTGACCTAAGGAAGAAACGGTGCTAAGCGCGTGTACCTAGGTGAAAAGACAATTTTGAGTCTATAGCTAATTAAATGAAGCAAACTTAGCAACAAAAAACTAATAAGCACACCATTTCATTAGAAGAGGTCACTCCTTGGCAAATGCAATAAATACTAGTACTCCCTGTGTCCCATAATATAAGAACGTTTTTGGCACTACAGTAGTGTCAAAAACGTTCTTATATTATGACGGAGGGAGTACGAAGAAAGAGATAGAGAGAAGTAAAAAAATACACTTGTAGCCAATCTTATAGCTAACCTTGTTGTAGTATGAGTGACTAAGTGATGACTATGTATGACATGCCAACATCAGATAGCCTAACGCACCGTGTTAAGTCTCCAAGGGCGCGACCGCGCGAGCGACGTGACGGTCGTGGTAGGCGCGACCATGATACGGGATGCTGGCAGCCCTTGGATCTGAGATTAAACAGTCGCATGCTAAGTTGCTGAAAATTTGCAGAATAACCCTCCAGAATAGGATATTCACCCATAGGTCTAGAATCACGCCATGCAACCATTCAATGTCAGATCCAAGGGCTCTCGGAAGCCCGTATCATGGGAGAATGGAAAGCCACTACCCTGCCGTTTGCATGCTGGCAGTTCGCTCCTACTCGTCCCCGCACGTCCTTCAATACTACGGCGGTTCACTCCTAGTCGTCCCATCCTTTCACATTACGGCAGTTCCACTAATCCTAACCCTCCTCCCAAATCCATGGTGTCCCAAATCTCCATGATCGGCGGTGAGTACAAGGTTAGAACCATCACCGGTGATGAGTTCTATGTCATCTACACCCGTTCTTCCGCGACGGTGAAAGGATGCCTTTCGCTTCAGACGCATGTTCAAAAACTCAGATGATGACTGGGTCGCTGGGCTAGATGTTGAGTACACCACAGTCCTGGGACGAGAGAAGGATCTAAAGGACGAAGAGAGGAAGAAGCCTGCCATGATCTAGGTTTGCGTGCATGACTTCTGCTTGGTCTACCACATATGCCATGCCGACGTTGAATTCCTGGATTTTAAGAACTTCCTCGAGAGCAACCTAGTCAAATTCGTTACTGTAGACTTTACGAACGACGAAGAAGTCCTAGGTCGGATAGGCCTCATTGTAGGCAACCCCTTCGACCTCCAGAAGAATCGGCTGCTGCCCTCTCGTAAGCCTTCAATGCTGACCCTGGCAGGAGCCATGGTTCATCCTTCGTACCGTAAACTGGAGAAACCTCCATACACGTTTCATTGTTATGCATGGCAGCAGAATGTACTAGATATAGACCACATCCACTACGCTGCAATGGATGGCTACCTTTGTTTCAATATCTACAAGGGTTGGATGAAGAGCAAGAGCCAAGTGTGCGGTTCAAGCAAAGAAGTATCGACCAAGAGGAAGAGGGACAAGGACGAAGTCGAGGACGTGGACGAGGACTCCGAGTAAGGTGGCAGTGTCGTTGCTCATGGTGGCTCTAATGCAGTGTCTATCGGAGTAGTTGCAATGTTTAATTTCAGGTGTGCTTAGTTTAATTTGAGGGGTGTGTTGTGCTGAGCCCCCAGCAGAACTATGTTATGTTTTTTCTCATTACTTTAACTCTTTAGTACGTACATACTAGTATTTCTTACATTTCATCTTTTAGTTGGTATAGTACTACCACTCATTTCTTCACATTATATACGTACAATATATATGGCCAACATCATATAGACAACAGTTTAGTTGTCAAAGAATTTCGTGGTGCTTAGTTTTGTCAAAGAATTCTGTGGTGCTTAGTTTTATTTGAGGGGTGGGTTGTGCACTTGTCTTGGACACCATTATTGTGACCGGCCTTTTTAATAGTACTATATGCATAATTTGGCATTTAGCGCTCTCTATATGTACCACCTTTTTTTCATTTCAAGTTTTGCTCCATGGCGCAATCCATCGATACTACTACTGTACAAAAGTGGAGTATATACATTTTTTAAAAGGCTAGAGGGCGGGGCAGTTTAGCTTGGTCGGTTTCACGAGAGGCAAGGGCCTTTGTGATTTGACGGCTCATTACTGCTGTCAAATCGAATAGTATTGCGCCGCCCGCTGCATGCCCGGCGCCTCCATTAAACCCCTCCGTTAAACCCGCATGCAAACCGAGAGTCCTACTCCAGCCACACGTCCGTTCATGAGCGGGCCGGAATTAAACGCAACACCGGCCGAGCTCCTCCCATCCGCCCTCAGTTTAAACGAGGCCAGACGCCGGCCAAGCTCCTACCATCCGCCCTCTATTTACAGGAGGCCAGACAGACAGCAGGCACGAATCGCACCCCTCTGCCGCTCCCCCATCTCCTCCTTCACCATTTTCTACACTCTTCTGATGGCATCCGAGGAGCCGTTCTCCGGCATATTACCCGGCTGGGTGGCCCGCCGAGCCCTCCGGATACGGGCGAGGCCGCCGGTGCTTCACCAACCTTGCTTGGCCCGACGGAGCGATTGCCGCTAAGCAGGCACGTGGTTCAGCAACTCGCCGCTCCAGTTCAGCTCGATGAGGAGTGGCGAGTTGCTCCACGCCGGCACGGCGGCGAGCACGCTGGTACGGGCGTCGTCGCTACCACGTCGTACCGCGCCACCAGTGTGTGCGGTGGCCGCGCCTCCCATGTCTGTGGGCGCGCCTCCCGTGCCTGTGGGCGCGCCATGCAGGCAGAGACAGAAGTCGGGTGTGTGGAGAGCGACGAGTCGGTGGCCAGCTTCTCCGTGTCCGCCGCCATCATCGAGGATAAGTAGAACACAGGAGGTCGCCGCCACTTGGGACCCATGAAGGCCACCGCCAAGGCGACGACTGTGCATTCAGGTGGTTTCTTTGCTGCTTCGTCTCTTGCGAGGACCTTCGTCGACCCCGCAAGTGTCTGACGGACATGAGGAAGACAAAGGGATCCGCGGGCGGCCATTTAGATTATGTACTCCCTCTCCAGCTGGCGGGAAATATTTGTTCTAAGAATGGATAAATTGTATGTATCTATAACTAAAATAAGTCTAGATACATCCATTTCTAGGACAAGTATTTCCGGACGGAGGGAGTATTAATTATACCAAGAGAGCCGGATTGGCACCGCTTAGTTCATGTAAATGTAATGAAATCCATCATGTTTATATGAAGATCTGGCTTTTTTATACGAAATCCTTCATGCTTATATGAAATCAGTCAGTGTTTGCACGAATTTCATATGGTTGGTTAGAGTTGTAAAAATGTATGCTGCAGGCGTTTGATGTCATCCTCCGCGGAAGGAAGCGGGAGGAAATTTGCCGGCTGCCGTTGGAGATGCTCTTATGCTAGAAATAATAGAGTGGCATCCAATCCATTGAGTTAATTGCTTGTATGATTGTCCCTCTATAAAAAGTTAATTGCATGTACAGTGTACACGTGACTTGGAGGGTGGCTACAGCTTCGTACAGAAAGTTAAAAAGAAACAAGTCCATCCTTAATCTTGTATTCCAAGTACTCTGTGGGTTCCACTGTCAGTACAGTAGCAAAAGAAGTATATATTAAATAAGTAATATATAATATAAAAATCTAAAGTTAAAAGATAGAATTCGAACTCATGTCATCGCGCTGCGAGCATCCGGTGCTAACCAGCCCAGCACATTTTTCTTGTAGACCATGCTGGAGATATATCTCCATGTCTACTCTTATACTCCATTTGTTCCTAAATATTTGTGTTTTTCAGATTTCAAATGGACTACCACATACATATGTGTATGTAGATATATTTTAGAGTGTAGATTCACTCATTTTGCTCTGTATGTCTTTTCAGGAAGGGGTCAGATTTGTCCTTGATTTATTTATGAGGTATCCAGATGGCACTGCACCGCCAAGAAAAGAGGGTAACATCAAAAATATGGACTACTTTTTTGAGTATGTTGGTAAGGTCCGGTCATAGTCACTTGTTGAAATCTCTAAAGACAAATATTCTCCGTTCGAAATACTTGTCATCAAAATGGATAAAAGGAAATGTATCTAGACGTATTTTAGTTTTAGATACATCTCTTTTTATCCATTTTGATGACAAGTATTTTCAGACGGAGGGAGTATTTAGGAACGGAGGGAGTAGAAAATAGAGTCGGTGATGATGGTGTGCGTGCCATCCTGCAATATAGGCTATCGGATTTATATCTAATGGATAGGAAAGACCTATGGCAATTTTGCAAAACTATACCCACACGCCTCTCCATGTTCGCAAATAAGGCCTTCCCTCGTTCAGCCTATTCTCTCACAAGATAAACTACTCATACAAATGCATCTTGATGTTCCGTGCAACGCACGGGCAGCTAGCTAGTTTCTTTTAAAATAGTTGCTGCGATAATTGGGTTGAAGTGATCTATTTTATGTCTTCCCCGAATGATTTCAGATTCACTAGTAGTAACAAAGAAAAGGTTGCCTTGTTAATTAACAGAAAACAGGGTGAAAACTATCACATGAGGCCGGTAAAAACAAGGCACACTGGGTTCAGCGTCATTGTCACTACAGCTGTGCGCGTGCGAGAAGTCTACATATCGAGGGGGCTACTGAGCGAGGCACCGAGACACAATATTTGAGAGAGAAACCAATTGACAGATTATGATCAAATCGAGCTGTCACCCTTCTCCGGGCATTGTTGGGGGGAGACGATCAAGAGTGTGCTGGTAGGCACAGAGGCACAACTAGTGAGTGTGTGTGTGTGTGTGTGTTTGAAAGAGGAGTAGATAGATTATTATCAAGATCGATGTGCCACCCTACTCCTTCGGTGTCGGGTAGTGTGTGTGTGTGTATGTTTGAGAGAGAAGCCAGTCGATAGATTAGTATCAAGATCGAGGTGTCACCCTACTCCTTCGGTGTTGGGAAGTGTGGGTGTGTGTGTGTGGGGGGGGCAGTGACACTCACATATCTCTACTCTTATAAAAAATAGAGTTGGTGATGATGGTGTTCCTGCCATCCTGCAATATAGGCCATCCGATTTATATCCGACGGATAGGAAGCTAACTATGGCAATTTTGTAAAAAAGATACCCACACCCCTCTCCGCATTTGCAAATAAGGCATTCCCTCGTTCATCCTTTTCTCCCACAAGATAAACTATTCATACAAATGCATCTTGATGTTCCGTGCAACGCATGTACATCTTGATAGTAGGGAGAAGGAGTTTGTGTGACACATATCTAGCTATATTAAGGGATAGGTAGATAGCATTTGTGTGAGGCATACTTAAAGCATCACGAAGATAAACAAACGGTGTGCATGCAAGTGCCGGAAAAAATGAAGCGAGAAACAATGTGCATGTGTGTGTGTGTGTGTGTGTGTGTGTGTGAGAGAGAGAGAGAGAGAGAGAGAGAAATCTCAAAATAAAAGGTGCTCTGTTTGAATCTGCTACGTCTTGAGCTTGCGTTGCTTTCCTTGAAGAGGAAAGGGTGATGCAGCAATAGTAGAGTAAGTATTTCCCTCAGTTTTTTAGAACCAAGGTATCAATCCAGTAGGAGGCTCCTCAAAAGTCCCACGCACCTACACAAACAAACAAAGAACTCGCAACCAACGCAATAAAGGGGTTGTCAATCCCTTCACGGCCACTTGCCAAAGTGAGATCTGATAGAGATAATACGATAAGATAAATATTTTTTGGTATTTTATAATATAGATTGGAAAAGTAAAGATGCAAATAAAAGTAGATTGAAAGCTTATATGATAAAAGATAGACCCGGAGGCCATAGGTTTCACTAGTGGCTTCTCTCAAGATAGCATAAGTATTATGGTGGGTGAACAAATTACTGTCGAGAAATTGATAGAAAAGCGAATAATCATGAGATTATCTAGGCATGATCATGTATATAGGCATCACGTCTGTGACAAGTAGACCGACTCGCTGCATCTACTACTATTACTCCACACATCGACCGCTATCCAGCATGCATCTAGAGTATTAAGTTCATAAGAACAGAGTAACGCATTAAGAAAGATGACATGATGTAGAGGGATAAACTCATGCAATATGATATAAACCCCATCTTTTTATCCTCGATGGCAACAATACAATACGTGTCTTGCTGCCCCTGCTGTCACTGGGAAAGGACACCGCAAGATTGAACCCAAAGCTAAGCACTTCTCCCATTGCAAGAAAGATCAATCTAGTAGGCCAAACCAAACTGATAATTCAAAGAGACTTGCAAAGATAACTTAATCACACATAAAAGAATTCAGTGGACATTCAAACATTTCTCATAGATACACTTGATCATATACCCACAATTCATCAGATCTCGACAAACACATCGCAAAAAGAGTTACATCAAATAGATCTCCAAGAAGATCGAGTAGAACATGGTATTGAGATCCAAAAGGAGAGAAGAAGCCATCTAGCTAATAACTATGGACACGAAGGTCTGTGGTAAACTACTCACAACTCATCGGAGGGGCTATGGTGTTGATGTAGAAGCCCTCCATGGTCGATTCCCCCTCCGGCGGAGCGCCGTCGAAGGCTCCAAGATGGGATATCGCGGATACAGAAGGTTACGGTGGTGGAAATAGTTTTTCGTGGTCCTTTGATGTTCTCAAGGTACGTGGGTATATATGGGAGGAAGAAGTAGGTCGGTGGCCGCCCGAGGGCCCCACGAGATAGTGGGGCGCGCACAGTTCGGGTGGGCGCGCCCTCCACCCTCTTGGCCGCCTCGACTACTTCTTGACTTGCACTCCAAGTCCTCTGGATCACATTCGTTCCAAAAATCACGCTCCCGAAGATTTCATTCCGTTTGGACTCCGTTTGATATTCCTTTTCTTCGAAATACTGAAATAGGCAAAAAAAAAACAGCAATACGGGCTGGGCCTCCGGTTAGTAGGTTAGTCCCAAAAATGATATAAATGTGTAAAGTAAAGCCCATAAACATCTGAAACGGGTAATATAATAGCATGGAAGAATGAAATCTCTTGTTTTCATTCATATCATCAAAACAGTGATTCTTTCACGGCCACCCCTCAATTCAATCAAAAATTATAAATACGTTGGAGACGTATCAAGCATCACCAAGCTTAATTCCTGCTCGTCCTCGAGTAGGTAAATGATAAAAATAGAATTTTTGATGTGGAATGGTAACTAGCATAATTCTCAATGTAATTTTCTTTATTGTGGCATGAATGTTCAGATCCAAATGATTCAAAATAAAAGTTCATATTGACATAAGAAATAGTAATACTTCAAGCATACTTAATCAACGCAATCATGTCTTCTCAAAATAACATGGTAAAGAAAGTTATCCCTACAAAATCATATAGTCTAGTTGTTGCTCTATCTTCATCACACAAAGTATTTAATCATGCACAACCCCGATGACAAGCCAAGCAATTGTTTCATACTTTAGCAATATCAATCTTTTTTAACTTTCACGCATACATGAGCGTGAGCCATGGACATAGCACTATATGTGGAATAGAATGGTGGTTGTGGAGAAGACAAAAAGGAGAAGATAGTCTCACATCAACTAGGCGTACCAACGGGCTATGGAGATGCCCATTAATAGATATCAATGTGAGTGAGTAGGGATTGCCATGCAATGGATGCACTAGAGCTATAAATGTATGAAAGCTCAACAAAAGAAACTAAGTGGGTGTGCATCCAACTCGCTTGCTCACGAAGACCTAGGGCATTTTGAGGAAGCCCATCATTGGAAAGCCAAGTTCTATAATAAAAAATTTCCCACTAGTATATGAAAGTGACAATATAGGAGACTCTCTATCATGAAGATCATGGTGCTACTTTGAGGCACAAGTGTGGTAAAAAGGATAGTAGCACTGTCCCTTCTCTCCTTTTCTCTCCTTTTTGTTTTTTTTTCTTTCTTTTTTGGGGCCTCTTTTTTTTGCCTTTCTTTTTTTCTCTTGTTTTATAAATTTTGAAGCCTCATCCCGACTTGTGGGGGAATCATAGTCTCCATCATCCTTTCCTCACTGGGACAATGCTTTAATGATGAAGATCATCACACTTCTATTTACTTACAACTCAAGAATTACAACTCAAAACTAGAACAAGATATGACTCTATATGAATGCCTCCGGCGGTGTACCGGGATATGCAATGAATCAAGAGTGACATGTATGAAAATTATGAAGGTGGCCATGCCACAAATACGATGTCAACTACATGATCATGCAAAGAGCAATATGACAATAATGATGCACGTCATATAAACGGAACGGTGGAAAGTTGCATGGCAATATATCTCGGAATGGCTATGGAAATGCCATAATAGGTAGGTATGGTGGCTGTTTTGAGGAAGGTATATATGGTGTCACTAGTAGAAAAAGGGCCTATAGTCCCGGTTGGTGAGGGCTTAATGCCATCCGCGCTTAAAGCAAACCATACGTTCCTTGGGTCCTTTGCAAACCCATCCCAGTACTTTCTCTCGATTTTTCTCCACTGCGACCCGTCAGCGGGTGCTCTCAACTTCCCGTCTTTCTTACGGTCCTCACCGTGCCATCGCATCAACTTGGCATGCTCTCCGCTTACGAACAGACGCTTTCAACCGTGGTATTATAGGAGCATACCACATCACCTTCGCAGAACCCTCTTCCGGGAGGCTCGCCGTCAACATCACCAGGGTCATCTCGTCTCGATCTTATACCACAATGCACCGCATACCGCATGCGTTCAGATCCTTGTAGGCACCACGGTAGAGGATGCGATCATTAGGGCATGCATGTATCTTCTCCACCTCCAATCCTAGAAGGCATACGACCTTCTTTGCTGCGTATGTCTTGTCGGGCAATTCATTATCCTTTGGAAGCTTCTTCTTCATTATTTTCAAGAGCTTCTCAAATCCTTTATCGTGCACAGCATTCTCTGCCTTCCACTGCAGCAATTCCAGTACGATACCGAGCTTTGTGTTTCCATCTTCGCAATTGGGGTACAACCCTCTTTTGTGATCCTCTAACATGCGATCGAACTTAAGCTTCTCCTTTTGACTTTCGCATTGCGTCCTTGCATCGACAATGACCCGCGGAGATCATCATCATTGGGCACATCATCTGGTTCCTCTTGATCTTCAAGAGCTTTTCTTGAAAGCACCATCGTGCACATCGTCTGCAGTGCATCTTGATGTTCAAGAGCATCACCGTATTCAGGGGCACATAGTTGTCATCGTACTCTTCTTCCTCGCCGCCTTCCATCATAACCCCTATTTCTCCGTGCCTCGTCCAAACATTATAGTGTGGCATGAAACCCTTGTAAAGTAGGTGGGTGTGAAGGATTTTCCGGTCGAGTAAGACTTCAGATTCTACATATAGGGCATGGACAACACATAAAACCATTCTCGCTTGTTTGCCTCAGCCACTTCGAGAAAATCATGCACGCCCTTAATGTACTCGGAGGTGTGTCCTCACCGTACATCCATTGCTAGTTCATCTGGCAAGTGCATTATATATAATTAAGTGTGTCAAAAATCATTACGTAACATTATGAATAGATAATTAAGTGACCAAATTAATAGAAGTTCATCATCACATAAAAACCAAAGTACATACATAGTTCTCATCTAACAACATAAAGCTCTGCAGAGCATCTAAATTAATTAAACCATACATTGAAACTATGTAAAACATTTCAATGCGAAACAAATGCGATCATAATCGCAACCAAGGTAACAACTGATCCAACGGCATAATGATACCAAGCCTCGGTATGAATGGCATATTTTCTAATCTTTCTCATCTTCAAGCGCATTGCATCCATCTTGATCTTGTGATCATCGACGACATCCGCAACATGCAACTCCAATATCATCTTCTCCTCCTCAAGTTTTTTATTTTTTTCTTCAAGAAATTGTTTTCTTCTTCAACTAAATTTAACCTCTCGACAATAGGGTCGGTTGGAATTTCGGTTCAACAACCTCCTAGGTAAATAAAATCTATGTCACGTTATCGGCATAATTTTCATAAACAATAAATGAACCAATAGTTATGAAAAGATAATATATACCACATCCGAATCATAGATGTGACGAGGGCCGACGGGGGCGGATACCAAAACCATCGCACTATATAAGATGCAATAATAAAAGTAAGAAAATAATACAAGTAAGAATATTTTTCCTTTCAGAAAGAAGATAAGAACAAGAGGCTCACCACGGTGGTGTTGGCGATGAGATCGGGTGGTGATCGACGGGCGGTGAAGACGGGACGGGCGTGACGGACCGCTAAACCTAGACAAATATTGAGGAAAATGGAGGTTGGAGGTCGAGCTTGGAGAGGAGAAAGCTTAAGTAGTGTGGCTCGGGCATTTCATCGAACACCTCATGTGCATAGGAGGTGAGCTAGAGCACCACAAAGCCCCCCCTCGCCGGCAAGAGAAAAACACAACACTGGAGTGCTCTGCTCGCGAGCGAGGGGTATATATAGGCAACACTATTGGTCCCGGTTCGTGGCATGAACCGGGACTAAAGGGTAGCCTTTGGTCCCGGTTCATGCCACCAACCGAGACCAATAGTGGTGGGAGCCAGGCCCATTGGTCCCGGTTCGTCCCACCAACCGGGACCAAAAGGTCCGGACGAACCGGGACCAATGGCCCACGTGGCCCGGCCGGCCCCCTGGGCTCACGAACCGGGGCAAATAGCTCCATTGGTCCCGGTTCTGGATTGAACCGGGACTAATGGGCTGAACTGGCCTGGGCCATTGCCCCCTTTTCTACTAGTGTGTGTATGGTACCGGCGAAAGTTGTGTGGCACAAGAGAGGCTAGCAATAGTGGAAGGGTGAGAGTGCGTATAATCCATGGACTCAACATTAGTCATAAAGAACTCATGTACTTATTGCAAAAATCTACAAGTCATCAAAAACAAAGTACTATGCGCATGCTCCTAGGGGGATAGATTGGTAGGAAAAGACCATCGCTCATCCCCGACCGCCACTCATAAGGAAGATAATCAGTAAATAAAATTGTGCTCCAACTTCATCACAAAGCGGTTCACCATACGTGCATGCTACGGGAATCACAAACTTCAACACAAGTATTCTATAAATTCATAATCACCCAACTAGCATGACTCTGATATTACCACCTATAATGTCTCAAAACAATTATCAAGTATCAAATTGATCACAGCATCCAATTCACTTTCTATGATAGTTTTTATTATACCCAACTTGGATGCCTACCATTCTAGGACCAATTTTATAACCATACCAAATACCATGCTGTTCTAAGAGACTCCCAAAATAATATAAGTGAAGCATGAGAGATCAACAATTTCTTCAAAATTAGCCTCTGCCGTGCTCTAAAAGATATAAGTGAAGCACAAGAGCAAAAACTATCAAGCTCAAAAATTATAAGTGAAGCACATAGCGTATTCTAATAAATTCTAATCAAGTGGAATTCTCCCAAAAGGTGTGTACATCAAGGATGATTGTGGAAAACTAAAAAGCAAAAAACTAATATCATACACGACGCTCCAAGCAAAACACATATCATGTGGCGAATAAAAATATAGCTCCAAGTAAAGTAACCAATGAACGAAGATGAAAGAGGGGATGCCTTCCGGGGGCATCCCCAAGATTAGGATTTTGGCTATTCTTGAATTGTTTGGGTGCCATGGGCATCCCCAAGCTTAGGCTCTTTCCACTCCTTATTCCATAGTCCATCAAATCTTTACCCAAAACTTGAAAACTTCACAACACAAAACTCAACAGGAAATCTCATAAGCTCCGTTAATGCAAGGAAAAAAACCACCACTTAAGGTACTGTAATGAACTCATTATTTATTTATATTGGTGTTAAACCTACTGTATTCCAACTTCTCTATGGTTCATACCCCCCGATACTAGCCATAGATACATCAAAATAAGCAAACAACACACGAAAAACAGAATCTGTCAAAAACAGAACAGTCTGTAGCAATCTGTAGCTTCCGAATACGTATGGAACTCTAAAAATCCTACCAAAATAGGAAGTCCTGGGAAATTTGTCTATTGATCTACTGCAAAAGGAATCAACACAAAAGCGCGTTTTTGTTAATTAACAAAACTAATTTTGTGCGCGCAAATTTTCTATTTTTCAGCAGAATCAAATTAACTATCACCATAGGTTATCCTATAGGTTCTACTTGGCACAAACACTAATTAAAACATAAAACACATATAAACAGAAGGTAGATGCAAAATTTATTACTAAACAGAAACAAAAACAAAAAACACAAATAAAATTGGGTTGCCTCCCAACTAGCGCTATCGTTTAACGCCCCTAGCTAGGCATAAAAGCGAGGATAGATCTAAGTAGTGCCATCTTTGGCACTCAATTCATAAGTAGCTTGCATGATAGATTCATAAGGTAATTTAAGTTTCTTTATTGGAAAGTGCTCCATGCCTTTCCTTAATGGAAATTGGAATCTAATATTCCCTTCCTTCATATCAATAATCGCGCCAATCGTTCTAAGGAAAGGTCTACCAAGAATAATAGGGCAAGAAAGATTGCAATCTATATCAAGAACGATAAAATCTACGGGTACCAAATTTCTATTTGCAACAATGATAACATCATTTATCCTTCCCATTGGCTTTTTAATGGTGGAATCCGCAAGGTGCAAATTTAAAGAGCCATCATCAAGATCATGGAAACCTAGAATATCACATATAGTTTTCGGAATCGTGGAAACACTCGCACCCAAATCACATAAAGCATAACACTCATGATCTTTAATTCTAATCTTTATAGTAGGTTCCCACTCATCATTAAGTTTTCTAGGTATACAAACTTCCAAATTAAGTTTTTCATCAAAAGATTGCATCAAGGCATCAACAATATGTTTGGTAAAATCTTTATTTTGACTATAAGCATGAGGAGAATTCACAACGGATTGCAACAAGGAAATACAACCTTCTAAAGAACAATTATCATAATTAAATTCCTTGAAATCCAAGATAGTGGGTTCAATGCTATTTAAAGTCTTGACCTCTCCAATCTCACGTTTACCAAATTTAGCATCAAGATCTAAAAACTCTGAATCATTGGGACGCCTTTTAACTAAAGTTGACTCATCTCCAGTCCCATAATTATTAAGATTCAAATTTCAAAACAAATATCTAATAGGGAACACATCAATAACTTTAAGATCTTCATCATTATTTTCATAGAAACTAGGAGAACACGCCTCACGCCTTTATAAAGCAATCTTTCTTAGCACGCAATCTAGCGGTTCTTTCTTTGCAATCATCAATGGAAATTCTCATAGCTTTGAGAGACTCGTTGATATCATGCTTAGGAGGAGTAGATCTAAGTTCCAGAGAATCAACATCAAGCGAAAGTCTATCAACATTCCTAGCCAAATCATCAACTTTGAGCAATTTTTCTTCAAGCAAGGCATTAAAATTCTTTTGAGAGATCATAAATTCTTTAACACTATTCTAAAAATCAGAGGGCATCTTATTAAAATTACCATAAGAATTATTGTAGGAATTTCCATAATTGTTAGAGGAATTACTAGGGAACGGTCTAGGATTAAAGTTTCCTCTATACGCATTGTTTCCAAAACTATTCCTACAAACAAAATTAACATCCATAGATTCATTATTATTCTCAATCAAAGTAGACAAAGGAATATCATTGGGATCAATAGGACCACTCTTAGTAGCAAACAGTTTCATAAGTTCATCCATATTTCCACTCATAACATTAATTTCTTCTATAGCATGCACTTTTTTACTAGTAGATCTTTCGGTGTACCATTGAAAATAATTAGCCATAATATTATCAAGAAGTTTTGTAGCATCTCCTAAAGTGTTTTCCATAAACGTGCCTCCCGTGGCCGAATCTACAAGATTTCTAGAAGCAAAATTCAATCCGGCATAGAAATTTTGTATGATCATCCATAAATTCAAACCATGAGTAGGGAAATTGCGAATTATCAATTTCATTCTTTCCGAAGATTGGGCAACATGCTCATGATCATGTTATTTAAAATTCGTAATATCGTTCCTAAGAGTGATAATCTTAGCGGGAGGAAAATACTTAGAGATAAAAGCATCTTTGCACTTGTTCCAAGAATCAATACTATTTTTAGGCAAAGACAAAAACCAAACTTTAGCACGATCTCTAAGTGAAAACGAAAATAACTTCAATTTAACAATATCATTATTCGTATCTTTCTTCTTTTGCATCTCACACAAATCAACAAAGTTGTTTAGATGGGTAGCGGCATCTTCACTAGGAAGGCCGGCAAATTGATCTTTCATAACAAGATTCAGCAAAGCAGTATTGATTTCACAAGACTCAACATCTTTAAGAGGAGAAATCGGAGTACTAAGGAAATCATTATTATTGGTATTGGAGAAATCACACAATTTGGTATTATCTTGCGCCATGGCGACAAGTAATCCAACACACAAGCAAACAAAAAGGCAAGCTAAAGAGAGGGGAGAAGATTGGGAAAGAGAGGGCAAATAAAACGGCAAGGGTGGAGTTGGGGAGAGGAAAACGAGTGGCAAATGGCAAATATTGTAAATGCGAGGGAGATGAGTTTGTGATGGGTACTTGGCATGTCTTGACTTGAGCGAAGAGCTCCCTGGCAACGGCGCCAGAAATCCGTCTTGCTACGTCTTGAGCTTGCGTTGGTTTTCCTTGAAGAGGAAAGGATGATGCAGTAATAGTAGCGTTTGTATTTCCCTCAGTTTTTGAGAACCAAGGTATGATCCAAAGAGGAGGCTCCTCAAAAGTCCCACGCACCTACAAAAACAAACGAAGAACTCGCAACCAACGCAATAAAGGGGTTGTCAATCCCTTCACGACCACTTGCGAAAGTGAGATCTGATAGAGATAATATGATAAGATATATATATTTTTGGTATTTTATAATATAGATTGGAAAATTAAAGATGCAAATAAAAGTAGATTGAAAGCTTATATGATAAAAGATAGACCAGGGGCCATAGGTTTCACTAGTGGCTTCTCTCAAGATAGCATAAGTATTACGGTGGGTGAACAAATTACTGTTGAGCAATTGATAGAAAAGCGAATAATTATGTGAATATCTAGGAATGATCATGTATATAGGCATCACGTCCGCAACAAGTAGATCGAAACAATTCTGCAACGACTACTATTACTCCACACATCGACCGACTCCTTCCTGCATCTAGAGTATTAAGTTCATGAAGAACAGAGTAACGCATTAAGAAAGATGACATGATGTAGAGGGATAAACTCAAGAAATATGATATAAACCCCATGTTTTTATCCTCGATGGCAACAATACAATACGTGCCTTGTTGCCCCTGCCGTCACTGGGAAAGGACACCGCAAGATTGAACCCAAAGCTAAGCACTTCTCCTATTGCAAGAAACTTGCAAAGATAACCAATCACACATAAAAGAATTCAGAGGAGATTCAAAAATTTCTCATAGATAAACTTGATCATAAACCCACAATTCATCGAATCTCGACAAACACACCGCAAAAAGAGTTACATCGAATAGATATCCAAGAAGATCAAGGAGAACTTTGTATTGAGATTCAAAGAGAGAGAAGAAGCCATCTAGCTAATAACTATGGACCCGAAGGTCTATGCTAAACTACCCACAACTCATCGGAGAAGCCTTGGAGATGATGTAGAGGCCCTCCGTGGTCGATTCCCCCTCCGGCGGAGCACCGACAAAGGCTCCAAGATGGGATCTCGCGGATACAGAAGGTTGCGGTGGTGGAATTAGGTTTTCGCGGTGCTCCTGGATGTTTTCAGGGTACGGGAGTATATATAGGCGAAGGAAGTACGTCGGTGGAGCCACAAGGGGCCCACGAGGGTGGGGGGCGCGCCGGGCACCCTCGTGGCCGCCTCGTTTGTAGCTGGACGTCCACTCTAAGTCTCCTGGATTGCGTTTGTTCCGAAAAGATCGTTCCCGAAGGTTTAATTCCGTTTGGACTCAGTTTGATATTCCTTTTCTTCGAAACACTGAAATAGGCAAAAAAACAGCAATTCGGGCTGGGCCTCCGGTTAGTAGGTTAGTCCCAAAAATGATATAAAAGTGTAAAGTAAAGCCCATAAACATCCAAAACGGGTAATATAATAGCATGGAACAATAAAAAATTATAGATACGTTGGAGATGTATCAATTAACGGTTAGGATATCGATCGTTATCGACTCCGATTAGCAGTGGGAGTAGAAGAGTCAGCATATATTGTACTTGGAGTCCCTTGAATTGTAGATGAATGATCCCGTGAACCACCCACGAACAGTCCCTCGAACGAAAGATCGAAAGCATGGCCTCTCTACGAGTTCAAGTGTACGGTATTCATAATCCAACAGGGCTTCGCTATCCAGAGCTAATCGTCATGGGAGAATTAGAGGGGGGAGATTACAACCACATTGGGCTTCTAATTATGAGGATTAGAGGATCTAGGTCAGGCTCTAATTGATCAACTAGGACCAACTAGAACTAGAGAACAAGGGGAGGCTCCAAAACTTGTGTAGAGAAGAGGTGTAGAAGCCTCTAGTATATATAGGTTGGAGGGGAGAGGAAGGGGCGCCACAAGGAGGGAAATGAATCCCCTCCTTGGCCAGCCAAGAGGACGGGGAGTCCCCCTCCAATTCAGCCTCCCCTCCCTTCCCCAAGTGGGAAGGAGGGTGATAGGTCTCCAACGTATCTATAATTTTTAATTGTTCCATGCTATTATATTATATGTTTTTGGATGTTTAATAGTCATTTATATGCCATTTATATTATTTTTGGGACTAACCTATTAACCGAGAGCTCAGTGCCAGTTTCTGTTTTTTGCCTGTTTTAGAGTTCCGCAGAAAAGGAATACCAAACGGAGTCCAAACGGAATGAAACTTTCGCGATGATCTTTCTTGGACCAGAAGCAAACCAGGAGACTTGGAGATGAAGTCGGAGACACAACGAGGCGGCCACGAGGCAACAAGTTTTGCCTTAAGAAGGCTAGCACAAACATCAACGATCAAAGAGGCAAGGCCTCCTGCCTGGGACCTCCTACCTACTCCTGGTCGTTGTCAGCCTCCACATAATAGGCACCCTTCGGGTAGTAGCAGTAGTCGGCAGGGGTGACATATGGCTCCTGGGATCCACCATCTGGTTGCAACAACCGGAAAGAAGGAAGAAGGGGAAAAAAGGGGTAGCAAAGCAACCGTGAGTACTCATCCAAAGTACCCACAAGCATCAGATCTATACTAAGTATGCATTGGTTTCAAATGGAAGGTTTGTATCTGTGACTGAACTGTAGAATGCCAGAATAGAGGGGGAAGGCCTAGCCTATCAAATACTAGCATCTTCAAGAAGCTCCGAGTATCTTGCAGCATGTAGGAGAGTAAAGAATAGCAGTTTATAATTAACAAGCATGTTGTAGCATTAACGCCCAAAGATCCTTCCTTCACTCCCTGCGAGAAAGCAATCCCGGAGCCACATATGCATCACAAGTATCAAGTATCCATTTCTAGTTATATAAGATCGGGATACAAGTCTGAACGTCCATTATCGTGGACACGACTATTAATAGATAATCTTCCCTGAAGTGGTGCACCACGTTTTCCAACATGCTTGATTACTCTGGCCAGACACACTTTTCTGGGTCAATGCCCGGCCTCAGAAGATCAACACGTCGCAACCCTACCTAGGCTCAGCAGAGAGGTCCCGACCAGTCTACATCCAAAGCACTCCGGGGTCTGGGCCCATCGCCCGTAGCACTTCGGGTCATTGTGCGCAAGGGGATACTAGCACCACCTCTGCCTGGATGGTGTGATCCGTCCCGGCCACGATGTTGAACTGGACATCTGACAAAGCTTAGGCTGATACTATGATGCCGAGGCCCATAACTATTCTCGCGTGGTGGTTAGTGCGTTAAGGACAGAGGCCAACTCAGAACAAATACCCAAACCTGTTAGTGTATTATTAAAAGAAGTGACGGCTGTCGGGACAAATCCGGAGCTACCACCCCCTCCTGGGTGATATCGCTAAATAGCCAGCCGCCACCGTACAACTCCCAGGTGCTCTCCGGGCCCACCCGTCTTTCACATCAACTCACGGGTACCCCTCAGGGCCGACCCGACTTCAACATTGGTCTCAAGAAAAGTCAATGTAATTGTGTGTCCAAACATCAAGGGGGGAAACCCGAGGAATCACCCTCGGTGGATTCCACTCGATGTAATCATCAAGGTGAACGTGGGAGGAATCACCCTCGAGGTCCACACTTGAGAGGTTGCACGATAGAGTCATACCAGGAGTGGTGAAGGAGGAATTATCCTCGATGACCACGACCGAATAGCTACACTACAAAGTCATCATCAGGAGTGCATTACGAGGTATCACCCTTGGCACTCGATAGTAGCGCTGTAGAGTCGAGCAACAGAAGGGGTGTGATGTGATGTGAGGTGTCGGGCTCTGGTCGATGATTATGTTGATCGAGTCATCGATGATGAAGCTGGGGAAACAAGGATAAGGTGGGGGTCACTAATGGATCACTAACCAACTTATACTAAGTAGTTTAGGATAAGCAGGTAAGGTACAACAGCAGGTAAAGCAGGCTATGCATCAGAATAGGAGCAATCAATTACAGTAGCAAAATCTAACGCAAGCTTGAGAGAATAGAATGGCCGATGTCGGGATGATCAAAGAGGGGGCTTGCCTCGAAGCTCCACTGAAAGGGAAGAAGGGTTGTCAGTGACGTAGTCGATCAAAGTGGCATCAACAGCGGTCTCGGGGTCTACCGGAGAGAAGAGGTGGGATAAACAGTAAATACACGCAAACATATGCATAACAAGACAATAAGAGGTACTAGGGGTGTTCTAACACAGTGTTACATGGTACCAGTGAAGGGGGGTAACATCCGGGAATGTTTTCCCGAAGTTTGGCATTTTTGAACAGACGAACCGGAGGGGAAAGGTTTGATGTTTGCTATGCTAGGTACGTGTGGCGGACGAAAGGACCTCGTATCCAGAATCGTCTCAAAATTTTGAGCAACTTTCATGTATAAAGTTTTCCCATCCGAGCTATGGATGAATTACTATGAATTTACAAAGTTTAAGCAATATTCGGTAACTCTGAAATTCTGGTAAGTCTGAGAATTGCTTATTTTTAAACATCACTTAGCTGTTTTCCGGAGGCTAAATCTATTTTTTTGTACATCCTATGATTTTGTGCTTTATATCAATTGTGAGAATTTTTCTGCGATCTACATTTTAGTAACACTTTCATCCAAATTAGAGTTCATTTGCTTGATCAACAACAGCTCTTAATTAGTTATGAATATAAAGCTGTTTTTCAGTTTTTCAGCTAACATAACTTAGCATTTTGTGAATTTCATAGGATTTAATCCGCGCATCAAATGGATTTGGTCCAGTGGGGTAAAATGAAAATTTTCAAGTGTAGTCTCTGCCCATATTATTTGTATCCACATAAAAACTTGTTTTGTGGATGTTTATTGGCTGTCAAAGGGGCTACTCAATGTGAATTTGTTGAAGCTAGCAGCGCTAGCAGCATGGACGCGGGCGCGCACGCACGTGCAGGCTGGGCGCTGGGTGTGGCACGGCCGGCGAGGAACGGGCAAGCGAGGCGCGGCTGCAGCGACAGGCAACGGCGGCTGGCGTAGGCGGCTGCAAAAGCGAGCGGAGGCGCGTGGCGTGGCGATGGCAGGGGCGGTGAGCGCGGCGCAGGGAACGGTCGGGCGCGGCCATGGAGTGCCCACGGCGGGCACGATCAACAACGGGGGGAGGGCGGCAGGAACAGGGAGCCGCAGTGGCGGCCGCCGTAGCTAGCAGCATCGCACCCGTGGCAACGGGCGATGAGCACGCCAGGGGGCTGGCGGGGCATGCACGGCTGAGGAGGCGGCTGCGGACTGGCGAGCGTGGCCCAGTGACGACAAGGCGCAGGCGACGCTCAAGGTACAGAGGCCTGGGTCGAGACGGTGATGTCTGCTAGAACTACGCCGGTATTTCCCCAAAGAGGAAGGGATGATGCAGTATAGCGACGGTAGGTATTTCCCTTAGTGATGAGACCAAGGTTGTCGAACCAGTAGGAGAACCTCCTCACACCACGTAAACAACACCTGCACACAAATAAAAAATACTCGTAACTCGATGTGTTAAAGGGGTTGTCAATCCCTTTCGGGTACGGCGCCTCTAGATAGGCAAATAACATGAGGTAAAAGTGGTAGATAGGATAAATAGATTCCGGAACAAATAAATTGCGGCAAGGTATTTTTGTATCTTTGGTTTAATAGATCTGAAAATAAATGCTAAGGAAAATAGATCGCAAAGGCCAATATGATGAAAAGAGACTCGGGGGTCGTAGGTTTCACTAGTGGCTTCTCTCGAGAAAAATAGGAAACGATGGGAAAACAATTACTGTTGGGCAATTGATAGAACTTCGAATAATCATGACGATATCCAAGCAATGATCATTATATAGGCATCACATCCAAGATTAGTAGACCAACTCCTGCCTGCATCTACTACTATTACTCCACACATCGACCGATATCCATCATGCATCTAGTGTATTAAGTTCATGGAAAAATGGAGTAATGCAATAAGAACGATGACATGATGTAGACAAGATCTATTTATGTAGAAATAGACCCATAATAAATCCCATCTTGTTATCCTTAATGGCAACGATACATACGTGTCGTTTCCCCTTCTGCCAGTGGGATCAAGCACCATAAGATTGAACCCATCAGAAAGCACCTCTTCCCATTGCAAGATAAATAGATCAATTTGGCCAAACAAAACCCAAATATCGAAGAAGAAATACGAGGCTATAAGCAATCATGCATATAAGAGATCAAAGAAGACTCAAATAACTTTCATGGATAAAAACATAGATCTGATCATAAACTCAAAGTTCATCGGATCCCAACAAACACACCGCAAAAGACTTACATCATATGGATCTCCAAGAGACCAATTTATTGATAATCAAAACAGAGAGATGAAGCCATCTAGCTACTAACTATGGACCCGTAGGTCTACAAAGAACTACTCACGCATCATCGGAGAGGCACCAATGGAAGTGATGAACCCCTCCATGATGGTGTCTAGATTGGATCTGGTGGTTCTGGACTCTGCGGCGGCTGGAATTGATTTTCGTCGACTCCCCTAGGGTTTCTAGAATATTGAGGTATTTATAGAGCAAGGAGGCGGTTCAGGGGGGACCCGAGGTGGGCACAACCCACCAGGGCGCGCCTGGGCCTCCTGGTGCACCCTGGTGGGTGCTGCCCCCCTCGAGGCACCCCCAAGTGCAGCCTTAGCCCACTAGATGTCTTCTGGCCCAAAAAATCCTCAAAAAGTTTCACTGCATTTGGACTCCGTTTGGTATTGATTTCCTGTGATGTAAAAAACATGCAGAAAACAACAACTGGCACTGGGCACAATAGGTTAGTACCAAAAAAGATATAAAATGGCTATAAAATGATTGTAAAACATCCAAGAATGATAATATAATAGCATGGAACAATAAAAAATTATAGATACGTTGGAGACGTATCAAACGGCCATAGCGTGGCAGAGGCGCGGTGTGGGACGGCCAAAACTACGGTGGATTGAGGGGGCGAGCAAAGGGAATGAGAAGGGAAGCTCACCATGATGTTGAAGGCGAGCTCGAGGAAGACAGGGAGCTCAGGATGGCGCGGATCGAACGGCGGTGTTTTCGGTGCATGAGGTCGAAGACAGAGATGAGGAGCCCGATGTAGGGCATCTAGGCCCAACGAGTTGCCGCAGGTGACGAGCAGGGCGACGGCGAAGCTCTAGGACCTCCTAACAGGGCTCGGGGAGGAGGGTGCCCGCGGCTATGCCAAAGCCACGACAACGTCTACGGCGATTTGGAGTGGGGAAATAAAAGCAAGCGTGGGATTAGGGATGAGTGGGGACTAGGGTTTCCAGGGGAAGAGAGGAGTCGGCCTTATGCCTATAGGGAGTCAGGGGATTGCCGGCACGTGGCACGGCACTGTCGTGGCCGACGGATGGCTGCCACGCCCTCCCCCGGTGAACAGAGGAAGGGGAAGGTATAGGTGGGCCGGCATGGTCGGCAAATGGGGCTAGCTGGGCCATTTGGCCCGGGGGGAAGGTTTTTTATTTCATAGTTTTTGTTTAAAAAAATCTTTTCCAATAGCAAATGACCTTTCAGAAAAATGAGACTTGGCCCACAATTAGAGATGCAATTATTTACAGTGCCACAAAAAGTTTGGACTTTATTTATAGTAGTTTGCTAGTTTGGAAATTATAAAAAGCATTTATATAATTGTTTAAGCCATTGTTTTATTTATTTTAGCGCATTTAATCACTCTCTAAAAATGTTGCTTCACCACCATAAATAATTATGGAATATTTGCAACACATTGAACATTTTACTTTGCATGTTTTAGAAATTTGACTTTTGGACTTATATTTTAAATTTGAATTTGAATTATGATTTGGATCAACCAACTATTAGCAACGGTAAGAGTGGTGACGTGGCACCATGAACTTGGGATTACTGTAGCTTAATTATCCGGGCGTCACAATTCTCCTCCACTACAAGGAATCTCGTCCCGAGAGTTAGGAGGTAGAAGGAAACAAACCGGGGTATTCATCACGAAGACGATCCTCGAGTTCCCAAGTGGATTCATCTTCAGTAGGATTTGACCACTGAACTATTAGAAATTGGATTGTCCTCTAATGGGTGCAACGTTCAACTTGATCAAGAACGCGGATCCGATGCTCTCTGTAAGCGAGATCATCTTGCAGGGGTTAAGCTTTATAAACTATGTGGTTGTTGCATTAAGACTTGCGACTCAGGGCATCGACCATAATATCAGCATTGCCAAGGGTATAAGAAATACCATAGTCATATATAGTCTGCATTTGTTTTCATACATCGCTGCTGACGGTGATCCAGATCTAGCTGAGTAACAGATACTTCAGACTTTGATGATCGTGAAGACCTCGCAACAATTACCATGAAGGAAATGTCGCCACAACTTTAGTGCAAATTTAACTGCAGCAGGTTCAAGGTCATGGACTGGGTAGTTCTTCTGGAAAGACATCATTGGAATCCACAAACTACTGGAGCGTTTTCAACTCTCACAAGAGGAGAAGCGTTTAACACATTCAAGGAATAAATCCGTGCTTCGGCATTACGAACAAGAAGAGCATGATAGCTTACTATCTCACTCGAAGGATGTAGTAGATGGACGGATTTAGTGGTGCAAATGCTAGAAGTGGCATTTTTTTCAACCATTCCATTCCCAGAATGAGGTTGATATTGGACGACTTCAAAAAAATGGGGGAAACATGGAATTCCAGTCCTTCGATTTCAACGGGGACGTTGTGACTAACCATGGTGGTTCGACATTAGCCCACGAAATGCAGCTTGGAATTCCGGCAAAGTGATGGCGGTTCCAATAGGTAATGGACGATTGTGGTTATCCCATCATTGAGCAGCGGGACCTTTCAGGTAATATGCCGTGAAGGTGACATAACTGGCAGGGGCTACATTAGCAGACTCCAAGTCAAAAGTGATGTCACGGAGCCAATCATTAGCGCCAAGTGGCTGAATTTAGCTGTGGTAGATGACAGGGTTGAGGTGCGCAAAGTATTGCAGTGCCACTTGGGCTGGTTGCTGATATATATTGGGGCGCGGGAACTGAGCCATGACCCCTTCCATGAACTGGAGATTCAGCTCAACTGTTGTATCATTCCGGCCATGTATTCGGGCGACCATGACCAGCGGATCTAACCATCCTGCTTAAATACAACAGGGGGTAGTTGTCGGTGTTCTGGGAACGGGGGTACCCAGACTTGCCTGCCTGCGGCCTGCGGCGTGGCTCAAGGGGTTGCCCAGTACGGCCCATCTTCATCAGCACAAGCTCAAGACCCTCGCGAGGGGCCAAGCCTCGCGGGCGGACGACAGGAAGATTCCTCGGGCACGGCCTCATCAGGCTGGCTCGTGAGGAGGCGGAGAGATCAAGGAGGGGTACCTCAAGAGGTGCCGATGACGCAAGCCATGACGACCAAGGGTGCCAGGCGGGCGCCGGCCCGCGCAGTGTCCTCATTTCCTCTTTGGTGCAAAGGACCAAGCGCAGGCGAGAGTATCAAGCAAAGGCAGCCGTTTCGGTGCAACAAGACCAAGACCATCGCAATGGCAGGAAGGAGGTCATCGTGGAGCCCAAGCCGGTGTCACCACCAGAGCCTTTGTGATGGCGAGGTCCAACTTTAGTCGAGGATAAGTGTACTAGATGTTCCCCTTCAAAATGGCCAATTGTTGGCGCCCTTCCGCTCAATATTTGGGAAGAGGCCGGGGCACTGACCTATAAATAGGACCAGCCACCCGCAGGGGTAGAGAGCTAGAGATCAATCTTAGGATTGATCCGTACATCTCATCTTAGCTTGATCCAACCCGATCAAGAGCCTAGCCACAAGAACACCTCACCCTCGCGAGGTTGTTCTTCCTTGTATTGTTCATCATCAGCCCAAGAGGCAATCCACCACACCACACCTTTGGAGTAGGGTGTTACACCACAGCAGTGGCCAGAACCAGTATAAATCATGTGTCTCTTGTGTTGTTACAGTAGTTTAGATCCTAGAGGCTGACGGGTGCAGTGCGGTAGGTAGGGGTGAGATCTCGCGTGCACCCGGAGTTCGAACCTAGAGGTGCGAAACCCAAAATCCGACATTTGGGCGCACGGTAGGGGTTTGTCGGTTCGGGTTCAGCGAACCCTCTAAATTGAACTCTGAGTGCCTCGCCTGAAACTAACAAAGCAACACAAGAGGCGCAAATGGTTGGGCCACCGTTGTGGTGGAATGTGATCAAGGCTAAGAGTGAATGTTGACTCGATCCTCCTCTCTACTATGGTGGCTGGCTCTGAGGCACCTCGTGAGTACCACTTGGCCGCCTCTCACTTGAGCTGTGTGAGGCTTCGTCCATTGAGCGAGGTCTTGAGCTGTGCTAATGAAGATGGGTGTCTTGGGAAACCCAAACCCAGGTCATGAGAAGGCAAAGGTGCCCCCGTTCAAACGCAAGCAGCAGTAACCAGCCCAAAGCGCGCTGGGCGTGGCTTACGAGGCGAAGGGGCAAGTGCGAGCGCCGCGGTGCCTAACGACCCCTGCGGACCTCGGGCGCGTGGCGGTTGATTGGACGTGGGCTTCCCTGTTCCCCCACGCTTACTTATTTTGCGCCCAGCTAGGCGGACCCGTGGTTGCACGCAGTCATCCTTCTTTTCGCCGCTCGACCGTCTCCTGCTCTTCCTCCTCTCGAGCTCCAGTCTCCGCTTCCAATCCAATCTCGAATCCTCCCCCTTTTTGTCGCCATGGCTTCGATGAACAAGGGGAAAGGGAAGAAGCATGTGCCTCCGCCCCGCTCGCCGTCGCGGACGGCTCCTGCTGTTGATCGGTCGATCATACTCAACCGAGAAGGCTTGGACAAGGTCAGCTCTACCCTCGCCACTATCTTCAACGAGTGCGGGGAGGGCAGCGGTCTGGCCCGCGTCTCACTTCTCCATTGACAGAATAGTCACCGAGGTCAGTGCCGCCCGGCATACAATAGGCGGGGAGTTCCGCCTTTTCCAATTTCTTCAACGCTGTGCTTTCCCATTACCAGATCCATATGATGCATTTGGGTCCTAAATCCAT
The DNA here is from genome assembly GCA_021605145.1 of Aegilops bicornis. Taxonomy (NCBI): domain Eukaryota; kingdom Viridiplantae; phylum Streptophyta; class Magnoliopsida; order Poales; family Poaceae; genus Aegilops; species Aegilops bicornis. The sequence continues at coordinate 69,140,855 of CM038672.1, forward strand.
TACTCTTCTTGCCGTTTTCGCCTTTGTCTGTGAGGCAATGATGGGCATCCCTCCTTCAGTTGCCTTGCCGCGTCACTTCGTCTCTTTTTGCCTCACCGGCCCCACCCAATGCTCGGGGTGCGTGAGCTTCATTGCCGCATCACAAACAGCGGCTTCAGGGATTGATTTCAGCCTTCGTCCGCCCGCGTCTGGGTTCCGCGAGCGATGGCTGTACGTGGATGTCGGGGTTCCCAGCCCCCTGCTTTCGGAGCCAACATCGCCGCTGTCCCCAATTCAGGCTGGGGCGAGGAGGCGCTCGAGGCCCCGGCTCGTCTTCGTCTGGCAACATCGCTTAGCGTACTCGAGGCGCTTCGGTGTGGCGGCACCCAAGGTGGTGAATGAGTTCCTCCTATGCGCATTTTCCCTCTCCGGCATCACTCCCATTTGGATGTGGGCCTTCGGCGAGGCGTGAGGACGCATGAGGCTCGGGAGGAGGAGGATCCCGGCGCTGGCCCGAGGAAGGTTCTCACGGTCTGGTGGGATCCTTCCCGGCAGCATCCGGCAAGGGGTGCTTTGCTCTACCTTTGCTCGGCAGGGGTGACTTTGTGAAGCAGATGCCCAGCTTGACGAATGGGGCTGCGCCCTTGAGCCTCATGGGGCCTCGCGACAACCCGGTGGTGGTGACGCCCTTCCAGCCTGGCAGCGGTCCTTCCTCGAGTGGTGGAGTAGGGTGGCATGGGCCACCGGGAGGCCGAGGGGCCTCCAGGGATAGCGACGCCAGGCGGCACTCCCGAGGTGGCAGCCTCGAGGCCCAGACTGCCACGATCGAAGGCGTTGAGCATGACCCGCGGCTCCCGCGGCCGAGGCCCCTGAGGCCTCAGCTACCCTTCTTGGTGAGGCGACCGGCGGTGTGCGCCAGGACGACGCCCCTGATGTGGGTCACCTTGGTGCTTCTTCCTCGTCGCAGGCTGACCCTGTCTTTGAACTCTGGGCAGCTTCGCGTGGACTTGAGGCTCTCCGGGAGAGAAGGGAGGCCTTGGGTGGCGATTACCCTTGCCGCTTTCTTTGAAGCGTGGGAAGTATTTCGCCGTTGATGAGTAAGCCTTCCCTTTCCCTAGTTCCTTATTTTCCCGTTGCTTGGCTGATCCTTCTTTGTCGGGGCCCTTCCTGCCGAGCTCACGGAGATGGCTGAGGAGCCATCACCCCAGGCTTCACCCTCTCCACCGTCTTCGAACGCTCCGAGCTCAAGCAGAGCCCTTGTGGTGAGGCCGGTCGGAGAGGTGAGCCATCCTATGGCGCATCGTGGCTCTGCGCACCTCGCGACCCTCCTTCGCGAGCCTTCCCAGGGCATAGCCAGCCTGCCTTGGGCTCCTCGTGCAGTCGTGGATAGCGATCGGTGAGGTCGGCCCTTCGTTCTTTGTTGAGACGAGCCAGCTCTAGGGCAGGCTTCTGGCGGGCGTGCCGGCCATCACAAAGGCGCCAGCCCCAGCCCCTTCCCGGAGGAGTGCTTGGTCGTGGCCCCAGCGCTTACTTGGGGCGGATGATGATGCAGAAGGCGTGCTCGGGCGCGCCGGGCGCCGTGCCCTTGCCAAGGGTTTTCTCGGAGGGCGGTTTGAAGGTCAGACCAGCTTGGCGTGAAACTTCTTGACGAAGACGCACGCCTTGAAGCTGAGGGCCTGCGCCTAGCTGAAGAGGGGCGCAAGCTAAAGGTGGCCGTTGCCCTCGCGCGCAACCAGCGTGACCTTGGAAATGAGAAAGCCAAGGCATCGCTGGCGTCCTCACGGGAGGCCCGTTCCCGGGCCGTCGAGGAGGCCCGGGAGGCTAACCGCCGGCGTGAGGCGGCGGAGGAGCGGGCGTGGGAGTTCCAGGCCTGGAGTAATTCCCTGGAGCAGCAGGTGGAGCTGCGTGAGACGGCCCTTGCATCGATGAAGGGGGGCTTCGGTCGACCAGGCGGAGCTCCGGAGACGCGAGGAGGCACTAACGCTGGAAGCTGCCGAGCGCGCCCGCGATCTTGAGCGTTTGGAGACGAGGGAGCGCTTGGTGACGCAAGCGGAGGATGATGTCGCTGCGCGGGAAGCCCGAGTCCAAGAAGAGGTTAAATGTCGGGTGGCGACAGCCCGCTTGGACCTTGAGCGCGAGTTCGAGGAGAGGCTGGGGTTGATCAGGGCCGAAGCTGAGGGCAGGACTGCCGCCACGAGGAGCCATGAGACGAAGTGATCTGGCGGGCAGACGCTTCCCGGCTGCCCTTGGCGTGGCGCGGAGGAGCTGACTTCCTCCAGCGAGGCGCTTCTTCTGCGTCGTGGTGGGCCTTGGTGAGGCCGTTCTTGGCGGAACAAGGACGAGGCGCCCGGTGATAGATCTGGAGCACGAGCATGGCCCTATGCTCCGCACGCTCTGGGAAAGAGCTAACACGGCCTTAGGCTACATCTGCGGCGGCCGTTGGCGAGCCTCATGCGATTAACTATCTTTGGCAACCTTCAGTTCTTCATCGATGTGGTGGCCTTGTTGGAAGTCTTGATCGGCGAGCCAACAGGTTGGTGGAGGAGAGGAGCGGCGCCCTGCTGGCGTGCCTTTTCTCGCGCCTTCAGCCATCTTGGGACATGGACCCCAACCCGATTTTGATGCATATCGCCCGGTACCCGGGCCGTCCGGGACGACCTTGCGCATTGGGTGGAAGACAACGTGGATGCCCTCGTTAGGGCCTTCGCTACTGACGACGATGGTGTGGTCGTGGCCGCTGATGAAGGCGGCGTGGTGAACGGCCCTAACGCCGCTGATGGCGACGCGGAGGGCGATGGCGAGGCCAGCAACGCCAGCGGCGATTCAGGAGGTGATCTCGAGGACGCATTGGGGGATTTATCCGATTATGCGTGCTGCCTCGCTTTTTATCCTGTGCAAGTAGAGTTCGGGACTGGCCGAAGGTTGTAAGAGCATTTTGGGAGGGGAGCCTCGTGTAAAAACATGCAGTTAGCGTATTAGTAGATGCGATATCACCCGTACGCCTGCGCCAAGTGGCTGGCCTTGCGACGAGCTGGCTGACTTGTTTACCTTCAACCCGTGTGGGCCCCGAGATAGCCTGCGGAGAGCTGTGGCGTTTCGTGTGCTCCCTGAACGAGCCCATTTAACTTGTGACGAGAACCTCCTGAGAGGGCGCGGCGATGGTGGTCTAGTCTGTGTGCATGCTAGGCCTGGCCCGGCTCGCGAGGGGCTCACGAGGGGAGGCAGCTGAGGCAGAGTGGTAACCAGAACGCGAGAGATTGCTCGAACAAGACTAAACACCCCTTCCCCGAACACATGCAAATCGCAAGCTCGAATCCAACTTAAGTCCAAAAAGGGGGGGAAAGCGACAGCCAAGGGAAAAAGCAAGAAAAGCAGAAAAAGCCGCGTCCGGCACCTAGTCTAGTCTTGGACGTCTTCTCACCAGTGCGGAGCTAAGTGCTGCCATGGGCGTGGGAGGGAGCTCCAAGGCCTGAGGCCGGCACTCCTGAGACTCCGGGGCATGTACAGCCCCACTCATTGTTACGTGAGAGTGTCACGGGGCGGCGAGCTTCACAGGCACTGGGCCTTCTTCATAGGTACCGGCCTTGCTTCATATCGCCAGACGAGGGCCCCGCCTTGCACCACACTCTAGTGCCACCGACGACGACCGGAAATCGAGGACGCTGCCGATGGGGTAGAGCGGTGTGGCCAGTTCCCCGACGACCACGGGTCCTCTGCCGGGGTAGCCTGAGGCACCTCCCGGCAGAGGCCTACCTCTGAGGACGCCTTTTGCTCAACGCCATGATGGCGATGCACGATCTCGGTCCCTCTCCTGCAGCCCGGCGCCCTCCTCTGAGGGTAGGAAAGCTGCGGGAGTGGGGCAGCTGTCCATTGTGGCGACCTGTACCTCCTGCGATCCATGGTTAGCGTATGCCTGCTCTGAGGAATTAGCGGTACCGATGTCGTTGCTTCGGTCTGGTGACGGGGCTTTCCGGGACTCTGGAAGAGCTCGGCTCGGTGCCTCGTCCCCCCAGCTTGGGCCGAGGAGCGAGCCATGTTCGTCCTCCTGTGCGTGCCCTTGATCCATCATGTGGGGCACGTACTCTTCCGGGGCTGCCATCCCAAATGCTGCACCGTAGTGCCCCGTGTGCCATGCAGTCCTGCTTGAGACGCCCACCCGGGGTGGTAAGGCCTTGATGTGCCAGAGGCGATGGGTCGTGGTGAGTCCTTCTTCGCTGGCCGTGGGCGGAGGCAGCGCCGCTGCTGGCCCGGTGCTGACGGCCTGGCTGGCGTTGGGGTGGCCTTGGAGTCCGCTTGGAGCTGCGCGGGCGTGCGTGGGGCCTCCGCCCGGGCCACCGTGGACCTGAGGTGGGAGTTGGGTGCAGAAGGGGTGAGCCCCCGATGCAGCGAAGCCCAGGAGCTCTGCCACCCGTTCCAGCAGCACGTCGCGACCGCCCTCCAGCAGCCTGGGAACGGGGGTACCCAGACTTGCCTGCCTGCGGCCCGCGGCGTGGCTCGAGGGGTGGCCCAGTACGGCCCATCTTCATCAGCGCCAGCTCAAGACCCTCGTGAGGGGCCAAGCCTCGCGGGTCGGACGACAGGAAGCTTCCTCAGGCACGCCCTCGTCACGCTGGCTCGGGAGGAAGCGGAGAGATGAAGGCGGGGTACCTCACGAGGTGCCCATGATGCAAGCCATGATGACCAAGGGCGCCAGGCGGGCGCCAGCCCGCGCAGTGTCCTCATTTCCTCTTTGGTGAATAGGGGGCAAGCGCAGGCGAGAGTATCAAGCAAAGGCATCCGTTTCGGTGCAACAAGACCAAGACCATCGCCTTGGCGGGAAGGAGGTCATCGTGGAGCCCAAGCCGGGCGTCACCACTAGAGCCTTTGGAGCGAGGACCAACTTTAGTCAGGATAGGTGTACTAGATGTTCCCCTTCAAAATGGCCAATTGTTGGCGCCCTTCCCGCTCAATATTTGGGAGGAGGCCCAGGGCCCCTGCCTATAAGTAGAGCTAGCCACCACAGTAGAGAGAGGAGGGATCTGGACATCTCATCTTAGCTTGATCCAACCCAATCAAGAGCCTAGCCACAAGAACACCTCACCCTCGCGAGGCTGTTCTTCCTTGTATTGTTCATCATCAGCCTAAGAGGCAATCCACCACACCACACACTGGAGTAGGGTGTTACACCACAACGGTGGCCCGAACCAGTATAAACCTTGTGTCTCTTGTGTTGTTATTTTGGTAGTTTTAGATCCTTGCGAGTCGACGAGGTGCAGGTAGGTAGGGGCGAGATCTCCGCGTGCACCCCAGAGTTCGAGAGGGTCTTCCGGAACCCGAAATCCGACATTTGGCGTGCCAGGTAGGGGTGCACCGGAATCGGTCTTCCGCCGCCCTGTTCTTCGCCGCCCATCGCATCCATGTCAGACGCTCGTCGGGCCCGCGCCGAGCGCCGAGCCGCTCTCGCTACCCGCATCGCCCAGACGGCCCCCGTGGCGGCCGCCCCCGCCGTTCCCCATCACCTGCCGTCAACGCCGCCATCGGCCCGGCGGGGAACGGGCAGCAAGCATCGTCCCAGCATCCTTCCGTGAGGCGAGACGGCCGTACCGCTACTCCTTCACTCGCCCCCCAGCTGGTTTTCTTGACTTCGCGCGCTCCAGCGCCCATGGAGGCTCAGCCGCGCTCATCGTGGCAAACGAGCTCCTCGCTACCACCCTGTCGACGACGCGTCACGAAGAGTGGCTCGACTGCGTCGCCGAGCTCGTCTGGCGCCGCAGGGGCTCCCCAGCCTGGCCCTTCGCCGCACTGCGCCCCCACCCTACGCAGGCGATGAAGCTCGGTAGCGTCAGCCGCCTCCCCTCAAGAAGGCGCCACAGCCCCAAGGCGCGTGGCCCACAGGAGGAACCCACTCCGTCGGCACCGGGCCAAGCAAAGAAGAGCAGAACTGTCAAGAGGTCCCTCGCCCCCAAGAAGCTGCCCGAGTGCTCCCTGCGCCGTCTCGTCACGACCGCGTTCCTGCTCCAGCACGCCAAGACCCCGCGCTGCTCCCAGCAGCAGCGCATGGGGACCCGCAAGACCATGCTCTTCATCACCAAAGGCCCCCGTGGCCACAGAAGGCTGCCGTGCCTTCACCACTGAGCTGCGCAGCGTCGCGTGGCCCGGCAAGTTCAAGCCAGACCTGCCTCCTCGCTTCTGACGACGGCGACCAGTGAGTTCCTCCAAATTTCTGAGCTGGGCATCAAGCCGCCAACAGGACGAGAAGGTCATGGCGAACTGGTTTCCCATGGCACTCAAGGACGGAGCCCGCACTGGCTCTGAACTCGGCTCTGGCACAATCTCCTCACAGGGACGAGATGCGCACCCGCTTCATCGCCAACCCGAAGGCACTCGTGATCGGCCTCCTGCCGTGGCGACATGCGCCACATCAAGCAGCAACCAGGGAGACCTTGCAGAAGTACATCCAGCGCTTCAACAACGCACGCCTCAAGATTCCCAAGGTGACCGAGGAGGCCATCATCTCAGCCTTCTCCGACGGCGTGCGTGACGTCAAGATGAAGGAGGAGCTGGCGATGCATGAAGATCTGTGCACTTCCTTGAGCTGTTCCACATGGCGACCAAGTGTGCTAGGGCTGAGGAAGGGCGCCTTTCCCTCCTCGAGCTGCCACCGCAGACCCGAGAAGAGAAGAAGCCCAAGGCCAAGGACGTGAAGCACAAGGGGGCTGCCGTGCTGTGGCGTAACCAGATACCAAGCGAGGCAGATCAGCTGAGTCTTCCAAGGGCAGCCGGTCTTGTGTGTACCACGACCTCCACACCCACAACACCAACAAATGTCAAGAGCTCCGAGCCGTGCGAGAAGGGAGAATCGGCCGACGCCTGATCAAGAACTATCGAGGCTACGGCCGAGGAAGAGGAAGAAACGCAGGACGCTGGGAAGACCGTGGCCCTCACCAAGGGTGGTGTGACCGACCTCGCGAGGATCGCTGGCAGGATCAGCCTCGCGAGGGAGGCTGGAGGGATCAGCCTCGCGAGGATCACCCACAAGGAAACACAGGCCTCCCTCCTCTGCCGCCGCAACCAAGGAGAAATGAGGACCATCATCAGGACGAGGGGGCTGGGGGCTTCCAGGAGACGCGCGCGATCGCTTGCATCCTAGGCGGAGCTCAAGCCCCAGCCTCTCAACGCATCTTCAAGCAGTTCGCCCGCGAAGTGAATGCAGTCCTCCCCAAGCTCGAAGCCACACGCCCTCTCAGGTGGTCAGCACGCGCCATCACGTTCAGCTCAGCGGATCAGCGTAAGTGCGCGACCACAGCCGGAGTCCTCCCGATGCTTTGTTCCCTAATCATCAGCAACGTGCAAGTCACCAGGACCCTCATCGATGGCGGAGCAGGGCTCAATGCCCTGTCCGTAGAGACATTCAACAATCTCCAAGTGCCTTACAATCACCTTCAACCAACCAAGCCTTTCTCCGGAGTCACCGATGGCTCCACAGTTCCGATTGGGCAGGTCCGCCTCCCTGTCACCTTCGGGGCGTTCGACAACTACCACACCGAGCTCATCGACTTCGATGTCGCTCACATTCTCCTGCCATACAATGCCATCCTCGGGTACCCAGCTCTGGCCAAGTTCATGGCCGTGACTCATCACGGCTACAACGTCCTCAAGATGCCAGGAAGCGGCGGAGTCATCACGGTGCCTTGTGAAGAGAGAGACGCGGTGTGCTCCCTGGAGCGTGCTTTTCAAGCCGCTTCACTTGAAGACCCAGATCGCAGGAGCGGGAGGCTCCTCGAGACTGCACCCAAGGAGAAGGAGACATCGCCAGGCCCGACCCCTCGGGAGGTAGGCCCTTCAGGGTCCGTGCCTGTTCAGGAGGCACCTCCTTCTGTCACATAGGAAGGCGCGCCCGGCACCCTCCTCAAGTAAGGCTCGGGGGCTCTCTCCTGGAGGGCCACCGACCTTGCTAAGGTCACGAGGGAGGCACTTGGGAACCACTTGGAGGCGTGTTTCAAAGCACGTTTCCCTCAGAAAGGAGCGAGGCAAGGAGGGCCAAACCCTCAGGAGTTCGTCAGCCAGATCATTCAGGAGCTGCAGGGGTCAAGAGTCATGAGTGGCAGCCGCCACTCCGCCGTAGCTCCCCATCCAGCGAGGATGGTGGGATGCGCGTCTGCATCGACATACCAGGGGCTCAACCGAGCCGCCTCTCGAGGCGCTCTGGCCCTCACGCAGCGGGCGCTGCGAAGGTCCACCCGCAGTGCGTTCGCATGCCCTACGGCGCGTCAACGCGGGCTGCCACGCCGCCCGATGCCTCGTGGGGAACATCACGAGGCTCAAGAGGCCAGGCGTTCCACAGTCTGGCGGAGATGGAGATGGTCGCGAGGAGCCACGGCGCCTCCGGAGCCTCCCGAGGCTCCTGGGCCTGGGGGCTCGTGAAGATCGGCTTCCGCAGCCCACGACGTCTGCTACTTAAGCATCCTTTCGTCTTCAACGTTATCAGGTGACATCCTTCAAGTTTCATTTCCATCTGGGAGCGCCCCCCAGGGCTGCATCATTCCCAGGCCATGTGGGTCCGTCCCTGCGGCGTGTATCCCTTTTACTTCATGTTCCTAGCTTACTTTGTCAGGGGCGCCCTTCGGGCTGCATCATCCCCAAGTCGCTCGGGTCAGACCCAGTGACGTCTGCCTTCCCTGCACTTATCTAAATGAACTTGCTCCTTCGTGATTAACGTGATTGACCTAGTTACCAGCTCAATTGACACCAACTGATGGAGCTGTTCCCCAACGGCACGACGCTTGCGCATAGGTCCGTCCCTGCAACGCCGACAAACCTGAATGGCTGAGCTCTAGCCGCGGCAGCCCCGCACGACGCCACCTCGTCGGGCCTTCAGTGCCTCGTCACCCCTCCAAAGCAACCAATGGCTGACCGCCGCTTGTCATGGCGGACTCTTGTTCTTCTTGTGGTGAGCCTGCAGGATCTCTTCAAGGAGTAGCACCAGGTGAGGCCCTCGCGGCGTCTTCTTCACTCTCATCCGCGCGAACCACTTGCTCGTTAAAGAGGGGGGTACCAGAGCATCGCGACTCATGGGCTCTTACTGGCTCTCCAGCCCTCACCCTCTAGCTTGTCCATGGCATCGCGACCTGGCATACCAGCGACGGCTGAGACCCGCTCGAGGTCCGGGACCCGAGGACGTAGAGCAGAAAGGGGAGCAAAGGCGAGAGGGAAGAGGCACGCAGGGACCTCGCCAGGCAACCCCTCGCCTGCCGATGCGCGGACCTAACGTCGCACCAGGAAGCGGTTCCTGACTCCCGAGATAAGTCACCCTCCGGAAACACTAGCTATCGCAGCACCGACCTCGCACCTAATGCAATCCCGTGTTATAGCGTCGCTCCTTTCTCACCGAACGATGGATGCTTGAGCGCTAAAGGGGACCTCCTGAGCATCGCGACTCAGGGGCTCTTACTGGACCCCGGGCCGCTCACCTCCTGGCCTTGACCACGGCATCGCGACCTGGCATACCTGGCATACCGGGCAGAGCACCAAGCCCTCGTGAGGTTTGAAAGGGGGAACTAAGCTAAGACGGAATGAGCATCTCACACTACTTCATGACAAGGATCATATTAACAAACAGAACCACAGGCACCTTACAAGCCCCCACAGGGCGCGCTTTTCGATTCCTCGCAGGGAACAGAGGGAGCAAATCTTAAAGAACGCTAACGACACGCGCCTCCGCGAGAGACGCCATCATCAACAGTGGGCCGTCAGGCACCGGCGCCAACCCCATCCAGATCAGAGGCAGCGGCGGCCTGACGAGCCCGCCCTGCTCAGAGAGCGGTGCAAGCTCGGGGGCTCGTAGCTGTCGTCGCTCGTCCCTGGAGTCGCGAAGAGCTCGGCGGAGTCGCTGGATCCTCCGACGCCTCCACCGCCTGAGGAGCTGCTGAGGGAAAGATCGGCGAGCCTGGTCCTCGCCGCGGCAGGGCCCCGACCACCTCTCTCAGGGCAGCACTCCAGCCGGCGTCCTTCCGCGTCGAGGACCTTAAAGAGCATCATGGAAGCGCCGTCGTACTCCAGGTGGATCGCGAGGGCGCCCCTCGCCCTACAGACCCGGGCGATCTCGCCCCAGCCACGAGTCATGAAGACCTTGCCCGGAGCAACGACCGCGACCTCCGCTTCGGTCGTGAGGGTGCTGCAGCCGGCGTGCTGCAACCAGAGCTCCAAATATCCCCCCTGCGGCATCACGAAGGCGAAGGAGGGAGGAAGGCGTATCTAATACTGAGGAGGCATGGCGGCGTGGAGCACAAACTCTCGGGAGGAGCCCTCAGCATGGACTCCAGGAGGGACAACGCGCACCGCCGTGACCCGCCGACGCCGACGGCGGCGTCGTCCATGGCGCTCGACGTCAACTCCTTCAGGGCCCTCAACGCGGGCGTACAAGGGCAGCAGGAACCCTGGCGGCGGCCGCTCGCACCAGGGCCTCGACACCTCCTGCCAGGCGCCCTCACCTTGACGGCATAGGGCTAGCCATTTCTTCGGCGGAAGCGGGTCGGGATCCTCTCGGGGAGCCTTTCCCTTCTCTTCCGCGGAGAACCGGCAGATCGGAGCCATTGCCGCAAAGTGGAGCTAGGACGGAGAAGAAGGAGAAGCAAGAAGAGATGGACGGGAAGGGCACGCGCCGTTCCGTACTTATAGCTGGGGAAGGCCAACCGCCGACCTCCACGATCGCAGGTAATCATGACCCGCTTTGCATGCAGGGACTTGTCAATTCGTGCATTCGTCGAGGTGTCGTGGCGAAGCAGGGGCGCCCGTACAATCAACCGCCATGCGGCGCCCAAGGATGCAGGCTGTCAGGGCCAGTGGCGCTTCGCACTTGCCCCTTCGCTTCTCCGCTCAGCCAAGTCCAAGCGCGCCTTGGGCCCGGGGGCTACTATCGGTGTTCTGGGAACGGGGGTACCCAGACTTGCCTGCCCGCGGCCTGCGGAGTGGCTCAAGGGGTGGCCAAGTACATCCCATATTCATCAGCACAAGCTCAAGACCCTCGCGAGGGGCCAAGCCTCATGGGGCGGACGACAGGAAGACTCCTCGGGCACGGCCTCGCCAGGCTGGCTCGCGAGGAGGCGGAGAGATCAAGGCAGGGTACCTCACGAGGTGCCCATGGCGCAAGCCATGACGACCAAGGGTGCCAGGCGGGCGCCGGCCCGCGCAGTGTCCTCATTTCCTCTTTGGTGCAAAGGAGGCAAGCGCAGGCGAGAGTGTCAAGCAAAGGCAGCCGTTTCGGTGCAACAAGACCAAGACCGTCGCAACGGCAGGAAGGAGGTCATCTTGGAGCCCAAGCCAAGGCGTCACCACGAGCCTTTGACAGGCGAGGACCAACTTTAGTTAGAATAAGTGTACTAGATGTTCCCCTTCAAAATGGCCAATTGTTGGCGCCCTTCCCGCTCAATATTTGGGAAGAGGCCCAGGGCCCCGGCCTATAAATAGGACCAGCCACCCACAGGGTAGAGAGAGCTAGAGATCAATCTTAGGATCGATCCGGACATCTCATCTTAGCTTGATCCAACCCAATCAAGAGCCTAGCCACAAGAACACCTCACCCTCGCGAGGCTGTTCTTCCTTGTATTGTTCATCATCAGCCCAAGAGGCAATCCACCACACCACACACTGGAGTAGGGTGTTACACCACAACGGTGGCCCGAACCAGTATAAATCTTGCGTCTCTTGTGTTGTTCCTTTGGTAGTTTAGATCCTAGCGAGGCGACGAGGTGCAGGTAGGTAGGGGGTGAGATCTCCGTGTGCACCCCAGAGTTCGAACCTAGAGGGTCTGCCGGAACCTGAAATCCGATAGTAGTTTAGCAAGGTGTGGAGCAAGTGTATGGAGTAATCCATGATGTAACCTGAACAGTGAGCAAAGGCAATGTAGAAGACCGTAGTCATTGAAGACATACATATACATTTGTAGAGCCAATTACACGTTGTTCGTATGAGTTTGGACAAGAGAAGAACCTTAGACATACTAGGTGGCACATATGCACGCGATAGAGGGATACAATAGTGGGACATAGCAAAGGCTAGTTCAATGTTGGGGAAAACCTCTGGAACGAGGGATTAGAAAGTGACGGTGCAGGGTGCCCTCGATAAGAGGATCCTGTGGTCAATAAACATTATGAAGCAGATCTTGGCCCTCGACTCAAGAAAGGCATAATACAAATCTCTGGGAGGATGTGATCACGAGACCCTAATGTTAGATTTAGCAAAATCATTTAACCCAAATAGAAGAGAGATCAGAGTCCTAGAGGATCAGGCATAAAAGATCCTAATACCACCCAATGGCGACGTTGGCCCGTAAGCCACACAACCATGTTAGTAAATTAGTTTTTCAAAGACTAGACTCAACTTCGGCCAAAGAGTTGGAAAGGGGGTTCCTATAGGCAGTCGGCTCTGATACCAACTGGTGATGCCCCCAATTGAATCGTACACTAATCATACATGCAAACGTATACGATCAAGATCAAGGACTCACCGGAAGTTATCACAACACAACTCTAAACACAAAATAAAGACATACAAGCTTCATATTACAAGCCAGGGGCCTCTAGGGCTCGAATACAAGTGCTCGATACACAAGCGAGTCAGCAGAAGCAACAATATCTGAGTACATACATAAGTTAAACAAGTTTGGCCTTAAGAAGGCTAGCACAAACATCAATGATCAAGGAGGCAAGGACTCCTGCCTAGGACCCCCTAACAACTCCTGGTCGTCGGCGGCCTCGACGAAGTAGGCACCCTCCCGGTAGTAGCAGTAGTCAGAGGGGGTGTCATCTGGCTCCTGGGATCCACCATCTGGTTGCAACAACCGGAAAGAAGGAAGAATGGGGAAAAGGGGGTAGCAAAGCAACCATGAGTACTCATCCAAAGTACTCGCAAGCATCAGATGTATACTAAGTATGGATTGGTATCAAATGGAAGGTTTGTATCTGTGGACTGAACTGCAGAATGCCAGAATAGAAGGGAAGTCCTAGCCTATCGAAGACTAGCATCTTCAAGAAGCTCCGAGCATCTTGCAACATGTAGGAGAGTAAAGGATAGTAGTTTATAATTAACAAGCATGGTGTAGCATTAACGCCCAAAGATCCTTCCTCGACTCCCTATGAGAAAGCAATCCCGGAGCCACATATCCATCACAAGTATCAAGTATCCATTTCTAGTTATATAAGATCAGGATACAAGTCTGAACGTCTGTTACCATGGACACGGCTATTAATAGATAATCTTCCCTACAGGGGTGCACCATGTTTTCTAACACGCTTGATTACTCTTGCCGGACACACTTTTCTGGGTCAATGCCTGGCCTCAGAAGATCAACACGTCGCAACCCTACCTAGGCTCAGCAGAGAGGTCCCCGCCGGTCTACATCCTAAGCACTCCGGGGTATGGGCCCATCGCCCGTAGCACTCTGGGTCATTGTGTGCAAGGGGATACTAGCACCACCTCTGCCTGGATGGCGCGATCCGGATCGGCCACAATGTTGAACTGGACGTCTGACAAAGCTTCGAATGATACTGCAACGCCAAGGACCATAACTATTCTCGCATGATGGTTAGTGCGTAAAGGCCAGAGGCCAACTCAGAACAAATACCCAAACCTGCTAGTGCATTATTAAAAGAAGTGACGGCTGTCGGGACAAGTCCGGAGCTACCACCCTCTCCTGGGTGATACCGCTTAATAGCCAGCCACCACCGTAACAACTCTCGGGTGCTCTCTAGGCCCGCCCGTCTTTCACATCAACTCGTGGGTACCCCTCAGGGCCTACCGACTTCAACAGTGGTCTCAAGTAAAGTCAATGTAACTGTGTGACCAAACATCAAGGGGGGAAACCCGAGGAATCACCCTCGATGGATTCCACTCGATGTAAGCATCAAGGTGAACGTGGGAGGAATCACCCTCGAGGTCAACACTTGAGAGGTTGCATGACAGAGTCATATCGGGAGTGGTGAAGGAGGAATCATCCTCGATGACCACGACCGAAAAGCTACACTACGGAGTCATCATCAGGAGTGCGTTACGAGGTATCACCCTCGGCACTCAATAGTAGTGCTTCAGAGTCGAGCAACAAAAGGGGCGTGATGTGATGTGATGTGAGGTGTCGGGCTCTGGTCGTCGTTCACGTTGATCGAGTCGTCGATGATGAAGCAGGGGCAACAAGGACAAGGTGGGGGGTCACTGATGTGTAAGTGCATCTAGTGCCCCTTAGTGATTTTGGTGTATTGAAGACTTATAGGTTAAGTAACTAATGCGTTTGTGAGTGTACACAGGTCTATATTTCTTTGAGGAGTTTGATATTTACAGAGAAAGTCGAATTTCAAAAATGAAGTTCTTCATCTCAAGACTTTGATATTACGAAGACTTTCTGAAGACATTGAAAGTGAAGAAATTGGTGTGCCCTTGAAGACTTGGTATTCATTTGAGGAACATGAAGCGTGAAGACTTTTGTTTTCATAGTTTCATTTTCTCTTTCTTGAGTCATAGGAAACACCGTCTTTGTTAAAGGGGGTCGAGGAAATACTAAGGAAAAATTTCCATTTGATGCTCAACTCAAAATCCTACACCTACCAATCCCTTCGAGTGAAGCTTTTGGAAATCTCATACAGTTCGATCAATTTCTTCAAAGGATGAGACGAAGCTCTTCCAGTCGCCGAGGAATTTGTTCTCGATCGAGGAGTTAGGAATTCGCCAAAGGCGTAATTGCCTACACAAAGGAGGAACATGATAGCCCCGAGGAATTTGAGAGTCAAATTTCCGACCGTTCTGTCTTCTTGGCCATGACCTGTCCCAAAATATCTTATCCACCTAACGGTCATATCATTGAAGGGCATTTATGTCTTATCATGTCGGGCTGCTCCCTAGGCTAGAAATAGCCGCCCCTACAACCACTAGCTGGTTGGCTGCTCAGAGAACTTGACACTTGTCATTTGAGAGCAACCCATCCTCCGAGGACTTTGAGAGAAAATCATCAAGTGAGGAAAACCCAAAAGTGAGGAAAACCCAAAAACCAAACCCCAACGAACCCAAAGTGATTGAGCATAATCAAGAAATTGATCCTGCGTGGATCCGACGCTTGTTACCTTTGAAGACTGTGCTTCTTCCAGACGGTTAGGCGTCATGGTCTAGAGCATCCAAGAGGAATTGTGGATCGCCGAGTGACCAAGTCTGTGAAGGTTTGGAAGTCGCTCAAGACTTACCACGAGTGATTGGACGAGGTCTGTGTGACCTTAGTTCAAGGAGAATACGGTGAGGACTTGGTGTCCCGAGCTGCGTGCTCGATCGGGTGTCCGGACTGTGTGTCCTCGAGTTTAAATACTCAGCCGCTCCAACCGCATATACAAGCCGAGACAGCAGTTGGAACTGGTCTACCAAATCATTGTCTTCACCAACCTAATCGGTTCTATTTCCTCAACCCTTTCATTTCCTCATTCTTGTGTTGAGTATTTGTTCATATCTGTGTTTGAAGACTTTGATCAAGACTTTCTCAATTTCCTCAGCTCAATTTCTTGATCTGCTTTGTCTTCATCTGTGTTATCCTGTGATTACGCTTTACGTACTCTGTGATTGTCTTCATTTCATCATGATGACTATGCTTGTAATCTGTTATGCTTACTTGAGTACTTATTCCGCTGCAAGTAGTTCTTCGCTAAGGAATTTCCTCACCGGCAAATTCCTCGGTGAAGAATTCATAAAATCGCCTATTCACCCCCTCTAGTCGATATAACGCACTTTCAATTGGTATCGAGCAAGGTACTCCCTTGTTACGTGTGATTTTGGTTTAACCACCGGAGTTTTAGTTATGTCGACCGCAGGTATGATCAAGGTCTCAGCAGGTGTCCTACCTTCGATGGGACGGACTACCCCTCTTTGGAAGAACAAAATGCGAATGCATCTTGAAGCAATTGACAACGATCTACGGTATGTTGTGACAAAAGGTGTTTCCTCACCACACCTTCTCCGAATGATGCTGATGTGAAGAGATTCAAGCAACTCGATTCTCAAGCGAAGAATATCATATGTGGCCATCTCGAGCAAAGGTCAATATGGAAGAGTGAGTGCTTTGGAATCTGCCAAACTCATCCGGGACAAAGCTGTCCAAAGTAAATGAAGGTGTTTCAACTCAAGCAGACTCTCGAGTTGATGTTCTTGGAATCTCTTCAACCGCTTCAAAAGACTCGACAACGAAAATGTTCAACAAACCTTCGATCGCCTCACCGACATCTCAAATGAGCTTCAAGCACTGGGTGCCCTTGACATCACCGACCATGAGGTGGTGAAGAAATTGCTAAGATCGCTTGATTCCTCATTTGATACTCCGCAGCGATGATACAAGAACGAGCTAACTACAAGTCTCTTGATCCTGGCGATATCCTCGAAGGCTAAATACTCACGAGTTCCAGCTTGCTGAAAAGAGAGATCTCTATGGTTACGGCTATGGAAAACACGTGCTCAAGGCCAAGGTCGTGTCCGAATCGAGAGTGAAGACTACGGTAGTAGCCTAGGAGATCTGAAGAATTTGGCCGAGGAGCTAGCATCGCTCGTGAAGAAATTCCAGAAATTCTCAAGACGTGGTCGCTTTGGAAAATCCTCAAGAAGCGGTGATTCCTCATCTAGTGACTATAAGAGAAGACTTTGTCACAAATGCAAGAAACCTGGTCACTATATCCAAGATTGTCCTCGGTGGGAAAAGGAATTAAGAAAGAAGAAACACAAGGATTACGATTCGATGACGTGAAGAAGAAAAAGAAATCATCAAAATCTTCATCATCAAAATCCTCAAAACCTTCTTCTCACAAGAAGAGCAGCTCCAAAAAGGCTCGGGCATTCATTGGCAAGGAAATGGACTCTGAAGCTGAATCTGAGGAAAATGAGGAAGAGGAGGAGTCTTAAGAATCCGAATCTGGTGTGGCTAGTCTGGCTCTTGCTCTTGCTTTTGTTAGCAAGTCCATCTTCAACACTTGAAGAAACTGACTCATGACAAGCCCGATGAGGATGATGATGATTACGCCCCACCTATTGCTTCATGGCAAAGGTGCTAAGGTACTAAATTTCACCTCCTCCGAATCTAGTGAAAATGAATCGATGAGGATCTCAAGCCCAGCTACTCTAAACTTGCTAAGATTGCTATAAAACAACAAAGGGCTTTTGAGAAGGTTCAAAACATGCTAGATAAGAGTGATGATATGTTAGGTGAAGAAATGGATCGCACTCAAGCCCCGATCGAAAATCTTGAGACTTCAGTCTAGGCTTGACAACCTTCAAGGTCATCATAACACTCTCTTATCTGATCATGAGAAACTTTCTTATGAATTTCTTCAAAGAAAGCAAGATCTTGAGAAGCTAAGAGTGAGTTATGAAGATCTTTAGAAGGAGCGCGATTCATTACTTGCTCAACAAATCAGCGCTTCTCAAGAAGAATTTGTTCCTCCATGCTTAAAGTGCATTGAACGTGAAATCGCTAATTCTTCACCTGAATGTTCAAATGCTTCAATCGTTACAAATTCTTCACCTGCCTCTGCTATCACTAATTCCTCACACGAGGACATTGCTAGTATCACCGACGATGCAGATCGAAGGAATTGTACATGACAGGCATGTACAAAAGCCTCAAAGGGCATCAGACTCTTTGTGATGTGCTTAAAAGCAGATCCTCAATAGGAACCCTAGGAAAGAGGGCATTGCCTTTGAGAGGAAACTCAATCTTGATGGAACATATTGGAAGCCCGAGCAAGATCCCAAAACCTCATGGGTTGCTGCAAAGGGACCTCGATTGATCCATCTACCTTATCTGGTTTTACGTGCGAATTTCCTCATTCTGGCGATGAGTCATTTGACTCCAACTATAAACTGCTCAAAAATCAGAATGGTGAAGTATTTGCTAGATATGTTGGCACTAAGCTGCAGAACGGTTCCCCTATGAAGAAAATCTGGGTTCCCAAGAAGTGCCTTGAAAGTCTTCAGTGAATGTCCTCATGACACCACCAAAGTGAAGAATAGGAACCCCAGATCAAATTCTTCATATGGACCAAATTCTTCATATGGATCCAAGTCCTCATACGGACCAAATTCCTCACGTGGATCAAATTCCTCAAAAGGATCAAAGTCCTCATATGATTATCATCGTGCTAACAACTCTGCTTTTGAGGTAGAGCTAAGGGCTATGAATATGTGCATTATTCTTCAAACCAATATGTTCATAAGTCCTCGAAGAATTTCTCCGCTTATTCATATGCTTACCCTAACCCCTCTTATGTGAAACGAAATGGTTTGGCCTCTATGCCACCATTCTCGTATGGTGCTCATGAGAATGATGAACTCTTTGCCACCCCTTCAGATGTGGGTGGTGAAGAAAAGAACTAATCTCTTCTGCGAGGTCAGGTCTCCAGACGTGCCTAAACGTCTCAAGAATTTCTTTGGGGCACGACAAAATGCACGAAAGGACGCAGGCTAATCATGATGAAATGAACTTTCATTTCACACGCCCTCCTCTTGCTTATCTCGAATAATCGATCGATGAAATTCATCTAATGAACTTGATATCATATTCTTCACCGATGAAGTATATGAGATCGTAAGTTGTACTAATTCATCCGCAGGATGATCAACCCAAAGCCACCGAGTGGGTTCTCGATAGTGGATGTACAAATCACATGACCGGTGACAAGAATCTATTGATGGATGCTACCTTATCACCGTCACATCTGAAGCATATCATCTTTCTTTGACAAAGGCAAAAGTCGTATTGGGACTTGGTAAGGTTGCTATCTCTAAGGACATGCACATGGACAAAGTCATGCTTGTTGAGTCTTTAGGTTATAACCTCATGTCGGTCTCAATGCTTTGTGATCTTGATATGGTTGTTATCTTTGGCAAGTATCGTTGTGTTGTGATTATGGAAGTCGACAATTCCAAAGTCTTGAAGGCTTTAGGAGAGGAGACTTGTATATTGTTGACTTTTCTACAGGACCACAACCAGTCGTGGTGCCTACTTGCAAAAGCTTCGTATATTGGCTATGGCATCGATGACTTGGTCACGCAGGCATGAGGAATTTGCACACGCTTGCAAAGAAGAAGCATGTCATTGGCATTGAGAATGTCAAATTCCTCAAGGATCACCTATGCGGAACTGTGAAGCTGGAAAAATGACCAAGGCCAAGCATCCAAATAAGACTATCATGACCACTACTCGTCCCTTGAATTGCTTCACATGGACCTCTTTGGTCCCAATCATTATTCAGTCGTTAATGAAGCATCACTATATGGCTTTGTTATTGTTGATGATTACTCTCGTTACACATGGGTACACATTGTTACTTACAAAAATCAAGTGCAGGAAGTCTTCAAACGATTTTCCTCGAGGGCTTCAACTAACTTTGGTGTGAAGATCAAGCACATCAGAGTGACAATGGAACTGAGTTCAAGAATTCGGTCTTGATGACTATCTTGATGAACTTGGTATCACTCATGAGTTATCTGCTCCTTATACTCCTCAAAGAAATGGCATCGTGGAGCGCAAGAATGTAACTCTTGTTGAGATGGCTTGCACTATGCTTGATGAATACAAAACGCCTAGTCGTTTCTGGATTGAAGCAATTGACACTGCGTGCCACGTCATCAATAGAGTATATCTTCACAAATTCTTCAAGAAGACTGCCTATGAACTCCTCACTGACAAGAAACCTAATGTAAGTTATTTCAAAGTCTTCGGTGCTAAATGCTGGATTAGAGATCCTCACCACAACTCTAAATTTGCACCGAAAGCACATGAAGGTTTTATGCTTGGTTACGGAAAGGACTACGCACACCTCTGTAGTCTTCAACATCGCTCTTCACAAGATTGTTGACCTTTGTAGATGTGCGGTTCGATGAAACTAATGGCTTGCAAAGAGAGCACCTACCTTCATACGTGTTAGGCGAACCAAAGACCGAGGAATCTATCGGGTTCAAGGCAACCGAGGATGTCATTCCTCTTGAAGAAATTGAAGAATTCATTCCTCAGACGTGAAGAACGTCGAGCTAATGCACCTGAAGACAATCTTTGAAGAAAATGGTCGAGGAAAATGATCAAATTCCTCGGCGACAACCAGCTCATCCTCGCGTTGCAAAAAGAAGTGCAAGTTGACAAGATCATCGATGACATTGAAGCGCCAGTCCTCTCACACGCTCAAAAGCTTCACATTTATCTAACTTTTGTGGGCACTATGCTTTTGTCTCTATCACAGAGCCCTCTAAGGTAGATGAAGCATTTACGAGCCGGAGTGGATTCAGGCCATGCAAGAAGAATTACATCGATTCGAGCTCAACAATGTCTCGAACCGGTCAAACGTCGAGATCCTCGCAAGCATAATATCATTGGCACAAAGTGGATCTATCGCAACAAGCAAGATGAAAATGGTCTTGTGGTGAGGAATAAGGCACGACTAGTAGCTCAAGGCTACACGCAGTTGAAGGAATTGACTTGATGAAACTTTTGCACTGCCGCTAGACTTGAGTCTATTCGCATATTACTCGCCTATGCTAACCATCACAATATCACTTTATATCAAATGGATGTGAAAAGTGCATTCCTCAATGGTAAGCTTGAGGAAGAAGTATATGTTGCTCAACCCCAGGTTTTGAAGATCCAAAGAATCGACAAAGTCTTGAGACTCAATAAGGCCCTCTATGGCCTCAAGCAAGCCCCTCAAGCGTGGTATGATACATTGAAGGAATTCTTCGTGAAGAATGGCTTCACACCTAGTTCACTCGATCCTACTCTCTTTACTAAATCTTATGATGGTGAACTTTTGTGTGCCAAATATATGTTGATGATATTATCTTTGGTTGTACTGACCAACGCTATAGTGATGAATTTGCCTACATGATGAGTGAAGAATATCAAATGTCTATGATGGGAGAGTTGAAATTCTTCTTAGGTCTTCAAATTCGTCAACAACACAATGGCATATTCATATCTCAGGAGAAATACCTCAAAGATGTCCTGAAGAAATTCGGCATGCAAGACTGCAAAGGTGTCAAAATTCCTATGCCCACAAATGGCCATCTATGCAATCGATGAAAATGGTATTGACTTGATCACAAGGTATACCGCTCCATGATTGGTTCCTTATTGTACTTATGTGCATCTAGGCCAGATATAATGCTTAGTGTTTGCATGTGTGCCCGATTTCAAGCTACAGAAGGAATCACACCATAAGGCTGTGAAGCATATTCTTCGATATCTAGCTCACACACCAACACTAGGATTATGGTACCCCAAGGGCTCTACTTTTGATCTCATTGGATATTACGACTCGACTATCTTTGGTGATCGTGTGGACCGCAAGTCAACATCTGGTACTTGTCATTTCCTCGGACGATCTTTGGTCTGTTGGTCCTCGAAGAAAGCAGAATTGCGTATCACCGTCCACTTGAAGCTGAATACATTGCTCTTGGCTCGTGTTGTGCTCAATTGCTATGGATAAAGCAAACCCTCAAGGACTACGGCATCAACATGAAGAATGTGCCTCTCTACTGTGACAATGAGAGTGCCATCAAGATTGCTCACAACCCAGTTCAGCACTCAAGACAAAGCACATTCAAATTCGTCATCATTTTCTACGTGATCATGTGTTGAAGGGCGACATCTCCATCGAAAGCACGTGAAGATCAAGAACAGCTAGCTGATATCTTCACTAAGCCCTTGGATGAGAAGAAATTTAGCAAGTTGCGGTGTGAGCTAAATATCTTAGAATCTTGAATGTTCTTTGAAAAGGACACACATCCTAACACTTATGCAAAATTGATGACTTAGATGTGCAACACATGAAGAAACATTTTCTTCAATCAATGAAGAATAACACTCTAAGTGTGAAGAAATTAATGAAGAAATTGATTCTCGTAACCCCACGACAATTGTACGTGGTGTCTGAAATCATCATTCTTATACGGTGGGTCACGCCACCACCAAAGTTGAAATCTTCAATTTGAGTTTTTCCTCGGTTTTGAAATTCTTCAGTTTTTCAAATTCTTCAACTTTGCAAAATCTTCACTATTTCCGTCGTCTTTCTTCATTGGCTTTATATATATATGGGTTTATGTCCTCTACAACATTCACTTATGGCTATTTCCTCAAGTCACTTTTTATGCTAAGTGATAGTGATCGGACCCTTCCCCCTCTATGCTATACTCAACCCAATCCATTCACAAATTCTTCATGTGCGTTCTACTTTGAAACTCGTTCAAAATCTTCACTGTGTCCTTGACAGCTGAAGAAATTGCGAACGGAACTTTAAAACGAATCTTATCCAAACCTTCGCTTTTTGTCATTAAACTGCTCCGCATCCCACGATGCATTATTCTATTCACCCACGATCGGAAACGATCTCCACTACACAGTACGTGGGTGACACAGGTCGTGAGAAGGGAAATGGTCAGGTGAATGTTCGTCCTAAATCTTGAGCGACCGCTTTTCACCGCGTATATAAATATCCATCTCCCTTCCTCACTCTTTTTACTCTGCTCGACCTCTCTCTCCCGCCGAGTTCCTCAAACCCTAGCGCCGCCGCTTACTCCATCGTCACGCCGGTGAGGAAAAGCTTCCTTGCCTTGACCTCGTCGCCGACGTACTTTCGCGCCGATCATGAAATCTTCACTCCGCCGTCGCCGTAGCTGTCTTCCTCTGCCAAGTTAGGGCGTGGAAGATCTCGAGCAGACGAACTTCCCAACTGTTCTTCTCGGTTACGTCGTGTTCTTCACTTGAGTAATTAAAAGTTACTTTTATTACTCGCTTTGATTCTCAAATTTTCTTCAAATTCTTCAAAGGTGTTTATTCCTCAAATCTTCACACATATGAACACCTCAAATCTCTTGACTCGTTTCTCTAAGCTATGTTTTTCTTCAAGATTCCTCAATTGTGTGGATCCTCGATCTATACAACTCTGGAACCTAAGACAAAGAACGCTTAGTAAAATTCTTCAAGGCTCATCTGGTCAAATCCTCAAAACTTTTTAAAAAAAAAAACCTTCTGAGAACGCATATGACCTCTCCAAATTCCTCGCACCTATACTCTGTTCACAGGTACAAATGTCCGCTGCTGAATCCCTAGGTTCTCATCAACTTAACTCATTTGCAGCGTTCCTCGAAGAAAAACTGCACACTTCTTCAGAGAACTCAATTGTACAATTTCCTCAATCAAGAAAATGGTAGATGGTAAGAAGCCACGAAGGGAGGAAAGAAACACGAGGTTATGACTGCGTTTGAAATCCACGAGGAAATATATGCTGACTCACTGCACACCGGATGAAGAAAGCAAAAATCAACGCAAGGTGCGTATTAGGAAGATTGAACGGAGATGGGCACGGGAATGGAGGGAATATAGATATGTAACTCCTAAGTACATGAAGAAATTCGCTCTTAATCCTCCATGCCCAAGAGCTCCTTTGGCACCTGGCCAAATAGCTGATCCCACAAGCATCAAACGAGGTGAGGACTTTCACGATGAATGGGCTAAACGCCAAGCAAAATTGGCAAAGCAAGCAAAGGAGGCAGTGAAGAAATTCAATGAGGATTCTCGCCACTGCCATCGCCACATGAGGTCTCGGTCAAACCGAGGAAATCAATGCAAAAGAAGCCTGCTCATAAGCCAAGTGCTTCATCATCTGCGCCCTCACGGCCAAGTTCCTCAGCAGCACCTTCCAAGCAAATTCCTCAAACTGCTGCTGCTCCACCAAAGTCCTCAACAGCTCCGTCAAAACCTTCGCCTCTGTGCACCTAGCTACATGTCAAAGGACTGCTGGCTTTTCAATTGCCTCAGGCATCTCTGCAAGTTCCTCAGCAGCTCCCATTTCTTCAACTGGTCCGACTCAGCTGAAGACCAAAGCAACAGCTGGACGAGGTCCTCGGCCTAGCCCAAAGAAGAAAATGGTTGCATTCCATGTGCCATCTGATGAGGCATCGATGAAGAACTCAAGGGAATCATCATAGACCGTCAAGTAAGGGCCGCTAGAGCCAAAGGTACATCTGTACAATCGCTATTGGACCAAGAAAGTCCTCGACTTTATTGATCTCTCGCACAATGATCCCAATACCCCTCCGCTCGACCTTCATTTGACACTGGACAAAGTCATATGTTGACTCACTCCATAGCTGAAGAAAAATGGAAGTATGAAAAGGCAAGGGAAATCAAAAGGCTCAATACAGAAGGAGAAGTTCACGAAGAAAAGCGTTGTCAAGATGACACCGAGGAGCTTCTCCAGTCCAGATCGAAATTCAAAACCTCAAAGAAAACTTCGATTCATACTCATTGATTGGCAAGGAGCCAAGGTCGATTCGTCAACCTCGACGAAGAAACTCACAAATGTTGCTGTCCCAATGCAACATGAATTCCTCAGCCGGAGCCTCGGCTCAGCCTAACGAAGAAAAATGCCAAAGACCGGCCGATGACGTTCAACCTGATGAAAACGTTGATTCCGGGCTGATGATCCCATTCCAGCCACCGAAGAAATTGCTGTGGCACCCACTAGTGGTGCGCTGAAGAAATTGCTCAAGACAGGGAACTGCATCGGTTGCTCTCAAGAAATCGAACCAAATTCCTCAGCCTCCTCCTGCGCCAACTCCAACTCCAATTCTTCCATCCGCTCGATGTGAAGAAAACCAAGGCTGCAGAACGAGCTGCCGTGAAGAAAAGGAAAGCATCACCGCGTCGATTCTTCGATTTGTGAAGAAAATGAAGCCAATGACCAGCTCATTCGAAAATCCAATTGATCTTGTTCCAATTTCCTACATACCATCAAAGGAAGTTGTTCCTTTTGGAGAAGACTATCGATCCCAATCGGATCCGATGAAGAACATCACCGCTGGCCGTCGAGCAGCTTGATGAAGAAATTGAAGTGGATGCTATCCCTTCAACCCCAATTATTCCCTCATCAGACTATGAAATTCCTCAGGCTGGTGCTGAGGAAATTGAAGATGAAGATGTGGATATTGGATGCACCACACCAGTAATAAATGATGAATTTTGGGAAAGTCAGCATCCCAATACTCCTCTCTTCACCCCGCTCCAACAGATTCCTCGGTCCTCGCACAAACAGTCCGAATCGACGAAGAAAATCAATCCACTGGTTACGTGCATGAAGAAATTCCAGCCACTAGTCTTTGATGAAATATGCCGCTAATCCTCGATCACTGTTGAGGAACAAGAAATTCCTCGACCAAGAACCTGAACTTACGATTCCCGAGGTGGTGATGCAACTCATCGACACCCTCCGCCCAAGCAAAAGAATCCGTTCTCAACCAAGCAAAAGTTCAAGGCTGAAGATTTCTTTGCCGAGCACGTATTCTTCAATGAATATAATCCTTATGATTACGCTCGCATTAGGAAGAGGCGCTCGGACTGCCACCAAGCCAACTTCTATTCCTTAGTGCTCTTCAACAAGGATAAAATCTTCGATCATGCTCATATTCCTCATGTGGATATGGAGTCCCGCCAGTGCTTTGAGCCATCCTCGGTGTTCTTCACGACGCAGGACTTCTAAATTTCTGACCGATATCTGTGGATCGGAATGAAGAGCTAATTCTTCAGCTTTTATGCAACATCGCACATCACCGGAGACGCCAAGACGTGAACTCATGGGTCTTAGATTGGATGACCGAAAATACTCACTACAAGGCACCAAAGAATCGAATTGCTTCGTGCCCTACCACTCGATCCTCCACTTGATGGTGCACGTCAGATCTATGACGAAACCGTAACTTACAAATCACTATATGCAAGTCTTGATGAAGCCTTTGAAGCCAAGGCAGGCCCCAAGAACCAAATTCCTCGTCAAGGAATTATTATATGTGCCTCAGACGGTCTATCGTATTACAGACGAAGACAATGAGTCCAATCAAAGGTCACGACTTCGAATGATGAAGAAGTCGTTGGCATCATGAAGAATATGCTTTTCAACATCATCCATGGCGTTCTCGTCAACTTCCATGATTTCTTCATGAGGACTCTGGCAAACATTGCTATGTCACCATTTGAGATGAAGCCTTATGCGCCTTGGATTATGAGATTCATCAGGACAAGGTCTTCACTCAATTACAAAGCTGATACTTTGAACCATCGCAGCTACTTTCCCCGATTGAAGTCCTCAAATGGACAATTACCTCACCGATGACAAGGGCAAGGCCATCTTTGTGGATCGATGAAGGCATTCGTCCATTGGATGGACAAGCCATAAGCAGCATCCTACTCCACCAATGATGACTCGCCACACATGACTCGGCCAAGAAATACCTCACCAAGCAAAATCCTCAAGCTATCGCACCTGTGGTGATGATCGATCGTGAGTTACTCCTCGGTCTTCATCGAAGGTTGATCGCAATCATAAATGGGTCAAGCGCCGCTTTGGTTCAATTCTTCACAACATGACCTCAACACACAATGCAGTGAAGAAAAACCACTACTACCTTCATGAAACCTTCAAGCGCACCTGGGCTGTTCTTTCACATGTCTACAGTGAAGAAGAACTGACTTCAATGGGTCTCAAGGAAGAATTTGACTGGTCTGCACCTCCTCCGAAGAAATTCAAGAAGGTCAAAGTTCCTTCCTTGGTGGCCAGCTCCTATTCTTCTTCTCGCGACACTGATGAAAATGAAGACTTGGAAGACACCGCGGCTGGTCCTACTTCAACAAACAACCCCGACAATGCTGGCGCTCCGTCTTAAACTTGAAATTCTTCAAGAGCGTTAATCCTCAGTTTCGATCCTTTTGGTCATTCGATGACAAAGGGGGAGAAATTTGAGTTAGTTTCAAGCGGGTCTAGTTTTTGTCTATATACCGTATTTTATTAAGTTACAACTCTCGTTCTTCTGAAACCTTTTATTGGATCGAGTTGTAATCTTAAACCCGATGGTGCTTTGATACTTTTGATGCATTATGCTCTTGCTCTATGTTACGATTCTCGTGAGCTCCTTGAAAATCTTGAGCAAATCGATTTGAGCTCGATATTCTTGATGCGTTACTTTGCATAACATCAAGCACCATATTTCATCATGCATTTCAAATTCTTCATATTATATGTTAAATGCGTGTATGAATTACAAGATATAGGGGGAGATCTCCATGATTCAATTCTTCAAATGTGCATTGCCTCAAAAGCAAATTCCTCACTATGCACATCTTCGTGGGGAGTTCTTCTATATCTTGCAATCAAATTCCTCATTATCAGTATTTACAATTCATATGTTTATCCCGTTGAAAACTTAACCCATATTGTCATCAATCACCAAAAGGGGAGATTGTAAGTGCATCTAGTGCCCCTTAGTGATTTTGGTGTATTGAAGACTTATAGGTTAAGTAACTAATGCGCTTGTGAGTGTACATGTGTCTATAAGTCTATGAGGAGTTTGATATTTACAGGAGAAAGTCGACCCCTAAAAATGAAGTTCTTCATCCGAGGACTTTGATATTCTCAAGACTTTCTCAAGACTTTGAAAGTGAAGAAATTGGTGTGACCTTGAAGACTTGGTATTCATTTGAGGAACATGAAGCGTGAAGACTTTTGTTTTCGTAGTTTCATTTTCTCTTTCTTGAGTCATAGGAAACACCGTCTTTGTTAAAGGGGTCGAGGAAATACTAAGGAAAAATTTCCATTTGATGCTCAACTCAAAATCCTACACCTACCAATCCCTTCGAGTGAAGCTTTTGGAAATCTCATACTGATTCACCAATTTCTTCAAAGGATGAGACGAAGCTCTTCCGGTCACGAGGAATTTGTTCTCGATCGAGGAGTTAGGAATTCGCCAAAGGCGAATTGCCTACACAAAGGAGGAACATGATAGCCCCGAGGAATTTGAGAGTCAAATTTCCGACCGTTGTTGTCTTCTTGGCCACCTGTCCCAAAATATCTTATCCACCTAACGGTCATATCATTGAAGGGCATTTATGTCTTATCATGTCGGGCTGCTCCCTAGGCTATAAATAGCCGCCCCTACAACCACTAGCTGGTTGGCTGCCCGAGAGAACTTGACACTTGTCATTTGAGAGCAACCCATCCTCCGAGGACTTTGAGAGAAAATCATCAAGTGAGGAAAACCCAAAAGTGAGGAAAAACCCAAAAACCAAACCCCAACGAACCCAAAGTGATTGAGCATCATCAAGAAATTGATCCTGCGTGGATCCGACGCTTGTTACCTTTGAAGACTGTGCTTCTTCCAGACGGTTAGGCGTCATGGTCTAGAGCATCCAAGAGGAATTGTGGATCGCCGAGTGACCAAGTCTGTGAAGGTTTGGAAGTCGCTCAAGACTTACCACGAGTGATTGGACGAGGTCTGTGTGACCTTAGTTCAAGGAGAATACGGTGAGGACTTGGTGTCCCGAGCTGCGTGCTCAAAGGATCGGGTGTCTGTGGATCGTGTGTCCTCGAGTTTAAATACTCGGCCGCTCCAACCAGACGCATAACCGAGACAACAGTTGGAACTGGTCTACCAAATCATTGTCTTCACCAACCTAATCGGTTCTATTTCCTCAACCCTTTCATTTCCTCATTCTTGTGTTGAGTATTTGTTCATATCTGTGTTTGGAGACTTTGATCAAGACTTTCTCAATTTCCTCAGCTCAATTTCTTGACTGTTTGTCTTCATCCTGTGTTATCCTGTGATTACGCTTTACGTACTGTGATTGTCTTCATTTCATCATGATGACTATGCTTGTAATCTGTTATGCTTACTCGAGTACTTATTCCATTGCAAGTAGTTCTTCGCTAAGGAATTTCCTCACCGGCAAATTCCTCAGTGAAGAATTCATAAAAATCGCCTATTCACCCCCCCTCTAGTCGATATAACGCACTTTCATGATGGATCACTAACCAACCTATACTAAGCAGTTTAGGATAAGCAGGTAAGGTACAACAATAGGTACAAAAGCAGGCTATGCATCAGAATAGGAGCAATCAATTACACTAGCAAAATCTAATGCAAGCATGAGAGAATAGAATGGGCGATATCGGGATAATCAAAGGGGGGGCTTGCCTGGAAGCTCGGTTGAAAGGGAAGAAGGGTCGTCGGTGACGTAGTCGATCACAGTGGCATCAGCAGCGGTCTCGGGGTCTACTGGAGAGAAGAGGGGGAAGAAACAGTAAATACATGCAAACATATGCATAACATGACAATAAGCTAGCGGTGCTAGGGTTTTTCTAACGCGGTGTTACATGATACCAGTGAAGGGGGATAACATCCGGGAAAGTTTTCTCGAAGTTCGGCATTTTTGAACAGATGAACCGGAGGGGAAAGGTTTGATGTTCGCTATGCTAGGAACGTGTGACGGACGAATCTACTGCATATCCGGAATCGTCTCAAAATTCCGAACAACTTTCATGTATAAAGTTTTCCCATCCGAGCTATGGATGAATTACTATGAATTTTCAAAGTTTAAGCAATATCCGGTAACTCTCTGAAATTCTGCCAAGTCTGAGAATTGCTTATTTTTAAACATCACTTAGCTGTTTTCCAGAGGCTAAAGCTATTGTTCTGTACATCCTATAATTTTGTGATTTATATCAATTGTGAGCACTTTTCTACGATCTACCTGTTAGTAACACATTCATCCATATTAGAGTTCATTTGCTTGATCAACAACAGCTCTAAAGTAGCTATCAAAATAAATCTGTTTTTCAGTTTTTCAGCTAACATAACTTAGCATTTTGTGAATTTCATAGGATTTAATCCGCGCATCAAATGGATTTGGTCCAGTGGGGTAAAATGAAATTTGTCAAGTGTACTCTCTGCCCATATTACTTTTATCCACATAAGAACTTGTTTTGTGGATGTTTATTGGCTGTCAAAGGATACATAATGAATTTGTTTGCGAAGCTAGTCATTCAAGAATGGCGAATGTTACTATAGCTAGCAACAAGAGAGCAGGAGCAGAAGGTAGACAAAGAGCAGACGCAGCGCACATTGGGGATACGCCGCTGGCTGGGTCAAGGCTGGGTGTGGCGCGTGACAGGAACGGACAAGTGCGCGAAATGGGCAACCGGCGCAGCGGCTACAAAGCGAAAGCGGCGATGGCGCGGCGATGGTAGGGGGGACGAGCACAGCGTAGGGAATGGTCGGGCGTGGCCACGGCGGGCGCGATCAACAATGGGGAGGGAGGCAGGAACAGGGGAGCCGCAGCGACGACGAACATAGCTAGCAGCAGCGCAACCACGGCAATGGGCGGCGAGCGTGTCAAGGGGCTGGCGAGGCACGCACGGCTGTGGATGCGGCTATGGACGCACGAGCGTGGCCCGGGGACAACAGGGCGCGCGCAACTCCCGAGTTACAGAGGCCTGGGTCGAGACGGCCATAGCGTGGCAGTGGCGTGGTGTGGGATGGCCAAAACTACGGTGGATTGAGGGAGCGAGCAAAGGGATTGGGAAGGGGAGCTCACCATGATGTTGAAGACGAGCTCGAGGAAGACAGGGATCTCGGGATAGTGCGGATCGAACGGCGGTGTTCTTCGGTGCATGAGGTCGAAGACGGAGATGAGGAGCCCGATGTAGGAGGAGGGTGGCCACGGCTATGCCAAAGCCACAGCGATGTCTTCGGCAATTTGGCACGGGGAAAGAAGAGCGAGCGGCAGATTGGGGATGAGTGGGGACTAGGGTTTCTAGGGGGAGAGAGGAGTCGGCCTTATGCCTCTGGGAGCCGGGGGATTGCCTACACGTGGCACGGCGCTGCCGTGGCCGACGGATGGGTGCCACGCCCTCCCCCGGTGAACAAAGGAAGGGAGGAGGCGTAGGTGGGCCGGCCTGGTCAGCAAAGGGGGCTAGCTGGGCCATTTGGCCCGGGGGGAAGGGTTTTTCTTTTATAGTTTCTGTTTTAAAAAAATATTTTCCAATAGCAAATGACCTTTAAGAAAAATGAGACTTGTCCCACAATTAGAGATGCAATTATTTACAGTTCCACAAAAAGTTTGCACTTTATGTAAAGTAGTTTGCTATTTTAGAAATTATAAAAGGCATTTATATAATTGATTAAGCCATTGTTTTATTTATTTTAGTGCATTTAATCACTCTCTATAAATGTTGCTTCACCACCATAAATAGTTATGGAATATTTGCAACACTTTGAACATTTTACTTTGCATGTTTGAGAAATTTGACTTTTGGACTTTTATTTTAAATTTGAATTTGGATTATGATTTGGATCAACCAACGATTATCAACAGTAAGAGTGGTGACTGGCACCATTAACTTGGGATTACTGTAGCTTAATTATCTAGGCGTCACACTACTTGACATGGACATGTTGCCTATGTACATGATCATTGCCTTAGATATCGTCATAATTATGCGCTCTTCTATCAATTTCTCGACAATAGTTTGTTCACCCACCGTAATATATGCTATCTTGAGAGAAGCCACTAGTGAAACCTATGGCCCCCGTCTCTCTTTTCCATCATATAAGTTCTCTTTTACATCATACTAGTTTCCGATCTACTATTTTGCGATCTTTTACTTTCCAATCTATAGACCAAAAATAACAAAAATATTTACTTTACCGTTTATCTATCTCTATCAGATCTCACTTTTGCATGTAACCGTGAAGGGATTGACAACCCCTTTATCGCTTGGGTGCAAGTTGTTGATTGTTTGTGCAGGTATTCGGTGACTTGTGCGTTGTCTCCTACTGGATTGATACCTTGGTTCTCAAACTGGGGGAAATACTTACTCTACTTTGCTACATCACCCTTTCGCTTCAAGGAAAAAATCAACGCAAGCTCAAGAGGTATCTGAAGGAAATATGCCCTAGAGGCAAGAATAAAGTTATTATTTTATATTTCCTTATATCATGATAAATGTTTATTATTCATGCTAGAATTGTATTAACCAGAAACTTGATACATGTGTGAATACATAGACAAAACATAGTGTCCCTAGAATGTCTCTAAGATGGTTATATTTCCTAATCATAGACATGTGTTGTCATTTGATGAACGGGATCACATCATTAGGAGAATGATGTGATGGACAAGACCCATCCGTTAGCTTAGCATTATGTGATTATTCAACTCCCGAATACCGGAGGAACACCTTGTGTGCTATCAAACGTCACAATGTAAATGGGTGATTATAAGGATGCTCTACAGGTGTCTCCGAAGGTGTTTGTTGGGTTGGCATAGATCGAGATTAGGATTCGTCACTCCGTGTTTCGGAGAGGTATCTATGGGCCCTCTCGGTAATGCTCATCACTATAAGCCTTGCAAGCAATGTGACTAATGAGCTAGTTGTGGGATGAAGTATTACGGAACGAGTAAAGAGACTTGCCGGTAACGAGATTGAACTAGGTATGATGATACCGATGATCGAATCTCGGGCAAGTAACATACCGATGACAAAGGGAACAACGTATGTTGTTATGCGGTTTGACCGTTAAAGATCTTCATAGAATATGTAGGAGCCAATATGAGCATCCAGGTTCTGCTATTGGTTATTGATCGGAGATGTGTCTCGGTCATGTCTTCATAGTTCTCGAACCCGTAGGGTCCGCACGCTTAACATTCGGTGATGATTTGTATTATGAGTCATGTGTTTTGATGACCGAAGTTTGTTCAGAGTCCTGGATGAGAGCACGGACGTAACGAGGAGTCTTGAAATGGTCGAGGCATAAAGATTGATATATTGTAAGGCTATATTCGGACATCGTAAAGGTTCCGAGTGATTCAGGTATTTTTCGGAGTACCGGGGAGTTACAGGAATTCACCGGAAGAAGTAATGGGCCTTATTGGGCCATACGGGAAAGGAGGAGGCAGGCAAAAGGGGAGGTGGCACGCGCCCCCCTCATGGGTCCGAATTGGACTAGGGGAAGGGGGCGGCGCCCCCCTTGCCCTTTTGCTACTCCCTCTCTCTTTCCCTCTTTCCTTCTCCTCTACTTTGAAAAGGAAAAGGATTCCTACTAGGACTTGGAAGTCCTAGTAGGACTCCATACTCTTTGCGCGCCCCCTAGGGCCGGCCTCCTCCTCCTCCGCCCTCCTTTATATATGGGGGTAGGGGGCACCCTAGAACACACAAGTTTCACTTAACCGTGTGCAGTGCCCCCCTCCACAGTTACACACCTCGATCATACCATCGTAGTGCTTAGGCGAAGCACTGCGCTGGTAGCATCATCATCATCGTCACCACACCGTGGTGCTGACGGAACTCACCCTCATCCTCAACTGGATCAAGAGCACAAGGGACGTCATCGAGATGAGCGTGTGCTGAACACGGAGGTGCCGTGCGTTTGGTACTTGATCAGTTGGATCGTGAAGAAGTTCGACTACATCAACCGCGTTATTGAAACGCTTCCGCTTTCGGTCTATGAGGGTACATGGACACACTCTCCCCTCTCGTTGCTATGCATCACCTAGATAGATCTTGCGTGATCGTAGGAATTTTTTTGAAATTACCACGTTCCCCAACAGTGGGACCAGAGCCAGGTATGTGCGTAGCTGTTATATGCACGAGTAGAATACAAAGAGTTGTGGGTGATAATAGTCATACTGCTTACCACCAACGTCTTACTTTGATTCGGCGGTATTGTTGGATGAAGCGGCCAGGACCGACATTACATGACTGCGTTCATGAGACTGGTTCTACTAACGTGCTTTTGCACACATGTGGCTGGCGGGTGTCTGTTTCTCCAACTTTAGTTGAATCGAGTTTGACTACGGCCAATCCTTGTTGAAGGTTAAAACAGCACACTTGACAAGAAATCATTGTGGTTTTGATGCGTAGGTAAGAACGGTTCTTGCTAGAAGCCCGTAGCAGCCACGTAAAATTTGCAACAACAAAGTAGAGGACGTCTAACTTGTTTTTGCAGGCCATGTTGTGATGTGATATGGTCAAGACGTGATGTGATATAATTTGTTGTATGAGATGATCATTTTCTTAAAGTTATCAACAACTGGCATGAGCCTTATGGTTTTCTCTTTATTAAATAAGATGCAAGCGCCATATAATTGCTTTACTTTATCGCTATGCGATAGCAACAGTTGCAAAAGCAATAGTTGGCGAGATGACCATGGGACGACACATTGATATAGATCAAGGTGATCGAGATCATGGTGTCATGCCAGTGACGATGGAGATCGTGATGGTACTTTGGAGATGAAGATCAAAGGCACAAGATGATGATGGCCATATCATGTCACATATTTTGATTGCATATGATGTTTATCTTTTACGCATCTTATTTTGCTTAGTACGGCGGTAGCATTATAAGATGATCCCTTACTAAATTTCAAGGTATAAGTGTTCTCCCTGAGTATGCACCATTGCGACAGTTCTTCGTGCTGAGACACCACGTGATGATCGGGTGTGATAGGCTCCACGTTCACATACAACGGGTGCAAGCTAGTTTTGCACATGCAGAATACTCGGGTTAAACTTGACGAGCCTAACATATGCAGATATGGCCTCGGAACACTGGAGACCGAAAGTTCGAGTGTGAATCATATAGTAGATATGATCAACATAGAGATGTTCACCATTGAAAACTACTCCATCTCACGTGATGATCGGACATGGTTTAGTTGATTTGGATCACGTGATCATTTAGATGACTAGAGGGATGTCTATCTAAGTGGGAGTTCTTAAGTAATACTCCCTCCTTTCCTAAATATAGGGTGTATTGTTTTTGGCACGGAAATTAAAGAACTCATGTGGAGGGAAAATTTCACAAGTTTTGGGTGAGATTACACCTGACTAATTGACATGAGAAAATAGAGGAGCTTGCGTGATATAAGGAAATGTAATCAAATCCCAAAAAAAATTATCCAAATGAGTGGTGCAACGCAATACAACTTATATTTCGAGATTTTTCTCAAAAATCTATACACCTTATATCAAGGAACGGAGGGAGTATGATTAATTGAACTTTAATTCATCATGAACTTAGTCCTGATAGTATTTTGCAAATTAGGTTGTAGATCCATAGCTCGCATTGTAGCTTCCCTATGTTTTTTAGATGTTCCTAGAGAAAACTAAGTTGAAAGATGATAGTAGCAATGATGCGGACTGGGTCCGTGATCTGAGGTTTATCCTCATTGCTTCACAGAAGAATTATGTCCTTGATGCACCACTAGGTGACAGACCTATTGCAGGAGCAGATGCAGATGTTATGAACCTTTGGCTAGCTCAATATGATGACTACTTGATAGTTTAGTGCACCATGCTTTATGGCTTAGAATCGGGACTTCAAAGACGTTTTGAACGTCATGGACCATATGAGATGTTCCAGGAGTTGAAGTTAATATTTCAAGAAAATACCCAAATTGAGAGATATGAAGTCTCCAACAAGTTCTATAGCTAAAAGATGGAGGAGAATAGCTCAAGCAGTGACCATGTGCTCAGATTATCTGGGTACTATAATCGCTTGAATCAAGTGGGAGTTAATCTTCCAGATAAGATAGTGATTGACAGAGTTCTCTAGTCACCATCACCAAGTTACTGGAACTTCGTGATGAACTAGAATATGCAAGGTTTGACGAAAGAAATTCCTGAGCTCTTCATGATGTTGAAATCGACGAAGGTAGAAATCAAGGAAAAGCATCAAGTATTGATGATTAAACAAGACCACTAGTTTCAAGTAAAGGGCAAAGGGAAAGAAAGGTAACTTCAAGAAGAATGGCAAGCCAGTTGCCACTCCCGTGGAGAAGCCCAAAGCTGGACCTGAGCCTAAAACTAAGTGCTTCTACTGCAAAGGAAATGGTCACTGGAAGCGGAACTACCCCAAATATTTGGTGAGTAAGAAGGATGGCAAAGTGAACAAAGGTATATTCGATATACATGTTATTGATGTGTACCTTACTAGTGCTCGTAGTAACCCCTGGGTATTTGATACTTGTTCAGTTGCTAAGATTAGTAACTCGAAACAGGAGTTGCAGAATAAATGGAGACTAGTTGAGGGTGAAGTGACGATGTATGTTGGAAGTGGTTCCAAGAATGATATGATCATCATCGCACACCCCCTATACTTTCGGGATTAGAGTTGAACCTAAATAAATGTTATTTTGTGTTTGTGTTAAAGCAAGAATATAATTAGATCATGTTTATTGCAATATGGTTATTCATTTAAGACAAAGAATAATTGTTATTCTATTTACATGAATAAAACCTTCTATGGTCATACACCCAATGTTGATGGTTTATTGAATCTCGATCGTAGTGATACACATATTCACAATATTGATGCCAAAAGATGCAAAGTTGATAATGATAGTTCAACATACTTGTGGCACTGCTGTTTAAGTCATATTGGTGTAAAGCGCATGAAGAAACTCCATGCTGATGAGCTTTTTGAATCACTTGATTATGAATCACTTGGTGCTTGCGAACCATGCCTCATGGCAAGATGACTAAAACTCTGTTCTCCAGAACAATGGAACGACCTAATGACTTATTGGAAATAATACATACCGATGTATGCAGTCCGACGAGTGTTGAGGCTCGTGGCGGGTGTCGTTATTTTCTGACCTTCACAGATGATTTGATCAGATATGGGTATATCTACTTAATGAAACACGCGTCTGAAACATTTGAAAAGTTCAAAGAATTTCAGAGTGAAGTGGAGAATCATCGTAATAAGAAAATAAAGTTTCTACGATCTGATCGTGGAGGAGAATATTTGAGTTACGAGTTTGGCATTCATTTAGAACAATGTGGAATAGTTTTGCAAATCACGCCACCTGGAACACCACAGCATAATGGTGTGCCCGAACGTCGTAACCACACTTTATTGGATATGGTGCGATCTATGATGTCTCTTACCGATTTACCACTATCGTTTTGGGGTTATGCATTAGAGACAGCTGCATTCACATTAAAAAGGGTAACATCAAAATCCGTTGAGACGACGCCTTATGAACTGTGGTTTGGCAAGAAACCAAAGTTGTCGTTTCTTAAAGTTTGGGGCTGCGATGCTTATCTGAAAAAGTTTCAACCTGATAAGCTCGAACCCAAATCGGAGAAGTGCGTCTTCATAGGATACCCAAAGGAAACTGTTGGGTACACCTTCTATCACAGATCCGAAGGCAAGATATTCGTTGCTAAGAATGCATCCTTTCTAGAGAAGGAGTTTCTCTCAAAAGAAGTGAGTGGGAGGAAAGTAGAACTTGATGAGGTAATTGTACGTTCTCCCGAATTGGAAAGTAGTTCATCACAGAAATCAGTTCCAGTGAACCCTACACAAATTAGTAAGGAAGCTAATGATGATGATCATGAAACTTCAGATCAAGTTACTACCGAACATCATAGGTCAACCAGAGTACGATCCCCACCAGAGTGGTACGGTAATCCTATTTTGGAAGTCATGTTACTAGATCATGATGAACCTACAAACTACGAGGAAGCGATGATGAGCCCAGATTCCGCGAAATGGCTTGAGGCCATGAAATCTGAGATGGGATCCATGTATGAGGACAAAGTGTGGACTTTGGTGGACTTGCCCAATGATGGGCAAGCCATTAAGAATAAATGGATCTTCAAGAGGAAGACGAACGTTGACAGTAGTGTTACTATCTACAAAGCTCGACTTGTCGCAAAAGGTTTTCGACAAGTTCAAGGAGTTGACTACGATGAGACTTTCTCACCCGTAGCGATGCTTAAGTCTGTCCGAATCATGTTAGCAATTGCCGCATTTTATGATTATGAAATTTCGCAGATGGATGTCAAAACTGCATTCCTGAATGGATTTCTGGAAGAAGAGTTGTATATGATGCAACCTGAAGGTCCTGTCGATCCAAAGGGTGCTAACAAAGTGTGCAAACTCCAACGATCCATTTATGGACTGGTTCAAGCCTCTCGGAGATGGAATAAACATTTTGATATTGTGATCAAAGCATATGGTTTTATACAGACTTTTGGAGAAGCCTGTATTTCCAAGAAAGTGAGTGGGAGCTTTGTAGCATTTCTAATATTATATGTGGATGACATATTGTTGATTGGAAATGATATAGAATTTCTAGATAGCATAAAGGGATACTTGAATAAGAGGTTTTCAATAAAAGACCTCGGTGAAGCTGCTTATATATTGGGCATCAAGATCTATAGAGGTAGATGAAGATGCTTGATACAAATTTTTCAATGAGTACACGTTGGTAAGTTATGAACAGTGGTTACGCGGTAAGCCCGAGATGGTAAGTTGGTCCCGAGGACCATGGCAAGGTTTCCCGCACACCTCAGGTTATGCATTAGACCTGTTAAATGCCTTGTTGTTGTTTGTCGCACTTGTTTTGTTTGCTGTGAGCTTGCGAGTACATTCAAAGTACTCACCCGGCTTATCATGCCAGATGCAGGAGAAGCCGTGCAAGGAGTTGATGTTGAGCAGTTTGTCGTGATCTAGGTCATGTCCCAGCAGTGTCCCTGTGGAATGGAGTTCCGCTACCTCATCGTTCCGCTATCGCATAGTAGTTTCCCTTTCATCATTGAGGCCCCTGCCATGTCTACTAAATAATGTACATAAGTGCAACCGCACCGTGTGTGCCGCTTGGCCTCATTCATCATGTAATATGTGAACCTATGTTTCTGCCAAGAGATCAATAAAGCAGTTGTTTTCTGTACCAAGTTGTTGTGTATTGCCAGAAGACGTGATCTCTGGGCTGGCAATGCAATGTAAACCGGTTGCTCTGAGCCGGGGTGCCACACTGCTACCGCTCCTTACTCGGCCACGGTTCATCATGGCAGACAGACCAATCGACCGGCATGTACATACACGTCTGCGACCACATAGACAATGGTACGTACGCTTCGACCTGGTGGGTCCCAGCTATCAGGGAGGATAAGAATGCACTTCCTTGCATGCGAAGATAAAGCTGGTGGGTCCCAGCTGTCATGGGAGGAATCATTTTTTCGCGTAATAAGAAGGCACTTCCTTGCGTGCGAAGATGTAGCTGTTGGGTCCAGCTGTCAGCCTCACCATGTACAGTCCTCTTTCGATGGCTGTCGTACATTAACCACATTGACCACGCCACGTTGAGAGCTCCAAGGCGGTCGACGATGGCGAGGCCTAGGAAGGGAACGACACGGAGCCGGGGAAGACCCAGTAGTTGTTTCCCATGCAGAGGGGAGTATGAGGGTTTACTGGTTCGTCTGCCGTCGCCTGAGAATAACAGCAGGTGTGGGTGAGTAGAGGGATGGCTAGGCCAGCGATGGGAGTAGGCTAGGGCGGTGAGGCCTGTGCGGCATAACAACCGGCCACAGGAGGCAGGAGCAGGCGGCACGGCCGACGCTGGTTTCGGCGGTTGAAGCAAGAAGACCCAAGGTTGAAGAAGTAGCACGGCCGTTGGATTAACATCGTATGGTCACTGTAGCTAGAATCATTTATATTGA
This sequence comes from Aegilops bicornis, assembly GCA_021605145.1. Classification (NCBI taxonomy): domain Eukaryota; kingdom Viridiplantae; phylum Streptophyta; class Magnoliopsida; order Poales; family Poaceae; genus Aegilops; species Aegilops bicornis. Next base: position 69,180,157 of record CM038672.1, read on the forward strand.
CTAAGTTGACAAAGCCATGCATCTGCGTCAACCTAGTAGGCCCACAAGTCAGCCTCCAAATATGGTGGGTCTCAGCTAGCAGGGGGTAATCATTTTTTATGTGTAATATGGAGGCACTTCCTTGCGTGCGAAGATATAGCTGGTGGGTTCGAGCTATTAGCGGCAGGAATATTTTTTCGCAAAATGTAGAGGACCTTCCGGTGGGTCCCCGCTGTCAGGTGGAGGAATCATTATTTTGCGTGTAATAAGGAGGCACTTCCTTGTGTGCGGCCATGGACCCAGCTGTCAGCCTCTCCATGTACAGTCCTCTTCCGATGGATGTCGTCCGTTGACCATGTTGACCAAGCCGCACCGAGAGCACCAAGGCGATGGACGATGGTGAGGCCTAGGAAGGGAACGACACGGAGCCGGGGAAGACTCGGCAGTTGTTTCCCACGCAAAGGGGAGTACAAGGGTTTACTGGTTCGTGTGCTATCGCCAGAGAATAACAGCAGGTGTAGGTGAGTAGAGGGATGGCCAGACCAACAATGGGAGTAGGGTGGGGCGGTGAGGCCTGCGCGGCAGAATAGCCGGCCATGAGAGGCGGGAGCAGGCAGTCCCGTCAGCGGACATCCAATAGTCACTGCTCTCGTGTGTTGACTAAGTTGACACGGCCTTGCATAAGGCCAACCTTTTTTGGGAAAGCGACACACAACCTAGTAGACCCACAAGTCAGCCTTAAATATGTGGAGAACAAAGATACAACCTATCTCGCCATCCGCCATTATATCAAATAATTTTACAGCCCATTGACTAATTCTTAAGGATTTTTTTGAAGCCCATATTCTTTTTGTTAGCATTACAGCCCATATTCTCGCCATGGTTAAAAAATTCAATGAGATTTTCATATTTCGGTGCGGTCCGAACTGTTTTTAATCCTAAAATTTCGAATCACGTTCAAACTAATTTAAAAAATATCAATTTCAAATCCAACATAATTTTCCCCGCAAAAAAATTTAAATTTGAAATCTCGAAATCCTAAAAAATGGACATTTAAAACTAATTGTCGGTTTGCTGTGTTTTTAAAATTTACATCCCATTTCTTACTACTTATAGCCCATTTTATGGGCAAGCGTATACATCGCTCTTGTCTTGAAAGATTTGCAGCCCAGTAGGGCTGAGAAAAGCAACTAGGCCTCCGTTGGGTATACTTTAAAAAACTAGAACTAGGCTAGCCATTTTTAGAAAGAAAAAAAACAACTGGGCTCATCATGTGGTAAACATAAAATAAAAGCAGGGGCTAGATGGGCCACAGCCCCAGCACAGCCCGTTCATACCCTGCTCCATCTCTAAAACTAGTAAATAACAACTACGCGACGTGTTGGGTCCCTGGTGTCTGCCGCTCGTTGTGTAATTCTCTTGTTTATTGACTACGTTGAAAATGGCGTGGGACCCAGATGTCAAACCATTAGAAGGAGGCATTTTTTTGGCTTGTAATAACGAGGCACTTGCTTGCGTACTGCCATGACCCTGATGGGTCCCTACTGTCATCCTCTCCACGTACGGTCATCTCCTTATTCCTCTCGGTTGTTGACTATGTTGACAACGCCAGACGGTGGTTCACCGTGCACGGCAAGTGAACCAAGTTAGAGGATGACGGTGAGGCCTTGGACGGAAATGAACAGGAGCCGTGGAAGATACGACAGTTGAGGGAGTCCCAGGATTCAGCGCAGGAGGATGGAGAAGCCAGCCCTCATGAGAGAGCGGCAGAAAGAGAGGTAGAGGACGATAATTACATGCCTCCCTCCGAAGATGAGGCAAGCCTCGACGACGATTTAATCTGCCGTGCCCGAGGATCCCGTCGAACAAGAGCTGCTTTCAAACGCAGGCTTATGGCCACGGCAAGCAGCCTCAAGAAAAAGCAAAGCAACAACTTAGAGCTGACCAAGACTTGCTAGTCGACAGATGGATCAAGTCCTTGCGTCAAGAGTATGAACTCGAGCGCCTCCAAGAGCTACCTAAAACGCAGGCTGCTACCCCGATTAGAGGAGGAAGCACCCAAACCTACATCACCAGCAAGATGATACGGCCGACCGCCACCTCGTGGCCACGAGAGGCCTCTCGGCCCTCAACTCAAGCCACACCCCAGCCGCTTAAAAATACCAAGGCGCTGGGAAATGCGCCAGACTCCACGAGATATATTGGAGGACAAGGCAAGGCAAACAAGATCGATCTACGGATCGCGGGCGCCCACGACACGTGATTTATAACCATCACGCCGGATATGGCAACTCCGCCGGGCCGAACACATGAGACAAAGCTCATTTGAGCTGCATCGTGATATAGCCCAATACAGAGGCGCCAAGACACCCACTATGCTTCATGATGAAGTGATGGATCATCAAGTCCCTGAGGGTTTCAAACCCGTAAACATTGAATCATACGATGGCACAACAGATCCTGCGGTTTGGATCGAGGACTATCTCCTTCACATCCACATGGCCCACGGTGATGATCTACACGCCATCAAATACCTCCCACTCAAACTTAAAGGACCAGCCCGGCATTGGCTTAACAGCTTGCCAGCAGAGTCAATTGGTTGTTGGGAAGACCTGGAAGCCGCATTCCTCGACAATTTCCAGGGCACATATGTGCGACCACCAGACGCCGATGACCTAAGCCACATAATTCAGCAGCCAGAGGAATCAGCCAGACAATTCTGGACACGGTTCCTAACCAAGAAAAATCAAATTGTCGACTGTCCGGATGCAGAGGCCCTTGCAGCCTTCAAACACAACATCCGCGACGAGTGGCTTGCCCGGCACCTAGGACAGGAAATGCCGAAATCCATGGCAGCCCTCACAACACTCATGACCCGCTTTTGCTGGAGAGGACAGCTGGCTAGCTCAGAGTAACAACATGACCAAGAGCCCCGTAATTCGGATACCAAGGACAACAATGGCAGGTCGGCGTTGCAACAAGCACAAGCGCCGCATTAACGGCGATAATGCCGAGGATATGATAGCCAATGCCGGATTCAGAGGCTCTAAACCCGTCAGCGGAAAAGCCATTTAAAAGAAATACTCCGGCCCGCATAATTTGGACCGAATACTAGATCGCTCGTGCGGATACACGGCACTTCAAAAACTAGCCAACCACACCAACAGGGATTGTTGGGTGTTCAAGCAGCAGACAAGTTAAATGTCAAAACAATGACAAGGGGCTGCATAGCGATGACGAGGAGGAGCCCCGCCGCCGAATAATAGAGGATGAAGGGCTTCCCCCACAAGTGCGGACGGTGAACATGATAAACGCAACCCACATACCCAAAAGGGAGCGGAAGCGTGCACTAAGGGACGTATATGCGATGGAGCCAGTCGCCCCAAAGTTCAACCCGTGGTCTTCCTGCCTGATCACTTTTGATGGAAGGGACCACCCCACAAGCATCCGCCATGGCGGATTCGCCGCATTGGTTCTAGACCCAATCATTGACGGACTTCATCTCACTAGAGTCCTAATGGACGGCGGCAGCAGCCTGAACTCGCTTTATCGTGATACAAAGGTGCAAAATGGGCATAGACCCATCAAGGATTAAACCCACGAAGACGACCTTTAAAGGCATCATACCAGGTGTAGAGGCCAACTGTACAGGCCCAGTTACACTTGAAGTGGTCTTCGGATCCCGGATAACTTCCGAAGCGAGGAGTTAATATTCGACATAGTCCCATTCCGCAGCGGCTATCACGCACTGCTCGGACGAACCGCGTTTGCAAAGTTCAGTGTGGTGCCGCACTATGCATATCTCAAGCTCAAGATGCCATGTCCTCGAGGAGTCATTACGGTCAATGGAAACACCGAACGCTCTCTCCGGACGGAGGAGCATACGGCGGCCCTCGCGGCGGAAGTACAAAACAGCCTCTTAAGGCAATTCTCGAGTCCGGCTATTAAACGTCCGGACACCGTCAACCGTGCCCGGAGTAACCTACAACAAGACCGCTCGGCATCGTTACGAGCACGCATAGCAATGCGGCCCAAACCCCAGCCCTCGCGAAATTGCGAAACCAGATTACGCTGCATACATAATTACGCTCTAGAAATACCATGGGCATAGGGGAGGGCACGACCACGGCATGCCTGCACGCGGCTCAACCGCACTGTGGGCTCCGATTGTGTCATTCTTTTCTTTTCTTCTTTCTTTTTACTTTCAGGACTCCGTTCTCACGAAGCCTGTCCGGCAAGAGAATCGCCAACACACGATGCAACAGCTGTGGAAGCGTAGTTACGCCGAGTGTCCAGTGGTCTCTATTACGAGCAGTATACCTGTTTTACATACCATCCCGCAGCTTACCCTCGAGGGGGACATGTTAAAAGTCTCGCCCTTGCTTATCGCACTATTTGTATCGCTCGCTTCATCGCACCCCTTTTGAATAAACAATACATAGCTTACGCCTATTATTGAATTCCTTTTTCTATATATATATATATATATATATATATATATGTTCACCATGACATTGTGCAACCGTACACTCTGCACGGGCAATACACTGTGGGGCTTAAGTACCCCACAATATGGTGTGATAAGTCCGAACACTTTCACAAGTGCGGCACCCTGAACTTATAGCATTATATGCATCGGCTCGAATCATGTCTTGGGTCAATAGTTGGGTTTGCCGGCTCCCATGTTTTGGTACCTTATGTTCCGTTATATCGGCTAAGGTAGCGCTGGGAGAACCACTGCGATTGTGCCCTGGTTGAGCTGGGTTAAGCACCTCAGTGGAGAAAACTAAAACTGACCGTCATGATAGGGCGAGAGTAGGTCGCTGTTCGAGAGGTTTTCGAGTCCCTAAAGACTTATGCCGCTTAGAGCGAGGAGTCGGCATTGTCCGGCCTAGGCGTGTATAGCGCCCCGAACTCGGTCTTCCGAATACCAGGGGCTTCGCCGAAATTTAAAATTATAGAATTCTATGGCTAAGTGAGAGTGTTCAAGCATTATAGTCCGGTTGCCTTGTTCGTTGCGTTGAGCGCCTCCCTCAAAGGACCCAAGAATGGGAACAAGAGCGCTCAAGTTTATCCCGAACACCCCAGCACTCGTGGCATGGGGGCTGAAGCCGATGACTCGCCATCTCTCAAATTTAATACACGGCTGCATAGAAGGTAATATTTTAAATTCAAAAGTGTTGCTTAGCGCATATGAACAAGTTTTCAGCGTACAGGATAACAAATGCGATTCTACTAAAAAATTGCATCTTTGGAGCATTCACCCGCTATAAGGCGGGCACCCTTCAGGACGCCCTAATAATACATTTCAGACTTGCGATGCTCCTTGCCCGGTGGTGGTCTGTCTGTCTCAAGCTTCTCAGCGTCCATCTTGCCCCAGTTCACCTTAGCACGGGCAAGGGCCCTACGGGCACCTTCGATGCAGACGGAGCGCTTGACGACTTCAACCCATGGATGACGCCCACCACCGCCACCAGCTCAAGTAGCTCCTGTGCATGGCTTCCTTAGGCCACAGCCGAACTATGAGGCCCTTCATGGCCTGTTCGGCCACCTCATGGAGCTCGACCAGCTGCTTCAACTGGTCGCTTAAGGGCACCGGGTGCCCGGCCTCAGCATACTGAGACCAGAACACCTTCTCCGTCGACCTTCCCTCCTCGGCTCGGTAGAATGCGGCAAAGATCGGACACATCAAGGGCAGATCTCACGAATGCTCCTGGAGAGCTCCGGATTAGGGTAAGTAACAGATAATTCACTTTCACATGCTTGCTTTGCATAAAGAATGCCTTACCCGCCGCTATCTTCTTCATCGCCTCAATTTCCTGGAGAGCTTTTTGGGCTTCGGCCTTAGCGGCTTTGGCGCTCTCAAGGGCCGAGGCGAGCTCGGACTCTCGAGTCTTTGAGTCACACTCCAAACTCTCGTGTTTTTCCACGAGATCCTGGAGCTCTTGCCGCACCTCCGCCACCGGCGCCTCCTGCTTCTCTCGCTCGGTGCGCTCCGCGGCCGCATTGCTTTCGGCCTTGGACACCGCTTCCTTCAGGGTCGCCACCTTGTTTGTGGCCCCTGCAATATTCACGTTATTCCTGTCATTTTTTGCAAACACATCTTTTAAATAATCCCATAAGGTATTACATACCTTCCTTGTCCTTGAGCTGCTTTTTGGCAAGGCCGAGCTCGTTCTCGGACCGCTCGAGGCTCTGCTTCAATGCATCAACCTCCGCGGTCAATGCGGCAGAGGTCAGTAGTGCAGCCTGCATTCCCATATTGACATACTTATGTTAGACTCCTGCGTATATCTTTTAGATCCTCGCCGCTTTTTCTTTCCAACACCAAACCGAGCATCGAGGGCTACCGTCTATGCGTAATATTTTTACATATCTTAAATACATACCTCAAAGCCTGTTAGAAGGCTGGCACAAGCTTCACCAGCCCGCTCTTGGCGGATCGAACTTTTCGGATCACCACACTCATAACAGTGTGGTGCTCTCGTTGATGGAAGCGCCGTTAAGCGCCTCCATCAAATTATCCGTGCCTCGGTTGGACGGAGGTCACCGGCGTCGCAGTCTTGCCCTTCTTACGAAGGGGTCACCTGCCGGAGTCCGGAACCACTGAAGGTTCCGGTACGGAGTCCGGCACAGGGCCGGACTTAAAACCCTTCGGGGTTTTATCCCCTTTGCGCTCGGAGTCCGGGAGGTAGCCTTGCGGTGCCTCCAGGGCCACCTCCTCCTGGCTGGGCCCCTTTTGGGACTCCATCTCAGCGTCATCCGCACCGGGAGGAGACGAGGCGGTCAGAAGTGAGGTGCTATTCACATCCGACGAATCTGTGGAGCCGCCGTCGAGCGCCGAGCCCGGCCCTTGGGCGGGCTGCATGGTTATATTCGGCGTTAGAAGATGATGTGCGACAAATGGAACGCCATGAGTTATTCTGGTGTCCGGACACTTACGATTTCGCCAGGGGCTTGGTCCTCGGTGGCCTCTCCTCTTTGCCGTCGTCGGCGTTGGTGGTGTAGTCCGGAGGAAGGGTCCTTCCCTTCTTGGACCCTCCGGCCTCCCCAGTTGGGGCGGCCTTCCTTTTCTTCTCTCCCCCTGCTAGCGGAGAGGCCTCTTTTTCCTCCTCCTCGTCTTCACGGGAGGAGTCCGCCTTGGAGTCATCGGACGATGAGTCCGACAACACCTGGCGCCGGGAACTCCTTCGAGTTCCCGTGGCCGTCTTCTTGGTTTCTTCTCCGGCACCACGTAAGGTGCCGGAACCAGCAGCCCGTCAATCGGGCGTCACTGGTCTTCGGCAAGGGAGCCGGACAGTCAACCTGTCCGGACGTCTTCTGCCGATCTGTCAAAGGTGAGGGAGTTTTAGATCCCGCCAGAGTCAAACTATGAAAAAGAGTCCCGTAAAGGGTAAAATAGCTTACCTCGCTGGCTTGATGTCATGAGCTGAATCCGCGATCTTTGGTAGCGGATGCGGAGCCTCGGCGCCTTGAACAAAGACCTTCCAGGCATCTTTGTACGTAGTATCGAAGAGCCGGCTCAAGGTTCGGTGCTGTGCCGGATCAAACTCCCACAAGTTGAAGGCCCGTTGTTGGCATGGGAGGATCCGGCGGATGAGCATAACCTAGACTACGTTGACAAGCTTGAGCTTCTTGTCCACCAGGTTTCGGACGCAGATTTGGAGTCCGGTCAGCTCTTCCGAATTACCCCACGTGAGGACCGTCACTTTCCATGAGGTGAGCCGTGTAGGGAAGCCGGATCGGAATTCGGGGGCCGCTGCCCATTTAGAGTCGCGCGGCTCGGTGATGTAGAACCACCCCGATTGCCACCCCTTTATGGTCTCCACGAAGGAGCCCTCGAGCCATAGGATGTTGGCCATCTTGCCCACCATGGCACCTCCGCACTCTGCTTGGCTGCCGCCCACTACCTTCGTCTTGACATTGAAGGTCTTCAGCCATAAGCCAAAGTGGGGCTGGATGCAGAGGAAGGCCTCGCACACGACGATGAATGCCGAGATGTTGAGGATGAAATTCGGGGCCAGATCGTGGAAATCTAGGCCGTAGTAGAACATGAGCCCCCGGACAAATGGGTGAAGTGGAAAACCTAGTCCGCGGAGGAAGTGGGGGAGGAACACCACCCTCTCATGGGGCCTGGGGGTGGGGATGAGCTGCCCCTTGTCGGGGAGCCGATGTGCGATGTCATCGAACAAGTATCCGGCCGTTCGCAGCTTTTTGATGTGTCCCTCCGTGACGGAGGAGGCCATCCACTTGCCTCCCGCTCCGGACATAGTTGGAGAAGGTTGAGGTGGGATGTGCGGACTTGGGCGCTAGAGCTCAAGTCGCCGGAAATGGATGAGCAAAGGAGGAAGAAGGCGTGTGTGAAAAAGTGGATCCTTATCCCTTATATGGACGGACAAAGCTATGCGTCCCCACCGCCCGATAAAACTCGCTTATCTCCCAAGCGCCATAATCAATGGCGCGGTTGGGTTACCCACGCCCGTATTGATGAGAATCCCGGAATAAGGGGACACGATCTCTGCTTTGACTAGACGTGCCAAGGAAACTGCCTCGCTAAACGCGCTGAGGTGGGACAGTGAAAACGATTCGAATAAAGGCTTGGTCGTGGTGTGATATCACGCTGCGGAATACGTCAGCAGATTGAACTTGTGTAAATATTATTCTCTCTACGGTGGTATGTGGAACTTATTTTGCAGAGCGGACACTATCCTTGTGTTCAAAATATTCTATGAAGAAATACGAGGAGGAACCCGCCTTGCAATGCCGAAGACAATATGCGCGCCGGACTCGTCGTCATTGAAGCCTGGTTCAGGGGCTACTGAGGGAGTCCCGGATTAGGGGGTGTCCGGATAGCCGGACTATGACCTTTGGCCGGACTCCTGGACTATGAAGATACAATATTGAAGACTTCGTCCCGTGTCCGGATGGGACTTTCCTTGGCGTGGAAGGCAAGCTTGGCGATGCGGATATGTATATCTCCTACCATTGTAACCAACTCTGTGTAACCCTAACCCTCTTCGGTGCCTATATAAACCGGAGGGTTTTAGTCCGCAGGACGAACAACAATCATACCATAGGCTAGCTTCTAGGGTTTAGCATCTCTGATCTCGTGGTAGATCTACTCTTGTACTACCCATATCATCAATATTAATCAAGCAGGAGTAGGGTTTTACCTCCATCGAGAGGGCCCGAACCTGGGTAAAAACATCGTGTCCCTTGTCTCCTGTTAGCATCTGTCTAGACGCACAGTTCAGGACTCCCTACTCGATATCCGCCGGTTTTGACACCGACAACAGTGTAGTCGCAGGTGGAGGGGAGTCCGAGCAACTGGTTTGATTGCGGGTGCCAGTTGGGGCTGACATTGCTGGAGAATAACAGGACGTGTGGGGGAATAGAGGGATGGACTGACCAATATTTGAGGGTACGGTGGGGTGGTAGAGGCACAGCCAGCCGTGGGAGGCGGGAGCAGGCGGGACCGACGGGGTGGTTTGGTTTGGGTGGCTGGAGGAATAAGACAAGAGATAAAAGAAACACGACAGATGTTGGATGTCAATCCAACGGCTGGTAGGCAGAATTGTTTGTTGACTAAGTCAAGACCACCTTGGATAGACTTTTTCCTCATGGGTCCCAAATGTTAGAATCCAAATCTGTCATGGCCATGCAGCCTTTCTTATGAAAATTTACAGCCCATTTGGTGTGGTAGTTCAAAATAAGTTTGTGGGTGCTGGTGGGGGCAAATCACTTGGGTTCTGTAATGCACAGTGAGCTTAAGCAGCCGGCGAGAGTGATTTTATTTCCCTTGGTTGGGATTTGTTACAATATTTCTCTCTTAATTAAACAAATGGCAAGACATTTGCCTTGTTTCAAAGAAAATATGGCAGTCACAGCCGAGTTGAAAAGCGCAACAACATCTAACTCCAGCTTACAAACTGTACAAAAGCACGAGGGTTAATTGTTCATCAGGTTTAGACAAAACCCAGATTGAAAAGGGCAACAATATCTAACTCCAGCTTACAAACTGTACAAAAGCATGAGGGTTAATTGTTTATCAGGTTTAGACAAAACCCAGATTGAAAAGGGCAACAACATCTAACTCCAGCATTGTTTTCGATAGTCACAATCAAATGGATCGGTCATATCCATAGAATGAACATCCTGGGTCATAAAATTTACTGGATTATGACCACAAGATGTTGTAAATAGAAGCCCGGCACATTCAGAAGCTCTTTTGTCCACCTGAAACTCCTTTTTTTGCTCTTTGACATACCCATCTGTCAAAACCATGCTGCTGATAAACTTAAGCCTTATGGACATTAGTAACCTCGCATTTAGCAGGAAGAATGTGAAAAATCTAGTGTTTGCATGGTTGGCTACATATCGTTCTAGCGTTATTCTCTTCAATCATGAGAACTGAGAAAATCCTGGTGCTTACGAAACCACCGATTGGTTATAACTTTCTTACCCCATCCTGTTGCCTAAACATACATGAAGATTGAAAATAGTTAAGGTCTAAAAAAAGAGTGTCGAAAGAGCAACAGCTGAATGGTTAATTCTAGTACACTATATGTGGGCTTCCAATGTGTGTGAAATTATCACCTTTATATACAACTTCTCCAGACATGGAAAGCATTGCAGCAAGCCAATAATCTTGTTCAGATCAAAACTATTCATATGGATATAGAAGATCTTGACAGAATCCAACACCATTGATAGGCTATCCATGGAAAAACTCTTCATTGAGCATAGAACATAATATTAGTACAAAAGGTGTACTCCAAGATGATATAGAACTTATGCGCAAAAATTTAAAATGCAGCTTATGATTACAAGTGTAGATGATAATATATAGTACCTGAAGAACTGTGGAGCCAAACACCATCTTGAAATGAGGACAGAGATCATGTATTACACCCAAGGTCTCTAGTTTAGGCGCAGAGATGATAGTTATTTTGGACGGTGAATAACGAGAACCAAGGATCAACCTTTGAAGTGAAGGGGCATCTTCGATGATGAGTTGCCTTCCGTCAAAAGAAATTCCAATTCTTACAAGGTTAGGCGACTTTATTTGGAGACAACCGATTCTAACTGTCAAAACAAGCACCAAGCACTCCAGGGCAGGGAAATTGGAGTGGATGATGTTGTGCAATGAGGCCTCCGACATACGAACCCGCACAAGTGAGTTTTTTTAGATGTGGCAGTCGAAGCTTTAGTACAAGATTGTCTGGTAGGTTGCACAACACAAAGGTGGCGGTGTGGAGAGAGGGGGAAAACCGCTAGATGGACATCGGTGGTGAGGGCACAAGTACATGGCATTCGGTATGTGGTATGTGATTTATGGGGGAATAGTAGAACTCAAGCAGCTGTAGTTCTGTGAATTCAGGGGATTTCAGCCAGGCGTCCATCGTGCAGGACATGCACAGGTAGCATGTCGGGATGCAGAGGCCTTGAACTGAGACCTGGTGGGAGGAGATGATGGCTCCTGGGAGTTCAAAATCACTAAAGAGAGATAGCTGATGATAGTCGAGATTAAGGGGCATGGTGCGCCATAGAGGGTGCCACCGAGTTGAGAGGACTTGGGTGTGGCAGCAATCCTTGGTGGGGAGAATCGAGATGATCTCCCCAAGGATGGCGTCCGGGAGATCGCTGATGTGGTCCACCCGAGATTCTATGGGTTCCTTGGATCCGGTGGGGGGCTCGCCACTTCTCCCCGCGCTGCCGGGTGCGGGATCTACAACAGGCGTCGCCGCTGGCGGGAGCCTCATCTTCTTGGCGATGGGGTCAGCTGACTCCATTTTCCTTGAGGGTGCCGCATTGAGCTCATGGATTTGAGCAGAGTAACGAATGACGAGCCTAGTTGTAGTGCGAGTGAAGAAGAAGGGGAGCTAGGGTTTCCTGTAGTAGTGAGGAAGAAGGGGAGCTGGGGTTTTCTCTAGGAGTGAGGTGAGGAATTTGGGGGTACGAGTGGAGCTAGCTGACGTGAGGTGGGTGGGAGTGAGGAGGAAGAAGAGCACCCAGGTTTTTTTGGGGGCCGGTGTGCTGGGTAGAGCCTCTCATTAAGTAAATATATGGGCTTTTGAATTGATTTTATTATTTAGGGTGGATGTGCTCTTTTGTCTTGGGCCCAGAGAAACAATTACTACTAGTACAGTGGAGACACTCTACAACTACCCAGAAAAATAATTACTACTAGTACAGTGGATACACTACCGCTTCTAGCTCCTCCTAGGTCATCGAAACGTCTCCTGCTACTGAAAGTCGTTTTACTTTGGTTCACCGACATGCGGGCCATGCAATGCGTGGTCCCAAATGCCATCCACCAAATTGGAAGGCGGTATGCAGGCGATGAGTCACCCTGGTCGTAGCGCGGCAGTAACAAGCCGTCATATCACAAAACTCCACCTCCTCGCAGTCTAAGTTGGACGGACGACGCAACCATCATTTCACTCTTTACTGAATCCCCTTCTCCCTCACCGTCTTCAAGAAAGCCAACACTCGCTTCTGCCATTGTTCTTCTCTCCCAATGAAGGGAAGGTAAGCGAATCCGTGATGTTTGTATTCTTCTTTCCAAAAAAAAACTCTTGCAAAGTAGTAACCGACCCTCACTGTCTTTTTTGTTTCGTTGTCATTGTGATTGTGTTTTCCTTTCACTTGTCTTCTATTCATCAGTTTCATGATGGATCAAGGAGAACCAGGCAAAGATCTGCCGATGTTGGAGCAGACGCGTGAGGCTGATCCCCACGAGATAAAGAACACCAAGAAGATGGAGGCCACCACCAAGCCGACCCCAGATACGCTCATGGCCACTACTGAGATGGTCAACACCACGTTTGAGGTTACAGCCCCCGTGGCCCTGCAGGAGTAGTTTTCCCCTTCGAGGATGTGTCCCCCCCCCCCCCCGCTGAGCTGCCCAAGGTGATTTTCTTCTTTGCCGATCTTGATTGTAGTTTTTCATCTAAGTATGTGGTGATAAATAATGCAAGATTTTATTACCTCCGATGCCATGCTACCTTCCTTGTCATGCATACTTTTGACTCTACATAGTGGTTTAAATAACTTGTGTTTTTTATATTGGAAAGTAATGCAAAATTTGTTTCTGTTTCATTTAGGGCCCTGATGTAGACACGGATTGTGTGGTTATATATGTCACTCTCTATGAGGCGGATGACCTGAATATACGCACTGGGAAAACAAAGTTCTTAGGTTGTTCAATCCTGGAAGCCAGTTGCACTTATACCAAAGACGAGATGTATTCCAGCCACACTGTTGTCAGGCGTGTCATCCAGGGTGTACTGAAGCACAAGAAGTTCAAAGCTACTCCTTCGTTTGTGAGGCATATTGTTCTTGTCAAGCTTACGCAGGAAGATGACCTGGCATGCCTCAACAAACAAGTCTATGAGTGGCAAGGCCACAAGGTTATCTTCAAGAAGGTTGACAGGTGAGCTGCTGCCGGACGTCCTCGATGATGTTCATGGCAAGGTCCGTCTTGTCACTACTAGGGAAAACCTTATACACAGAATCTTAGCAGCAGCGCGGTTTAAAAACAGGCGCTACTGCTAACTAGCAGTAGCGAGCTTAACGGAACCGCGCTACTAATAACTAGGTAGCGATGGCGATCTAGGTGAAACAAGCGCTACTACTATAGTTGCCACGGATTTGCCTCCGTGCTAGATATAGTAGTAGCGCCCTTCCATGGACGCGCTGTTGCTAAAGTACTTAGTAGCAGCGTTTTCTAAAACTTCGCTGCTAAGTGTTGCACCTAATTAAGTTTAGTCCCATCTTGCTAAGCGAACAAGGTGTTTACCACCTTAAATATGTTACTTCTCAAACTACCTCGAGCACTTGCTCTTCATTGAACTATATGTGTAGGATTTGTAGCTGCAATATGAATCTTCACCGGTGCCTATACAGTGCATCGTGAGGATTCATGTTGACTATTTAGATTCTACACAAAAAGATCAATGATGACCAATGTATATTTTTGATGCGTGCTTAGACTTAGCAGTAGCGTTTTTCTATAAAACACGCTATAGCTACTTTAGCTATAGTGCATTTCCTAAAGTGCGCTACTGCTAGTTCGACTTAACCACCCGCCCGCTCAAAATTTCTCTAAGTCCTCCTTCCTCCCCTTGTTCCCCTACTCCTCTGTCACGCCCGAGCCCGAGCCTGCTCGACCGCTGCCGCCCGAGGCCGCCCTCAACCTCACCGCCGCCGCCCGCCGCCGCTCACCGTCGCTGCCGCCTCCCCCACCCCCTCCACTCTCGACCTCACCGCCTCTCTCGACCTCAACGTCGCCGCCGCCTCCCCCAACCCCGCCGGCGCCTCCCGATCCCGAGCAAGCCCTCCCCGCCCCTACCTCTCCGTCGCCGAGCACCTCCCTGCCACCGTCTCTCCCCTCTCTGTAAGCCCCCCACCCCCGTTCTCTTTGCTTAGTTAGTACTAGATGTTTTTTAGTAGTAGTAGATGTTAATTTAGGGTTCATAGATAATGATTTTTAGCAGTAGTTGATGTTAATTAGTAGTAGTGATGGTACTAGTTAACTATTGTATAATGTAGTTTATTTTTACTATTTTTAGTAAGTGTTTAAAATAATTAGTAAGTAAATGAATAAACTAGTTGAACTAGTTTAGTTTTAGTTGAACTAGTTTAGTAAGTAAATTAATAAACTAGTTGAATTAATAGAACTAATGTATTTTTAGTAAGATAATTAATATAACTAGTTGAACTACTTTATTTTTAGAAATAATTAGTTTTTTCTATTTATAGTAAGTTTATATTTAGTAAGAACTAGTTGAATTAATAGAACTAGTTGAACATGTCATATTTGTTGTTATATTTTTAGTTAAACAATTATTCGGGATGTATTAGTGATAAATTATAGGGTTTTTGCTTTTGCGTAAAATCAAGGAGCCCCTCCATCATCCCGCCGTCGTCCCGTCACACCGACCCCTCCGACCTCGAGGTGAGACCAGCCAAATCTCCATGTATATCATGTGTTGCTCAAATAGGATATGTGGTTGCCCAAGTGGCCGGTCATGTTCAGGTTACACCTCCGAGTGGCCTATGATTTGCCGGAGAGTTGATTAATTTCCGTTCCGGCAAATTTCAGGCGCTCGATATGTCCTTTTTTAGCAAAGGTCATGCCGGATTTTTCCGTGAATTCCGGCATGACTTGTGCTAGAATATGTAGGAAACATCGAGTGGCCTGGATTTTCTTGAAAAATAATGATCTAATTTAGGTTTTTTAGTACATATATTTAATCATACAAGTTTAATCTTTGAATTATGAACGTAGGAAATGTCGGACGACGCATTTACGCCTCCGGGAGTGCAGCTGGTGCCACGACGATTGAGGTATGTGCATGTGTTCGTTGAGTCGACGAAGATCGGCGCTTCACCATTAAGCTCGAGGAGACCTTCGATGTTGAAACGGTACGCAACAACGACAAGTGTTTTTTTCGTAATTAAGCATGACTTCAACTATTTCAACGTCTAATTTTCATCTTTTACAATTCGACTAGCTTATCCCATGCCATGCAAGACGCTATGTCTTGGAGAGGATGGGTTTTGAAGACCATGAAAATTTTCAAACAAAGAAAATACACCTAAGGACCCATCATGATATGGATTTTGAAGTAAATCTGTACAATTCTCAGAGCGTAACCCATTTTGGTTGCCAAAATTGGGAAGCACTTTGCAAAATGTATGGTTTTTATGAGGGTATGATTGTCACCATGGATCTTGGTGATCCTGACATCGAGCAAGACAATATGGACATTTGGGTCCTTGTTGATACGCTTCCGATTCTACCGCAATGTGAGTTTCTCAAACATAGTTATTAACTAATTTATATTGTTTATTTCAAAATAGTTGACAGCTTATTTACATTGACAGCTTATTTTGAATGTTCAAACAACGTGCGGAAGATGGTAGACAAAACCCACTACACTGATGGCTCCGAATTAACTTATAAGGAGAAAAGTCGTACGATCGCCATCGTACTTATCTTGAGAATTACAATACCTATTATCGAACTCCTCCAAATTATGGTGAATACGTGCCACTAGTGCACGTGTTGAACCATGGTAACTTCTATGGAGATACCCTGGTAAGATTTTTTACTATTACGACATCCGTGCATCTTTTGCATACTTCTAAAACTAGTACATCATTGCTAACTATGAAGTTATTACTATGTTTTCCAACAGAAAATCCCGATGGATTGTGTGCCTCATCTGATGTATCGAGTGGTCGCTTGCGATTCTGAACATACAGCCAGTCAATCTAAGGAGCTCACCGTGCATATCGGATTTCTAAAACTGGTGAACACATGCTAATCAAAGAATGGAAAAATGTTTGGAGATTCGCAAGGAGGTTATTGGAAGTAACATTGCTTAAAGGCAAGAATTGGAGACAGGATAATCTCCATTCTCCATAATGGAGAGTCAGGGGCTATCTTGTTTTTTGTTATTTTACCTTAGAGAATATAGTAGGTCCTAAGAGAATGTAGTAGGTCCTATGTGGTACAATATGTTTATTATGTGGTACAATGTGTTAGAGTTGTGATTACGACTAGTGACCAATTTGCTATGTGATGTCTCATTGATGAAAACGATGATCTTGAGGAGGTGTTATGTGACAATGATGTATTATGATGATAAGGTGTTAATGATATGATGATGATGATGATATTTATTATATCGTTGGGTGAAAGAACTGCGGATTAGTTTCAAGTGGATGGACATCCACTTGAAACTAGTCCATGGTTCTTTCACCCCGTGATGTAATAACTCATTATGATGTAAAAACAATCTCTAAATTCCTGTTGTATGAAAACTTGTGTAAAGGTGTATGAATACTACATTAAATATTAAAGAAATAAAATACGAAATAATAGTAGCAAATAGCGGGGAGAAGCGCTACTACTAATTACCAAGAGCGCTCCTTCCGGGAAGTCGCTACTACTAAACCGATTTAGCGATGGCGTGGGCTGGGCACGCCATCGCTATACGCTTAGTTAGCGCCTTATCGAAGCGCACCGTCTCCGCCATCGATAGGCCTAAATCCCGCGCTGCTACTAGACTTTTCCCTAGTAACTCTCTTTTTTGTTTCATTGTCATTGCGATTGTGTTTTCCTTTCACTTTTGTCTTTTATTCATCAGTTTCATGATGGATCAAGGAGAACCAGGCAAAGATCTGCCGATGTTGGAGCAGACGCGTGAGGCTGATCCCCACGAGATAAAGAACACCAAGAAGATGGAGGCCACCACCAAGCCGACCCCAGATACGCTCATGGCCACTACTGAGATGGTCAACACCACGTTTGAGGTTATACCCCCCGTGGCCCTGCAGGAGTAGTTTTCCCCTTCGAGGATGTGTCGCCTCAAATAGCTGAAATGCCCAAGGTGATTTTCTTCTTTGCCGATCTTGATTGTAGTTTTTCATCTATGTATGTGGTGATAAATAATGCAAGATTTTATTACCTCCGATGCCATGCTACCTTCCCTGTCATGCATACTTTTGACTCTACATAGTGGTTTAAATAACTTGTGTTTTTTATATTGGAAAGTAATGCAAAATTTGTTTGTGTTTCAATTAGGGCCCTCATGCAGACACGGATTGTGTGGTTATATATGTCACTCGCTATGAGGCGGATGACCTGAATATACGCACTGGGAAAACAAAGTTCTTAGGCTGTTCAATCCTGGAAGCCAGTTGCACTTATACCAAAGACGAGATGTATTCCAGCCACACTGTTGTCAGGTGTGTCGTCCAGGGTGTACTAAAGCACAAGAAGTTCAAAGCTATCCTTCGTTTGTGAGGCATATTGTTCTTGTCAAGCTTACGCAGGAAGATGACATGGCATGCCTCAACAAAGAAGTCTATGAGTGGCAAGGCCACAAGGTTATCTTCAAGAAGGTTGACAGATGAGCTGCTGCTGGACGTCCTCGATGATGTTCATGGCAAGGTCCGTCTTGTGTCCATCACAAATTAGATCGATGGTATGAAATAGTTGGCCCAACTAGTGTTTCAAAGTAGTTTGGATTGTGTTTAATTACCCGAACCTTGCATATTATCGAGCCCTTTGGGGGTAGTACTCTGTTTGAATCCGTCTATGGGAACTACTGCTACTTTTGTGCGCCCATGAATCATGTGAGAACCATCATAATTGTTGCTGAAACAGATGCGTCCTCACTAGTTTTTTCATGTAATATGGCATGGTAAGACATAAGTTGTCATGGTTTATTGTACGAGCAGTGTGTGTTTGATGAAATAGAGTACTTGTTCGACAACTGTGCGTTGACGTATACATAGGGTACGTAAGGCTGGTTAAGTACTTGTAAACACTGTTGGTGCTACCCCACTTGTAAGTAGTTGTGCAAAACATGACACATTGGCTCGGCTCGCTTCAACACTAGAGAAGTCGGCTATCGACCAGCTAACAATAACTACTCTGTTGTCTGACATATAAGCAACTAGGTATCTTGTTACAGTGGTTCATGTAGTTAACTGAGGCCACAATGTAAATTCCAAATGCTCACACGCTAGTCCAGCATTCATGTGGAACATTCACATTAAACTCGGCTTCATAAAATACTTGAAAATCATAAGTTCAGCAATTTTATACATCTCAATGATTCATATAACATAACCAACATTTACTAGTTCATAGCAAAAGACAAAGTTGTGAGAAGGTTTACAGATCAAGAAAAATAAAGAAAGGCTTCTCTAAGCAAAGGGCCTCCCTAGGTAGGCTTTAATTTCCTTGAGTTCACTCTGGTTTTTCTTGTTGCCACCATCCAAGGTTAGGTTCTCTCATTCCAGAATAACCAATTATAATTGTGTTCTCAGTTGGAATACTAAACTGAACCATGTAGTGGACTGACCATCTGAACTTCTTGTGTAGTTCCACTAAATTTAAGCACCACTATTTGCAGAAATAAGCAGACCACAATGCCTCTTGTCTGCACACCTGTCCCAAAAACCTCCGCGCAGCCATGCCAGCTAGTCCTCTGTCCATCCTTGATCTGGGAAAAAGTGCATTCCCGACTAGGATGTAGTTGTTTTTGCTCATCCTTGCACTGCAATCAGGAAGTAAATGTATGAATCAGCTTCTTTTACATTGTATTGGTCATTCTACCTAGTAACTACTAGTGTAGGAATACCTGGAACACGGGTGGTTAGACGACGGCAGCTAGGAATTTTCATCTCATTTTGTGCAGTTCTACTAAAACTGAGGCGTGTACTTCTAATTGCACAAATAGAAACGATATGGAGACAGACATCCATGTTTACGCAAATATGAAATATGGTTATTTAAGCAGTAGGTGGCGTTGCTTCATGCTTCATGTGATTTTACATTAACGGTCGTGATAAGGGCGTAGGGACAGCAAGGGCATAAAATGGTGAGGCAAATGTGGTTGCCGAGAGCGGCAAACATTCAGGCAGCATGTCTGCATTTGTCCCATTTTTTATCTCCTCGGCGACATTTTCATATGTGAGCACAGGAAATCTAGACCTGCTCATTCTCATTTGCGTTGTCCCCCCAACACCCCTCACTTTCTTTCCTTTTTCGACCAAGAAACAGGTCCACTTCCCCCGACCCTTCACCATCCACCCCACTTTCTTCCCCTTTTCAACCATGAGACCGGTTGGGTAGCCAGTATCTACTACTTTCCCCATTTCCTCTTAGAACCAAGTCGTAGATTCATGCTACAGCTTTCCCACTTTCTTCCATGTTCGAACCAAGTCTTAGATTCCAATGTGTGAACTATCTTTACCTCTAATAATAGTAAAAGTCTAGGTGGCTTTGTAACAGCCGACGGAAGTAGAAAAAGATCCACATGCAGCCACGTGGGGAGCTGGGGCAGTAGAGCAAGGCCGGTTTCCAAGGAAGATATACCTGAGGGTCGTCGGGATGTGGCAAAGATGGCATCGAGAGGCCGCATCTTGGCCACAACACCGCAGGGAGGAAGAAGGGTCGGAGGCCCTCCCGAGCCAGTGTTGTCTCGGAGAGATCGGCACGGCCACCGATCGGGACGCGCGGGCAGCTGTTGGTCTCCTCCCTCACCACCGATGACCGCGTGAATTATGCACATACACCCCTGCCCTGGTCGAGGTGGTCCGGCCAGATTTGTGACCAGCGGTGAGTAGAGAGAGAGTGTGGCCACCTATGTCTTGTTTAGATCTGGAGAGCATGAGAGAGTGAAAGAGCGGAACCCTAGTAAAGCAAGCGCTGAGGCTCCAGCTTATATATATAGTGGAGTGATTTTGTTGTAGCAACCGTTATTAAATTGAATACGCGCGAACCAGTATTTTCATTTAAAGTTCAAGTAAAAATAAAGCTCGATCAATAACGTGCCACCGCTTCCAGGTCGCACTATGTACTGTATCATTCACGTGTGGTCCCCGACCCTCCATGAAGTTGAAAACTAGACGAGTCAAAATGTCAATTTGAATGCCTCTTTGTAAACAAATGCGCTCCTAGCTTCAAAAAAAAGTGCTCCTACATGTACCCCCGCATGGGTGTGAGAGAACTAGTGTGTGTGTGCACCACTTCTCTTTGTGAGAGTACAATATACTACGCCCAAAGAACTTTCGCCACAAGAGTAGTAGTAGTATAAGTGTGTGACGTGTGAGTTAAAAAAAAGGTGTGCAGCGTATTTTATTTTTTAGAAGTTCTAAGGGTAGGGTGTGAAGAGCTGATACGTCCATTTTGCATCATGTTTTCCTACTGTTATTTATAATGTTTTTATGCATAATAACACTTTATGGAGTAATTCTAATGCCTTTTCTCTCATAATATGCAAGGTTTACACAAAGAGGGAGAATACCGGCAGCTAGAATTCTGGACCTGAAAAATCTATGTCAGCGACCTATTCCGCACATCTCCAAATGAGCTAAAAATTTATGGAGAATTATTTTGGAATATTTAATAAATATTGGAGCAAATAACCACCAGAGTGGGGCTGCCTGGTGCCCACAAGACACCAGGTCGCGCCAGGCCCCCCTGGCGCGCCTGGTGGGTGGTGGGCAGCCCAGCCCACCTCCGGTGCCCATCTTCTAGTATATAAGGTTTTTTACCTAGAAAAAAATAAGAGGAGGACTTTCGGGACGGAGCGCCGCCGTCTCGGGGCGGAACTTGGGCAGGAGCACTTTTGTCCTACGCGGAGCGATTTCGCCGGGGGAACTTCCCTCCCGGAAGGGGAAATCGAAGCCATCGTCATCACCAACAACCCTCTCATCTTTGGGAGGCCAATCTTCATCAATATCTTCAACAACACCATCTCATCTCCAAACCCTAGTTCGTCTCTTGTGTCTAATCTTTGTACCGAAACCTCAGATTGGTACCTGTGGGTGACTAGTAGTGTTGATTACATCTTATAGTTGATTGCTATATGGTTTATTTGGTGGAAGATTATATGTTCATATCCATTATCCTATTTAATACCCCTCTGATCTTGAGCATGAGTATCATTTGTGAGTAGTTACTTTTGTTCTTGAGGTCACGGGAGAAGTCTTGTTGCAAGTAATCATGTGAACTTGATATTTGTTTGATATTTTGATGGTATGTATGTTGTGATTCCCTTAATGGTGTTATGTGAACGTCGACTACATGACACTTCACCATCTTTGGGCCTAAGGGAATGCATTGTGGAGTAGTTATTAGATGATGGGTTGCCTGAGTGACAGAAGCTTAAACCCTAGTTTATGCGTTTGTAAAGGGCTGATTTGGATCCATATGTTTAATGCTATGGTTAGATTTTATCTTAATACTTTTCTCGTAGTTGCGGATGCTTGCGAGGGGGTTAATCATAAGTGGGAGGCTTGTTCAAGTAAGAACAACATCCAAGCACCGGTCCACCCACATACCATATTATCAAAGTAGCGAACGCGAATCAAACCAACATGATGAAAGTGACTAGATGAAATTCCCGTGTGCCCTCAAGAACGCTTTGCTTATTATAAGAGACCGTTTTGGCCTATCCTTTGCCACAAAAGGATTGGGATACCTTTCTGCACTTTATTTACCATTACCGCTACTTTCTCGTTACAAATTATCTTGCTATCAAACTACTTGTTACCGACAATTTCAATGCTTGCGGAAATTACCTTGCTGAAAACCACTTGTCATTTCCTTCTGCTCCTCGTTGGACACTCTTACTTATTGAAAGGACTATGATTGATCCTCTGTACTTGTGGGTTATCAAGACTCTTTTTTGGCGCTGTTGCCGGGGAGTGAAGTGCTCTTGGTAAGTGGAAATCGGTAAGGAAAAATTTATATTACGTGCTGAAATTTATTGTCACTTGTTACTATGGAAAACAATCCTTTGAGGGATTTGTTCAGGGTATCTTCACATCAACCGGAAACACAAAGAGTTTCCCCTCAACCTACTGCACCTACTGAAAATATTAGTTATGAAATTCCTTTGGGTATGATAGAGAAATTGCTAGCTAATCCTTATGCAGGAGATGGAACGAAACATGCCGACTTGCACCTCATATATGTGGATGAAATTTTGGATTATTTAAGCTTGCAGGTTTACCCGGAGATGAAGTTAAGAAGAAGGTTTCCCCTTTATCTTTGTAGGGAAAAGCATTGACATGGTATAGGCTATGCGATGATATTGGATCTTGGAACTAGAATCGATTGAAATTGGAATGTCACCAAAAAATTATCCTATGCATCTAGTTCATCATGATAGGAATTATATTTTTTTTTGGCCTCGTGAAGGAGAAAGTATCGCTCTAGCTTGGGGGAGGCTTAATTCAATGTTATACTCATGCCCCAATAATGAGCTCTTGAGAGAAATTATCATTCATAATTTTTATGCTCGGCTTTCTCGTAATGATCAATCCATGCTCGATACTTCTTGTGCTGGTTCTTTTATGAAGAAGACTATTGAATTCGGGTGGGATCTTTTAGAAAGTATTAAATGCAACTCTGAAGATTGGGAACTCGATGAAGGTAAAGAGTCAGGTATTAAGCTTGAGTTTGATTGTGTTAAATCTTTTATGAATACCGATGCTTTTCACAAGTTTAGCACTAAATATGGACTTGACTCTGAGATAGTAGCCTCTTTTTGTGAATCATTTGCTACTCTTGTTGATCTCCCTAAGGAGAAGTGGTTTAAATACCATCCCCCTATTAAAGAAGAAATTAAAGAACTGGTTGTAGCTAAAGATGAAACTATCATTTACAATGTTGATCCAGTTGTGCCTACTTCTTATATTGAAAACCCCCCTTTCCCTGTTAGGATAAAGGAACATGCTAAGGTATCAACAGTGGTTCACAAAAGTAATATTAAAGCACCTAAACCCCCTGAGCAAATTAAAGTAGAACCTAGTGTTGCTATGGTTAAAGATCTCTTGGTTGAAAATGTTGATGGGCATGTTATTTACTACTGTGATGAAGCAGCTAGAATTGCCAAACCCGATGAAAAAGATAAACATAGACCAGTTGTTGGCATGCCTATTGTCTTAGTAAAAATAGGAGATCGATGTTATCATGGTTTATGTGACTTATGTGCTAGTGTGAGTGCTATTCCTTTTACCTTATACCAAGAAATTATGGATGACATAGCACCCGCTGAAATAGAATACATAGATGTTACTATTAAACTTGATAATAGAGACACCATCACACAACTTGGGATTGTTAGAGATGTTGAAGTCTTGTGCGATGAAATAAAATATCCTACTGATTTTCTAGTTCTTGGTTCCACACAAGATGACTTTTGTCCCATTATCTTTGGTAAACCTTTCTTGAACACTGTCAATGCTAAGATAGATTGTGAAAAAGAAATTGTCAGTGTTAGTTTTGGTGATGTGTCTCATGAGTTTAATTTCTCTAAGTTTCTTAGACAACCTCATAATAAAGAATCACTAGTAAGGATGAAATAATTGGTCTTGCTTCTATTGCCATGCCACGTACTGATCCACTAGAACAATATTTGCTAGACCATGAGAATGATATGCACTTGCATGAAAGAAATGAAATAGATAAAATTTTCTTTGAACAACAACCTCTCCTTAAACACAATTTGCCTATTGAAACTCTAGGAGGTCCTCCTCCACCTAAAGGTGATCCTGTGTTTGAATTAAAGCAATTGACTGACACTTTGAACTATGCTTATCTTGATGAGAAAAAGATATATCCTGTTATTATTAGTGTTAACCTTTCAGAATATGAAGAAAGATTATTAAAAATTCTGAGGAAGCACCGTGTTGCTATTGGATATACTCTTGATGATCTTAAGGGCATTAGTCCCACTCTCTATCAGCACAAGATTAATATGGAACCTGATGCTAAACACGTTGTTGATCACCAATGACGATTGAATCCTAAGATGAAAGAAGTGGTAAGAACTGAAATACTAAAGCTTCTGGAAGCAGGTATAATCTATCCCATAGTTGATAGTAGATGGGTAAGCCCTGTTCGTTGTGTTCCTAAAAAGGGAGGTATTACTGTTGTTCCTAATGATAAAAATGAACTTATCCCACACAGAATTGTTACTAGCTATAGAATGGTAACTGATTTTAGAAAATTAAATAAAGCTACTAGAAAAGATCATTACCCTCTGCCTTTTATAGATCAAATGTTGAAAAGATTATCTAAGCACACACACGTTTGTTTTCTTGATGGATATTCTGGTTTCTCTCAAATACCTGTATCACAACCTAATCAAGAGAAAACCACCTTTACTTATCCTTTTGGACCTTATGCTTATAGACATATGCCTTTTGGTTTATGCAACGCACCTGCTACCTTTCAAAGATGTATGACTGCTATATTCTCTGATTTTTGTGAAAAGATTGTTGAGGTTTTCATGGATGATTTTTCCGTTTACGAAACTTCTTTTGATAACTACTTAAGCAACCTTGGTCGGGTTTTGCAGAGATGTGAGCAAACTAATCTTGTCTTGAATTGGGAGAAGTGCCACTTTATGGTTAATGAAGGTATTGTCTTGGGACATAAAATCTCCGAAAGAGGTATTGAGGTGGATAAAGCTAAAGTTGATGCAATTGAGAAAATGCCATGTCCTAAAGATATTAAAGGTATTCATAGTTTCCTTGGTCATGCTGGTTTCTATAGGAGGTTTATTAAAGACTTCCCTAAAATTTCTAGGCCTCTTACTAATCTTTTACAAAAGGATGTTCCATTTGTTTTTTATGAAGATTGTGTAGAAGCCTTTGAAACACTTAAGAAAGCCTTAACTTATGCACCTATTGTTCAACCGCATAATTGGAATTTGCATTTTGAAATTATGTGTGATGCTAGTGACTATGCTGTTGGTGTTGTTCTAGGACAAAGAGTTGATAAGAAATTAAATGTTATCCACTATGCTAGCAAAACTCTAGACAATGCCCAAAGAAATTATGCTACTACTGAAAAAGAATTTTTAGCAGTTGCGTTTGCTTGTGATAAATTCAGGTCTTACATTGTTGATTCCAAAGTAATTGTTCACACCAATCATGTTGCCATAAAATATCGTATGGAGAAAAAGATGCTAAACCTAGACTCATTAGGTGGGTTATCTTGCTACAACAATTTGACTTACATATTACTGATAGGGAAGGAGCTAAGAACCCCGTAGCTGATAACTTGTATAGGTTAGAAAATATTCTTGATGACCCACTACCTGTTGATGATAGTTTTCCTGATGAACAACTAGCTATAATAAATGCTTCTCATAGCACTCCTTCGTATGCTGACTATGCTAATTACATTGTTGCTAAATTTATACCACCTAGTTTCACATGCCAACAAAAGAAAAATTCTTCTATGAGTTAAGACATTACTTTTGGGATGACCCACATCTTTATAAAGAAGGAGCAGATGGTATTATTAGATGTTGTGTACCTGAGCATGAACAGGAACAAATCCTACAAAAATGTCACTCTGAAGCCTATGGAGGACACCATGCGGGAGACAGAACTGCACACAAGGTATTACAGTCTGGTTTTTATTGGCCTACTATTTTCAAGGATGCCCATAAGTTTGTGTTGTATTGTGATGAATGTCAAAGAATTGGTAATATTGGTAAGTGTCAGGAAATGCGTATGAATTATTCACTTGTTGTTGAACCATTTGATGTCTGGGATTTTGATTATATGGGACCTTTTCCTTCCTCTAATGGGTATACTCATATTTTGGTTGATGTTGATTATGTCACTAAGTGGGTAGAAGCTATTCCAACTAGCAGTGTTGATCATAACACCTCCATTAAAATGCTTAAAGAAGTTATTTTCCCGAGGTTTGGAGTCCCTAGATGCTTAAAGAAGTTATTTTC
This sequence comes from Aegilops bicornis, assembly GCA_021605145.1. Classification (NCBI taxonomy): domain Eukaryota; kingdom Viridiplantae; phylum Streptophyta; class Magnoliopsida; order Poales; family Poaceae; genus Aegilops; species Aegilops bicornis. The sequence continues at coordinate 69,206,427 of CM038672.1, forward strand.
CCAAGGCTTTCTGTAAAATTCTTACTAAATATGATGTTAATCATAGAATTGCATCACCCTATCATCCTCAATCTAGTGGTCAAGTTGAACTTAGCAATAGAGAAATAAAATTAATATTAAAAAAATTGTCAATAGGTCCTGAAAGAATTGGTCTAAGAAACTAGATGATGCACTTTGGGCCTATAGGACGGCTTATATGTAACATCCCAAAATTCTAAATTTTGGAATGTTATATTAGATAAATAACTATGCTTGTTGTCTGATTGTTTGTTTGATTGATTGAGTGAAATTGAGTGGAATTTGAAACTTTTGAAAGTTGGATGAGAGGGAATAAAATGACTTTCCCAAAACTATCCCTTTTGCCCTTTTTGGATCTCAATGAATTCAATTCCATTCCAACACCAAAACCCTAGAGTGAAGATGAAATGACTTCTTCCATTTGAAATGAAAAGGGTTTTGAAAAGATTTGAATTTCATTTGAGAATATTTCAAATTCAAAGCTTTATGCAACTCAATGATTTTCATGAGGGAAGATAAAATGACTTCTTCAATTATATGAAATATGAGTTGGAAGTTAAAAAGAATCAAATTGAAAGTCACTTGAAAGTGCCTTGAAAACCCCTTTCAAATTTGAGTTTTATTTGAATTTTGAAAAAAATGAATTTTTATAAAGTTTGGATTTTGCCTCGAAAAATGTTCAAATGATAGGAATATTCCCTGATCATTTTGATATATATATGTCCTATATAAAATATTTATACTTTATATATTTCCTCTCTGTTTATATTTTCAAAAAATATAAATGGAAAAGGAAAACCTCAGCGCCAGCCAGAACGGCCCAGCAACCCGAGCGCAGGCGCCAGGCGCAGCCGGCCTAGCCTAGCCGCGCCCGAGCAGCCCGGCAAGACAAGCCACGCCACGCCACTGACTCCTTACCGGTCGCCTGAATCAACGCGCCTTTCCCCACCCTCGCTGACGGGTGGACCCCCACCCTTCTTCCCCTCACAAGACGCCACCCTCCGCGCCGCCACGGAACCTCGCGATCCCGGGATCCGCCCCGATCCCCTCACCGGATCTTCCCCTCCTCCAAGTCGTCCCGCCCGCCTATAAATACCCCCACCCGACCCCGTCCCCCCCCCCCTCGCCCCCTCGCCCGACCTCTCCCTCTCGCCAGACGCGCCCGGGAGCACCGGCGCCGCCGCCGCCATTAACCCCGTCGCCGACGCCCAGCCACCCCGAGCTCCATCGACCCCACCAAACCAACCTCGCCTGTCGTCAAGAACCGCCAAGACCTCCGTCGTCACCTCGACCACCGGAGTCGCTGAGCACTTCTCGCCCGAGCTGCTGCCGCCGTCGCCGTCCGGTAAGTCACTGAGCACCTCCCCGCCGTCCGATCTGTTTTCTAGGGTTAGGATTAGATCTCAAGGGGTATGGTTTTATTAGGTTAGTTTTTAGTGAACCAGTTTATTTCGGTTTAGATCGATTAGTTAGGTTTTATTTAAACCGCCGATTCGCTTTTAAACCCTAGGGCCTGCTTTTAGTTATATTACGCCAAGTTGCGTTATATAGGCCCATTAGGCCGTTTTTCTTTTTCTGTTTTAACAGAATAGTTTCAGATTTGAAAATTTCATATATTTTAATTTACTTAATATTTTTAAGTGATTATTTTTTTGTTGGTTTGCAAATTTCTTATAGTTTCTGTAGAAAATATAATTAGCCATGTTAAAATTATTTAAAATTGCCTTATTTAAGATTTAGACAGAATAGTAATTCTGCCATAAAAAGAGTTAGGAAAATTATTTTTTAGTGATTCTTTTTGCCACAACTTTGTTTTGACATTGCCTAACCGTAGGAATTTATTTGGGCATTTTAGGATCAATAAAAAATTAGTTTTAACCAGAATCATGTTATTCTTAATTAATTACCTAGCTACTGCTTTTCCTATTGATTTAATTAGCAAATAAATTTATTTTTCCTATGTGATAGATTATTCTAGGTTAGTTTCTGTCACTTTAGAGCATGAACTTTTATTTATAATAAATAAAACTTTTATTTTATTTTTCCTACTAGAATTTGCTTTAGGCCTAATAGGAGTTTTATAATAGATTTTTAAGGTGATTCTTTTTGCTCCTAGTTGCTTGATGAATTCTTTTCTGTTAGGTAGCATAAACCCATGCTTAGGTTCTGTTAAGAAAAATTTTGTAGTGCAAAACTATTTCTTGATTGTTGTTGGATATGGGAAAACTTTGAGTTGGATTTCTTTGAGTTTTTCTTTGGGTTTTGGTTCAAGTGCTTTGTGTGTTATGTTAGCATGCTATTATGTTAAGTGGTCATATGTTGTATGCTTATTATGATTGTTGTTTGTCTCGGTAGAATTTCCGGAGTGCGAAGCTTGCTACCACGAGTCCCTAGTTTTCGAAGATCGTCAGCAAGGCAAGTTCACTTTGACCATGCTTTCATACCTATGTTTTTATCGCATTTAGTGGCATCTTTGCAACAACCCTACAATAGTGATATTGAATTCTTGTAGTTGAGTAGTATGCATGAGGTAGGAACCCATCACCCTGTTACCAAGCCCGGGACGATATTTTATTTTAATGCTACGCTATAGTAGACGGGGTTGGTATGAGTGCTCGAGAGTGGTGTGAGAATGGAGGATCTACGTCAATGACGACAACTCCATGATGAAATCTACAAGGACCGCATCTTCAAGGCCTCAAGACTTCAAGACTCGAGACAAGAATTCAATACACACTACTGGGTGAAGGGCGGTTGACGGGCACCCTGGAGAATCCAGTGGTTGGCCGGGATGCATGGAGAAGCGCCATGACATCTTGCGGAAAGATTCACCCAAACTCAAAGAGACGGAAGAATACTTCATGCCCGGAAGCTTACCTGTGCAACCGCAAGTCACTATGGGCTCTGGCTTGGTTGACCTTAGTTGTGACTCTGGCTGGGACGGTGCTAGCAGATGTAGAACTACGGTAGGATTGGATGAGCACCGACAAAGTGGTCGAGGAACTCTTCGTAAGACCATGTCTCGGTCGTCTTGTTCTCAAACACCACGAAGTGCGAGAACGTAAAAGAGGGATCGAATCTTGTGGGTAAAGTGTACAAACCTCTGCAGAGGGTTTAAACCTAATCGATTAGCCGTGTCCCGATTACGGACAATTTGAGCCTCCGGACTTGGATCTATCTCGGAACTCTCAACACCGGATCGATAACTTATTTGTGGGCAACTTATGATGATTTGGGATATGAGACATCGGTTGGCGGAACCATGTCATGGTAGAAAACTCCATAGTACAGACTTCATTTATTCCTTTGATGTAGGGAAATTAAATCCGCTTTTACGCAAAAACAAAACTCGCATACGAGCCACAAAGCCATACCGCATATAGTATAGTTTATCATCTGCTTTTCTCTTATTGTGATCTTGCCGTACATTCAATGTACTGACCTACACGGCTGCAACGTATCATGTTGCAGATATTTCCTCGACGAGTAAGAGTTACGATGCTGAGGTTACGGTCTACACTCAACCTGCCGATGGCGTTGATGGGACTCCACACCCGTTTGATTGTTTCCGCTGAGTATTATGAGGTATATATCAGTTTTACGTTATTTATACATGTGATTGTACTTTGATATATACATTGATGTACTGTGTGTGCCAGCATACTGATCCAGGGATGGCACGGATACACAGAGGCTTGACCGTCTGAGGTCGGGTCGCTACATTATAAAAATCCTATGGGTATGTCTCCATACAAAATGGTTTATGGAAAAGCTTGTCATTTGCCTCTGGAGTTAGAACATAAAGCATATTGGGCAATTAAAGAACTCAATTATGACTTCAAACTTGCCGGTGAAAAGAGGCTATTTGATATTAGCTCACTAGATGAATGGAGAACCCAAGCTTATGAAAATGTCAAACTATTCAAAGAAAAAGTTAAAAGATGTCATGATAAAAGAATCCAAAAGCAGGAATTTAAAGTTGGTGAACATGTTCTATTGTATAACTCTCGTTTTAGATTTTTTGCAGGAAAACTTCTTTCCAAATGGGAAGGGCCATACATTATCAAACAAGTTTGTCGCTCTGGAGCTATCAAGATCAATAATGCGGAAGGCGGTCAATGGACAAAGAATTAAGAACTATATCTCAGTTATGCCCATTAATGTTGAAACCAATATTATTCAAACCATGATACCGGAGGAACACATAAAAGAAACCTTCCAGAACACTCCAGAACCTTGAAAAGGAAGAGGTACGTGATACGGTAAGTAAACAGACTCCAAAAAATCCGCAAAAATATTTTTTGTCAGTTTTGGAATATTAGAAAAAAAAATAGGAAAATAAGAAACAGCTGGGAATGCCACCCTGGTGCCCACAAGACACCAGGGCATGCCCTGGTACGTGGTGGGCACCTCGGGCACCTTCCCGACTCCGTTTTCCTTCCAGATGCTTGTTTCCCAAGATAAAAAAAATCTTTATATATACCCCGAATGATTTGACCTCCGTATCGCAGAGAAATCATCTGTTCTTGTTTCGTGCTATTTTTTTGACAGATCTAGATCGCCATGGCCGCACCAAGCTCCTCCAAGGACAAGTTCTTCGAGAGGGTAATCAACCCCTACTTGTCGGAGGTGATGAAGCACCCTCAAGCCATTGAGATGCGTGAGGGGGTGCTCCACATCCGGGATGTTCAAGGGCCGAAGAAGACGGGAACTATGGAGGCCAGGCTCGAGGCAGTGGAGCAGAAGATCTTCAAGTGCCAGGGATGGTGGAGCGTGGACTCAGTGCCAATCACCTCATGATTACGGAATTCATCCATGATCACAAGGTGGATGGTCAATCTATGAAGGACATCATCTTCAAGTTCAACGAGCAAATCAATTTTCTGCAAAGCCAAATCTATGATCTTCAAAATCAAGTTTTTGAGTATGAAGCAAGATTTAAAGGTATGAGTTTAGCTGCCGATTTCAAGTCCCAGGATACTTGTGCATCATCTTATGATGGTGAACCCCTGCCTTGGAAGCCGAAGGACAAGATTGCTACCTCATCACCACCACCATCATCATCTTCCTCACCAAAGAAGGAGACTTGAGTACACGGGTATGGGCACTCCCCTTGGCTTGTGCCAAGCTTGGGGGAGATGCCCCGGTATTGTATCACCATCACTTTCATCACCATTACCTATTTTAGTTTGATCGTTAGTTATTTCGTGATTTAGTTAAATAAAAGTCTAGTATGATCTATTTTTGAGTGTTAGTCTCATGATCTATCTATCTATGTAATCGAGTGAGAGCTATATAATAAAGTTTAGTTTGAGTTTTTGCTTCTTTACTTTTATGTTTCAATCAAAATAAAAAGAAATAATGAAAAAGATCATATGATAATCTTATGGTAAGTAATGACATCACATAAGGAAAAGTATAAGTGGTAAAATTTATTGAAGGTTGACAAACATAGTATTGGTCAATGATGCAACTCATGAAAGAATTAATAAGGGAAGAGAAGATTCACATGCAAATACACTATCTCGGACATCTTTTATGATTGTGAGCCCCCATTAAATATTATATGTTAAAATTGTTGACATTGGACAAGGAAGACAATGTAATGATTTATGTTTGTTCATATTCACATACAAGTTATATTGTCATAGACCCTTCAATATGTGGTGCTTGCTCAATATCTTTGCTAGCCAAAAATCTGCACTAAGTAGAGATACTATTTGTGCATCCAAAAACCTTAAACCCAAATCCATGTTTTGAGAGTCCACCATACCTACCTATGGATTTAGTAAGATCCTTCAAGTAAGTTGTCATCGGTGCGAAAAGGGCAATAAAAATTGCTCCTAAAATGTGTTTGATCCTTTAGTATAAGGGAAAATAAGCGTTGTATGAACTTGTGATGGCAAAGTAATAAAAGTGACAGACTGCATAATAAAGGTTGCTATCATAAGGGGCAATATAAAGTGATGTTCTTTTGCATTAGAGATTGTGCATACATAACCAAAAGCGCATGACAACCTCTGCTTCCCTCTGTGAAGGGCCTATCTTTTACTTTTATGTATTTACTTTTATGCAAGAGTCAAAGTATTCTCTTCTATTCCTTTTTATTTTTCTCTTTCGCAAGCATCATGTGGTGGGGAAAGATCTAGGCACATATATCTAGTTGAATGTGAATGATCATGAATTATTATTGTTGACATCACCCTTGAGGTGAACGAGTTGGGAGGCGAAACTATAAGCCCCTATCTTTCAATGTGTCCGGTTGAAACTTTTTTCTCATATGTATGCTGTGAGTGTTAGCAATCATAGAAGATTAAACGATTGGTTGAGTATGTGGACTTGCCAAAAGGCTCCGATACGAGACCCTTCCTGAAAATATGATGAATTGTAGATGCAAAGTTGCCTGAGAACATAGTTTGTTGGTTTTCAATAAAGTTTATGCTTTTTTACTTCGATGTTGTGATGAATTGTTACTTGCTCATGAGAAGTTATATGATAAAGTTATGTGATAAAGTTTGTTGCCGTTATAATAATAAGCATGATGCTACTATGTCTGTATTTTGTTTTTATCGACACCTTTGTCTCTAAACATGTGGACATTGATGACCCACAAGTATAGGGGGTCTATCGTAGTCCTTTCGATAAGTAAGAGTGCCGAACCCAACGAGGAGCAGAAGGAAATGATAAGCGGTTTTCAGCAAGGTATTCTCTGCAAGTACTGAAATAAGTGGTAACAGATAGTTTTGTGATAAGATAAATTGTGACGAGCAACAAGTGACAAGAGTAAATAAAGTGCAGCAAGGTGGCCTAATCCTTTTTGTAGCAAAGGACAAGCCGGAACAAACTCTTATAATAGGAAAAGCGCTCCCGAGGACACATGGGAATACCGTCAAGCTAGTTTTCATCACGTTCATATGATTCACATTCGGTACTTTGATAATTTGATATGTGGGTGGACCGATGCTTGGGTGTTGTTCTTACTTGAACAAGCATTCCACTTATGATTAACCTCTATTGCAAGCATCTCCAACTACAACAAAATTATTAAGGTAAACCTAACCATAGCATGAAACATATGGATCCAAAACAGCCCCTTTACGGCAACGCATAAACTAGGGTTTAAGCTTCATCACTCTAGCAACCCATCATCTACTTATTACTTCCCAATGCCTTCCTCTAGGCCCAAATAATGGTGAAGTGTTATGTAGCCGACGCTCACATAACACCACTAGAGGTTAGACAACATACAACTCATCAAAATATCGAATCTAATACCAAATTCACATGACTACTAATAGCAAGACTTCTCCCGTGTCCTCGTGAACAAACGTAACTACTCACAAAGCATATTCATGTTCATAATCAGAGGGTAATAATATGCATAAAGGATCTGAACATATGATCTTCCACCAAGTAAACCAACTAGCATCAACTACAAGGAGTAATCAACACTACTAGCAACCTACTAGCACCAATCCACGGACTTGGTGACAAGAATTGGATACAAGAGATGAACTAGGGTTTGGAGATGAGATGGTGCTGGTGAAGATGTTGATGGAGATTGCCCTCTCTCGATGAGAGGAGCGTTGGTGATGATGATGGCGATAATTTCCCCCTCCCGGAGGGAAGTGTCCCCGGCAGAACAGCTCCGCCGGAGCCCTAGATTGGTTCCGCCAAGGTTCCGCCTCGTGGCGGTGGAGTTTCGCCCCAAAGGTTGTCTCTGAATTTTTTTATCATCGAAAGACTTCATATAGGAGAAGATGGGCATCGGAGAGCCACCAGGGGGCCCACGAGGTAGGGGGGCGCGCCCCCCACCCTCGTGAGTGGTGTGGGCCCCGGCCTTCATCTTTGGCATTTATTTTTCTTTAATTATTTTAAGACATTCCGTGGAGTTTCAGGACTTTTGGAGTTGCATGTAATAGGTCTCCAATATTTGCTCCTTTTCCAAATTCGAATTCCAAATTACCGGCAGTCTCCCTCTTCATGTAAACCTTGTAAAATAAGAGAGAATAACCATAAGTATTGTGTATAACGTGAAATAACAGCCCATAATGCGATAAATATCGATATAAAAGCATGATGCAAAATGGACGTATCAACTCCCCCAAGCTTAGACCTCGCTTGTCCTCAAGCGAAAAGCCGATAACAATAAATATGTCCTCATGTTTAGAAGTAGAGGCGTCGATAAAAATAAAATACGGACATGTAGGCATCATGATTAATCTCATAACAGCAACATATATAGATTTTTCATATGATTACTTATGTTCAAGTGATGATCTTTTCACAATGCAAAAGTATGAATCAGAAACCTTATTGGGCACCAACAAATTATAACCTCGGTCATTGAAACAATTTCAATTTATCATAATGTCGGAAAGAGTCTATGTCAGAGCTTTAATAGCAAGTCCACATACTCAACTATCACTTAGTCCTTCATAATTGCTAGCACTCATGCAATACTTGTGGTTACGGAGTTTTAATCGGACACAGAGAAAGATAGGGACTTATAATTTTGCCCCACAACTTTTTACCTCAAGGGTAATGTCAACAATAACAATTCATGCTCCCCTACATCCGATTAGATATATATATATCATGTTCTTTCCAACATGGTGGGCTTGCCAAAGGATAAAATGAAAAAGGAAAGGTGAAGATCACCGTGACTCTTGCATAAGGTAGAAGATAATAATAAAAGATAGGCCCTTCGCAGAGGGAAGCAGAGGTTGCCATGCGCTTTTATGGTTGGATGCACAAAATCTTAATGCAAAAGAATGTCACCTTATATTGCCCCTTGTATGTGGAACTTTATTATGCAGTCTGTCGTGTTTATTCTTCCACAACAAGTTCGTACAAATCTTATTTCTCTGCACTAATAAGTCATGCATATTTAGAGAGCAATTTTTATTGCTTGCACCGATGACAACTTACTTGAAGGATCTTACTAAATCCATAGGTAGATATGGTGGACTCTCATGGCTAAACTGGTTTAAGGGTATTTGGAAGCACAAGTAGTATATCTACTTGGTGCTGAGAATTTGGCTAGCGTGAGGGGGAAAGGCAAGCTCAACATGTTAGAGGATCCATGACAACATACTTTATCTCATATACAAGAAAACATAACTCATCACGTTGTCTTCCTTGTCCAACATCAACTCTTTAGCATGTCATATTTTAATGAGTGCTCCCAATCATAAAAGATGTCAATGATAATATATCTATATGTGAAACCTCTCTCTCCTTATTACTTCCTATTAATTGCAATGATGACCAAAGCTATATTTGCCAACTCCCAACAACTTTTAATCATCATACTCTTTCTATGTGAAGTCATTACTTTCAATAAGATCAATATGAACTCTTTGTTTATTTTTATTTTTTCCTTTTATTCACCCAAGATCATGGCAAAGTAATCAAGCCCTTGACTCAACACTAATCTTTATTATATAGATCACGGACTCGATTACATAGAGGGATTATAAAACAAAACTCAAATCTAGATCATGCCATGTAACATCCCAAAATTCTAAATTTTGGAATGTTATATTAGATAAATAACTATGCCTGTTGTCTGATTGTTTGTTTGATTGATTGAGTGAAATTGAGTGGAATTTGAAACTTTTGAAAGTTGGATGAGAGGAATAAAATGACTTTCCCAAAACTATCCCCTTTGACCTTTTTGGATCTTAATGAATTCAATTCCATTCCAACACCAAAACCCTAGAGTGAAGATGAAATGACTTCTTCCATTTGAAATGAAAAGGGTTTTGAAAAGATTTGAATTTCATTTGAGAATATTTCAAATTCAAAGCTTTATGCAACTCAATGATTTTCATGAGGGAAGATAAAATGACTTCTTCAATTATATGAAATATGAGTTGGAAGTTAAAAAGAATCAAATTAAAAGTCATTTGAAGGTATTTTGAAACTCCCCTTCAAATTTGGAGTTATTTGGATTTTATTCAAAATTATTTTTCTCCTAAAAATAAATAAGTGGAAATATGGGTAAAATGATTCCCTTCAATGGAAGATTAGGAGAAAATAAATTTGAAGTCATTTTGGTATTTTTAAACTGATTTTTATTGGATTTTATTAGAGCAGAAAAAACTCTTTGTTTTATTTGAATTTTTGGGTATTTTATTTGAACTTGAAAAATAGTTCATGTTGTAGGAAATCTTTTCTGATCATTTTGATATATATATGTCCTATATAAAATATTTATATTTTATATATATTTTCTCTGTTTTTTATTTTCAAAAACCTCAGCGCCAACCAGCTAACCCGGCCAATGGCGGCGTGACCGAGCCCACTCAGCGCTAGCCAGGCGCGCCACCCAACCGGCCCGACCGACCACGTGCCCGAAAGCCTCCCGCGTCGGTCGACCGACCGAACGCTCTCCCCCCCTCACTCGCTGACGGGTGGACCCCCACCCGTCTTCCCCACACGCACGCCTTGCCGCCCGCCGGAAACCCGCGATCCCGGGATCTCCTCCCGATCCGCCTCGCCCAAGTCCCCCTATTTATACCCTCCCTCGCCCGTTTCCCCTTCGCCTCACCCGCTCTCCTCCTCCGCAAACCCTCGCCGGAGCCCGAGTGCGCCGCCGCCATTAGCCTCAAGACCGACCGCCCGGCCACCCTCGAGCTCCACCGAGTCGACCTCGAGCTCCTCGTCGCGCCAAGACTCCGGGAGCTCCCGCCGTCGCCCCCGACCGCCGGAGCCACCGGAGCCGTCGCCGCCCGAGCCGTCGTCGCCGTCACCGCCCGGTAAGTTGCCGGACCCCTCCTCGCCGTTAGATCCAACGCGAACGGTTAGGATTAGATCCCCCGAAGGGGTATGGTTTTATTAGGTTAGTTTTTAGTGAACCGGGTTTTGTTCCGGTTTAGTTCCGGTTTTATTTAGGTTAGTTGGACCGGCCGACGCGGTTATTTTCTGTTAACCCATGGGCATGTTTTAGTTATATTACGCCCGAAGCGTTAGATAGGCCCATTAGCCCGTTTTCGTTTTAATTTTTATTTTTAGTTTTCTGTTTTAACAGAATAGTTTCAGATTTGAAAAATTCATATCTTTTAATTTACTTAATATTTTTAAGTGATTCTTTTTTTGTTGGTTTGCAAATTTCTTATAGTTTCTGCAGAAAATATAATTAGCTATGTTAAAATTATTCAGAATTGCTTTATTTTAGATTTAGACAGAATAGTAAATCTGCTATAAAGTGAGTTAGGAAAATTATTTTTTTGTGATTCTTTTTGTCACAACTTTGTTTTGACATTGCCTAACCGTAGGAATTTATTTGGGCATTTTAGAAATTAATAAAAAATAGTTTTAATCAGAATCATGTTATTCTTAATTAATTAACTAGCTACTGTTTTCCTATTGTTTTAGTTAGCAAATAAATTTATTTTTCATATGTGATAGATTATTCTAGGTTAGTTTCTGTAACTTTAGAGCATGAACTTTTATTTATAATAATAAAACTTTTATTTTATTTTCTTACTAGAATTTGTTTTAGGCATAATAGGAGTTTTATAATAGCTTTTAATGTGATTCTTTTTGCTCCTAGTTGCTTGATGAATTCTTTTCTGTTAATTAGCAGAAACCCATGCTTAGGTTCTGTTAAGAAAAAAAAATTGTTGTGCAAAACTATTTCTTGATTATTGTTGGATATGGGAAAACTTTGAGTTGGATTTCTTTGAGTTTTTCTTTGGGTTTTGGTTCAAGTGCTTTGTGTGTTATGTTAGCATGCTATTATGTTAAGTGGTCATATGTTGTATGCTTATTATGATTGTTGTTTGTCTCGGTAGAATTTCGGAGTCTAAGCTTGCTACCACGAGTCCCTAGTTTTCAAGATTGTCAGCAAGGCAAGTTCACTTTGACCATGCTTTCATACCTATGTTTTATTGCATTTAGTGGCATCTTTGCAACCACCCCTCAAAGAGTGTTATTGAATCCTTGTAGTTGAGTAGTATGCATGAGGTAGGAACCCATCACCCTGTTACCAAGCCCGGGGCGATATTTTATTGCTACGCTATAGTAGACGGGTTTGGTATGAGTGCTCGTGGAGTGGTGTGAGAATGGAGGATCCACGCCAATGACGACAACACCATGATGAAATCTGCAAGGACTGCATCTTCAAGGCCTCAAGACTTCAAGACTCGAGACAAGAATTCAATACACACTACTGGGTGAAGGATTTGCTGACGGGCACCTGGAGAAACCAGTGGTTGGCTGGGATGCATGGAGAAGCGCCATGACATCTTGCGGAAAGCTTCACCCAGACTCAAAGAGACGGAAGAATACTTCATGCCCGAAGCTTACCCGTGCAACCGCAAGTCAATATGGGCTCGCTTGGTTGACCTTAGTTGTGACTCTGGCTGGGACGGTGCTAGCAGATGTAGAACTACGGTAGGATTGGATGAGCACCGGACGGTGGTCGAGGAACTCTTCGGAAGACCATGTTTGATCGTCTTGTTCTCAAACACCCTGAAGTGCGAGAACGTAAAAAGAGGGATCGAATCTTGTGGGTAAAGTGTACAAACCACTGCAGAGGGTTTAAACCTAATTGATTAGCCGTGTCCCCGGTTACGGACAATTTGAGCCTCTGGACTTGGATCTATCTCGGAACTCTCAACACCGGATTGATAACTTAATTGTGGGCAACATATGATGATTTTGGGCTATGAGACATCGGTTGGCGGAACCATGTCATGATAGAAAACTCCATAGTACAGACTTCATTTATTCCTTTGAGGTAGGGAAAATAAATCAGCTTTTACGCAAACAAAACTCAGACACAGAGCCACATAGCCATACTGCATATAGTATAGTTTTATCATCTGTTTTCTCATGTTGTGATCTTGCCGGTACATTCAATATACTGACCTACACGGCTGCAACGTATCATGTTGCAGATATTTACTTCCGACGAGTAAGAGTACGGTACAGGGTTACGGTCCACACTCAACCTGCCGATGGCGTTGATGGGACTCCACACCCGATTACTTGTTTCATTGAGACTTATGAGGTATATATCAGTTTACGTTAATTATACATGTGATTGCACTTTGATATATACATTGATGTACTTGTGTGTGCCAAAGATCTTGATCTAGGGATGTCACAGAAACACAGAGGCTTGACCGTCTGAGGTCGGGTCGCTGCAGAAATGGTATCAGAGCACATGTTGACTGTAGGACGTGACCCTAGGAAATGACTTAGTAATATGAAGACCCCAACATGAACGACCTTTGTTTTTGTTACTACTCTCGTAACACCTGATTCCTTTTACTGAACCTTCCTTATTTCAAACTATAGATGGAGAGCTACATTACGAACAAAAGAGAACACTACGAGAAGGTTCTTGGAGGCCCCTTCCTTGTGGAGCTAGTCAGCTGTTGAAGTTACCGATACACGAGATCAAGGCAACTAAGAGGACGTCTAGATCGTGGGGAGTCAAGACCCAAGTTTTTGGTCGTAAAGAAGACCCCAAGACGGCAGACATCAGCTTGAACTATAAATGGTGATCTGTGATATGGGCATCAACATCGCCGTCCATGATGCTATTGCACGCTTATGCTATCGCCATCGTCTTGCACTAAACCCACACTTCTTTGGAAGGATTGGATGGCAGAAGTTTGATGGAGCAACTATTGCCTTGACGAAAGCGCAAAAGATGAAGTTCTCCCCACTTTGTTAGTATACAATCAGGATCTAGAACAATACATCAAGAATCTTCAGATGGACCTCCTGGAAGCCCTGTTTGACAATGAAGCACTACGAGAAGAGGTCAAGACTCGTGAGGTCAAGGTAAACAAGCTGGAGGAGGAGAACCTCGAGATCTCGAGAATGCGTCAGGAACTGAAAAGCAGCAGGACCATGTCTCATGCCAAGGACATTGAAATCCAGAAGCTCAAGGAACAACTTCAGGACATACAGGGTCGTCACAAGAAACTCCGCGTCGACAGGGAAAATCTAGCAGAAAAACTGGAGGAGATCAAGTCCACACAGAAGAAGCCCAGTAGGGACAATGATCAAGTTCCTAATAAATTAGCTTAGTAGTATCCCACCATGAGATAAAAAAAGATGAACGCCTTCTCGATTTAAGTATCTAACCATACCAATTTATGTGGGTGGCGTTTCTGTAGAATTGATTGAATAAATGAATGCTTGGTTACTATTTTTTTTTGTGTTTATTGAATGGTTGGATAGATGCGATATTCGTAGGCTTGTATTTATTTCAACCATGAGAGACGTAAGTTACGGAAGAATGGTAGAAGGCCTTCATATGGGAAAAGCATCAGGAATTGGAAACTCCCGAGCATTGAAGACCTGAAGAAATGAGGACTTAGAAACGAAACCATAGTAGAACGGCCCATTACAAACGGTACTTTTGATCTAGGATTCTTTTGTTGATGGGTGGGTATTTGCTTTCTCTTTCTATCTCAACCAGATCTTGAACCCATGGACAACTGAACACCACACTCTCTGGAGACAATTGCAATTTCCCCATGGAGATACATTCTTTGTTCTGAGTACCCCTCTTATCCTACACATGCAGATGACAACCCTTTATGAGTCTTTCCTTAAGGGCCCTGAAACGATCATGACCATGACAAGTGATCATGATTACCCAAGATCTGAAGGACATGATGAAGCATATTCACCTTGAAGGAGATGCACGGTCTACAAAGGCTACCCCTTCATGCAAAAGGGAGTGGAACTTTGGTATGTGGAGGTACACCTCCACCGCTCGAAAGGAGTTTGCCCAAAGATGATGGGGCAGTACTTTTTCATCTCACGTGTGCCACAAGCAACTTTCTTCGATGTTGTTCGTGAAGCAGCCATGGAAGCCATACGCCAGATCGGAGAAATACTTGAAGCAAGACTCCGTTATACTCAGGAATACCTCAGAGAAGTGCATGCAGAAATGGTGGAAGTAAAGCTCAAGGCCACCACGATGAAACGGAAGATTGAAGACTTCAAGGCGCATGTCGCACAATTCCAGTGGGACTGAAGAATCCTCAAGGAGGAAAAATGAATAAAGCTGGAAGTAATGTCTGACCATACCGAACCATGTGGGTGGCAGCATTTGTAATAAACTTTTTGGAATTTGGATTTACGAAAAATGGTTAAGGATGTAATAAAAGATTTGATATGAAAAATAATATGATTTATGGATAAACTAGTGCATTTCATTTTAAGTGTGGTAGTACTCCGTAAAGCTACAAGATCAATGAGGAAAGAAATGTGTTATTCATGACGGTCCATAGAAGGGAGCTGGACCACATAAGTTGGATTTTTGTATGATCGTCCCCACAAGGGTATGAAGAAACAAAGTACTACTGGATTTACAGGAGATGAAGTGTTGGCATATGGAATGATAATCCTCAGAAGGATGAGTTAAACTTGTACAAGAGTTGAAGTGGGCCATAACCCACAGGCCCAGGAGTTAATAAGAAGCAAGCACACTCTTGCTGAAGGAAGATATTTCGGAAGAAAACTCTGAGTTAATCATCCGACATTTTTAGGAGGATACGAAAACCCGAGGATTGTGAAGAACGATAGATGTCTTGTTCAGTTTGCAGAAACCATGGATTTATACGAACTCAGTTCGTCGACAAGGGAAATTCTGCAATGCTTGTGAGTATGCCCAAGTGTTAGAATACGTGATTCGATATTTATGTATGTGGTAATGATTCAGAAATCGGGATGGATTGGCCCCATACCGGAGACTTCTATCATGAACTATCATATGTTGATGGAAAATCGAGAGCCTCAAAACCTTAGAAGAGTGTCGACGCGATAAGCCATAAAACCATAGAATGGTAGGACGATGGAACCCCTTTACAGGCAACCGTTGCCAATCGTAGATCATACGGTGAGGTTCAACCCAGACCCGTTTTCTACAGGAGAAATCATTAAAGGTAGACCACCATGAGTATTTCGATAGTTGTCTAGAATGGACACAGACCTATCAGCTAAGAAGATCCAGTCTCGGACGAACTTCAACTTTGACGAACCGACCCAAGATTTTGAGGAAAACTCTATGCTTCTGACAGAAGAGCGTTAATAAAGGAGCTATTGTAAGATATGTGAAGAGACATACATTGTCGGCACTCCAGAGGAAGTATCTGAGTTTATTGGAACCGTAACCTCGTTTTAAGTGTGGTAGCACCCCTGACCTTCCGACCAAACGTTTGCTAGCAGACCCCCAACCCCTAACCCTTTCTTGCTAGCCTCTTCGAATCTCGAGGACGAGATTCATTTTAAGTGTTGTAGATTTGTAACATCCCAAAATTCTAAATTTTGGAATGTTATATTAGATAAATAACTATGCATGTTGTCTGATTGTTTGTTTGATTGATTGAGTGAAATTGAGTGGAATTTGAAACTTTTGAAAGTTGGATGAGAGGGAATAAAATGACTTTCACAAAACTATCCACTTTGACCTTTTTGGATCTCAATTAATTCAATTCCATTCCAACACCAAAACCCTAGAGTGAAGATGAAATGACTTCTTCCATTTGAAATGAAAAGGGTTTTGAAAAGATTTGAATTTCATTTGAGAATATTTCAAATTCAAAGTTTATGCAACTCAATGATTTTCATGAGGGAAGATAAAATGACTTCTTCAATTATATGAAATATGAGTTGGAAGTTAAAAAGAATCAAATTAAAAGTCATTTGAAGGTATTTTGAAACTCCCCTTCAAATTTGGAGTTATTTGGATTTTATTCAAAATTATTTTTCTCCTAAAAATAAATAAGTGGAAATATGGGTAAAATGATTCCCTTCAATGGAAGATTAGGAGAAAATAAATTTGAAGTCATTTTGGTATTTTTAAAATGATTTTTATTGGATTTTATTAGAGCAGAAAAAACTCTTTGTTTTCTTTGAATTTTTGGGTATTTTATTTGAACTTGAAAAATAGTTCATGTTGTAGGAAATCTTTTCTGATCATTTTGATATATATATGTCCTATATAAAATATTTATATTTTATATATATTTTCTCTGTTTTTTTTATTTTCAAAAAAAAACCTCGGCGCGACCGAACCAGTAGCCCAGCGTGCCAGGCCAGCCGAGCCCACAGGCGCCGGCCCAGCCGCGCCACCAACCGGCCGACCGACCCGAAAGCCTCCCGCGTCGGTCGGCCGGCCGCAACGTTCCCCCCTCACTTTCGGCGTGGTGGACCCCCACCGTCTTCCCCTCATACGCCTTTTCATGGCCGCCGCTAAAACCCGCATGATCCCGGGATCTCCTCCCGATCCGCCTCGATCCGCCTCGCCCAAGTCCCCCTATTTATACCCCTCCTCCGCCCCATTTCCCCTTCGCCTCACCCGACGCCTCCTCCTCCAGAAACCCTCGCTGAGCCAGTGCGCCGCCGCCATTAGCCTCAGACCGACCGCCTGCCACCCTCGAGCTCCACCGAGTCGACCTCGAGCTCCCTCGTCGCGCAAGCCGAACTCCCGCCGTCGCCCGACCGCCCCACGGAGTCGCCGCCCGAGCCGCCGTCGCCGTCACTGCCCGGTAAGTCGCCGGACCCCTCCTCGCCGTTAGATCCAACGCGAACGGTTAGGATTAGATCCCCCGAAGGGGTATGGTTTTATTAGGTTAGTTTTTAGTGAACCGGGTTTTGTTCCGGTTTAGTTCCGGTTTTGTTTAGGTTAGTTGGACCGGCCCGACGCGGTTATTTTCTGTTAAACCATGGGCGTGTTTTAGTTATATTATGCCCGAAGCGTTAGATAGGCCAATTAGCCCGTTTTCGTTTTAATTTTTATTTTTAGTTTTCTGTTTTAACAGAATAGTTTCAGATTTGAAAAATTCATATCTTTTAATTTACTTAATATTTTTAAGTGATTCTTTTTTTGTTGGTTTGCAAATTTCTTATAGTTTCTGTAGAAAATATAATTAGCTATGTTAAAATTATTTAGAATTGCTTTATTTTAGATTTAGACAGAATAGTAAATCTGCTATAAAGTGAGTTAGGAAAATTATTTTTTGTGATTCTTTTGTCACAACTTTGTTTTGACATTGCCTAACCGTAGGAATTTATTTGGGCATTTTAGAAATTAATAAAAAATAGTTTTAATCAGAATCATGTTATTCTTAATTAATTAACTAGCTACTGTTTTCCTATTGTTTTAGTTAGCAAATAAATTTATTTTTCATATCTGATAGATTATTCTAGGTTAGTTTCTGTAACTTTAGAGCATGAACTTTTATTTATAATAAATAAAACTTTTATTTTATTTTCTTACTAGAATTTGTTTTAGGCATAATAGGAGTTTTATAATAGCTTTTAATGTGATTCTTTTTGCTCCTAGTTGCTTGATGAATTCTTTTACATTAATTAGCAGAAACCCATGCTTAGGTTCTGTTAAGAAAAAAATTGTTGTGCAAAACTATTTCTTGATTATTGTTGGATATGGGAAAACTTTGAGTTGGATTTCTTTGAGTTTTTCTTTGGGTTTTGGTTCAAGTGCTTTGTGTGTTATGTTAGCATGCTATTATGTTAAGTGGTCATATGTTGTATGCTTATTATGATTGTTGTTTGTCTCGGTAGAATTTCCGAGTCTGAAGCTTGCTACCACGAGTCCCTAGTTTTCGAAGATCGTCAAGAAGGCAAGTTCACTTTGACCATGCTTTCATACCTATGTTTTATTGCATTTAGTGGCATCTTTGCAACCACCCCTCAAAGAGTGTTATTGAATCCTTGTAGTTGAGTAGTATGCATGAGGTAGGAACCCATCACCCTGTTACCAAGCCCGGGACGATATTTTATTGCTACGCTATAGTAGACGGGGTTTGGTATGAGTGCTCAGGAGTGGTGTGAGAATGGAGGATCCACGTCAATGACGACAACACCATGATGAAATCTGCAAGGACTGCATCTTCAAGGCCTCAAGACTTTAAGACTCGAGACAAGAATTCAATACACACTCTTGGGTGAAGGATTTGACGGGCACCTGGAGAAACCAGTGGTTGGCGGGATGCATGGAGAAGCGCCATGACATCTTGCGGAAAGCTTCACCCAGACTCAAAGAGACGGAAGAATACTTCATGCCCGGAAGCTTACCCGTGCAACCGCAAGTCAATATGGGCTCTGGCTTGGTTGACCTTAGTTGTGACTCTGGCTGGACGGTGCTAGCAGATGTAGAACTACGGTAGGATTGGATGAGCACCGGATAGTGGTCGAGGAACTCTTGGAAGACCATGTTTGGTCGTCTTGTTCTCAAACACCACGAAGTGCGAGAACGTAAAGAGGGATCGAATCTTGCGGGTAAAGTGTACAAACCTCTGCAGAGGGTTTAAACCTAATCGATTAGCCGTGTCCCGATTACGGACAATTTGAGCCTCTGGACTTGGATCTATCTCGGAACTCTCAACACCGGATTGATAACTTAATTGTGGGCAACATATGATGATTTTGGGCTATGAGACATCGGTTGGCGGAACCATGTCATGATAGAAAACTCCATAGTACAGACTTCATTTATTCCTTTGAGGTAGGGAAAATAAATCAGCTTTTACGCAAACAAAACTCAGACACAGAGCCACAAAGCCATACTGCATATAGTATAGTTTTATCATCTGTTTTCTCATGTTCTGATCTTGCCGGTACATTCAATGTACTGACCTACACGGCTGCAACGTATCATGTTGCAGATATTTACTTCCGACGAGTAAAATGCAGTGCAGGTTACGGTCTACACTCAACCCGCCGATGGCGTTGATGGGACTCCACACCCGATTACTTGTTTCACGAGACTTATGAGGTATATATCAGTTTTACGTTAATTATACATGTGATTGCACTTTGATATATACATTGATGTACTATGTGTGCCAGCATACTGATCCAGGGATGGCACAGAAACACAGAGGCTTGACCGTCTGAGGTCGGGTCGCTGCATGCCATGACTTTATTCTACTAAATCGAGATACTACTAATAGGATCGAACTAAGAAAAACGGTAAAGATAGAAGTTGTGATGGTGATACGATACCGGGGCACCTCCCCCAAGCTTGGCAGTTGCCAAGGGGAGTGCCCATACCCATGTGATTATGTCTCCTTCTTGGTCGGTGAAGGTGGAGGTGTTGGTGATGATGTGGGCTTGTCGTCCACCTTCCATGGCATAGGCTCACCATCATAGAAGGACGATTGAGACTCCGGAATCCTCAAATCTGCAGCCAAACTCATCCTTTTGAATCTATATTCATACTCACAGTTTTGATTTTGCAGATCATAGATTTGGGCTTGGAGGTGCTCGATCTTCTCATGTAGCTTGAAGATGGCTTCCTCGGTGTTCTTGGCATCGGGCTCGTAGTTGTTGGTAAACTCCGCGAGCATCTTGTGGCTAGCGTTAAATCCACGCTCCACCATCCCCTAGCACTTGAAAACTTGTTGCTCCATTGCTTCGAGCCTCGCCTCCATGCTTCCGGTTCCCTTGGGTCCCTCAACATCGTGGATGTGCAGCAACCCATCACGCATCTCAATGGTTTGAGGGTGTCGCAGCACCTCCGCGAGATAAGGGTTGATCACCTTCTCGAAGAACTTGTCCTTGGAAGCACTTGGGGACGTCATGATGATCTAGATCTGTCAGAAAACAGCTCAAAACAAGGACAGGAGATATTTGCGTGATACGGGAGTCAAAACCTTCGGGAGAATATATAATGAATTTTTACTGACCAAAATATGTATCGTGCAAGAAAACGGAGTTCGGAGGGCACACGAGGTGCTCACGAGGTAGGGGGCGCGCCCTCCACCCTCGTGAAGGCCTCGTGTCCTTCCCGGACTTCCACTTATTTTTCTATTTTTCTAAATATTCCAAAACGAAGAAATATTGCCTTAAAATTGTTTTGGAGTCGGTTTACTTACCGTACCACATACCTATTCCTTTTCGGAGTCTGAAACGATTTGGAAAGTGTCCCTTATGTATTCCTCCGGGGTTATGGTTTCAATAATATTGGTTTCAAAATTTATGGGATTACCTGAGATATAATGTTTAATTCTTTGACCGTTTACCACCTTCGGATTGGTGCCTTCGAAGTTGTTGATTTTTATGGCACCAGAACGATAGACCTCCTCGATAACGTAGGGACCTTCCCATTTAGAGAGAAGTTTTCCTACAAAAAATCTTAAATGAGAGTTGTATAGCAATACATAATCACCTACATTAAACTCACACTTTTGTATCCTTTTGTCATGCCATCTTTTCACTTTTTCTTTAAACAACTTGGCATTTTCATAAGCTTGGGTTCTCCATTCATCAAGTGAGCTAATATCAAATAACCTCTTCTCACCGGCAAGTTTGAAATCATAGTTGAGCTCTTTAATAGCCCAATATGCCTTATGTTCTAGTTTGAGAGGTAGGTGACATGCTTTTCCATAAACCATTTTATACGGAGACATACCCATAGGATTCTTATATGCAGTTCTATAGGCCCATAATGCATCATCAAGTTTCTTGGACCAATTCTTTCTAGACTTATTAACAGTCTTTTGCAAAATTAATTTGAGCTCTCTATTACTCAATTCTACTTGACCACTAGATCATGGGTGATAAGGAGATGCAATTCTATGATTAACGTCATATTTAGCAAGCACTTTACGGAAAGCACCATGAATAAAGTGTGAACCACCATCAGTAATTAAATATCTAGGGACTCCAATCCTCGTAAAAATAACTTCCTTAAGCATTTTAATAGAAGTGTTATGATCAGCACTACTAGTTGGTATAGCTTCTACCCACTTAGTAACGTAATCAACAACAACTAGAATATGTGTATATCCATTAGAGGCGTGAAAAGGTCCCATATAATCAAAGCCCCAAACATCAAATGGTTCAATAACAAGTGAATAATTCATAGGCATTTCTTCACGTCTACTAATATTACCAATTCTTTGACATTCATCGCAAGACAAAACAAACTTACGGGCATCCTTGAAGAGAGTAGGCCAATAAAAACCAGATTGCAATACCTTATGTGCAGTTCTATCTCCAGCGTGGTGTACTCCATAAGCTTCGAAGTGACACTTGCGTAGGATATGTTCCTGTTCATGCTCAGGTACACAACGTCTAATAACACCATCTACTCCTTTATAAAGATGTGGGTCATCCCAAAAGTAATGTCGCAAATCATAAAAGAACTTTTTCTTTTGTTGGTATGTGAAGCTAGGTGGTATAAATTTAGCAACAATATAATTAGCATAATCAAGCATACCATGGAGTGCTACGAGAAGTGCTTATGACATTTAATTGTTCATCGTGAAAGCTATCATCAATAGGTAGTGGGTCATCAAGAACATTCTCTAACCTAGATAAGTTGTTCCAGAACGGGTTCTCAGCTCCTTTTCTATCAACAATATGCAAATCAAATTCTTGCAAAGAAGAGAACCCATCTAATAAGTCTAGGTTTAGCATCTTTCTTTTCCATAAGATATTTAATAGCGGCATGATCGGTGTGAATAGTTACTTTAGAATCAACAATATAGGGTCTAAATTTATCACAAGCAAATACAACTGCTAAAAGTTCCTTTTCGGTAGTATCATAATTTCTTTGAGCGTTGTCTAGAGTCTTACTAGCATAATGGATAACATTTAACTTCTTATCAACTCTTTGCCCTAGAACAGCACCTACAGCATAATCACTAGCATCACACATAATTTCAAAGGGTAAATTCCAATCAGTGGCTGAACAACAAAAGTAGACTAATGCTTTCTTAAGTATTTCAAATGCTTCTACACAATCATCATCAAAGAAAAATGGTACATCTTTTTGTAATAAATTAGTCAGAGGCCAAGAAATTTTTGAAAAGTCCTTAATGAACCTCTTATAAAATCCGGCGTGACCCAGGAAACTTCTTATACCTTTGATGTCCTTGGGACATGGCATCTTTTCAATAGCATCAACCTTGGCTTTATCAACTTCAATACCTCTTTCAGAAACTTTGTGCCCCAAGACAATACCTTCATTAACCATAAAGTGGCACTTTTCCCAATTCAAGACAAGATTAGTTTCTTCACATCTCTCAAAACTTCGATCAAGATTGCTCAAGCAATCATCAAAAGAGGATCCATAGACGGAAAAGTCGCCCATGAAAACCTCACAAATCTTTTCACAAAAATCAGAGAATATAGCCATCATGCATCTTTGAAAGGTAGCAGGTGCATTACATAAACCAAAAGGCATACGCCTATAAGCAAAAGTACCAAAAGGGCATGTAAAAGTAGTCTTTGATTGATCTTTAGCCTAATACTGTGTATTTGAGAGAAACCAGAATAACCATCTAGAAAGCAATAATGTGTATGTTTGCATAATCTTTCTAACATTTGATCAATAAAAGGTAAGGGGTAATGATCTTTCTTAGTAGCTTTATTTAATTTGCGGAAATCAATTACCATCCTATAACCTGTGATAATTCTTTGCGGAATCAATTCATCTTTATCATTATGGACAACATTAACACCTCCCTTCTTAGGGACACAATGGACAGGACTTACCCACTGACTATCAGCAACGGGATAAATTATACCTGTCTCCAGAAGCTTGAATATTTCTTTTCTTACCACTTCTTTCATTTTAGGATTCAAACATCGTTGAGTATCACGAACTGGTTTGGCATCCGCTTCCAAATTTATTTTATGCTGACATAGAGTGGGACTAATGCCCTTAAGATCATCAAGAGTATATCAAATAGAGGCACGATGCTTTTTCAGAGTTTTCAATAATATTTCTTCTTCATGCTCTGAAAGGTTAGCACTAATAATAACAGGATATATTTTCTTTTCATCAAGGTAAGCATATTTAAGATTATCAGGCAACGGTTTAAGCTCAAACACGGGATCACCCTTGGGTGGAGGAGGATCCTAGGATTTCAACAGGAAAATTATGTTGCAGAATAGGTTCCTGTTTAAAGAATACTTCATCTATTTCCCTTCTTTCATTCATGAACATCTCATTTTCATGGTCTAGCAAATAGGTTCCAAAGGATCACTAGGCGGTACGGCAATAGAAGCAAGACCAATAATTTCATCCTTACTAGGCAATTCTTCCTCACGATGTTGTTTACTAAATTTAGAGAAATTAAACTCATGAACCATATCATCCAAGCCAATAGTAACAACACTCTTTTCGCAGTCTATCTTAGCATTAACAGTGTTCAAGAAGGGTCTACCAAATATAATGGGACAAAAGATATCTTGTGGAGAACCAAGAACAAGAAAATCAGCAGGATATTTAGTTTTCCCACACAAGACTTCAACATCTCTAACAATTCCCACTGGTGAAATAGTATCTCTATTGGCAAGCTTAACTGTGACATCAATTTCTTCTAACTCAATAGGTGCAATATCATGCATAATTTCTTTGTATAAGTCAATGGGTATTGCACTAGCACTAGCACCCATATCACATAAGCCATGATAACAATGATCTCCTATTTTAATAGAAATAACAGGCACACCTACCACAGGTCTATGTTTATCTTTAGCACAAGGTTTAGCAATTCTAGCAGTTTCACCATAGAATTGAATAACATGCCCATCAATATTATCAGACAAGAGATCTTTAACAATAGCAATATTAGGTTCTACTTTAACTTGCTCAAGAGGTGTATAAGTTCTAATATTGCTTTTACTTAACAACAGTTGAAGCTTTAGCATGATCCTTTACTCTAACAGGAAAGGTGGTTTCTCAACATAAGAAGTAGGAACAATAGGATCATTATAAGTGACAGTCTTTTCTTCAACTTTAATAGGTGCAGCTACTTTTACTTCTATGGGAGGATGATATTTAAACCACTTCTCCTTAGGGAGATCAACATAAGTAGCAAAAGATTCACATAAAGAAGCTACTATCTCAGAGTCAAGTCCATATTTAGTGCTAAACTTACGGAAAATATTGGTATCCATAAAAGATTTAACACAATCAAACTTAGGTGTCATACCTGACTCCTTACCTTCGCCGAGGTCCCAAATTCTTGAGTTGCGTTTAATTCTATCCAATAAATTCCATCTGAATTCAATAGTCTTCATCATAAAAGAGACAAAGACAAGAAGTATCGAGCATGGTGCGATTGTTGTCGAAAAGCCGAGCATAAAAATTCAAGAATTGTCACTTTTGAGAGCTCATGATTGGGGCATGAATATAACATTGATTTAAGCCTCCCCAAGCTTGAGCGATGCTTTCTCCTTCACGAGGCCAAAATTATATATATAATTGCGATCACGATGAACAAGATGCATAGGGTAATACTTTTGATGAAATTCCAATTTCAATCTTTTATAGTTCCATGATCTCGTATCATCACATAGCCTATACCATGTCAATGTGTCTTCCTTCAAAGATAAAGGGAATACCTTCTTCTTAACAACATCATCGGGTATACCTGCAAGCTTAAATAATCCACAAACTTCATCCACATAGAGTAGAAGTTCTTCAGGATGCTTTGTTCCATCTCCTGTAAAAGTATTAGCCAGCAGTTTTTCCATCATACCCGAAGGAACTTCAAAAGGAGTTTCATTTTCAATAGGTTCAGAAGGTTGAGGAGCAACTCTTTGCTCTACTGGATGGGGTGAAGATACCCCGAACAAGCCCCTCAGAGAATTACTTTCCATAGTAACAAGTGACCGAAAATTTCAGCACACTATATAAATTTTTCCTTACCAAATTCCACTTACCAAAGGCGCTACACTCCCCTGCAACGGCGCCAGAAAAGAGTCTTGATGACCCACAAGTATAGGGGATCTATCGTAGTCCTTTCGATAAGTAAGAGTGTCGAACCCAACGAGGAGCGGAAGGAAATGATAAGCGGTTTTCAGCAAGGTATTCTCTGCAATCTTTGAAATAAGTGGTAACAGATAGTTTTGTGATAAGATAAATTGTAACGAGCAACAAGTGACAAGAGTAAATAAAGTGCAGCAAGGTGGCCCAATCCTTTTTGTAGCATAGGAGAAGCCGGAACAAACTCTTATAATAGGAAAAGCGCTCCTGGGGACACATGGGAATATCGTCAAGCTAGTTTTCATCACGTTCATATGATTCGCGTTCGGTACTTTGATAATTTGATATGTGGGTGGACCGGTGCTTGGGTGCTTTTCTTACTTGAACAAGCATCCCACTTATGATTAACCTCTATTGCAAGCATCTGCAACTACAACAAAAGTATTAAGGTAAACCTAACCATAGCATGAAACATATGGATCCAAAACAGCCCCTTACGAAGCAACGCATAAACTAGGGTTTCAGCTTCTGTCACTCTAGCAACCCATCATCTACTTATTACTAATGCCTTCCTCTAGGCCCAAATAATGGTGAAGTGTTATGTAGTCGACATTCACATAACACCACTAGAGGTTAGACAACATACATCTCATCAAAATATCGAACGAATACCAAATTCACATGACTACTAATAGCAAGACTTCTCCCGTGTCCTCAGGAACAAACGTAACTACTCACAAAGCATATTCATGTTCATAATCAGAGGGGTAATAATATGCATAAAGGATCTGAACATATGATCTTCCACCAAGTAAACCAACTAGCATCAACTACAAGGAGTAATCAACACTACTAGCAACCTACTAGCACCAATCCCGGACTTGGAGACAAGAATTGGATACAAGAGATGAACTAGGGTTTGGAGATGAGATGGTGCTGGTGAAGATGTTGATGGAGATTGCCCTCTCCTGATGAGAGGAGCGTTGGTGATGATGATGGCGATGGTTTCCCCCTCCCGGAGGGAAGTGTCCCCGGCAGAACAGCTCCGCCAGAGCCCTAGATTGGTTCCGCCAAGGTTCCGCCTCGTGGCGGCGGTGTTTCGTCCCGAAAGGTTGCCTTTGATTTTTTTTCTCATCGAAAGACTTCATATAGGAGAAGATGGGCATCGGAGAGCCACTAGGGGGCCCACAAGTTAGGGGGGCGCGCCCCAGGGTGGGCGCGCCCCCCACCCTCGTGAGCAGGGTGTGGGCCCCCTGGCCTTCATCTTTGGCGACGATTTTTCTTTAATTATTTTAAGACATTCCGTGGAGTTTCAGGACTTTTGGAGTTGCACAGAATACCGGCAGCTGGACTTCTGGACCTGAAAAAGTTATGTCAGAGATACCTATTCTGTACATCTCCAAATGAGCTGAAAATTTACAGAGAAATATTTTGGAATATTTAATAAATATTGGAGCAAATAACCACCAGAGGGGGCTGCCTGGTGCCCACAAGACACCAGGGCGCGTCGGGCCCCCCTGGCGTGCCCTGGTGGGTGGTGGGCAGCCCAGCCCACCTCCGGTGCCCATCTTCTGGTATATAAGGTCTTTTGACCTAGAAAAAATAAGAGTATGACTTTCGGGACGGAGCACCACCGTCTCGGGGCGGAACTTGGGCAGGAGCACTTTTGCCCTCCGACAGAGCGATTCCGCCGGGGGAACTTCCCTCCCGAGGGGGAAATCAAAGCCATCGTCATCACCAACAACCCTCTCATCTTTGGGAGGCCAATCTTCATCAACATCTTCAACAGCACCATCTCATCTCCAAACCCTAGTTCATCCCTTGTGTCTAATTTTTGTACCGAAACCTCAGATTGGTACCTGTGGGTGACTAGTAGTGTTGATTACATCTTGTAGTTGATTGCTATATGATTTATTTGGTGAAATATTATATGTTCAGGTCCATTATGCTATTTAATACCCCTCTGATCTTGAGCATGAATATCATTTGTGTGTAGTTACTTTTGTTCTTGAGGTCATGGGAGAAGTCTTGTTGCAAGTAATCATGTGAACTTGATATTCGTTCGATATTTTGAAGGTATGTATGTTGTGATTCCCTTAGTGGTGTTATGTGAACGTAGACTACATGAAACTTCACCATCTTTGGGCCTAAATGAATGCATTGTGGAGTAGTTATTAGATGATGGGTTGCCTGAGTGATAGAAGCTTAAACCCTAGTTTATGCGCTATTTCGGGGCTGATTTGGATCCACATGTTTAATGCTATGGTTAGATTTTATCTTAATAATTTTCTCATAGTTGCGGATGCTTGCGAGGGTGTTAATCATAAGTGGGAGGCTTGTTCAAATAAGAACATCACCCAAGCACCGGTCCACCCACATACCATATTATCAAAGTAGCGAACGCAAACCAAACCAACATGATGAAAGTGACTAGATGAAATTCCCGTGTGCCCTCAAGAATGCTTTGCTTATTATAAGAGACCATTTTGGCCTATCCTTTGCCACAAAAGGATTGGGCTACCTTGCTGCACTTTATTTACCATTACCGCTACTTGCTCATTACAAATTATCTTGCTATCAAACTACCTATTACCGACAATTTCAGTGCTTGCAGAAATTACCTTGCTGAAAACCGCTTGTAATTTCCTTCTGCTCCTCGTTGGGTTCGACACTCTTACGTATCAAAAGGACTATGATTGATCCCCTATACTTGTGGGTCATCAAGAGCACATTCGTGTGTGACGTCTACCTACAGATAGACGGTGGGTGCAAGAGGACTCGAGAGAGTTGTGACTAGTGAGGGTGCGTGTGTGCGTGAGAGAGAGGGGGAACGTATCAATGCAATGCATGTATCCGTAAATCATATCTAACAAACGTTCGCCACAAGTCGTTTCCTGATGAACGCCGAAAGAACCGTCAGATTGGCATCCGACAGTGTCAGTTTTGCCATGGCATTTAACAGAACAGCCACTCCTTCGACACAAAAATATTCCACGTGAGTGTTAGCAACTGCCGTATGCTCCTCCCTCCGTTCCAAAATGTAGTGCATATAGCTTTATTGAAATTCAAACCTCGCACACCTTTACCGAGTTTTCATATAGAACAAAATGCACATATAGATTACCCAGTATATATCATTTCATTCATCATCGAGAGATAACTATAGAGATGGGGGAGGAGTGTACAAAGAAAGACCGTCGTGTCACCTGCAGCAATTTCAACCATCCTTTGGTGTGGAGGAATATCATAGGAACTCTATATGGTATGATTTTTATAGGAATTTTTCCTTTAGAGCCAATTGGTTCATAGGAATAGATTCCTATACTCCACATTTCAAAGGAAAATAAACATGGTATGATTTTTATAGCTTTAGAGCCACTTGGTTCATATGAATGGATTCCTATACTACCACAATTTCAAAGGAAAATAAACATTAGCCTAGATTCAATAGAAAAGTTCCTACGATGTGAACCAAATGACATCTCTTTTCCAATCCCTACCCATAGGAATTGAGATACATGTCATCTCTAGATTCGATAGAAAAGTTCCTATGATGTGAACCAAATGACATCTCTTTTCCAATCCCTACTCATAGGAATTGAGATACATGTCATCTCTTTCCCTACAACTTCCATATATACATATTCTATTCCTGACTAGCTAGTACAACCCACTAGCTTTTTTCCTGGACATGCAACTATGGCACATGAACACGTCATGCATGCAAGTCATAAATCACATTGTTTTTGTATTCTATGCATGCAAGCACCACATCATCAATCCGTGCATGTTACTCATAAGTTATTTTTTGCATTAGATTTTGTATTGACAATATACGTGTTGGTCACGTGCACACATATGTAGTTCACGTTCACATTTTTTTAGAAATCTCATTCTTTTAACGGCAATTCATTTTTTTCTCTTTTTATTACTTTTTTATTTTATTTTCATTTTAAGCATACATTCACTTCCCATTAGTTATAGATGTTTTTGGAGGAACTTTTATGCATTATTTTGAGTAGCAAATTTCACGCGGCCGCCGGTATATCAAAATGCGGGGCCCATGCGTCATTGCCTTTCGGTCGAACCTACGTCCACAATTTTTTGTACGTATATATCCACCGCTCCCCGAACCCAAAATTCTGCCTTGTTCCCGTAAAACCAAGCGGCCCACCCGTATTAAGGCAACGACTCCAACTCAATCTCTCTCCCTTTTACTACGGCATGGGCCCTGCATGCCGTAGTACTCCTAGAAACCCTACCCGCCGCACACATCATCGGTTTTCTTCAAGAGGATGAGGGAGAAGCGGATTTGTTGTAGTGGAGGCTCCTACCCTAGGGCGCCCTAGGTAGCAACCGCACGCATCATTGGTTTTCTTTTTTCTTTATGCTCTTGCGCCCTAGAGTGAAATGATGGTTGCTTCGTCATTCAAATTTCTGTGATTTAACCCCTCATCGCTCATTTACTACTACTGTGGCGTTATGACCTGGGTGCCTCCAAGTCCAACAGCTGCTCCAACTGTAATGTGGTGCATCGCACATGGAAAAACACGGTGGATGACCCACTTGGTTTTGCTCCTCGGTGAATCCCAACTATGTTGATCTACTAAAGATAGTATCCATATTACTCTCTCCCTCTAGGTGTATAAGTCACCTTACGAAAACCAAATAATCCTAAAACACTTAGGCGTGGTGCATTAACTACCACCTCGTTTCTTGTTTCTTGACATATCAACCAATAATACATGTGTGACGTGCATTCTTTCAATGACTTGAGACTACCAAACACGACATGCAATGGTTAGTTCATTGCATACGATGCTATTAATTAGTAAATAAACATTAAGTTCTCTCGTTTTCCCCTTCGCCTTGGTTATGATGCACAACCTAAGACAACTTATGCACCTAGATGGAGGGAGTAGTAAAAATGACGTGATTTTACTGAGCGGTGGGCGGGGGAGCATGGCCTGTCATGCGGTCCCACGTGTCATGATGTACCAAGCCCATGCGCATCCCTCTTCAGGCAGAACAATGGCGGAAGCAATATGTGGTTTTCTTGAAGGAGATGATGGAGAAGTGGATTCAGTGAAGTGTGAAATAATGGTTGCTTCATCTGTCTACGGGAAAGGTGCGGCTTTGTGATTTAACGTCTCATTGCTCATTACTACTACTATGGCACTACGACTGGGGTGCGTCCCCCTGCTGTTCTGCACTGTTATTTGGTGCATGACATGTGGACCCGGTTGCTATATGTACCACATGTCGGCGAGAGGAAGTAGAACATTTATGAAAGTGACCGTCTCCACTCTTAGTAGTACGACGGAGGAGTACAAAACACGGCTTGGTTTTTGCTGCTTCGCGTGATCCACCGATACAAACCCCGACTAAAAAAGGCGAGGGCGGATCTTTTCCTGCACGGTAGGCAAGGGAGTTTGGCATAGTCTGTTCGACAGATAGAGCGAGAGAAAGATGTGATGAAATGCTTGAGGCCTCATTCGGTTTGGAGGATTTTCATAGGAAAACATAGGAATAAGAATTCTGGAGGAAAATGTCTTATATATGCATTCGGTTTGTAGGAAATGCGTGCAGGAATTTCATAGGAATACTATTCAATTCACGTGTTTTTGGAGGAAACTGCACATCCACTCAAAGCTCATTTTGCGCATAGGAATGAGGCAAGTCAATTCCTTAGGATGGCAAGTGCAATCCTATCAAATTCCTATACTACTCCTAATTCCTATGTTTTGATTTCCTCCAAACCGAATGAGCCCTGAATGTGTACTGGGCCATTTCTTTCTTTGTTTGTTTTTTGAAGTGGGCCCTTTCAGATCACTACGACTAGCACGCATGGTGTTGAGTACTGGTTTCATGGAGGCGTTTGAATGCGGCAAGGAGGCGTGTTCAGCCTGGCATGCAGCGGGCGGTGCCCTCGACCAGATCATCTCACATACGACACTGTGCCGTTCTTCCACTAATGCGCGGGGCCGTTGGGTACCTGGCCTGCATGTCAGTGACCCAACGCAGGCAGCGTACGGCAGAGGAGCCGGTTCCTCATGAATGCGGGCAGCTGGCGGCGAGCGGGAATCGCGTGTGGGAGGGGGAGGGTTTTTTGGTGGGCCAGGGTGGTGAGAAGCGGGCATTTTAGGCATGTGATTGTTGCGTGCGTGCATGTGTACGAGTGAGTGTTGCGTGCGTGCATGTGTATGAGTGAGTGTTGCGTGTGTGTGTATGTTTCAATGTTGCATGCGTGTGTGCATGCGTGTCTGTGTGCGTGTGTTCGTGCATGCATGTGTACATGTCAGTGTTGCATGTCTGCATGCGTGCATGTGTTCATGCGAGTGTTGCGTGCGTGCATGTGTACGTGTGAGTATTGCATGCATGCATGAGGGCGTGTTTTGCGCATGTGTGATGTGTTTGTATTCAGCATAGTAGCTCATGCGTGCGTGCGTGCGTGCATGCAATTAAAATGGCCGGCTCAGCATATCATCACAAGGCGACCTCGGGTTAGGGCGCACGGGTTGCCAATCTTAGGTCTCACGACTTCGAATCCCCATCGACCACTAATTTATTACCATTTCTGTCTTTCATATATGCGCTGACAGGTGGGCCCTATGGTAATGTGCGCTGATGAACATGGACCGTTTGACTGGTCAATTGATCGTGTCATCAACAAATTATGGAGTTGTACGGTGTTCAGTGAGCCAGTGACCGTATGATCACCACAAAATGTATTTCATGAACACAGTACATACGCAAGCTACCGTTTCTTTCTTTCATATACGCGCTGACAGGTGGGCCCAATGGTAACATGCGCTAATGGTGCAACACTAGTTGTGCCATGTGGACCGTTTGACTGGTTAATTGATCATGTCATCAACAAATTACGGAGCTGTACGGTGAGCCGGTGACCATAAAGTCACCACATGTATTTTTTGACACAGTATAGATGCCAGTGCTCATATATACGTGCATACACTCACCCCTATGAACGCACACACGTACACCTTATCCCCTATGAGCACCTTCAAGAGAGTGAGCCGACATATCATCTTGAGATTTTACGAAATCACTGTAGGCGCCTTGTAGTCGAGGGGAACGTCTCCTCCCAATCGAACGCAAGACGCCGAAAAATACTAAAATTAATCCAAGCTAAATGCGAGCACCAGGACTTTAACCCTGGTGGGCTGGGGATACCACTGTCCTCCTAACCATCCAACCACAGGTTGGTTCGCACCACAAAATGTGTATGGTGACCGTAATGAGCTTATTCTGAAGTCCAGTGACCATATCTTGCTGTCGCTTCAGATACAATGGTTGTAAGTGTCATCAACAAAATACAGAGCACGCTTCAACTACAATGAACGTCAGTGTCATCAACAAAATACGGAGACGTACAGTGAGCTAGAGACTGTATGATCACCGCAAGAATGTATACGGTGATCATAATGAGCATATTCTGAAGTCCGGTGACTGCATAGTGCTTTCGCTTGAAATGCAGTGGCCGTCACGCGTGAATGTGTCAGGGACATACTTTTAGAGGGCCGAGAGATAGTTTGTGTGCGTACGTGAAAGTGGTGTAGAGAGAGGGGGGTGTGGTGGAGATAAAGAGAGATATGCCCTTCGTTTCTCTTTCCCGTGACTAATTTTTTAGGAGAAAATATAAATCACAATACGAAAAAAATATCATTGGATGCACCATGCAATTAACTTTCATGTATAACTTTGTACTATTGTATATGCTTATTTTCTTAGTGGCCAATGGTGTGTGGGGTGTGGTGGGTACATCATTTCTAGTTGTGGTGGGTCGACGTGAGGACTCATAGGTCGGTTCTGTCCTGCGCCATATAGGTCAGACCGAGACGCGTTATACGAAGACCCATGGAGGACTCGGTGTACAAGACGAAGCTACCAGAGTCGTGGAGGACTCTATCCCCATTGATGAAGTGCCAACTATGATTTGTAACCCTAGGCCCCGGGTATGTTATATAAGTCCGGGGGCTAGTTCATCGATAGTATATACACATAGACACAATGGCTGATATTCACATGTACTTTGTACACACCCCAGTCACAAATATACAGTACCAGGAGTTGGTTTTTTCCTCAATTGCAAGTGCCCGGACTTGGGTAAATTTTTGCCTCTTATTACCATCAAGCCTAACCGTCAGGGATATCCTACCAAATGATTTGATGGAATCATATCCGCCAACTAGTAAGAGAGAGGTGGTTGGGGGGGAATGTGTGCGAGAGAGGCCTAAAGATATTGTGCATGCAAGAGACACGTAGGCAGATATATGTGCATATACCGGGCCAGCATAGACCATGCCTGTGTATATATGCATGTGAGAGAAATAGTGTTTTCCAACTGAGATTAGTGAAAAGAGTCATAGATAGTAGTAAGAGAGAGAAAGAGAGAAGAGAGAGAGAGAGGGAGATATATAGAGAGTGTGTTCGTGAGACACCACGGGAGAGAGTGAGCATGTGTGAGATAGAAATGCTGATGTATATAAAGTGTGTGCACTTATGCGTCAGATAGAGAGATATATAGAACATGTGTGAGGAGGGGCCGAAGCATAGTGCATCTACGCGTAAAAGGCAGTTCTACACATTGAATTAAAATATAAATTGCATTAAATTTTTTGGATGGGATCATGAATTTTGCAATTTGCGTATGAACGAACATTGGTCTATCAAACACCCATACTCTATTGAATTCGAGCATGTGTATGGGTTTATTTCACATTATTGATCCATAGAGTGAGAGTGGTTTGAAATCCAGACAATGCATGGCTTTTGCAATTTATATATAAACATGAGTGCACTTCGTGTTGTCAGTGTCAAGCACTTTATACATTTTTCACATACATGGATACATTCCAAATTGCTAGCTACGAAATAGAATACATGTTGAATTCAACATAAAAGTGGCTTCAAAGATTCGAATTCATAGGAAGTGCATTCAACTATTTGAATTTGAGATAATGGCATTTGTAAATCAGATCTAAAAGGGGGCATCAATCTTTGTTGTACGTTTGAACATACTATATATTCATACGCATGTCTAACTTTTTTTTGCAACCAAGGAGATTATATCTGGAACCATGCATGAATTGAGCTAAGCTGGATTTTTTAATATATACTCGTGTACAATGTAGATTCAAATATACCCCCTCCATTCCAAAATAATTGTAGTTTTAGGATTATCAAGAGTCAAGATTTTTGAAGTTTGACAAATTCTGAAAGTTCAATTCAAGAGAACTGTAAACGTTAATGCTTCTGATCCCAAATATTGAACGAAGCGCCAAATAAGCCTCTGGTTGCCCGAAACCACGCGAGACCAATGTTTGGTGGTAGGAAATTACTGTCCTAACTCTGACCCGTGTAGACTATCCGCCCGATGTCCAAAGGTCTAAACCGGGGTAGGTTTGTAACTTCACCAAGACGCCAGTCAACCTCTCTGAGAAGCATTCATACACCGTGGGCGCCTAAACACCCATGCGCTCAGCCGAAATTTATCCCGCCCTCTATTTGGGGCACCTGAGATTACCGTCCTACCCCCGATCCGCAGTATGTCCGAAATTTTAGATTGGGGCAAAGTTTGTAACTTTCCCCAAATTTCAAACAAGCGCGTCCCAAACTGAAACATTGTTCCCCCTTAGCTCCCCCCTCCCTCCGTTTACCCATTCATACTCCACCAGCCATGAAACCCCAGCCTCCTCCGTCCTCCACTCCATCGCGCCCAATCCACCGCCACCCTCGTCCATCACGCAGGAGCCGGTACCCCGACATCGTCGTCCAACGCAACCGCAACCGCAATGCCCTCAAGGACTTAGCAGTTGAAGCCGAGGCAGAGCTGCCTCCACGACACCGATGCCGACGTGCGCCATACCAGAACCACTTCAACCACGCCGTCTTGCGCCTCACCGCTGCCGCTCCAACATCACCACCGTCCACCACACCGGAGTTGTTCCCGCTACGCCGTCGTTCGCCGCCTCAGATCTGCTTCCCTGCCGCTGATAGACGACCACCGCACCACACTCAACAACTTGGCCATGGGTTCGTCCAAGGCTCCACCGTCCTCCACAACATCTTGTTTCCAGTGAACCACAAGAAGATCACTGGAAAAATGTAAGGAGGACGTAGACCGCCAGCAGAAAGAGGTACTCCTCTTCCCTTATTCATGCAAATCTTACATCTCTACTCACACCGTATTCATCGCACGAAAGAAACTAGTTGAGCACTTCTTACTGCACCTTCTTTGTGATACTAAATGCACAAGGTTTCCCCCCATTTACTATTTCACCTTAGCTAGAGGTCAGTCGCCCACCTGGATTTCAATTCAGGGTCAGTTGATTCACAACTAAAAGAAGCAGCACCCGCTTAGGCGCGCGGAGCACCTAGTCCGTCTGTTCGTCGGGAAAGCGGCGCATCGTGTCTATCATAGGAGTGTGGGGTGTAGGAGCTGCTTTCGCCCGATCTGGAGGTCAGCGAGGCTTAAAGGGATGACCGGGGGACAGTGCCCGGCATGGCGGTGTGGTGAGGTCAAGGGGAGGGCGGAGGCAGGGGACTGGGCCGGTGGTCACTGGCTTTTCGAGGAAGATCATCAACACTGACTGGCTAGAGGTAGATGAAGGCGATCTGCCCATTCTTTGTACATCGGACGGTGCAGAAATAATGCACTGACCTATTTGTTTTTAGTTGACTGCTATTTTCATAGGACCACAGCTTGTGGTGTGCTGGAAGAGTATGTGCATTTCCCAGCCATCCCTATGCTCATATCTCAAAATCCTAGAATCTAATTTCGTGTGCCATGCATATTGTAGAGCTATCATATGTCTCCCATCATTTATTTCTCACCCACGCGCTATCTGGTACTTTTACAGTGTACTACTTGTACACACACTTCACCCATACTCACACTATTGTTTTTTTATGCATGGGTATTTCAGACTCTGACGCACTATTGATAAATTCACAAAAGAAAAGATAGAAGTCACTCCAGTCTAATTCGAGGATAAGCACTAAGCATTTCAGCGCTCTAAAGGGTGCAGTGCCAGTAGATGGAGAAGTAAACATAGCTCTGCAGTTGATGATCTCAATTGCCACACACAACCATCCCAGGTGCTTGCTTTAACTTCACACTGTCAAATGTGGTTGCATGTTGCATATGGTATATCTAGCTTGTATTGCTTCCAATTTGGTTAAATTGCATCTGCTTACTTTACACATTATACCTTTGATAATGACACACCTTCCTATTTTTGATACATACTACATCTGTCTATTAACCATGTTCTTACATTAAACTAATGCTCTTGTGTATCCCTCATCAATCACTTATGATGAGACAGTCACGCCAGTGGGTTACTGTGAGACACACTACTCTTTTAAAGAGTGCAATGTCATCCTCCCCACATGATTCTCAAGAAACAGCAAGGCTAAATGAAGATAGTCAATGTAGCTCTGTAGTTGATGACCGCAAATCCCCTACACCACCATCGCAGGTGCTTGCTCTTACTTGGCAATGTGATATGTGGTTGTGTGTTGCATATGGTGTCTACCTTGTATTGCTTCTAATTAGGGTAAATTGCATCTGCTTAGTTAACACATTTTTTTGACTATGAACAGTAGGGTAAACACCCCACAACATTTTTTTTATTAAAATAAATAAGGAAGGTCCACAAGCGAAAAGAAGAGAAACTAAAGAAACTAAGCCAGAGGCTTGAGCAAAGCCCCTTTGGGAAAACAAAAAGAAAAGCTAGAAAAGAGACTAAAAAAAGATAAGAGAAAACAAGAAAAAGAGAACTAAGAGAAGAGCAGCTAACACTAACACTACACTAACCTACTAACCACAAGAAAAGCGTTTACTACTGTGATTCCAGCCAGTAATTGAGCTGAGCTTCATATTTAGGTCTGATCCTGTGAGTGAGCAGCTTCAATTCTTGCAAATAGATGTGCTTCCATCCTTGGAATGACGGTTGGATATGCTCAAAGATTTTATTATTCCTAGAAATCCAGATTGCCTAGGAGCCTATAATGATAATTTCCATGAAGAAAGGAAGTCTCAGCTTGTCTTTAATGTCTTCGAATGCCTCAAATACTGATAAATTTGGAGTCCTAGTGGGACATATGAAGTCCCAGCATATCATGGCAAAGGAGCAGGCCCAAAATAGGTGATGTAAGGTTTCTTCTTGTTGACAATCCCTGACTGCACAATTGTATTCTTGTAAAACAAAGGTTTTCCTTCTCAGTAGATTTCTTGTGTTGAGCCTGTCATGTAACAACATCCAAAATAACATTTTGTGCTTCGGTTGGCATGAAGATTTCCAAAGCCAATTAAAGTGAGGAGGGACCTGTTTGAATCCAATCGTAACCTTATATGCCTTAGCCGATGAAAAATGAGCATGCCCCATATGTAGCTCCATGTGTTTGTCATGTTCTGGTACTGAGACTGTCTGAGGGTCAAAAAAATATCCTCTATCTGCAGGAATTGCTCATGTGCTTCAGTTGACAGTGGCAGGTGAAAAAGATCTTCCAAGTACTCTGTAGTGACCACTTGTTGGACAGTCAACCTAGGGTTGAGCACAAAGGAATATAGGTGTGGGAACTTTTGTTGTAAGATATCTTCACTCCATAGATCACTCCAAAAATAAGCACTTCTGCCATCTCCCAAATTACACCTAGCCAATGCTTTGTATTGTTCAACTAACTATAAATTAGCTTTCCACCAAAAGAGCCCACAAGCTCCTCCCACAGTAATTGGTTCTCGAATAGTGTGCTTCCCATACCAATTTAACCCAAGGGATTTCATGTCTCATTGTAAAATTTGTGTAGATTTTTCATTAGTACTGCCCTGTTCCGGGTGAAGATGTTCATAACTCCTAAACACCTTGATTCTTTGGCCTACAAACTATGGTCCAAGCTACTAATGCAGGTCTATGATCCTCCATATCTGAACCTCTCCAAAGAAAACGTCTCAAATACTTAATAACATGTTGTTTGATAGTAACAGGAACATCTAGACAGCTCATAAAGAAGATTGTAAGGGAAGCCAGAACTGATTTAACCATTAGTAGTCTTCC
The DNA here is from genome assembly GCA_021605145.1 of Aegilops bicornis. NCBI lineage: Eukaryota > Viridiplantae > Streptophyta > Magnoliopsida > Poales > Poaceae > Aegilops > Aegilops bicornis. The sequence goes on from CM038672.1 coordinate 69,245,250, forward strand.
TGCAAATGTCATAAAGGTAGCAATTCCAGCCAGTCTTCTTGCAATTCTATTAACCATTGGAAGACGTTGTTCAACTATGGGTTTGTAAAGCCCTAAAGGTAACCCAAGGTATGTAAATGGGAATTGACCCATTTGACAGTTAAGAGTCCCAGCATACATCTGGGCCCTCTCCCCCTGAATGTTGATGGGAACCATGATAGACTGTTGATAATTCACTCTAAGACCAGTGGCAGAGGCAAAGGTGTTTAAGAGGGCTTTTAAACATATCTGTTGTCTTGAGTCAGCTTGCATTATCACCAGTGTATCATCAGCATATTGTACTATAGAAAAATCAGGGCATGAATTAACTTGCGGTGGTGCATTTAATAACCCCAACCTCATAGCTTTGTTTATCACAGACTGAAGGAGATCTGCAGCTAGCACAAACAGGAGAGGGGAAAGGGGATCACCTTGCCTAACCCCTCTTCTACAGTAGAATTTTTTCCCTGGCACTCCATTGTGAAGAACAGCAGATGTAGCAGAACTAAAAAGGATTTGTATCCATGATATCCATCTCTCACCAAATCCTTTAGCTCTGAGGATCTCTATAATTGCTTGGTGCTCTATGGTATCAAAAGCCTTTTCAAAATCTAGTTACAAAACTAGTATTTCCTCCTTTGATTTGAGACACTGGTGAAGATATTCATAAGACCATCCTAAACAATCTTCAATAACCCTGTCCTTAATAAAACCATACTGATTAATGTGAATCAGTTGTAGGATCACCTTCTGCAATTTGTTGGCTAGTAGCTTGGTAATAATCTTGAGTACACCATTTGGGAGAGAAATTGGTCTGAAATCATTAGGAGTGAGGGGGGCATCCTTTTTAGGAATTAAGTTAACACATTATACCTGTGAATATGACATGCCTTCCTGTTTTTGGTACATACTATGTCTTTCTATTAACCATGTTCTTACATCAAACTACTTTTCTTGTGTATCCCTCATCAATCACTTCTGACGAGACACCTTCAAATTAACACTTTGATATTGGTTGCATCTTGCATATCATTTCAAGCATGTACTGCCTCTAATTTGTTGAAATGCCACTTATGATGAGACACTTCTAACTTGGTATAGTGATTTTAGCTTTCATATGGTGTCTAGCTTGCATTGCTTCCAATTTGTTGAAATGCCTTCTGCTTAGCATTTTTCGTACATATTCCATCCTCCTACAATGTGGTTGCCTTACATAAAAGTTGTGTTCATCAGTATCATTCATCAACGAATTTGAAGAGTGAATTTCATTCCTTTTTCTTGTGTGTTTGACTTGACAAGGCAAAATCTAAAAGGATGAACGCACAGGATGATGGTGGTCCTCCGGAGCAACCAAAACAGATGATCTCTGTAGATTCTCCTGCTACTCCTACTGCAGTGAAAGTTCCAAATCTCATCTCCCCTACTCCACAACCCCAGGTGCTTGCTCTAACATGGCAGTGTGATATCTAGTTGCATGTTGCATATGGTGCCTAGCTTGTATTGCTTCTAATTTGTTAAATTGCATCTCCTTAGCTTACACATTATACATGTGAATATGACACGCCTTCCTATTTCTGGTACATACATACTACATCTGCCTATCACACCATATTCTTACATCAAACTACTGTTCTTGTGTATCCTGCATCTATGACTTATGATGAGACAGTCATGCCCGTGGGTTAGTATGAGACGCGCTACTCTTATAAAGAGTGCAGTTTCATCCTCCCCACATGATTCTCAAGAAACAGCAAGTCTAAATGAAGATATTCAACGTAGCTCTGTACTTGAAGACGGCATTTCCCCTACACCACCATCGCAGGTGCTTGCTCTAACTTCGCAGTGTGATATGTGGTTGCATGTTGCATATGGTGTCTAGCTTGTAATGCTTCTAATTAGGGTAAATTGCATCTGCTTAGTTTACATATTATACCTGTGAATATGACATGCCTTCCTATTTTTGGTACATACTACATCTATCTATTAACCATGTTCTTACATGAAACTACCGCTCTTGTGTATCCTGCATCAATCACTTACGATGAGACACCTTTATTCGTTGCATATTGCATATGATTTCTAGCATGTTGCCATGTATTGCTTCTAATTTATTCAAACACATTTATGAGGCCACCCTTTTAATTTAGCAGGGTGATATTGGTTTCATCTTTCATATGGTGTCTAGCTTGCATTGCTTCTAATTAGTTCAAACACCTTGTGCTTAGTTTACACTTTACACATCATACATGTCAATATGTCATGCCGTCCTGTTTTTCATACATATTCCATCCTCCTATCATGCGGTTGCCTTACATGAAAGTAGTGTTTGGCAGTATCATTCATCAATGAGTTCTGAAGAGCAAATTTTATTCCTTTTTCTTGTGGGTTTGATTTGACAAGGCAAAATCAAAAAAGAGGAAGGAAAAGAGTAAAGAAGGCGATGATGGTGGTCCTCTACAGCAACGCAAAGGAGCATATGTACGGATTCTCCTCGTGCTGCTAGTGCATTACAAGTTCCAAGTCTCCGCTCCCCTACTCCATCCCAGGTGCTTGCTCTAACTTGGCAGTGTGATATCTGGTTGCATGTTGCATATGGTGTCTAGCTTGTATTGCTTCTACTTAGTGTAAACTCCATCTTCTTAGCTTACACATTATACATGTGAATATGACACACCTTCCTGTTTTTGGTACATACTATATCTGTCTATCACACCATGTTCTTACATGAAACTATTGTTCTTGTGTATCCTGCATCAGTCACTTATGATGAGACACCTTTAAGTTGGTAGTGTGATATTGGTTGTGTCTTGAATATGATTTCTAGCATGTAGTGCTTCTAATTTGATGAACGCCACCTATGACGTGATAGTTTTAACTTGGCAGAGTCATATTGGTTGCACCTTCCATATGGTGTCTAGCTTGCAGTGCTTCTAATTTGTTGAAGTGCCTTCTGCTTGGTTTCCACATCATAGGTGTGAATATGTCATGCCGTCCAGTTTTTCATACATATTCCATCCTCATATCATGAGTTTGCCTTTCATCAGAGTAGTGTTCCTCAGTATCATGCATGAATGAGTTCTGAAGAGCGAATTTTATTCCTTTTTCTTGTCGGTTTGACCTCACAACGAAAAATCAATAAAGCGGATGGAAATTGGTAAGGCATTGGATAATGGTGGTCCTTCGGAGCAACTGAAACAGAGGATCTCAACAGATTCTACTCCGCCATCCTCCCAACAAGATTCGCAAGACAACGCAAGGTTAGACAGTCAACGTAGCTATGTAGATGATGAGCACATGTCCCCTACTCCACCATCACAGGTGATTGCTCTAACTTGGCACTATTATATGTGGTTGCATGTTGTGTATGATGTCTAGCTTTTATTGCTTCTAACTTTGTTGTATCGCATCTACTTACTTTACTCATCATACCTATGATTATGACACGTGTTCCTGTTTCTAGAACATACTATATCTGATCACACCATGTTCTTACATCGGACTACTGTTCTTGCGTCCCGCATCAGTCACTTATGATGAGGCACCTTTAAGTCACCACTGTGATATTGGTTGCGTCTTGCATATGATTTCTAGCATGTACTGCTTCTAATTTGTTGAAACACCAGATAGTTTGAACTTGGCAGAGTGATATTGGTTGCATCTTTCATATGGTGTCTAGCTTGCAGTGCTTCTAATTTGTTGAAATGCCTTCTACTTAGTTACCACATCATATGTGTGAATATGTCACGCCGTCCTATTTTACGTACATATTCCATCCTCGTACCATGTGTTTGCCTTTCATTCAAGTAGTGTTCGACAGTATCATGCATGAATGAGTTCTAAAGAGCGAATTTTATTCCTTTTTCTTAGTGGTTTGACTTCACAATGCAAAATCAATACAGCGGAAGGAAATTAGTAAGGCAGTGGATGATGGTGGTCCTTCGGAGCAACTCAAACAGAGGGTCTCTACAGATTCTACTCTCCCATCCTCCCAACAAGATTCGCAAGACAACACAAGGCTGGACAGTCAACGTAGCTGTGTAGATGATGAGCACATCTCCCCTACTCCACCATCACAGGTGCTTGCTCTAACTTGGCACTATTATATGTGGTTGTGTGTTCCATATGATGTCTAGTTTGTATTCCTTCTAAATTTGTTGAATTGCATCTGCGTAGCTTACAACTTATACCTGTCAATATGACATGTTTTCCTGTTTCTAAAACATAATAAATCTTTCTATCACACCATGTTCTTACATCAAAGTATTGTTGTGTATCATGCAACAATCACTTACCCATAAGATACATTTAACTTGGGAGTGTGATGTAGGTTGCATCTTGCATTGTCTTCTAGCTTGTATTGCTTTCAATTTGTTGAAATGGCACTTATGACGAGACACTTCTTACCTGGTAGAGTGATATTGGTTGCATGTTCGTATGGTGCCTAGCTTTCATTTCTTCTAATTTTGTTGAAATGCCTCTGCTTACCATTTTTATACATATTCCATCCTCCTATCATAGGTGTAAATATGCAGTGTTTGTCATCTTTTGTATATATTTCATCCTCCTATCATGCGCTTGCCTTACATCAAAGTAGTGTTCGTCTGTACCATGCATCAACCAGTTATGCAGAGCTAATTTTATTCCTCTTCTTGTGGTTATGACTTTAGAAGGAAATATCAAAAAAGAGGAAGGAAAAGAGTAAGTTAGGGGATGTTGGTGGTCCTCCGGACTGACGCAAACGGAGGCTCTCTAGATTTGCCACTGCTACTGCTACTGTAGTTGAAGTCCTAAGTCTATATGATGAGTTCATCTCCCCTACTCCACCATCGCAGGTGCTTGCTCTAAGTTGACAGTGTGATAATTGGTTTCATGTTGCATATGTTGTCTAGCTTGTATTTCTTCTAATTTGATTAAATTGCACCTGTTGAGTTTATAAGTTATACATGTGCATATGACATGCATTTCTGTGTCTACAATACACTGCATCTATCGATCGTACCATGTTCTTACATCAAAGTACTGCTATTGTGTATCCCGCATCAATCACTTATGATTGGACGCTTTTAACTTGGTAATGTGATAGTGGTGGCATCTTGCATTGATTTCTAGGTTGTACTGCTTCTAATTTTTTGAAATGCCACTTATGACAAGACACTTTTAACTTGGCAGAGTGATATTGGTTGCATCTTTCATATGGTGTCTAGCTTGCATTACTTCTAATTTCTTGAAAATTCTTCTGCTTAGTTTACACATCGTAGGTGTGAATATGTCATGCCGGCCTGTTTTTCTTACATGTTCCATCCTCCTCATACAGTTGTCTTACATCAAAGTATTGCTCGTCTGTATCATGCATCAATGAGTTTTGAAGAGCGATTTTATTCTTTTGTGTTGTGGGTATGGCTTGACATGGCAAAGTCAAAAAAGAGCAAGGAAAAGAATATAGTAGGGAATGGTGTTACTCGTCGGGTGCAAAAAAAAGGATCTTTCCTCAAGATTCTGCTGGTACTTATAGTGCAGTAGAAGGTCCAAGTCCACCTGCTAATCTACAAACACAGTATCACCTGCTCTACCAGCTGCAGCCTCTCCTTCAACTGTACCGACATCTAAACGAGTTACTCGTTCGTTTGCTCCGCAAGTGGCATGTTCCCAAGCTGCCTTCACACCTAACACTACTTCTGAAGCACTGCTGACACAACAGGACTTGGCAAGATCAGATGAACCTCATGAGCATCAACACCAAGACGTACCTGACCGAGTCAAGTTGCAGTCGCCTGCTCCTTTATATGTACTCTCACAGTTTGATGTGCACCAACACTTTCCATATTTGTTGTTTAACTAGAACCACGGCGCAAGCAGAAACAGACATCAGGGATAATGGTTGACAGATTAACAAAATCTAAAGGAGGAAGAATGGAGATCCATTTTTAGGCAGGTTTAAAAAGGTCACGTGATGCTACAGAGTCAGCCAAGTTAGTATCAGAGGTAGCCGTTGCCATTAGGCGTCATGCACGTATCCTCCCAACGTGGATCCATTACAGGAATGAGAAAGACGATACCCAGTTTAACACCTTCCTTGACCATTTATCCGTAAGTAATGTTATTCATCGCAATTTGTAATATTGTCTTGCTCTGTCCCATACTTTCTAGCTTCTTCCTAATGAGACTCACATTCTTTTTTCAACAGATGATGTTCAAGTTGAATCCGAAAGATGGTGCAACTAAACAAGCATGCACTCATGTTTTTCAGTCTGCTCTGCGACAGTATTGGTATCACCTTAGAAAAACTCACATTGAAGGCAAGGCTAACAATGAAATCGCCCAAACATCTCCATTGGAATATATTACGGATGAAGACTGGACAGCCCTTGTTAAACACTGGTCTGATCCAAAGTATCAGGTAGGGTATATTGAAAGTGCAACTATCCCTGGGTGGTTTTGGTAATTCCTAACAACATATATCTCATTGAGCTAATGCTACTTCAAGATAAATATTTCAGGAAAGCTCAATGATTGGCATGGCATGGATGAGAAAAGTGGATCCCTCAAAATGCTAAGGACAAAAGGATTGTCTCAAGCTCAAAGCACAAGACTCTACATTTTCTATTTTAGTGATCCAAGATCACATTGAGTCTATAGGAAAAGGCAATACTATCAAGGAGGGATGAGGTGTTGCTTAATGGCTTTCTTGCTCAAAATGCTTAGTGATATGCTCGAAAGCCCTCAACTACTTTCTCATATCCACATATGACCCAAACCAAAAGTCAAACTCGACCCCACCGATTCTTCCTATCCGGCGCCACCGAGTTCAGATGTCATAGCCACTGCCACAAACCCTAGGCAAATCGGTCTCACCGAGATGGGGTTGTAGTCTCTCTGTTTCCCTTTCGTAACGTTTCGGTCAAACCGAGATGAGCGATCGGTCCCACCGAGATTACAATGCAAACTCTCTGTTTCCCTTTCGTAACGTTTCATTCTTACCGAGATGAGCGAATCGGTCCCACCGAGTTTGCCTGACCAACCCTCTGTGTGTCCATTACCAAAATCGGTCCCACCGAGTTTGTGTAATCGGTCTCACCGAGATTACGTTATGCCCTAACCCTAATCAGATCGGTCCTACCGAGTTGCATGTCGGTCCCATCGAAAATCCTAACGGACACACTATTTGCTAAATCGGTCCGATCGAGTTTCACGATTCGGTCCCACCGAGATTGGTAAGTTGTGCGTAACGGTTAGATTTTGTGTGGAGGCTATATATACCCCTCCACCCACTCTTCATTCGTGGGGAGAGCCATCAGAACATGCCTACATTTCCAACATACATTTTCTGAGAGAGAACCACCTACACTTGTGTTGAGGCCAAGATATTCCATTCCTACCATATGAATCTTGATCTCTAGCCTTCCCCAAGTTGCTTTCCACTCAAATCTTCTTTCCACCAAATCCAAATCCTGTGAGAGAGAGTTGAGTGTTGGGGAGACTATTATTTGAAGCACAAGAGCAAGGAGTTCATCATCAACACACCATTTGTTACTTCTTGAGAGTGGTGTCTCCTAGATTGGCTAGGTGTCACTTGGGAGCCTCCAACAAGATTGTGGAGTTGAACCAAGGAGTTTGTAAGGGCAAGGAGATCGCCTACTTTGTGAAGATCTACCCTAGTGAGGCAAGTCCTTCGTGGGCGACGGCCATGGTGGGATAGACAAGGTTGCTTCTTCGTGGACCCTTCGTGGGTGGAGCCCTCCGTGGACTCGCGCAGCTTTTACCCTTCGTGGGTTGAAGTCTCCATCAACGTGGATGTACGATAGCACCACCTATCGGAACCACGACAAAAACATCCGTGTCTCCTATTGCGTTTGCACTCTCCAAACCCTTCCCTTTACATTCTTGCAAGTTGCATGCTTTACTTTCCGCTGCTCATATACTCTTTGCATGCTTGCTTGAATTGTGTTAGGATTGCTTGACTTGTGCAAAGTTGCTAAATCTGCCAAGAACTAAAATTGGGAAAAGGATAGATTTTTATTTGGTCAAGTAGTCTAATCACCCCCCCCCCCTTCTAGACATACTTTCGGTCCTACATATATGTATTTGATCAGATCACATATTGAACTCGTATTTACGTATGTGCCTTACAAGTCTATCTTCTTCTAGGCTAACTGTTTGAAGAACAAGACCAGCCGTTCTAAAGTGAAATTCCAACAGACAATAGGATCTCGTAGCTATATTGCACACTGCGAGGCTCTTGTAAATAGCTGCTAGTTCCTTCTTTTTTCTGTGCCATATTATCATATCTATATTGACTTGTTTCAAATACAGAGGAAAGCCCGTGCAGACCAAAAAGAACTTGAACCGAATGAAGTGCAAATCTTCAAGGATTGCCACACTAGTAAGATGGAGGGCATGAGCACACCAGTTCAAGCCGCTATTGTAAGTCCTTACTCCTCATGCCTTTGAGTTGCTTGTTACTGTGACGTGTTCATTTAACTGCTTTGTTTGCAGCCAATGTCAGTTACTCTGTTCACTTTTATACACAGTTGACTTAACATATCATTTCACCTTACACGATTTAAAAGAGAGAAAGGATATTCTTTTGGTCTTGATCTGTAATCTAGTTGTGATGTTCACATGCCCACACAATGATACAATAGCCTGTTTGTTTAATATCTGTTTGCCCGTGATATGAATGGTGTCATACTATGTTCATCCTACTTTAAACCATGTCTCTTTATCCTTAGATGTCAATGAATGTGAGGAAATAGACAATACAGTAGGCATGCTACATGGACATATGTTTCGAAAGTGATTTTATTATGTAGTTGGCACTACAATACATACTAATGTATTACAGTAGTTCACCAAAATAAGTTATGTATAAACATGAAACCTATTTTGTTTGTTTTTGTCTCATTAGTAACTTATCTGGTACACTAATCTACAAATTCAAACTTTCAGCAAGCTATGGAACAAATGATTGAACAACCACAACCACCTGAAGGTGACGAGGCTACCACAGGCACAATGTCACCTCTTGCTGCAATGCGTTAGTATCTCTCCACTAACAGTGCAAAAAGCACCTTCCTCCGTAATTTTGTGTTAGTTGTCAAGGTAACCTCGTCCAAATCGCCTACTGAACAAAATATTCCGGCTAGACAGAGTGATATATCTGTGCTCCAGACACAAGTCCAATCCCTAGTGGAGGTCGTTTGTAAAACAAGAATAGTGGTTGACAAATGTCGTCAAGATATGAATGGTTTTGAAACCAGACTATCAAACATTTGCTTCGTTGTTCAAGAGCAATGGCAGAAAAAAGGGGAAGGTCATCTTTGCTCCATCGATTCTCTGACTGAAACATTAGCACTCAAGTCAAATGATCTGTGCTTCTATACATCTGATGGTGCATTTATCTGCAAGGACTATAAACTTTTATGCCAACAGGCCTTTTGTTGTATGGTTGTAATTTATTTTGTTGTGATACAACATCTATTGTGCTGCCAAAGGCCGTAGAAATTACGACGCTATTTTTGTATAGTGTAGGTTTATCTTAGTAATGGTATTCGACGTCATCGATCTACTTTCAGCCGAAAGCCAATAGGGAAACATTCGTTGGGCCCATAATTCCAATTGGGCTAAAAACGATTATGGGCCGAAATGGGCATTTAGCCCACTAAAAATGTCTGGGCCTAAATCAGCTTAAGCTTTCTTATTTTTGATAGGGCAGTGCCCACACCTTTAATAGGCCTAAACATAATTTGGGCCCGTAGTAACAACAGGCCGTTAACATGTGTAAATATCTCGTAGGCCTAATATGGCTCATAAATAACATGGGTCTTTAATAGGCCGAAAGTCAGATTGGGCCCAAGATTCGGCCCAAATTGGGCCAGATTATGCCCATTACTTTTAGGAGGCCGAAAGATGATTGGGCCTGAACTGTGCCAAATAACCCACTGGTAATTAGCAGGCCAAAATGTATCCAGCTCAGGGTGGCCCATTTACAATGCAGATCATTCACAGGCCAAAATTCAGATGGGCCGTAAATGCGCCGACCTGCTACACGGACCTTTACCAGGCCGGAAGTGCGGTAGGGCTTGATTTGGATCAGTGATTATATGGGCCATTAATAGGCCTGATGTGACGTTGGGCCACATCTGGCCCATGGATTTCGTCCGATGTTAACAGGCCAAAAAACACAACAGGCTGGAACTGGCCCAAATCTACAGTGAGCCGCTAACAGGCTAAATGCCAGACCTGGCCGAATGTTACCCAATTCCTTCACGGTCTTTTATGGGCCAAAAGTTTCATTGGGTAATAAATGGGCCCAAATTTAGCAGGACCTTTAACAGGCCGAAAACACACCGGGCCGTAATTCAGTCCAAATACTTAGCGGACTGTTAACGGGTCAGAAGTGACCATGGGCCGCAATGATGAGAAATCTAGAACGGGTCATTGACGGGCCGATTTGACACTATTCCTATGGGCCTTAACTGTGAATGGGCCGTCTGCAAGCAGGCTGTTAATGGGCCAGCCCACTAATTTTGACTGGACCGGCCTTTTTAACCTAAATGGGCCGCTGTTGGGCCTTGACACGTGTCGACGTATCATAGGCTTCTCCTGTCCATTGGGCGGTTGACATCTGTCTCAACGCGGAGCTGACACGTGGTTGCTACGGCCAATGAGAATTTTACACATGGAAAATCTCCATTGGTTCGGGCTGTTAACGGGTTATCGGATCCAAAACCAGACCCGATAGCATAACGGCAATCCGTTACGGTGGATGCCACGTGTCGGTTACCCTTGACGAAAGCACTTCCATGATGCGCCATTTATTGTCATCGAAGTGGACACTTCCGTGATGATAATTTTGGTATTGTCATGGAACACTTCTACGACAGCACAGGTATGACTATCTTGATTCTGTCATAAAATCGTCATGGATGTACATGCATGACAGAAAACATGACCTACTGTGACAAACACGTATCATCATGAAAGTCGTTTTTTTGTAGTGTATGGAACAACTTTGGGTTTAAGGAAGTGGATGCACAAGCAGTATTCCTGCTTAGTACAAGTGAAGGCTAGCAAATAGATTGAGGAGCGACCAACTAGAGAGCGACAACAGTCATAAACATGCATTGAGGTTAATCAACATTGAATACAAGCATGAGTAGGATATAAATCACAATGAACATAAATATCATGGAGGCTATGTTGGTTTTGATTCAACTACATGAGTGAGCATGTGCCAAGTCAAGCCACTTTAATCATTCAGAGGAGGATACCATCCTACCATACTACGCCATAACCATTTTAAATGCATGTTGACATTCAAGACAAACCATTATACACTCCTAGCTATTTAAGCATGGAATGAGTAACTATGATCTCTAATTGTCATTACAAACATGTTTACTCATGATAGGCTGAATCAAGAATGATGAGCTAATCATATTTACAAAAACAAAATAGGTCGAGTTCATACCAGCTTTTCTTCATCTCAATGATTTAATCAAATTTCATCATTATTGCCTTTCACTTGCACGACCAAACGATGTGAATAATAATAATAGTGCACGTGCCTTGGACTAAACTGGAATCTGCAAACATCTTATTCAAAAGGAGAAGACAAGGTAATATGGGCTCTTTGTTAGATCATCAATAATGCATATGAGAGCCAGTCAACATTTTCATCATGGTCTTCTCCTTACGACCCAAAGAAAAGAAAAAAGAATTTCAAAGAAACACACTGAAATATTTTTGGAGTTTTTGTTTTTCTGAAGAAACGAAATGAAAGAAAAACTAAAGCGAGAAAAACTATATACACGGGAAAGCTCCCAACAAGTAAAAGAAGAATGAGAAATCTTTTTGGGTTTTCTTTTAATACTACAACTAAATAAACTAGAATGAAAAACTAAAAAGAAGCGAGAAATGTTTTTGGATTTTATCAAAGCTTTTCAAACACACAAGAAGAAAGCAAGAAAAATAAACTAACATGGATAATACAATGAAAAAGGATGATCACCGACAACTGGAATGAATGTGTGAACGTGAACGTAATATCGATGAGAGATACATACTCCCCCAAGCTTAGGCTTTTGGCCTAAGTTGGTTTATGGCCATGGCTAGAAATAACCCTCTCCTGGATACTGCGGAGGGTCCTGGGGGTTGTGTCAGATCCCAGTGTGCGTAGATGTCCTCGGGCATAATGATGTACCTGCCTGAATAAATATTGAACAAAGAAGTTGCAGGCAAGGTAATAATCTCACGAGTTCCCTGGCTGAAAACTAAGTTGTAGAGGAGTCGCTTTTGCTTACCATTGTCAATAAAATGATGCGCTACCATATTAGCATAGTCTAAATATTTGGTGGGTAGCAGCATCTCCTCCTCATCATCATGTCTAATAGGAATCTCAAAATGTGCAACGAGGCATGTGGCATAGATACCACCGTAAATAGCATCCTTCGACCGGTTTGTGTGTAATCCTCGAGCAACCATGGCGCCCAAACTAAAAGTTCTATCAACATATAAAGGATGGCACAAAATAACAAGGTCAGGTGCACTGAGATTTCCACTCTTCCCACGACCAGTCAAACATCTCCTGGCAAATAATGCATAGTAACATAAAACGGGAAAATGTAAACTAGCTACTCTCGCTTCTGACACTCCTGTCTCTTCTCCCACAGTAGTGTCAGAGATGAAATCCTCCATGTCTCGAGGACATGGCTCACTGATACTGCCCTCATAAGGTATTTTGCAAACATTGCAAAAATCATATAATGTCATTTCCCTAGGCACATCATACAAGTTAAATTCTACCATGGGTGGTTCCTTCCTAGGATAAAAGTGAAAGTTTTGCACGAAGGTACTAGTGAGTAGGAGGTATTGATCACACTTATCTTCGAGGAAGGGAATGATGCCGGCATTGTTTGCCAAATAATATAAATCCTCATATATTCCCGCCTCCTTCAAAAATGGGTCACTTGGCCACTCACATGGCCGAACCTCCGCCGCACGTGGAAGATGGTATTTGGGCTTCTCCTCTGGAGTTTCCTCTGAATTCCGGCTTGATGAGCCCCTTAACCACCTCCTCATAGCTTTTCTTTTCTCTGAAAATTTCTGAAATTTTTAGTGACTCGAAATAGAAGTGAACAAAACTCAACAAAATTGATAGCAACTACTCCCACAAGTGTCTAGAAGCTATATCATGCAACAAAACTACTTTGAAACATATAAATTTGGCATGAAAGCTCAAGAACATGGTCACCACAGCAGCAAAAATTTGCAATATATAAAGCACTAGAACAAAAACTAATTGGACCATTGGAGGAGTCACATACCGATGAACAATCCCCTAAAACAGTTTTGAAAATGGAGCTCCGAGCAAGGAGATCGAAAAAGACAGCAAGGTGAGCAAGAACACGGGTTTGAGCAGGTGTGTGATTTTTTCTAGAGGAAGAAGAAGAACATGGGTGGCTGGACTAAGTAAGGGGGCCTATGTGGGCCCCACAAGCTTGCTGGGCGCACCCTATAAGCTTGTGGCTCACAGGTGCACCCCCTGGGGTGTGTTCAGTGCCAAAAATTCTTAAATATTGCAGAAAAATCATATAAAATTTTCAGGGCATTTGGAGAACTTCTATTTTCTGGTCATTTTTTTATTGTGTGGATAATTCAAAAAAGAGTAAAATAATAGCATTCTTACTTTATTAATTCTAAATAACAGAAAGTAAAAAAAAGGTACAGAAAGTTGTGTCTACTAAATTCATCGACCACATGTCCGTCAAAAGGAATCCATTAATAAGGTTGATCAAGTCTTATTAACAAACTTCTTCCGAATGACATGAAACCGGAGAATTTTTGAATAACACTAGGTTACCTCAACGGGGATATGCATGTCCCCAACAATGAGAATTTCATATTTCTTTTTGACAGTAGGAATAGGGAACTTAAAACCTCCAATAGTAATTGTTGAAATTTCTTCAATAGAGTTGATACTATTCACTCGAGGTTGTTTCTTCAGAAAGTGTACCGTATGCTCATTACCATTAACATGAAAAGTGACATTGCCTTTGTTGTAATTAATAACAGCCCCTACAGTATTCAAAAAGGGTCTACCAAGGATGATCGACATACTGTCGTCCTCTGGTACATCAAGAATAACAAAGTTTGTTAAGATAGTAACATCTGCAACTACGACAGGCACATCCTCACAAATACTGATGGGTATAGCAGTTGATTTATCAGCCATTTGCAAAGATATTTCAGTTGGTGTCAACTTATTCAAATCAAGTCTTCAATACAAAGAGACAGGCATAACACTAACACTGGCTCCTAGATCACATAAAGCAGTTTTAACATAGTTTCTTTTAATGGAGCATGGTATAGTTGGTATTCCTGGGTCTCCTAGTTTCTTGGGTATTCCACCTTTAAATGTATAATTAGCAAGCATGGTGGAAATTTTAGCTTCTGGTATCTTCCTTTTGTTTGTGACAATATCTTTCATATACTTAGCATAAGGAGACATTTTCAGAATGTCAGTCAAACGAAGGCGCAAAAAGACAGGTCTAAGCATTTCAACAAAGCACTCAAATTCTTCATCATCCTTATTCTTTGAAGCTTTAGGAGGAAAAGGCATGGGTTTCTGAACCCATGGTTCTCTTTCTTTACCATGTTTCCTAGCAATGAAGTCTCTCTTATCATATCTTTTATTCTTAGGTTGTGGGTTATCAAGATCAACAGCAGGTTCTACTTCCACATCATTATCATTACTAGGTTGAGCATCAACATGAACATCATCATTATCATTATTACTAGGTTTATATTCATCACTAGATTGTGTCTCAGCATCGGAGATAGAAATATCATTTGGATTTTCATGTGTGTCTACAGTAGGTTCACTAGAAGCATGCAAAGTCCTATTGTCTTTCTTTTTCTTTTGAGGTGGACTAGGTACATCAGTGTTAATTCTTTGAGAATCTTGCTCAATCCTTTTAGGATGGCCTTCGGGATACAAAGGTTCCTGAGTCATTTTACCACCCCTAGTAACAACTTTAACAGCATGATTATTCATCTTATTGTTCATCTTATTAAGCAAATCATTTTGTGCCTTGAGAACTTGTTCTACTTGAGTTTTTATCATGGAAGCATGTTTACTCACACCCTTGACCTCATTAACAGTTCTAAACATATAGTCACTCAAGCATTCAATCATATAAGCATTTCATTTCAATTGTCTACTAACATATGCATTGAAATTTTCTTGTTTAACAATAAAGTTATCAAATTCATCCAAGCATTGACTAGTAGACTTAGTGTAAGGAATGTCACCTTCATCAAATCTATAGAGTGAATTTACCTCTACTACCTATGTCGGGGTATTGAGACCATGTATTTCTTCAATAGGTGGTAAATTGTTGACATCTTCAGCTTTAATACCATTTTCTTTCATAGATTTCTTTGCCTCTTGCATATCTTCAGGACTGCGAAATAGAATGCCTCTTTTCTTTGGAGTTGGCTTAGGAGGTGGCTCTGGAAGGGTCCAATCATTATCATTCCTCAATATATTATTCAATAGTTCTTCAGCTTGTTCAACAGTTCATTCCCTAAAAACACAACCAGCACAACTATCTAGGTGGTCCCTAGAAGCATCGGTTAGTACATTATAAAAGATATCAAGTATTTCATTTTTCTTGAGAGGATGACCAGGCAAAGCATTAAGTAATTGTAGAAGCCTCCCCCAAGCTTGTGGGAGACTCTCTTCTTCAATTTTCACAAAGTTAAATATTTCATGTAGAGCAGCTTGTTTCTTATGGGCAGGGAAATATTTTTCATAGAAGTAATAAATCATATCCTGGGGACTACGCACACAACCAGGAGCAAGAGAATTAAACCATATCTTAGCATCACCCTTTAGTGAGAAAGGAAACAACTTAAGAATATAGTAATAGCAAAAAAATTCCTCATGAGCAAATAGGGTGCCTATATCATTCAGTTTAGTAAGATGTGCCACAACAGTTTCAGATTCATAACCATGGAAAGGATCAGATTCAACCAAAGTAATTAACTCAGGATCAACAGACAATTCATAATCATTGTCAGTAACAAAGATAGGTGAAGTAGCAAACTTACGATCATATTTCATTCTAGCATTCAAAGATTTTTCTTTCAACTTGACTAGTAATTTCTTAAGATCATCTCTATCCTTACAAGCAAGAAAATCCCTAGCTACCTATCCATCCATAACATAACCCTCAGGTATATCAGGCAACTCATATCTAGGAGTGCTAGGTCTAATAGGTGGTTCATAATTTTTAGTTTCAATAATTTCATCAGTTTCAGAAGTCTCATCAGTTTCAGCATTCTCAATTTCATTAACTCTAGCAAGTTGTTCATCAAGAAATTAACCCAGTGGCACTGTCTTATCAAGCAAAGTACTAGTATCATCATTCATAGCAGAAGTAGCATCATCAATTACTTGCGACATATCAGGATTAATGGCAGGTGGTGGTGTTGCAAGCTTACTCAAAACAGAAGGTGAATCAAGTGCAGAGCTAGATGGTTGTTCCTTACCTCCCCTCGTCTTAGAGGGAACGATCTTGGTTCTGGTATCTTTCAGATTCTTCATAGTGATCAACAGATATAAATCCCAAGTGACTCAGCAAATATAGCTATGCTCCCCAACAACGGTGCCAGAAAAAGGTCTTGATAACCCACAAGTATAGGGGATCGCAATAGTTTTTGAGGGTAGAGTATTCAACCCAAATTTATTGATTCAACACAAGGGGAGCCAAAGAATATTCACAAGTATTAGCAGTTGAGTTGTCAATTCAACCACACCTGAACGACTTAATATCTGCAGCAAGGTATTTAGTAGCAAAGTAGTATGATAGTAATGGTAATGGTAGCAAAAGTAACAATAGCAATTTTGTAGTGATTGTAACAGTAACAACAGCAAAAGTAACTTAGCAGAGATTAATATGTGAAAAGATCATAGGCATTGGATCAGTGATGGATAATTATGTTGGATGGCATTCATCATGCAACAGTCATAACCTAGGGTGACACAGAACTAGCTCCAATTCATCAATGTAATGTAGGCATGTATTCGGTATATAGTCATACGTGCTTATGGAAAAGAACTTGCATGACATCTTTTGTCCTACCCTCCCGTGGCAGTGGGGTCCATAAGTAAACTAAGGGATATTAAGGCCTCCTTTTAATAGAGAACCGGAACAAAGCATTAGCACTTAGTGAATACATGAACTCCTCAAACTATGGTAATCACCGGAAAGAATCCCAATTATTGGCACCTTGGGGTATGCGGGTCATAACTCATAATAAGTGTCTATAAGTTGCAAGATATGATCAAGAAAACATATATATTCATGAAAACATAATAGGTTCAGATCTGAAATCATGGCACTCGGGCCCTAGTGACAAGCATTAAGCATAGCAAAGTCATAGAAACATCAATCTCAGAACATAGTGGATACTAGGGATCAAGCCCTAACTAAACTAACTCGATTACATGATAAATCTCATCCAACCCATCACCGTCTAGCAAGCCTATGATGGAATTACTCACTCCTAGCAGTGAGCATCATGAAATTGGTGATGGAGGAAGGTTGATGATGACGACGGCATCGATTTTCACCCTCCGAAGCCCCGAACGGACTCCAGATTGTCCCTCCCGATGAAGAACGGGAGGTGGCGGCGGCTCCGTATCATAAAACATGATGAATCCTTCTCTCTGATTTTTTTCTTGGCAAATAGGAATATATGGAGTCGAAGTTAGGGTTGTCGGAGGTCCAGGGGGCCCACAAGCCTGGGTGGCGCGCCCTGGGGGGTAGGTGCGCCCCCAGAGCTTGTGGCTCCTGGGTGAGCCCCCTCTGGTATCTTTTTCCACAGTATTTTTTATATTTTCCAAAAATATTCTCCGTAAATTTTCAGGTCAATGCGAGAACTTTGATTTCTGCACAAAAACAACACCATGGCAATTCTGCTGAAAACAGTGTTAGTCCGGGTTAGTTCCATTCAAATCATGCAAATTAGAGTCCAAAACAAGAGCAAAAGAGTTTGGAAAAGTAGATATGATGGAGATGTACCAGTACTCATGCAAGATGGCAAGGCTGTGGCATATGCATCCAGACAACTACGGCCGCATGAAGAGAACTATCCCACGCATGACTTGGAAATGGCAGCTGTGGTGCACGCTTTGAAAATCTGGCGGCACTACCTCATTGGGAAGAGATGCCAAGTATTCACTGATCATAGGAGTATCAAGTACATATTCACTCAACCTGACTTGAATCTCCGGCAAAGGAGATGGCTTGAATTGCTCAAAGTTATGACATTGGTATCAACTACCGTCCGAGAAAGGCTAATGTGGTCACCGACGCACTCAGTCGCAAACCGGCCACAATAAACGAGTTAACGGACTCCTTACCTCTTGAACTGCAAGAAGAGATAGCATAGCTCAATATGGTCATTTGTGATGCCATGTGCACAGCTACCTTAGAGGTTACTCCTACGCTGGAAGAAGAGATTCGTAAGGCTCAAGCTAAGGATCCGTTTTTGTTAAAGATGATTGCCCGAATGCAAGAAGGAAAGACTCAAGACTTCCACATGGATGATCAAGGTACTCTTTCAATTTCGAGATCGAATTTGCGTACCTAGCCAGGGAGATCTAAGTGGCAGATATTAAAGGAAGCACATGAGTATGCATATTCAATTCATCCTGGAGGTACAAAGATGTATGAATATCTGAGATAGATATTCTGGTGGGATGGTATGAAGAAAGACATTTCATATTTTGTCACCTGCTGTGACATTTGTAATAAAGTAAAGGCGGAACACCAGAAACCCGCTGGCCTATTGCAACCTTTACCCGTTCCACAATGGAAATTGGATGATATTTGCATGGACGTAATCGTGGGTTTGCCCAAGACACCCCAAGGAAATAACGCTATATGGGTCATGGTTGACATGCTCACAAAAGTGGCCCATTTTATTCCCATAGGGACCACATATCGTGCAGATTAGCTTGCTCAACTATATGTGTCCAGGATTGTCAGTCTGCATGGAGTACCACGGACCATCACTTCAGACCGAGGATCCATGTTTACCTCGGTATTTTGGGCACGTCTTCACCAAGCTTTGAGAACTGCTTTGAAGTATAGCACCGCTTATCATCCTCAGACAGACGGATAGACAGAGCGAGTAAATTAGATTCTGGAAGACATGCTTCGGGCATGTGCTCTTGCTCAAGGACCAAAATGGGAGGACAGTTTGCCCTATGCAGAATTTTCCTACAACAATGGCTACCAAACCAGCCTGAAGATGTCTCCTTATGAGGCTCTATATGGACGTAAATGTCGCACCCCTCTGAATTGGTCTCAGACCGGAGACAGCCGCATCTTTGGGACTGATTTGATGATGGAAGCAGAACGACAAGTAAAGAAAATCCGGGACAGACTATAGGTAGCAAAGTCTCGTCAAAAGAGCTACTATGATTCAAAAAATCGACAAATCAGCTTTGAACCAGGGGAGTATGCCTCTCTCCGAGTCACTCCTATGAAAGGAATTAAGAGGTTCCAAACTAGAGGAAAGCTCGCCCCAGATACATAGGCCCGTTCCCAGTCATGACAAGAGTTGGTACAGTGGCTTACCAGTTAGAGCTACCACCTGAGTTGTCGAAGTTCATGATGTCTTCCACGTGTCTCAACTACGGAAGTGCATCTCACCACCTGAAAAACGCACAGATCTGACTGAACTAGAGCTTGCTAAGGATTTGACATACGAAGAGAAACCTTTTCGTATATTGGATGAGATGGAACGAGTCACCCGTAGCAAGTCAATCAAGTTTTACAAAGTATAGTGGGAACATCATAGCGAGGATGAAGCCACCTGGGAAAGGGAGGATTTCTTAAGGATTGCATACCCTGATTTGTTTCCTGAGCAACCGAATTTCAAGGACGAGATTCATCCTAAGGGGGGAGGTTTGTGACACCCTCGATTTTGCCCGCAACCGAATTTCAAGGACGAGATTCATCCTAAGGGGGGAGGTTTGTGACACCCTCGATTTTGCCCATTTTTCTTTTTTCTGGGATTTATTGAATATTTGATTTGCATTTGGATTTTCAGTCAACTTCTTTTGGACTTATCACTTGGAAATCATTTTGATTTTCTTCCAAGTGGGTTCTATCATCACTAAACCCTCTCTTGACCTCATCACTCTCAAAATAATGCCATGGAATAATTTTATTTAATGGCATAATATTCATTTTCATTCTGAAAATAAATGTTTGCTCAATATGCTATGAAGCAACCCTCATTTTTCTTACTCCAAAAATTCCCAATAAATTCCCAAATATTATTTGGGTCATGCCTCACCTTCCCATACAAAAATATGCCATGGTCATTTGGAGAATTTTAGCTCAAGAAAATATTTTTACTTCTGGACAGAAATGTCACTTTGTGAAGCAAGTACATTTTCACTTGATCCATTTGGGCTGAAATTTTTACCACATGACTACCTTCCCAGTAGAAGCTTAACCTCCAGGCTTTACTCTTTAACTCCAAGTAATTTTCTCTTAGGTGTCATCACAAGTTTCTGTCCAGAAACTTTTCTTCCCTCTCCTGTGTTGTCCATTGGGCTAGGTATCGATCTAAGGGCACTCTGCAGCACCGCGTTGAAGGGACTACACCCTAGACACAATCTGGCATCCTCAGACACACTGCGTGTTCCAATGCACGCGGTGATCGTGCGTGTGCAGGGTGTTCGACAGGCATTCGGCGCACTCTGGACGCCGGGACCCTCCTGCCATCGCCCGTTTGCCCTCCTCGCGCCACTGCAGCATGTCTGCGCCACTCAGCACGCTCAGCTCTCTCAACCTAGCACTCCTATGCCCCTCCCTGATGCTGGTAGACTGCATGGCGGACGCGGACACGGCGAGTCCGGTCGGTACAATGTGCCCGCATGAACGTCTTGTCCCACCTCGCGCGTTGTAGCTTTGGCCGTGTGCATCGACTGTTCTTGGCATCGTCTACTACCCCTATGCATCGAGCCCGAGCCCTCCCCCTCTCATTTCTTCTGCAGCTCATCTTGGGCGGAGCTCGAGCTCGGTCTCCTCACCGTCTATATATAGAGCGCTTCCCGAGTCGTTTCAATCATCCCAAACTACTACTTTGGCCACAAATATTCTTCCTAGCTAGTGCGCCAAGGACGGGAGGGCCTCCTGCCGCCGATCCTCATCGAAGTTGGCCGCGGATCCCCCATGGCCGACCTCCTGCTTCGGTGCTCCCCGCCTTCGCCCACTCCCTCAGGTGTGTTCATGTTGATCTCCTGAGCACGACGGTGTCGTTGGTTCGTCGGATTCGCACCGGAATCATCAGCTCCAACGAGCTCCGCTGCCTGCCATCTCTAGAGAAGAACACCCCGACATCGTCCGTCCACCTCCGCCATCACTTCAGGTACATTCATTCTCACCTCAAGGCACTGGACCCATCCTCCTCCTCTCTGGCGGTTGTCGTGGCCTCCTTGCCGAAGAACCACCGGCGACAGAGCCACAGTGGAAACGGAAGATCTATCCCGATTCCGCAGTTCGTAGGAGTGCTAGGATTCGAACCACCAAAAATTTCCATGATGAACTATGAGAGGAATTTTTTGGAATAGCAGAGGTCTGAAGGACTTGGCTAAAAGAAGATTCTGGCTGAGACAGCTTTAGAGCAGAAGCTAGATTTTGTTGCTCTATCTGAGACGGGTAGAGATAACTTTGCACCACAGTTTCTCTCCTCTCTGGTCGGTGGTATTGATTTCGATTGGCATTGCCTCCCTCCGCGAGGAAGATCGGGTGGTATCTTACTAGGTGTGAGATGTGATTCACTTCAAGTCCGTAGTGTAGTGATGGGTGACTTCGCGGTAAAGTTTCGAGTTAGGTCTAGGATTGATGGCTTTAACTGGGCTTTGGTGGCGGTATATGGTGCCGCTGCAGCGGAGTTTAAAGCGGAGTTTCTCGCGGACCTTGTTCGAATCTGTGGGTCAGAGCAGCTGCCAATTTTAGTTGGAGGTGATTTCAATATCATCAGGAGGAGATAGTAGAAGAACAATGATAACTTTGATGGCAGATGGTCCTTCATGTTCAACACCATTATTGAAAGCTTGGATCTGAGAGAGATAGAGCTCTCTGGTCGAAAGTTTACATGGGCTAACGCTCTGCCAAACCCAACCTACGAAAAACTTGATCGAGTTCTTGCGAGCATGGAGTGGGAACAAAAATTCCCGCTGGTTACGGTGCAAGCTCTTTCGAGGGGAATATCTGATCATACCCCATTGTTCATGGACTCAGGGGAGCCGAACCACGGGGGTAACAAGAACACCTTCTCCTTCGAGACGTCATGGTTTGAACGTGAGGGGTTCTTAGATTTGATTGCTGTGGAATGGGTTAAAGATGTACGAGGCAAAACTGCTATTGAGCGATGGCAGAATAAGATTAGGAACTTGAGAAGCTTCTTACGGGGTTGGGCTAAGCACCTTAGCGGTGTGTATAAGATTGAAAAGGATAGACTCCTGACTCTTATACATGACCTAGACATTCAAGCCGAATCCAATATTTTGTCACCACCAGAGCTTCAGGTTAAAAATAAGGCGGAGAAGAGGTTAAAAGAACTACTCCGCGAAGAAGAACTGAAGTGGGCTTTGCGTGCTAAAGTACGCAAAGTGGTCCAGGGGGACGCGAATACTCGATTCTTCCATTTGATAGCTAATGGCAAACACGTAAAGAAGCGAATCTTTCAGCTTGAGCAGATTTAGGGTACTATTTTAGGTCGATAACCTAAAACATACATTACCGACTATTATAAGCGATTATTTGGACCTCCGGAGGATAATATCGTGTCCCTTGATGAGTCCAGAATCGAGGATGTACCTCAGCTATTGGCTCTTGATAATGAGATTACTGGTTGCCCGTTCTCGGAGAAGGAGGTTTTTGATGCTATTGCACGAGATGAAGAATAATAAGGCTCCGGACCGGATGGTTTCCGGCTGAGTTCTATAAGAAGTCTGGCACATTATTAAGGGGATTTACTACCTATGTTCCATGATCATTCTCTGGACAGCTTCAATTATTCCACTTGAATTTTGGGACTATCACACTACTTCCTAAGAAGACGGATGCGGTGAGAATTGAGCAATTCAGCCGATCTGTCTCCTTAATGTTAGTTTCAAAATTTTCACCAAGGTCGGGACTAACAGACTCACTCAGATTGCACATTCTGTAGTGCAACAGTCCCAAACCGCTTTCATGCCGGACAGAAATATCCTTGAAGGGGTGGTAGTCCTGCATGAAACTCTCCATGAAATCCAGTCCAAAAAATTAGATGGAGTGATTTTTAAGGTGGATTTCGAGAAAGCGTATGATAAGGTCAAATGGCCATTTCTCCAACAGTCTTTGCGTATGAAAGGTTTTGATGAAGCCCGCGCTACCGACAAAGTTGAATCATTTACGCATAAAAAGGTAGTGTGGGAATTAGAGTTAATGATGACATAGGCCACTACTTCCGGACACATAAAGGCCTAAGACAAGGAGACCCGATGTCCCCTATCTTGTTTAACATTGTGGTGGATATGTTGGCAGTTTTGATAGGAAGGGCTAAGGAAAATGGTCAAGTAGGTGGATTGGTGCCTCATATTATTGATGGAGGTGTTTCTATCCTACAGTACGCTGATGATACAATCATCTTTATGGAGCATGATTTGGCTAAGGCGAGAAATATGAAGCTGGTGTTATGCCTATTCAACAATTGACGGGCTAAAGATCAACTTTCATAAGAGCGAGCTGTTACTGTTTTGGTAGGGCCAAAGATGAACAGGATGCTTATAGGCAATTGTTTGGATGTGAGTTGGGAGAGCTACCATTCTCATACTTGGGGATTCCTATCCACCATCGTAGGGTCGACAAACAGAGAATGAAAGTGCATCGAGGACCGATTTGAGAAGAAAATGAGCTGCTTTGGAAGGGCAAGCTCATGTCATATGGAGGCCGATTAATCCTAATTAATTCGGTGCTCACGAGTATGCCAATGTTTCTTCTATCGTTCTTTGAGGTACCGATTGGTGTTAGGAAGAGATTGGACTTCTATAGATCGCGGTTCTTTTGGCGGGGTGATGAGCTTAAAAGAAAATATCGGCTTGCTAAGTGGGATATCATCTCAGAGACCGAAAGACCAAGGGGTCTAGGTATTGAGAATCTCGAAATTAAGAATAAATGCCTTCTTAGCAAGTGGCTGTGGAAGCTCTCTTGGAGAATGATGCTATGTGGGCTCAAATCCTTCATGCAAGTACCTTGATCAAAAACTTTGTCACAGTCACAAGACGGCCGACCGATTCGCCCATACGGAAGGGTCTCATGAAGGTCAAGGTGCATTGTTTAATAGGACAAAGTTTGTTATTGGAAACGGCACGAGTACACGCTTTACGGGAGGATACTTGGCTCGGTGACACACCCTTAGCCATCCAATACCGTTCTTTGTACCGCATTGTTCAACGCCGTGAGGTGGTCGTTGCATCGGTCTTTCAATCTACCCCTTAATATCCGATTCAGACGAGTGCTAGCGGGCAATCGTTGGGAAGAATGGCTCCGTCTAGTTAGGAGATCGATGGAAGTCCAGCTTTCTCAACAACCCGATGAATTACGCTGGAAGTTGACTAAGTCCGGAGCATTCACGGTTAAATCAATGTATATTGATGTTATTAATTCGAACTCCATTCCTACGTCCAAACATGTTTGGGATGTCAAAGTTCCTTTGAAAATAAAAGTGTTTATGTGGTTCGTCCATAAACAAGTAATTTTAACTAAGGATAACTTGATAAAGCGTAATTGGATAGGACCTACTAGGTGTAGTTTCTGCGATCGGGATGAGACTATTAAACACCTCTTTTTTGATTGCCCGCTGGCCAAGGTACTTTGGCAGACGGTCCACATTGCTTTTAATATCAAACCCCCGAATTCTGTTAATGCGTTATTTGGGACATGGCTTAATGGGATTGAGCCTAACTTAGCGAGACATATTCGGGTTGGAGTTTGTGCTTTGCTATGGACTATCTGGAACTGCAGAAACGATTTGGTCTTTAATGTAATATCATGTATACATTTTTGCAGGTCTTATTCCGAACTACGGCCTTGATCCGTTTGTGGTCGCTACTCACCTGCAGACGGAGGCCGGGGGCATTTAGTTACTGGGTCTTTCCGCTGGGAGATGGTAGCTCGGGATATCTTCAACCGGTTTGGATGGCGGTCATGTAATAGGATAGGCATTTAGTATCCCTATCTAGTTTAGCAAGCGGTTGTGGCATCTTGATTTGGCTAGTTGATGTTTCTAGCCTTTTTGGCTCTGTGTGAGCTTTTTGTGATTTTCTATGACTTGTGGAGACCTTTGGAACCATGTTGGCACTACTTTATTTTGATAATAAGATGGCCGTATGCATCGTTCTGATGCAGAGGCCGGGGAACCCCCCCTTTTCGAAAAAAAAACCTCCTCTGTTTCCCTCTCTCTCTCCCTCAAACCTGACAGGGGGCCGCACCTATCAGCCTCTCTCTCGCTCGCCCGAATCGGTATGTGTGGAGGCATATTCTGAAAATACGCCTTCGATGTGGCCTCTCCTGGATTTTCTGAATTTCAGTTTAATTCACATATTTTGAGCACAACTTTGACCAGCAATATCTCCTAAACCATAAGTCCAAATGAGTTGATTCTTTTTGCACTAGTTTCATAATGAGCTAAAGTTTCTGTATGCCAAGTTTGAGAATTTTTGCTTGCTCTAGATAATTTCTAGTGCAATAAAAGGATTTATGTGACATTTTCTTTTTGCATTTTAATTATTTTTGAGAAGCTTCTAGTTGCCTTGGATAAGACCATGAGTATTGTGACATTCCTCTGAACTAAGGCAAGCCACAACAATCATTAGCAAGGATGGCATTGCAATAGCAATGATTTTACTTGAATAAAATTCGTTTTAATACTATTTAGTTGAAATAATTTGCAATATGAACCTTGTGCATATTATTTCATCCATGTTATATCTTTGCGGTAGAGTATATGTCATCTTGGTAATATGTGCAGTAGAGATCATGTTATTTGTTCATACTATTGATGATGCATTTACTCTCCATATGACCCGTGCATTTCATTCCATACTATGACTCAAATAATTTAAAATTCAAGTTAAACATGATGTTATTCAACTTGAACAAGCTGTTGATTGATTCATGGTGCCACCAAATCGAGCTCACTAGTGCAACCACACTTGCCTGGATGGGGAGGCCCTAATTGGGTTTATTATCATGCCTCTCGCCGGTGCCTCCAACTAGGGAAGGCTATGTGCTCGCTCTGCCCTGGCCTGCTAGGTAGCCATAACCTTGTGTGCCCGAAGTTGTATGGTACCATTGCCTTGTTTGGGATGTTTGTTTTAGTTTTGGCCATGACGATGGTCGGCCACAAAGGTGGCAGATGTCACGCGGTGACATCGGGGCCACCCGGGACTTAGCCCAAAGGGGAGTTTGTCGGAGTGGTCGGGAGAGTGTCATGCAATAGATTGGTTTTGTCGGAATGTCATTGGTCCACCCAAATGGGAGCACGAGGCCATGAATTCTGTGGTGTGGGTATAGTGTACTAACCTCTGCAGAGTGTATAATCTACGATAGCCACGTCCTCGGTTATGGACACAGTTCATAGTAGGTCACACCGTGGGTCAATAGATATAATTAACCGGCACACCTAATAACACCGAGATGGCACATTCAAGAGTTGGTGATCTTGTGAGGATCACTATGGTTGTTTCGGATGTGATCTAGTGAGGATCACGATGGTAAGTTCTTGTGGTGGTTACAAGGTAACCCGAGATGGTAAGTTGGTCTGAGGGACCGTGATCATTGCACCATGTGCACTTCATGGATACATTATCATGCTCATGCCCATGCATTCAACTTGTTAAATGCCTTGTTGTTGTTTGTCATATTTGCTTTGTTTGTTGTGAGCTTGCGAGTACATTCAAACTACTCACCTGGCGTGTCATGCCAGTTTCAGGAGAAACCGTACCAGGAGTTGGAGTCGTTCGATTCGTCGTGATCTAGGCCATGTCCCAGCAGTGTCCATGTGAGTTGGAGTTCCACTACGTGATTGTTCCGCTGCCACGTATATGCTTCCTTATCATCGAGGTCCCTGTCTTGTCTACTAAATAATGTACATAAGTGCAGCCGCACCGTGTGTGCCGCTTGGCCTCGTTTCATTATGTAACCATCAAACCTATGTATCCGCAAGAGATCAATAAAGTGGTTGTTTCTGTACCAAGTTGTTGTGTATTGCCAGAAGACTTGATCTCTGGGCTCGCAATGCAAGGTAAACCGGTTGCTCTGAGCCGGGGTGCCACATAACTTGGCCTTGATTCCTGCACCTGCAAGACATGAATGGGAACAGTGCGTGAGTCATGAGACGCATGGTGCATAGAGACGCCTTGATTCCCGGTCCATTTGTGATTGGTCATAAGAGTAGTGGGACGGTAAGGCGTCATTTCACCTTCGCCTGCTGCCCCACGCCTCTGCTTCCCTGTTTTTCTTCCTCCTCGTGCCCTACTCCTCCATCATAGCGACGTTCATCATCTTCAGGCCCTTCACTTCCTCTCCTGGGTGACAAGATATAGGTCAACAAGGTTCTGAGGCCGGTGCCGAAAGCGTGCGGGTGACTCACAAGGCAGAGAAGAAATGAAAGGCGGAGAGCGTCGGTGATGTCGTCGACGCGCAGCCTAGCAACAAAGTCCTCGTCAGTCCGTGGACTCGCTCCGTCATCAACCAGGCTTCCTGGCCGGTGGTATGTCCCCTCGAAGTTATTGCGAAACTCGAGCTCGAAATCTGCCCAACTGTGGATGGAGTTTGGTGGGAGCCCATTCAACCATGACCGTGTCGATCCTGATAGGCATAGCGGGATGTGGCGGAGGGCGTTCCCAATATCACCATGTGCCAGCTCGACATACGTCAGGTAGTCGCTGAGCCAAACGTCGGGTTTGGTGTCTCCTGAGTATTTTTTGACCCCGCGCATGATGAATGGTTGCGGGAACTGGTGCGTGATGACCTCATAGCCAAAGCACACGGGGATGATGCCGGTCGTTAGACGGGGGATTGGAGCTTCATAGTCCAGTCTACGGCTCTCCATCGCCTTTCTCACAGATGGTCGCGGAGATCCGGTCGGTGGCCTAGGCGACCGTGAACGGATCCTTCCGACCGCCTGGCCCTCGCGGCATGTATTGTGTGTCGGAGGTCATCGACGCGCAGCGTCTTGTCATATCTCTCGACGTCGTCTTCCTCCCGATCTCCTTGTAGCGGGTCATTGTTAGGCGGTCCTCGGCCGCCCGTTGTACGAGGTTCTTGTCTTTCTTGGAGCTCGCCCGTCCTATGGATGGCTTTGATGAGGTCAGCTAGGATTTCGGGGTCCGTGGGTGTATCCCGGAGCTTATTTACCAGTGATACCGCCTCCTGGATGCTCTAAGATGCTGTAAGGAGCTCTCTTGGCCCGTTCTCATCGGTTTCCTCGACGTTCTTGTCACCTTCGGCCTCTGCGTCTTGCTGACGGCCTTCGCCTTGTGGCTGCTTGGTGCTATATGTTGTTGAGTGTTCCCTTGCCTCGTTTGCTTTAAATAGTGCATGGCTTATAGCCCCTGGCATAAAGATCTCGCTATGCTCGTCCTCTTGGGACTGGGGTGGGCTGCCCTTATGGGCAGTTGGGTCTGGGAACTTCGCAGATTTTCCACCTTTGTGGTGGTCAAGCATGGCGTGTTGTCGCTTGCTTCAGCCTCCGTTTCCGCAAGCATCACCTTGTAAAGAGAAATTTGTTCTGGGACGTACGACTCGACTTTGCCCTCTGATTCCTGCTGGTGGCAGAGTTTTGAGGTCTCTTGATCTTTTCCTCGGCCTCTATTCTCCGTCCCTGGAGACCTGATTTTGGTTGGTGAGGTTCCGATATTTTCGGCCTCAATCTTCTCCGGTAAGGTCAGTTCGCCATCTGCGTGTTGGAAATATGCCCTAGAGGCAATAATAAATTAGTTATTATTATATTTCCTTGTTCATGATAATCGTTTATTATCCATGCTATAATTGTATTGATAGGAAACTCAGATACATGTGTGGGTACATAGACAACACCATGTCCCTAGTAAGCCTCTAGTTGACTAGCTCGTTGATCAATAGATGGTTACAGTTTCGACCATGGACATTGGATGTCGTTGATAACGGGATCACATCATTAGCGAGAATGATGTGATGGACAAGACCCAATCCTAAGCCTAGCACAAAGATCGTGTAGTTCGTATGCTAAAGCTTTTCTAATGTCAAGTATCTTTTCCTTAGACCATGAGATTATGCAACTCCCGGATACCGTAGGAATGCTTTGGGTGTACCAAACGTCACAACGTAACTGGGTGGCTATAAAGGTGCACTACGGGTATCTCCGAAAGTGTCTGTTGGGTTGGCATGAATCGAGACTGGGATTTGTCACTCCGTGTAACGGAGAGGTATCTCTGGGCCCACTCGGTAGGCCATCATCATAATGTGCACAAATTGATCAAAGAGTTGATCGCGGTATGATGTGTTACGGAACGAGTAAAGAGACTTGCTGGTAACGAGATTGAACAAGGTATCGGTATACCGACGATCGAATCTCGGGCAAGTACAATACCGTGAGACAAAGGGAATTGTATACGGGATTGATTGAGTCCTTGACATCGTGGTTCATCCGATGAGATCATCGTGGAACATGTGGGAGCCAACATGGGTATCCAGATCCCGCTGTTGGTTATTGACCGGAGAACGTCTCGGTCATATGCGCATGGTTCCCGAACCCGTAGGGTCTACACACTTAAGGTTCGATGGCGACGCTTAGGGTTATAAAGGAAGTTTGTATTTGGTTACCGAATGTTGTTCGAGTCCGGATGAGATCCGGACGTCACGAGGAGTTCGAGAATGGTCCGGAGGTAAAGATTTATATATGGGAAGTCCTATTTTGGCCACCGGAAAATGTTCGGGATTTTTCGGTATTGTACCGGGAAGGTTCTAGAAGGTTCGGAGTGGGGCCCACCTGCATGGGGGACCCACATGAACGTGGGTAGTGGGGGCAAGGCCCCACACCCCTGGTCAAGGCGCACCAAGATCCCCTTAGAAGGAATAAGATCATATCCCGAAGGATAAGATCAAGATCCCTAAAAGGGGGATAACAATCAGTGGGGAAGGAAATGATGTGATTTCTTTCCTCCCACCTTTGCCAACGCCCCAATGGACTTGGAGGGCAAGAAACCAGCCCCTCCACCCCTATATATAGTGGGGAGGCGATGGGAGCTTCACCTTGCCCTGGCGCAGCCCTCCCCTCTCCAACTCCACCTCCTCCTCAGTAGTGCTTGGCGAAGCCCTGCAGGATTGCCACGCTCCTCCATCACCACCACGCCGTTGTGCTGCTGCTGGATGGAGTCTTCCTCAACCTCTCCCTCTCTCCTTGTTGGATCAAGGCATGGGAGACGTCACGAGTTGTACGTGTGTTGAACGCGGAGGTGCCGTCCGTTCGGCACTAGGATCTCCGGTGATTTGGATCACGACGAGTACGACTCCTTCAACCCCGTTCTCTTGAACGCTTCCGCTTAGCAATCTACAATGGTATGTAGATGCACTCTCCTTCCCCTCTTTGCTGGTTTCTCCATAGATAGATCTTGGTGACACGTAGGAAAATTTTGAATTTCTGCTACGTTCTCCAACATTGTGTCCTCGCGGTCAGACAGCGATATTAGATCTGCAGTGTCGACACTGCAATCTGAGATCATTTCATCAAGGAAACAATCTTCGATGGGGTGATTGATGTGGCAGTTGTCGCACACCATGGCGACGAGTTGCACGTTCTTTCGTGAATGTTGGTGGAGCTCCTTCTGGTATGTAGCCCCCGCGTCCCTTAGTTCGTATGGAAAATGATCAGCGGGGTCGGTGGCTAAGGTTGTCGTGGCCGGAACGCCGCCATGTTGGACAGGTGGCAGGCATATCTGGAAGTCGCCACGCGTGTCGGTGATGAAAATGATGTTGCCGATGTAGATCATGTGTGTGGGACGGGCCGGTAGGTTGATGTCGACCCGGCCCATGTCGTTCGAGCCAAAGGTTAGGCTTTCCCCCAGCGAGAGGCCGCTGGAAGTAGAAAATGATCCGACCCGTGATCGGTCTCCAGCCGGTGTCGCCCGTGCCTGGCACGCCAACTAGCAGAGCAGCTTTCTATCAAATCCCTCGGTAGGGCTCCAAGCGCAGCTGGAAGTTATGGACTGAAGGTCACACGAGGGGTTTATCTAGGTTTGGGCCTCCGAAGAGTAATACCCTACGTCCTGCTGGTTTTGGATATTCATAATGGAGGGGATACCTCGTGCGAGGGATACAATGGTGTATGATGTTGCTACAAGAGTTTCTCCAATCTGAGGATTGATCGATCAAGGGGGAACCTAGGCCTCCCTTTATATAGACAGGAGAGGTCTAGGGTTTACATGCTAGATGATATCTGGGGACGCTGATGTCCTCTAGTCTTGGGCGTCAAGAAGGTCTTCGGGTTCCTTAGGGTTAGCATCACATCGTGGGCCTGTTGGGCCCCCTTGTAGTTGGCGAGGCCGGGCTCCTTGGTATTAGCCACCCCTTGTAGAGGACCCCGTCAGAGCATCACTTATTTATGGAGGAAGATGGGAACCACTCCATGGAAAAGGAAATTTGCTCACACTTAACGGTATGCATTGCCAATGTTTGTATTATATGTTTAACTACCACTACCTTTTTTCAAATAGTTGGATTATGGTGTTAGTTTATATACATCATTTATTGTTGGAATACCATAGCAAATTTATTGTCATGCAACAATTTCAAAGGAAAATTGATGTACTTTGGATTGGAAACTATGCCATGAAACTCCCTTGTGGAGGAAAACTATTATTGTTATAGGACACTATGTGCAACTTCAGTGAGAAGGGATTTGATTTATTGTTCTATCTTGGAATCTATTGACTATGTTATACTATTTGGAAAAGGAAGAGTGCAAATATTGCTCGGTAATAAATTGGTGCATTATTGAACTTTACACAATGGTCTCTTCTTTCTTGATGGTCCATTGGAAGTTGGCAACCCAAATTTTATTTGGTGAAGATAACTCCATAGAGAGGAATATTAATAATGGGAACACATGCCTGGAATCATATTATTTATGTCATCCACGACTTGGTGACATATCTTGGAACAGGATCAAGTGGCATATTGATATTTTGGAATTCTATACTTCAGTGGGAGGACTATGGTACTTGTAAATCATTTATAATGGTTATTTTTATTTATACACCTTTTCTGAAGGTGGAAGGAGATAAAAAAAGCTTTACATCATTATTTATTTTGATATTCTTATGGTATTTCTTTGGACACTACCACTACAGATCATTTTTTATCTCATTCATTGATGATTGCACTAGATATGGTTATGCTTATACTATTTCAAAATACAAGTGGGAATGTTTTAATTTGCTTGTCATATTATGTACTGAAGTGGAAAATCAGTTGATTAAAAGATTCTAAAGTTTTAACAACTGATTGGTGGGGGAAATACACTTTAGGAATATATCAATTGGCATGTAAAGAGCATGAAATTATTCACCATTGTAATATACAGTACACTCCACTATTGAATGGAAGAATTGAATATATTTGATACTCCCTTGTTATTTTTGTTAATGAAGCATTGCATATTGTCGTTTGTTGATATCATTCTTCATCTAGCATAGTCATTATATGTCTTGACTAGAAGGAAATCTTCTATTTTGGCATGAAATTCTCAGTTACGGCAAAGCACACATCGGGAATTTTGTAATGGTTATGCTAGTGGATCAAACTGGTGGAAAAGTAGGAACACAAAAATTATTATGATCAAGGGTGGACTTATTGACAATCATACTGGACTACAATCTTGACCCCAGAGGAAACTACAAGAGTAACTCCCGACACTAACATGCTTAGGATAATTGGGAGGGATTAACTTGGAATGTCATCTCTGGACAATTGTTATGTGTTCTTTAGGGGGAAGACACTCTAAATTTTAGAGGAAGTCTCTTAAGAAGGCTTAAATTTTTCTTCAGTGTCAACTATGGGTGGAACGGGAAGGAACAAATTCAATGAGAAAATATATAGTTTGGGAACTCATTATCATACCAAACAACTGCAAGCCCATTGTCTGTAAGTGCTCTTATTTATTTAAGGAAATTTGGCTCATTGGAATATTATAATGTCCCTCTTTCTATTCAATTATTTCACAAAGGGAAACATACTTTGTGGAAACTCTCTCTCCTGGAATTTAGGGAAAGAGGAACTGAAGACATGGTTTGCTAATTTAATACATTAATGTATGGTCTTATAACAAGCTTGACATCAATGGAATAGCGGGTCATATGGTTTTCTAAATGAAGCAAGGCGATCATCTACAAATGTAAGTGTAAAATATTTTGCATTATTATTGTATACGTTAACATTGTTTTGTTGTTTGCAATGATAAAGTCACATTGATGGAAGTGAAAGTTTGGTCATGTTTTAACTTTCATATGAAAGGAACGTTCGAAACTTACTATGTTTTAGGAGTGCAACTACATAGGGTATGTTTTGAAACGTTTCCTATGAAAAATTGCAAATTATTAAAGTACCTGAAACCAAACACAGTGAGGAATTATGTTTGAACTCCCGAGGACAAAGGGATAATGATGGTGTTGAAATATATTGTATCTATGTTATACAATCATACCTTAGCTTTTGGAATTTATGCTACATTCAAGCAGTGGAAGAAAAGACAAGCAGCTAAGGGAATCTCCCACATCATATAACATTGTGGAAAGTGCATCGCAACCTGTCACTTGTTCTGGAATTTATATTAAAGATAAACACATTGAGGTAGCTATTATTGTATCTACAAGATGAGAAATAAGTCTAGGTACGCATATTCAAAAAAAATAGTACTAATAAGGTGCAGGTTCACTGACACAAGTCAGGAATTTATTTCAAAACATAGTTACTTATGGAACTTCATTTACTGAATGGATTTGATATTTATGTGGTTTTGAAAACTTTATTCAACATGGTTATCATCTATTTGACTCGATGTGAAATTAATCATATTATTGATATATGTGATGGAAAATAATTGATGCGGAATTTCATTTGAGGAAGCAAAATACTCAAGGTGTCTATAAAGGTGAAATTGCACTCGAGGAAATAATACTCGAGACGCCGAGGATATCTATGCTGGAATAATTAGGCGGAAACTAAAGGTCTCTAGTGATTTTAAGTGTCACAACAAGGAAACATATTGAAGGGAAGTATCACCATATATATATTGTAGGTTTTCAACGTAGTGTTAATATGATTGTTGATCCCTTGACTAAGCCTCTTAGTCAGGAGGTATTTGGCAAGCATGTTAAGGTTATGGGTTTACGAATATTTGAATGATTGTTTGGGACAAGTGGGAGATGTTGGAATTATGTGTCCTGCAACTATATTCAAATTACTATGAATTACTAATATTCAAAATACCTCAGGAATTATACATGTATTTATGCATGAAATTACTTTACATGATTATCATGAAATAATTACTTGTTGAAACATACTTAAGTTGTATGCTTAAGGAAGCTGGTCGATTATCAGTGGAATACAATATACAATTTATATTGGAAAGACTACACGGATACACTGATAATTGGAAGGAGCTAGATCATATAGTTAGATTATAGCCCTAATATTTATGTACATAAATAGAGGAATTTACACTCTATTATAGCGCTTTGCTCACAAGCGTGTGCTACGGGGACACAACGGGTAGAATCCGTTAATAGACAAATTTGATCGTGGTTGGTAATTTGTAATTTGATCTGGAGTCTATCTTGAAAAACTAGTTAAAAAGATTAGGAATCCTGTCTGCATAAGAGATAGACTCTTTGGAATGA
Source organism: Aegilops bicornis (assembly GCA_021605145.1). Taxonomy (NCBI): domain Eukaryota; kingdom Viridiplantae; phylum Streptophyta; class Magnoliopsida; order Poales; family Poaceae; genus Aegilops; species Aegilops bicornis. Next base: position 69,280,282 of record CM038672.1, read on the forward strand.
CGGTATAAGATGGTTCCTAACTCCTGACCTCAGATATGTAAATTGTAAGCGGCATCACGGATAAGCGTAGAGAAATAGGAGGTAGACAACAAAATTATTTCCAACAAGTCAATAGTGTAGTGTGTAGAGGTTACTAGCAGAACGTACCAACAATGGACGAATTTATGGGGTACTCCTGTACCGTCAAAACTAAAGGTTTTCTTGTGGCGTTAGGCCCAACACTCAATCCCAACCTTTGATGTTTTGGAGCACAGGAACATGGCTGATACACACCGCTGCCCACTTTGTGGCTTCGATGATTCTTGGTGTCCTGGTGGAATGCTCCTTGGCTAGATGTGTCTGTGGCCTGGCTTTTTTTTAGAAAAGATGGAAGATCCCGGTCTCTACATCTAGATGATGCATGTAACCATTTTATTAACTATTCATAAAAAGACCTTACAAAGAAATACAGCAATAAGTCTGAAGCAATCGTCTAGGCAACATCTGTCGCTACTCCTATCCAGTTGATGAAAGGATGCTGATAGTCCGGGTATAATACCAAACAGATCTCGCAGCCAAGCCTAACATCTAAGACCTGAGGCCCCAACCGAGCCACTTGACGGGTATGGGGCACACTTCGGTCCAGCGCGCTCTCAGAGGCCGCCGCCGCCAACTGCCAACACTCCATCTTCAGAGTTGTACTAACGTATCAACCTTGTCTGGTCTAGTTGTCGTCGACGCCACCATGACGCCAGACAACGCTATCATCCTGCGCTCTTCCATCAACACACGCCCAGTAGCGAGACCCCGCTGCTCCATGCCGTTGAGACCCACTGTTGTCGACGTGTCAGATGCAACGCCACTCCTCCTTCGCGAACACCACCTGCTGCCACTGGTCCCATTCCCTCCACCTGCAGTTCCTCTGCACTCCCAGCCGAGCCCCAGTGCCCCTGACGACACCTCCAGAAAGGTCACGACGCGAACAACGCCGCTGCTGCCAGATCCGAAGAGGATTGAAGGTTTTCACCCGGCCAGGGATCGGGGTGGGTAGATTGGGCCCTCAGCTGTGCCTTCATGAAGGAAAGCGGCGCCCATGGACGTTGCCGCTGCCGGGCCGGGCAGACCGGCAAGGTTTCCCCCGGACCCAAAGTACAGCACCAGGGCTCATCATCACCAGAGCCTGCGACCGCAAACCACCGGGACGACGAGAGAGGCGGCAGGAGAAAGGGGAACCTCCAGATCTGATGCAACGGAGCACCGCGCCACGGCCGGACTCCACTAGCGACCCGCCGCCCACACGGCCGAGCACGCTGGTCAGCGTCGCCTGTAGACGTCGGCAGCCGCCGGACGACGCCTCGCCGACAGGGACGCCGCCCAAGGATCCGCGGGTCACCGAATACTTCGGCCCGTAGGCCGACGGGATCGATCCGGGCGCCGAGATCCCCGCCGCCACCTTCCCTGGCACCCGCGCGGGCTTTGCCGGCGGCCGTCTTCGGTGGCGGCGAGGAAGGGAAGGGGGATGAGGGGAGGCGGCGCAGTGGAAGATCTGATCGCCCCCGAGTCGCCCATGGGGTACGCCGTTAATCAAAATATCTCCTTCGATCAACTTGATTGAAACAAGGATCCCAGATGCAAAACTTTGGCTCTCTGCTATGCAGGAATCGTTATCAAATGTGCACTACGTTGAGATGATAGTCACGATGTGGTTCGCGAGACGGAAAGCAACTTACGAGCATGAATCTCGGTCGCCATTATCAACCCACTTGTTCGTCAAGAATTTCTTGTGTGAAGCTTGAGATCATCTCTCCAAAGAAAATAACAGTGCAACCGGCCCCAGCCCAAGTTTCTATTCGTCGACCTTGGATCAGACCCCCTCGAGGTATTCTGATATTCAATGTCGATGATGTTGTGGCAATGAATAAGCACTCTGATAAATGCCACACGTGTGGGCTAAAGAAGATCGGGCGACACGTTCTTCTAGCCATCAATTGTGACACGTCAGGCTTTTTTTTTCACACACGCATGCAAATAAGGACGAAAACAGATGATGTTAACGGAAATCTGTTAGGTTTTCAAACTTTAAAATATTTTATCTCTTAAATGAAAATTCCAATTAAAAATCCGTTTTCATCATTAAATCCGTCATGACAAGGACTTCAAAACTACTCCCTCTGTCCCATAACATAACATAGGAGCGTTTTTGACATTAGTGAAGTGTCAAAAACGCTCTTGTATTATGGGACAGAGGGAGTAGATCTCATATCGATATGTTTCGACGATATTTTTTGCCGGTCAAAAGTTGTCATGTCTATTGCACATAAATTGTCATGGTGTTTACACTGAAGTTGACGTTTCAACTACTTTTTCTTCTACATTTAAAGTAAATTTTGACATGTTATAAAAAAGGGAATTAAAAAACTAAACTTTCCGTAATGAATTAATAAAATTTATCATGATCCATGAAATAATTTTGACATGGTTCATAATTAAAAAGAATCCATCGTCAATTACTTTAAAAATTGACTCAAATTTGCCATGAACGAGAAACTAAAATTTCCATGGTAAATTACTTAAATTTTGCCATGATACATGCACTAAAATTTACCATGGTTCATACAAAAAAATAATTTCCATGGTCAAAGTACTAGAATTGTCATGGTCAAAATACTAAAATTGTCATGATTTATAAACTAAAATTGCCATGATGAATTACCAAAAATTGCCATGATCCACGAATTAAATTTCCTGTGGTTAATTACTAAAAATTGTCATGATCAATTAATAAAATTTGCCATGAAAAGTAGTTGAAATACAATTGTAGCTTTAAATCTAAAAGAAAGAAAAAATAGATGACACTTATCATTTGGGAAGAATAATGATAGAAGTGCAGCGGCAGTGGTTTGCCGTGATCAACAAGGAAGCTACATGGGATCTTTTTCCATCACTTTTCCTGGAATTACTGGGCTAATGTTGAAGTTACTGGAATTACTGAAGCCTCGTCATATTTGTTAGCAGGGTGCTAATGTTGGAAGTTACCAGGATGGCGCCAAAGTTACCAAGCCTAAATTTAACTTTTTTATTGATGGCAGGCAGTTCAAGTTAAAGATTGTACGTTAATTGCTCGGATCATCATAAATAGAAAAGGGTTAGCATTCTGGCAGGCAGTTCAGGTTAAAGGTTGTACTGTACTAGTATAACGAAAAGAATCACAAGTAATCTATTGTGTACAAAACAATACAAACAATTACCAATTTGCTCTACATGCTACTGATTTCCCGCAACATATGCGTTCGGAATTACATTTTGAAGCACATGTATGACCTAACAATTTTTACTCGTATTATGTAACCTTAGGTGCACTGAATCACATCAGAAATGGACGGCCAGTCCACAACTCTAGTACAACAACGGATCCAGGGCATCATCTTGTTTTTTTTTTTTGAAACGTGGGGCAAAAGATTTGCCCCTTTTCGTTAATTAGGAGAGGGAAAAGGTCTTTCAAAGTTACAGAGGACAAGAAAATAAAAGCCCCAAGCATTGGGTGCATAACACATCCGCACTACCTTCCCGGTAGAATGTGGCCCAAATGTTTCGCCCCCGCGGTCGCCCAAAGAATCGCCGCTTTCTGGATGGTGCGAAGAAGGATGGTTGGAGGAGCAAAGTTGCGTCGAAAAACCCTTGCGATCCTTTCATCCCAGATCGACTTGCATACTAGCATAGTGAGGGAAGACATCGCCCTTACATGGATCCTCGGGGTGGCGACCATGTCGAACCACCAGTCCTTGATGCTCCTATAGTTCGCCCAGACTGCAACATCCAAGCTGACAAGCTGAAGCCAGTCCTTCACCAAGCCCCAAAGCCTCAGCGTGTAGCGGCAGCCAAAGAAGAGGTGCTCGACAGTTTCTAGGCCCCTGCGGCAAAGAGGACAAGGGCCACAGTTTGGCCACCCCCTCTTGGCCAACCGGTCAGCTGTCCAAATCCTGTTTTGTAGAGCAAGCCATGCAATGCATTTGACGTTCGGGGGCGCCCAGGTCTTCCAAACAACCTTGCACATGTTTGTGCGAGTGATGGATAGAAATTGCGCATTGTACGCAGAGGAAGCAGTGTATTCTGCATTTGCTGCGGTAAGTACAAACAACAGCATAAACATGTCATGAGCACATTTGAGACTGCAATGCCATGCCTATCATGGCACTTTCCGTCAGTGCCGTGCAGCTGGAATCGGAATCGATGGCTCAAGGCCCACAACTACAGCAGCCAATCACCAATCATCTCCCATTAAAGCGCAGACCATTACTTCTTCCTGATGATAGTAGGCACACCGTAACAAACAGGAGATGCGCCGATCATAAGCGGAAGCCTGCAAGCACGCCTAGCTTCACTTATATGCGTAGCTATTCTCCTGTGCCTGCAATTACAGCAGTTACTACTGCCATCTATCTCTCCTGTCTGCTGCTGCTTCTGACCTTGTCGTGTACCTTTTCGTCTTGGCCTACCATTATCCTTTGCAGCAATCGTTGTGGACTCAAATTCTTGTGTTAGTGGGCGGCAACATTTAGGGCAATTCTTGGCGGCCTTAAATTTTTCTTGCAACCATGAATTCAGCAATGCTTTACTAAATCGATCGATATCTTTATCCGAGACGTCCCAGAGATTTGCAATGACAGAAGGAGAACCAGCAGATAAATAAGACAAAGGTGCCCCTTGAGGAGCATAACCGCCTTTGCAATGAAGTGTCCCACTACTGCAACCGATAAGAAGAGCAGCTGCGCAGTTATCTAACTTCTCAATTTCCTTTCCAGAGACATACTGACTTCCTGCAACATTGTTCCAGACTAGCCGTGTTAGTACAACAGGTACCTACCTGAGCTACCAGTTTTTAACAAGTACTCCCTCTGTAAACTAATATAAGATCGTTTAGATCACTAAAGTAGTTATCTAAACGATCTTATATTAGTTTACAGAGGGAGTATCTGAATAGTGGACACTTCTTACTTAGTGGTTGGAGTTCATATTCCTAGACAGTAATAGCATGAACTTGAGACATTAGTTGGCACTAGCATCACAATCAGTAGTTTCTATTGATAAATATGCCACTACTACTATAAGTGATAAGTTTTATAGCCTAAAATTATGGTGCCATCTAGTTAATGTTCCCATGAAGCTTTCAATAAAGCTGGGTGAGCATTTTGTACAAACTAGATGATACCCCGCACGTTGTTGCGGGAATATTTTGCAATATATTCAGTTAGAACTGGTTGTATCGAACATGAATTTTTAGAGTAATAATATGAGAACTAAAGATGAAAATAAATATCATAGTAGAATGTAAATTCTCATGCATATTTGGATGTTGAAGTGGCTTTTTATTGTGCATGATTGCATGTTGTGGTGAACCTTTCTTCATGCATGTTGAATGATGAGGTGGCATGCTTGCATGTTTAGAGAAATAGGCTAGTGGGGGCTAGTTATTTAGATATAGAAGATTAAATTCACAAGGGTAGCTATGCCGATAGCAGATTGTAATAAACAATCAGAGTGTTTTCTAGCAAGCGCTATTTGTACCCTGTAAGGTGGATATTATGGTACTAGTGCACTACACTTAGATAGCTTCAAAGGCTGAAGCTGTCCAAGTTCAAATGACTTCGACACTACGCAAAAGTCAACAAAATGACAAAGCTACCAATATTTATATCCATAGTGCATTACCACTTCCATGTCCAAAGTAGAGAAAAAGATCATGATTCCTCAGGGTCAAGACGAGCTCTTCAGCTGTTGGAGCATCCCCAGCATTTCCCTGCATGCCATCGATGCATCACAATTATATGCTGGTGGTTGTTTTAAGAATAATCCAAATTTATCCTTTAACAAAGCTTGCATCATTCTTGGATTCATGGCCTAGCCATTTATATTTATCATTTCTGGAGTGTAAAGAGAGCAGTAAGTTTACCACTTCTGCATGCCAAACCACGTTTTGTTTTATACAACACATGTAGTAGAATTTTTCTTTTGCAATATACAGAGTGAGAAAAAGGATGTTTGAACAAGAGTGAGGATATCATTGTTACCTTCCACTCATAGTTTCTAAACAACTGATAAAATTCTTCTTGTGTGCTGATCAAATCACCACTAGGATTCAACAGATAGAATGCATCGAAAGGGTCAATAACAGGAAAAGGAGGGGCCATGGCACTGGCATCTTTGTGATGATTAGTGCTTCTAGTCAATGCTAGGAAGATGCTTCTCATTGATGGCATGCGGTATATTTCTTGATTCCTTAAAGCAGGCAAGTTCTCCCAAGGAAGCATCTGCATTCAGCCATTGTATGTAGAGGTTAAAGAAGATATATGATGGGTATCGTAAAAAGCTGCTACTGGCAATATTGCTAGACAAACAATACATGCTAAGATGATGCAGTAACTTCAAGCAGACAGTATGGGGTTGTACCCAAGCAACATACATGCTAAGATGACTGAACTTTACCTATGGAAGGTCTAGCCTTACACTGTTAATTTCATTCATTGTTTAATTATTTATCACAAAAATGAATTACATTAGAGCACGTCAGGTTAGATGCAGATGACACAGCATTCATGGTAATTATCCCTTCCAGCAGCTAATCAGTAAAGCAGAACATCCATCAAAACTTATAACGCAGAGCTAAAAAGACCTTTTTAATAACAGAAGTAGACAACAATAAGGATATCATGCTGCTCACCTGCACATCAGTATCCAGGACTAAAATGACCGGATTTCTGTCAATTGGCTCAGATAGCTCATCCACTATACCATTGCACAAATGCTCGAGGGTCACCAGAGCTTCACCATCAGTCTGGCAACAGAAGGCTCTAAGTCTATCTCTTCCGCAACACCCTCCCCTGCCAAAGTAACTTTTGTATGATATAAGTTGAGAAACACATTCTTTCAATTCATCCACTGATGCAACCCCACCAAGGATGACCTTGATGAGTGCTGGATCTACTTCAAGTTTAAATTCTGACTCCAGAGCAGTGATTAGATTTTCCAGCACTGCCTTGCTATGTTGGTCAGCTAATTGGTGGCCCAGGAGAAGGCATTTCCAGGGTCCTAGCCACAATTCTTCAATGTTTCTGTTCAAAACCATGAACAAGATATCAGAACAAAGGAAAATGATTATTGAAATATAATCTTATCATGACAACACAAATTTTCAATAATGTATTGAGCAAGATATCTAGAGTATCGTTGTAAAATATATACAGCTTTCCGTATAACAGACAGAAGAAATCTTACTCCAACATCTCACTAAGGTCATCATTGAGCTTCATTCTATCTGACCACCACCTTATGGTGTTTGCTTTTCCATCCTCTGGAATGTGGGTCGCACCAGAGAGGGATCTAAAGTTATCCTCAAGTAGCTTTTTGAAAGTTGGAGCCACATAGTCTATTATAGTGTAGCTCCAAGGGCACTTCCATTCCTTATCTGATGTTCTAGTTGGATTATCCAGTTCTTTGATAGAAGAGTCTCCATTCTCTGCTTCTGTCAAACAAGAAACATGTGAATAAAAAGTGCAAGAGACCCAATATCAACTCATAGTACAGTATGCAATCACAACAGAAATCTACACACCTTTCGAAATAGGATCCACTGGTAGAAGCATCGTGGTAGGCTTGTTTGTTGAATCAAACCTTGAGATCAACATCCAAGCAGGAAAAGGGGAAGGGAGAAGAAGTGTTTCCCCAAGAACATTCACAATATCACCTCCAAGCATACTAATGCACACAATTGGTACATCAGGAAGTTCATGGAAGAATTCAATTACATGCTTTTCAAGATGTTCCATGCCTGCCGATGAAAACCTAATATAGAAATTGTAGTTTAATTATGAATGTACATACAGCATATGAAACAATAAATCAGCAAAATAAATATTTAAAAGTTTAAACCTTAGAAACTTTGGAACTTCATCTGTCTTGTCTGTGAGATCTCCAGTGACACCCTAAAAATGCAATGGGGAAATTATTAGAAAAAATGAAGAGTGCTACTATTTTAATCTGGGTGTGAACTTAGAATGGTACAAACCTTCGATTCTGTTTTTCTGGGCAATGCTTGTAAGCTCGCAAGGTAATGGCAATTGAGATAAGTTCCAACAGAAGTTTGGTGGAAGTATGCGGCCCAATGATTCAAAGAGAGAGATCCCTTGGAATAAAAAGGTAATTGGACCGTGGAATCTATCGTTGATAGTAAGAATATGCATGTAAGTAGCCTGCAAACCTGCAACAGGGGAGTTGCATTTCAACACAGGAGCCACAAAAGGGGAAAAAATAGGCTTACTTCAGGAGCAACTCACAAAAAGGTAGAATAGATATTACGCACTAAGCATTTAAAATTACAAGAGCACATGACTGAAGGATATCACAGACCTCCTGGAGAAGTGAAGGACTCTCTCCAGATAGCACAAAAGCTTTCAGCAACCATGAAACAACATCAGACATTTGTACACTACAGAAGCTGCAGCAACCATCCCTGCAGATAGTGATGCAATGATGACAGTTATAGCAAGGGTCGTGAAATGCTACAATCAGAATGTTCTGCACGTGAAATGCACAACTGGGAGTTGATGAGACAAACCTTGACTGTTCTGAAAGGAAACCCTTCAGCAAAAAGGAACTCATACTACATAGTATTTCTGCACGCTCTAAAGAAAGAAAATCACCAGTATTTTCATTCATGATCAGTTCAACTAAACGAGGCTCATATGTTCTATAACACCCTTGAGGAAGAGATCTGAAATACAACAATGATATGCACTGCCAGTAGATACTATGAACTTCATGAGCTCCATGTTTTCCACCCTGAGCTCCCAAGGTTCTTGCTGCAATAGGCAACACATCAGGACTGAACAATATGAAAGAATTAAGGAACTTAACTAAATAATAACCAACAGGTAGCTCAATCACAGAAGAAATTAGATCAAGCTACTTAAACTACATGATCCATACAATTTCCAAGTATCATGTGTAGAAATATGGAGTGTTATATGTGTGTTGTGAGAGCTTTCAGGCAGTGCCTACTTGCACAACTTGCGTAAGAAACTTAGGCTACTATTTGTTCCACTGGCACAGTTGTGGCTCGCCACACTTTTCTAGCTCCACGGACCACGTTCATGTACTAATAGCTGAGCTCGCTACACTTGTGTTTTGACATAGAAGCACCATGTCACCAAACAATGAGGTCCCTTAGCCTCCATAGCCATGTGAAACCCTCAACTGTGTGTCTCTTAACTGCAGTATAACACATATTGATTTGAGGCATTAACAGAACATGAACAAAAAAATAGTACCTGTTTTTAACAGAAGCGACACAAGATGGCGTCGGCGAATGCAGTCTTCTCTGAACTGCAGTATATTCTCAATGCACTCAAAATTGAGTGAATTAACAAAAAGGCAGCTCCAACATCCAAACATATTGCATATGTCATCTCTGTTGCGGCCAACACCATCAAGAGAACAGTTTAGCTTCCCACAGACCAAACCATCTGTAGACAACTCCTTGCTATAAGATATGTCATTTTTGCTATTCAGTTCAGCCAAGTCTTTTTCACTTTTCACATGTGCAGTTCGCTTACTAGATCGGGTGGTTCTAGTCTTTGCATGAGCTGACACATTCTGTTCTTTAGCTAAACGTAATGAAGTTCCAGATGCCCTCTTAACTTTAACATCCAATGGTGGAGCACTTTCGGCACTCTTCAAATTCTCCCTTTCACATTTTAATCCCACAAGTTCATCGTACTGGTCAATAGGTACCTGACTGAACAACAAACAAGGAGTACATGGAGGTAAAACTCCATCCTTGGCTGCTAAGGGTTCTTTCCCATTATTACAAGCTCCACGCTTGGTTTCTGCAATAGAATCTTTGCTGCACAACATAAAACTAGTATTAACTTTATCACAGGATCCAGCAGAAAAATCCAAACCAGAGTTATTCAATTTCTCCACGGCAGATTGATACATGCCTAAAGCACTAGACAAATTGCCTGTTGATTGTTTCTGCAAGTCTTTCTCAAAGAGATTCCAAGACAGATCTCCAGCTTGCACATCAACTGATATCTGCAGAGTCAACTTGCATGTCTTGCATGAAATGAATTTATCATTTTCTGCAAGGAGGTCCTTAGCATGTTTAAGCTCACTCTCAGCGGCATCCCATAGCTGTCTCTTGTGGTATATTTGACCTAAAACATGAGACAGAATGGACAGATGAACAAAAGAACAATGAAGTAATAGATAGATCATTAATAGATGTACGTACCTAACACTGATGTAAAGACAACAGCAAAAATTGGTAGTCCTTGGAAACATGATATCTCCTTTCCTATCCGTAATAAAACTTCTGCTTCGGCACCATTGCCAACCAATTCATGCATCACAGCAACCTGAGTACGTCGTGAAAAAACATGAATAATATGAGAAAAATGTCTGTAGCCTACTTGAGGCCAGGTTTACACTAAATGATTGCGGTACTACCAACAGCCAGAGCAGTGTCAACACGAGACATCGCTCATAGGTAGAATTGACTCATGTTACCATGTGATAGATGGCTACGGTGGTACACATATTCCACCAACTCCTTCAATCATTTTGCTGGTACTGAAATTAACACATACCACACTATTGACATACCTGTAATATGCTCTCAAGATAACATCTAAGTACATTCCATGGGGTAAGGAAAGAATCTCTCATGCTGCTTGGCCTGGTGCAATCTGGCCAGATTCCAGCCATCGTTGGTCCCCATGCTTCAAGTGAAACAAAGCCTTGCCCACCAGAATATTGGCTTTCCCCACTTACAAATTTGCCCAAATTAAATTTGAACTTCTTTTTTAGGAGCTTCTTGCGCAATTGGAGAGCTTCTCTTCCATATGAAATGGCCTGCAAAAATACAATAAAGGGTGTTCTAATTACAGGGAGGCTAAACTATAGAGCAGTTCCACATCAAGGAAATTTCATAATAACTGGAGATTTTCCACCAAGGTAAATTGATGAGAAAGAAACAGATTACCTGGAGAACTTGTCCTCTTGACAGAAGTCTTTCTGACAAATCATAGTATATACAGCCAGCCAGATAGGTTGATTGATTACCCGAAGGACCCTGCAAAATCAAACAATACAAGATGCACCAAAAAACGAAAAGACGATGCATACTACATTACTGCAATGCAAGAAACAAAGCTTACTTCAGAAACCAGAGATGATGCAACTTTATCAATCTCATCAACACTAGCATTGAAACCAAACTGATTTCCAAAGGAGTGTTCACATGATTGAGAAAAGAAATCAACAGGCCACAACCGCTGAAGAAACATAGTAAGAGAAGGATAATCTTCTTTGAAACAGTTTCTCCAAAATATTGTATTGTGGCAATCAACACCAAGATGCCGTGTCACATAAGAAACAAAATTCTGGTCCACTGGGAGATGACAGCACGCATGATTAAGGCGCCCGTTGATAAATAACATGGAGAATAACTTTTCTAGGGGTAAGTTTTCTTGCTTCCATATCATTATGATAAGCTTGCACAGTTCAAACTGAAGCTCAAAGCAGCCCTGATATAAAGTAAAAGCACATAATTATCTTGCTAAAAGCCAGCAGTTGCATCTTATCGAACCTAATAGTTTTTAGCATGGCCTTACCTTCATTGCCAGCAAATCAACCAGGGAACAAAGAAGTGGTACAAGAGTTTTGGATTGCTGCTGAAAGATCCCACCAGGAGAACAATGATCCAAAGTACCCATCTTTGACCACAGGCCAACAACACTCCTAGCATTATCAAAGATTACCTATTCGAAAAAACAAAAAACCATAAGCAAACAAAGCAGAGGCATGTTATAGCTAATATACAAGTGACTGTACAAGCAATTCATATGAAGCAGTTACCTTGCCGCCATGATTGGCTTCCTGGGCACAATGTGCATGCAGGCAATATGCAATAGCCAATTCATGGATCACAATTGCATTGCCTTGAGATGAATCCAGTAAGATGCCTTGCTGGTTTGATGTAAGAAAATGAATCTTAGATATCCCTTGTGGTATACATAAGAAAACAGGACAAGAAGGGGAGGGGGGATTACCAGTAAAGATATGGCTTCAGATAAGGACTCAAGACAGTTGCTTATGTTTTGCACCCCAGATCCACGGAGTATACATGCCTTCCTAACTAAAACCTTTGATCTGTCCAGATAATATTCTTTTGAACAATATATTTCATTCAATAGAATATCTACTATTCTATGTTGCATATTTGCACAGAGCATGGTCACACGAGATTCTCCATATGCTAATAATTCCTGCAAAAACCAAAGCACGTCGAAAGCACTTCGCGTCAGAATGAGATCAAAATACAGATACACCATTGTTAATCTTAACAAAACAGAATTTGATACCTGCTCTACGATTAAGCCTATGAACTTCATTGGCAAGGGAGGCGAGCAGCCCATAAGAGAGTGATAGAGAAGAGGAGCACTATCCACTCGTTGGTAATCTTCAAAATCCTTAAGTGTTATCTAAAGTTTGCATAAGAAAATAAATGAAACCACATCAACAAAGTGTTTGAAGCGGGATAGTTTCTCTGGGTTTTTTAATGATAATACCTTCACCCATAACTTTATCAGAGCCAAATAGCTTTCGTGATAATCAGATGTGTCACCATAAACAAAAAATTCAGACAGGCTCTTCACAATAATACCACGTATCGCTTTTGAGCCACATCTATCGAGAATGCCAACCATCTTTGTTATCCTTGCAAATGCAGCTGTAATGATATCCTTCAGTGTATCTTTTGGTAGATCCTCAGTAATGATGTGACCTTCCGTTCTTGCTGATAGTCTACAGTAAGAAAGTCTGGCGTATGCCCATGTTGTTTGACAGCATAGTTCTAATGCCTTTGGTGCCTGAAGCAGTTACAATGGTCAATCATATAGAAGTCCATAGTTAAAAGCAAAATTAAGTAATAGACCAGCACCTCTTCAAGATGTCCAATATTATAAAGTGTCGCACCAATGTTACTGATGGAATGGATTAAAAACTTGAGCTCATCAAGCTTTATCCATGTACTTGAAATGGCACAACTGACAGAAGACAAGCTCTTCTGGATTACGAAAGCAAAATGCATTAGTAATAAGAATGGTATTAGAAAATAGTAAATCGGTAATTTAAACATCAATTCTCCACAAATGGGACTGGTATTGGAGACTACGCAAAAAATGTGTATTCATAATAATTTATACATGCAACAAAATGATGATACTCAGAAGTGATACAATAACAGGCTGAATCAGGGGATTCTGTAATGCATGTAATAGTACCCAGCTGTAAATAACTAAATGGTCTTCTGTTCGAACTAATAAGATTCAATATAAGTAGAGGACAAGCGACTTAAGTACCTGGGTAGCCTCGTTGGTCACAAAGGAAATTTTGATCGCTGAAACTAGGGTATTCATTAAGGTTACACCTTGTTTATGCAATCTCTCCTCCTCTTCTTCAGACCTTTTCGTACAACTGTTACAGCACAAAAAAAAAAGAACAGCTTGCAAAATCAGAAATCACTCACTTGTTAATACTTATGATTTTATGGACTTTACCTATAAGCAACAAAGCTGGAATCAATGAATTGGTCCAGTGCCATTAAGACACAAGTCATGTTTCCCAAATTGGGGACTGTTTTTCCTTTAGAGAAGTTCTCCCAAACCACATCTGCATGCTGCAATAATAGTATCTTGCAAAGGAACTCCAAAGAATCAAGATACGCCACAAAATAAATATGCTCATGTGACTGAGAATAACTATAAGTGTGTTTCTTATTGGGATGCCGGCGTCTGTTCGACGACTTGCATATTTCCCCAAACTATCACGTTGATTGGATTTGCCATCGCTGACACAGAAAATCCGTGCTAGTGTGTCAAGTGCAGTGTTCAAAGTTTGTAGATTCTTTTCATTCTTGAGAAAATTCACTGCCATGGTCAGGTGATCTTTGCTTTCTATTTGCTGTGTACTGAAGCGTAATACAGTAGCATAGAGATGGAGAACTGAGGCGATGGGCGCGGAAATCTGTAATTTGCAAGAAAATAAATTAGTCAAAAAATAACAATGGCACTGTATGGTATGCATTAACATCAAGCATTGCTATCAAATAGTGCAGAATGTACCTCGGGAAAATAACCACCTTGTAGAAGTAGTTCTGAAGCACCAGCATGTGCATTCCTATTTGAAGAAAGAAAGCTTCGGAAAAAAATATGCTACAAATTTCAGGAACTCGTTTACAGCTTTCGGTAAGTCATCCTGAAAATGTTTACATGATATTACAACAGTTAACAATGTATTTTTGGTGAAAAAACTCATTGTCTTATAATTTTCACAGGATGGAGATGAGCAGTATGGAATTAATACACCCAGTGCAAACAATATATGAGACCCGAAGTGCACCAGAAATCTGCTTTGCGACTTAGGCCATCAGAAATCACAATGAGGTAGAATGCTTCAAGATAGAACAACAAACTGAATCAGGATTCTTAAACAGCATCTGCCGCTCCAAGACATCTAGCACATTCAGTATCACCACTAAATTAAGGCCCCTTCTTTTGGGCTTCTACACTTTGCTTATAGGTTCCACACAGGAGCCCAAAAGAAGTCAAAATTTCTGGGTTGCTTCTCCCCACCGCCAGCCTGGTCCGCAGTGCAATTTGGCTGGGCGGAGAAGCAAAAAATTGCCAGCTTCCCGAGCTTCTTGGGTTAGAAACGAAGAGGTATATCTCATTACCCCTAATGTTTGAGCTATTTACGTCCACACTGCCACCACCAAACTAAACGAATCGTTTTCCATCTTTCTTTCACGAACGCATCGACTGGTCTCTACCCTCCCATCTCGCTTCTAGGGTTCCTCCCGTTCCCCTGACGCCGCCGCTGCCCCACATCGCCGGTAGCCTCCCCAAATGCTATTCATTCAATTTTCCATGTGGGCGGGTAGCGTGCGGCCTCCCTGGACGCCTGGTTCACCAACCGGACGGCCAATCTGCTGCACCCCTCCACCGGCGCTGCCTCCTCCGTGTGGTCGCATCACAGCATAGGGTACCGCTGACTTGCTTCCCATCCTGGAGCACAACGTGGCTGTTGCTTCTGCTGTGTGACCGCAGCCGCTCAGCCGGCGGCATGAACATGTGAACTAGTAATCATATCTTTTTCAGTTACAATTCACTATCTAGTACCTACGGTACTAATGCACCGATTCCTGGGTTGAGATTGATTTCTCCAATTAGGCTTCTACACTCCCATGAGGCAAAAAAGGATAATGCATTATTTCTGGATGTCTGATCAATGCTAAGAAGTTAGCAGTAGCACATGATGTCTAACTGTTGTAGTAGGTTCAGAGAGCAAATCGCGAAATCTACTACAGCTTGACATCTTAGCAATTTTGTTGTTGACTACTAGATGGCGTGCATCTTCAAACAAAACTCATTTTATACCGTTAGTGGTAGCTGATGATGATTACAACCTATCGTGGTAGAAGAACAACATGTATTTCACTTGCAGATAAGTTCACATAATAGATTCAGGCGCAATGTAGACATTACACATCTCATAAGTCCAAATTCCATAAGCCCAAAAGAAGGGGAATATCAGTTTTTGTGAGCTTCTCCCCACCGGAGCTTATCTATCCCCACCGAAATCCATAAGCTTGCTTCTCCATAAGCAAAAGCCCAAAAGTACCACAAGCTCACAGTAAGGTATTCATGTGGTGCAAGTCTAACAGGTTTACATTATGAACAAGGGCACTCTGTCTGTCAATAGAGGAATGTAAACCATAGGTGGAAAATAATAACAATGTTTACTAAGATAGATTTACAAAGTTAAGCTACTGACAAGCCCTAATCACTTTGAATCACACCTGTGCATCTCCAAAACTAGGAATCGCACTAAAAAGGGCAGCCCAGTGCACGTAGCTCCCGCTTGCGGAGTGTCCGGGGAAGGGTCTGACCACTTTGGGTCTTTTCTACGCAGCCTTTCCCTACATTTCTGCAAGAGGATGTTGCTTGCGCAGTGTCCGGGGAAGGGTCTGGCCACTTTGGGTCTTTTCTACGCAGCCTTTCCCTACATTTCTGCAAGAGGCTGTTTCCAGGACTCGAACCCGTGACCTCATGGTCACAAGGCAACAGCTTTACTGCTGCTCCAAGGCTCCCCTTCCAAAACAAGGAATCACACTAATAGTATAAATTTTGATAAGATTATGAACTATACTTCCAGCTTCACGTTCATGTGATTTTGTCAAGTCACCACTTTTACTGCTAAACTTGAGTTGCGATTGGTACTTCGGTGGATTATCATAATACCGTTTTCCCAACCCGCTTTTGTTCATTTTAGTGTTTGATTGACCCTCTTTTGCCTACTTGTGTGTCTAATTTTCCACGACATTAAATATGCACAGCACAGAACAGTTAAGCAACCGCAAACTGAGCCTTAGTGCAGATTAATGTGCTTCTGAATTATGTGAAAGACAACATGTTTTATCTGCGTGAAATTGCTCGGTCACAGGGAAGTGGAGCTCTATATGGTTTAAGCAACCAAAAGTGTAAATACTAAATACTTTGCACGGAATTTACTATACTTGACGCAGATGAACAGTTTCTTGAGCACGATTTTATAATCCAGTATAAATTATAGAATAAATGTGGTACCCAAAGAAGTGTAAACCATAGCTAGAAACAATGATTAGCAAGATAGGTTTACCAAGTCCAACTATTGATAAGCCTTATTCCAATTTTAATCACACACATCACTAAAGCAAGTCCCACTAATAATTTGAATTTACAAAATTTAGGAAACATTTTCTAGCTTCACATTCATGTGGCATAGTCAAGTAATGACTTTTAATGCTAAACTTCATGCAGTTTAATGTTCTTCTGAATTTTAGTGAAATGCAACATGTTCCAGTGGGATTTACCTTGACATGTGAAACAGCAATCTTCAACACACCAAGCAAAAGATGTGTGCTCCCTCCCCAACTCAAATCTACAGAAGAACAGATCACGCGTGCAACCTTCAACCAGAATAAACAGTAAAACCATTAACAAATCAATAGAATTAAGTTATATCTGTTGAGTTCCAATCGCAATTAATTCGCTAGTGCTCGTACAGCGGGCAAGTGTTCGATCATTTGTGGCTTCTCACACTCCTGTAAGGTTGCAACACAGAACTTGTGCACAAGCTTTTCATTGAAAAACAGAGATTCGGCAGCAAGGAAAATAGCACAATGGCTCAGTGCATTCACAAGCAGAGTGAGATGCTTCCTGCTGGACTCCTCGGTCAGAATCCTGCAAACGGACAAAATCTCATAGTCACACACCATATATGCATGCCTTGTTTAGTTTAGTGAAGAAGAAAAATGCAGAGTTAGCAGAGCCACCGGAGCCATGGGCGAAGCTGGTCAACAAGGACGAGGAGCCGTTGATACGGTGCGGCTTCCTTCACCTTGCCCTTGCTGGCACAATTAGCAAGGCACACGGTGAGCTCAACCGCGAGTGTGGTGATTTCAGGGTCCTCCCCTGCAACGCCTGCAGGCTCGGGGAGGAGGGACGCGGCCCCAAGGGCGGTCATCGGCGTCGGCGAGAGCGTGCAGCGGAGGGCGTCGAGGGTGGCGGCGGCCTCCGCCTCGGCGCGCGCGTAGTGGCCGCGCAACTCGAGACAGCGCACGAAGTGGCCGCGCTGGAGCAGCACGGAGTAGGGCTTCCCGGCGAGGCACGCCGAGATGGCGTCCAGGCAATCGAGGACGAGGCCGTAGATCTCGAGCAGCTCGTCGGCGGCCGAGCTAGGGTTCGAGCGTAGGAGCTGGAGCGCGCGGTAGAGGAACGGGAGGAACCGCTTCGCGAGGGGGCGGACGGCGGCCGCGTCGGGGGCTGCTGCGTGGGCTGCTTCGTCATCCTCTTGGGCGGTGGCCTGGGGTTGTTAGGGTTCGCGGCGAGTAGGTACGGGGAGAAGGGCTGGAGGTAGGCGGCGAAGCGGGCGTGAAGACCAGCGCCGGAGCAGGGGGAGGAGAGAACGGCGAGGAGGTCGTCGGCGGCGGGCTCCATCGCCGTGTGTGGGGAAAGGGAGCCCCCGAGCTCTCACAGAGCTTAGCGACATCTGGCCGTCCGATCGATTTGCTTTATGCGTTTCCCGCCGTTGGATCGAGGGCGTGGAAGGGCTTGGCCGTCGGATCGAAGGCGCGCTCCTGTAGCAATGAATAGTTTCCGCTCGCGCGCGCCACCGAGCGTAATTCCCGTGCCCCACCGAGGACATTTTCGTCATTTCACGTACAGGTTTATAAAGGGCAGCCGCTCCTGTGTTGAACCCTAGCCGCCACCTCCTCCAGCGCTTCCCAGCTCCTCCTCTCCCTCTCTCTCATTCCCCTCCCTTCCCCTCCCACGCGCCTCCTCTCCTCCCACCCACATCACCGCCGCCACCCACCGCCTCGAACCATGTAGTCGGCATCCATCCATCGCCCAATGGCCGATCCGCCGCATATGAGCCCCCCCCATCTCTCTCTCTCTCCACGTCGCCGCGATTTGGCGGGCCCTCTGCCTGGCCATCACAAGAAGACAGCCGAGCCTCGCTCGTTCGTCCTCTCTTCCTACGGATTCGCCGCCACACGGCCACCACACCCGCGACCTGTGGTTAGGGTTTCGGGTGTTGGCTCCAACACCGGCGGCTATGTCCGGTGATTTCATCCCCTCCCCTCCTTCCTCCTCCTCATCTCTCTCTTCCTTTCTCTAATCTCTTCTTTTGTAGCAGCAGAGGACGAGTTGAGTGGGGAAGCACCAACACCATGGACGAGTTGGGTGAGGGGATGATCATGGGGCCAAATCCGCCATGGCTGCAGCAACTTCCACCTCCTCGCTCGCGCCGGGACCCCGACACCATGAGTTGCTCATCAAGGGCCGCATCTCCTTCATCCTCATGTCCCAGGATAAGCAGCAGAAGAGGAGAGTTCATCCCCTCCTGGCCCGACCCCGGCGGCCATGGGGCTGCGCCTCCTCTCCGCCTCTGGTCAGTTCATCCCCTGCCCCTCCTTCCTCCTCCTCCTCCTCCTCCTCCTCCTCCTCCTCTCTATCTCTTTCTAATCTCTCTCTTCTTTTGTAGCAACAGAGGAGAGGAGCGGGTACGAGCCTACAGCTCCTGATGTGCTTCAATTTGATTTGGAGTAGAGCAATTGATGTACTCCTACTGCTGCTGTAGAGGATAGGATGGACGAGAGCACATCACACGATTCGATTCTGCTATGAGTTGTCCCTTAATTGATCCTTCTCTTCACTTCTGCTACTTGGTTGTACAGTTCCTAATAAGGAAATCCTGAAGAAAAACCTACAATGCTTGTTCAGTTTGGAGTGATTTGCCACCATTGTTTCATGTAGGCTGCAACTTTAGGATTTGCTTAAGCGATAAGGCGCCCTTGCAGCGCCTTAGATATTTGCCCGCTTTAGGCGCTTAAGCGCCCGCTTTAGCGTTAGGGCGGGTGTGGTTCATGGAACTGACAAGAAGAACGGGTGCACTTGTTGGTGTTTTATTTTCATAATTCTTCTCTACAAAGAGTAAATGGTTTACTGTCGGAGCAGCTTTAGTCACTTTGATTACACCAAGATTCGATGAAGGAGGATTTGGTGGATGCGCACGTTTGTTGATGTTTGATTTTCATAATTCTTCTTTGCTCATCATGCTTAGCAGCGACATTGTTTAGAAAGTGCTAATGTTCATAGTATATACGACATTATCTATGGTATGCTCTGCGTCGCTGCTCCCTCCCCTACGCGTCTCCCTCCTCGTCCTCAGGCAGGAGGATGAGCGCGGGCCGCAGAGACGACGAGGTGGCCGAGCTGTCCATGTCGTCGTTGTCGTTCCTCCGGGCTCGGCAGGAGGAGTGCCGGACACAGAGATGGAATAGCGCGATTACAATATTGAATTGAGATCGTTTTGTCACTCATCCAGCCTTTGCATGTGAGAGGTGGTTTGTGTGATTGCAACCAGTCTTAAACATGATTTATAACAAAATATGTTTGGGTGTCAAATATAAAGTACAATTCATTAGTGTTCAGTTTATCTTTTATACTTCGGCGAGGACCGCTTTTCTCAGCAGTTTTCCTTATAATGTTTGTGTACATTCCTAATGGACTGATCAAATGCATCCTATGAGGAACTCAAAGAAGAATGGCATTCCGAACAAAGAAATCAGCTGGTTAGAACACTCTATGTCCCTTGGCCCTTTGCATAGTAGCGAGTACTCTATAGTTTACCCATTTGAAACGCATAATGTGTAAAGTGAAGAATGCATGATATATTGTGTAGATTTCATGTGTTGGTAAGCTATTTAGCTGGTGCATATGAGCTGACTGCATAGTGCTCTAGAATGCCTTGCTTTGACTGATTTTTAGTGTGCTTTACATTTACGTCCCACTGTGCAGGTAGTTTTTTAGTTGTGAGAAGCTTGATGAGTTGCACTGCGAAGAATCACGATTGGCACATATCGATTATGCTCAGGTATACCTTTTTTCCTAGCCTCTGTTATTAGTCATCCTTCCCTATGAATCGTTCCACTGGTGGTTGCTCCTACAAAATAACTAATCTTTTTTGCTTGATATGTTTAGATAAAACTTATGCCCTTTATTCACGTAAACAATTTATGATGGTGGTTTGGTTACCAAGCTCTATTGTTTCTTATAAAATGATTACGTGCTACAATACTTCAGTCTGGGTTCTTCTGCTATTACAGTCTTTGTTTTGCATGTCTCTCTGAACCTTTTAGTTTCCTTTATTTGTTTTTGTTTGGCTGTGAAGAACGCAAGAAATTAAGATGTCCACTTTGCTTCAAGCTACTGCGGTGAATTTGGAATCTTCCTTGACTTCATTTCATTTTATAAGCTACCACTAAAATATATCTTGTGGAAAGCACAACAATATTTCTTGACGTTTCTCTTACTGAATATAAGTTGATGGATAGTCTTAATGAAGTGGGCAAGGCTAATAAGGATGAATAATATTCTAATTTTGTTACCATCATGATGCTCATCCCTTGCCGAAGCCGGTGGTTTGGTACTGATATAAGGCATCTAAAAACAATATAGATATGAGGCATCTAAAAACCAACTAATCATTTTGTTTTCATTTGCTTTTGGTTTGGTACTGATCAATAAAGTGCTTAATATGTTTTATGATCCATTTGCTTTTGGTTTGGTACTGATCAGTAATGAAAGTAATTAGTTCTCTGTTGTAAACAATTTTCAGAGTAAGGATCAGAAGCAGCATTCAATGATGCATTTTCTCTTGTGGTGTCAGTTAAGCATGTATGTACATTTCCAGAGCTATGCTGTTTTTTCAGTAAGCTTCCACGTGCATTCAAATTCTTCCGCGGTTCTCTTAATTTTTAGATGCTAATACATTGGAGTTTGATTCTATTGTTGTAATTTAGTTTAGAGCTTTGCATTTCAGTCATATCTTATAGTTTAGCTGAATATATGTTGGATAGTAGTGATCAGAAGAGGCATTCAAGGATGCATTTTCATGTGTGGTATTAGTTAAGCATGTATGTACAATTCTGGAGCTATGTTGTTTCTTCAATAAGCTTACACGTACATTCAAATTCTTCCGCAACCCTCTACAATTTTTATATACTAATAGAGCCGAGTTCGATTCTATTGTTGCCATTTGGTTTAGAGCTTTGTGGTTCCAATCATATCTTATGGTTTAGGTGAATATATGCTAGATAGCATAATTAGTGAGATATGAATATTTGTTGTCGCTTGGTTTTCCTTACTTCAGTATGAAAAGAAGTTCTTCTGATAGTCTCATTAACTGAATGTTGCTGCACTCTATTAGTAAGTAGATGGTAAATTTACTTAAACAACCATTTTTTCCTTATTTTAGTTTGAAAAGTTATTCTCATGTTCTCAAAAGCAAAAGCAAATGTGCCAAGCGGTGGACCGTCGTCATTACTTTCATGCACCTTTGGGAAGAGGATATGACCTGAGGTGAGCCGCCACTAATCTGTCGGCCCAATTCGGCTGCCACCAACTGGCACAAGTTTGCCTCGGCCTCCTCCTCTTCCTCCCTAACGGCATCCCCTCCTCCTCCATGGTGCTTGGCAAAGATAACACGTGCACTCAGTTTGGTGTTGGGCAGCATAGCGTTGCTGATTTGCCTCCGTTCATGTGCTGATAACTCACCGTCTGTCCATCTTCTCTCTCTCTCTCTCTATGGTTTTTTTAACTTTTCTGCCTTGATACTCAAGAATTTTGTTGAAAGAGAAGATGGAAAAGATGCAAAAAAGCCATTTGGTTTTACATTTCCTTCGCTATTAGACAAAATGCAGCTTCTTTAGGGTCATTTATTAGGTGGACTAAAGAATGTTTGCTAATAGATTTAGTTTGATTTATTCCAGTTTCTGATTCATGCACACACACATATATTAGGTGGACCAAAGCCATTTTAGTATGCAGGCAAAATCTGTTTATTTTACATGCTGATTTTCCTAACTGAATTAACTTCCAAAGTATTTATTTTGTTGATCAGGAACTGTCAGCGGCGGCGTGGATGTGCGGTTTAGGAAGCGGTTCCATGCCGGTTGTACGGCATTCAGGCGCAACCCCGGCGCCCACTGAGTACTGCCTCGGCTACAACCTTCCTCGGTGAGCTCCATCTTCCTCCTGCTCCTCTACTTTGGCTACTGTTTGGGGCATGGCCATGGCTATGTTGATGTGGTGCTCGTCTGGTTGATGCTCCATGCCCTACTCATGCATCAGTTCCTACCTGAGTTCTGTAGTTGTGGATCCATGCTATTCTATGGTTTGGAGGCTGTTGTTCATGTTTGCTTGCTATCATAGGAGCTCCTGTGATGCTCTGGTTTACATGTGGATGCCCTAGTCCTAGAGCTATGCTCCTGGATTTGATTTCGGATGCGTTTTGGGCCGTTGGATCTTGCCCGCTGGATCAAAAAGAGACACTTAGTTGGCGCAGGGCTATGATGGTCGGTTATGGCTGATATAAGCATGCTCTCGAGCAACTGAGGCGCTTGTGGGTATTAAGTTGGATCCTCCCTCATTTCTTTTAGCCGTTTTGATCATGTGCTTATTTTAGTGGCTCTGTCCTTGGATGGTCATTTCTGATGAGTGATAACCAGGGCAGTTTCACCCTTGCGAGAACAGATTGGTCTGGCGATGGAGACACTAGGGGAACGGTCATGATCGAGCGAAGGCGAATCTGAGCCCATTCAAATGCAGTTCTGGTCTCAAGCACAATGTGCTATGTTGTTGTCATTCTGTATTTGTATTTAGCGCCCCTTTGGTCTGCATGAATTTAAGAACACATCCAGCAATAAGAACCGAGGCAGCCCCCGAGCTCTCTCAGAGTTTAGCGACTCTCGGCCGTCTGATCAAACTGCTTGATGCGTTTCCGGCCGTTGGATCGAGCGCGTGGAAGGGCTGGGCCGTCGGATAGAAGCCGCGCTCCTGTAGCAATGAATAGTTACCGTCCCCCTGCGATCCTACTTACTCCGCGATTTTGACCGGTTCTCGCTGGCTTGTGGGCCCCTTCATGGGTGGGTCGCGCCTGTCAGTGGCTGTGCCTGGGAGCGTGGTCTGTGCGGCCAGTCGGCGCCCTCCAGCGGTTAAATATCTCATGCCACCGCCGATAATTATCGTGCCCTATCGAGGGCATTTTTGTTTTTTCACCTTTTACCCTTGTGCATGGTGGCCCCTGGTTGGTCCGTGCGTCGATGAGGTGAGGGAGGCCATTCTTTCTAGGGCGATGATGATTAACCGTGACTAAAATAAGTGTGCCTTTCAGCAATCGAGGCACATGTGGTATCAAGTTGGATCCTCCCTCTTGTCTCTAGAATCCTTTTTGATCATGTGATACTTATTGTTCTGTCCTTGGACGGTCATTCTTGTTGAGTGATAATCAGGGCAGCTCCAATGTATAAAAAGACTGATCTTGTGATAAGAGATGACGGGGGTAGGTTATATGATCGAGGAAAGGTGAATCTGAGCCCACCATGCAATGAACCATGAACTCTTTTTATTTGTATTTAAAGGTGTTGCTTATTTGTGCTCCAGTGTTTATAGCCGTCTTGTGTACATATTTCTTCTCTCTCATACCTTTATTGCATATAAGTTGTTCTTGATCTTTTATTGTTTGTTGGTCCTTGATTTAATCTGGTTAAGAGTAAGTTGCACTTTGACTCGCTCCCAGCAAGTTATCGGTTGAGTGGCTTGTTTTAATTCGTTGTGATACTATTACTTCTATTTTTCCGCAAGTTACCAGTTGCAGCTATTTGTTCTTACATGCTACAAATAGTAATGCTACATGATTTTTTTGAGAGTTTTTTTGGAGATAATGCTGGATCGTTCACGTAAAGAGTGACCGAGGTAGTATGTCCCATGTTGCTGTCTGTATCCATAAACAATTTTTTGACTGCTGTGATTAAGTTGCTGGGTTAATCCGAGCCATTGAGCGGACATTTCCTTTTGTTTTCTTTAGTTTGTTCTGAAGCTTTCCCCAATTCTGCCTCTCACCATTGCATTTTTTGGATCATGCACCAGACTAAGTGTAGGTGAACTTTGAAGGATGTGCTCTTTGTTAGTTTTGTAACTTGTTTCCTTGCTAAGTAAGCGTTTGGGGTTATTTTGTTTTGTTGCTACCTTCTGGACGACGGGCGGGCGGGCAGCGGCAGCGCCGAGGATGGCAGCCATGCCGTGGTAGCTGGACGACGGCATCATCCGCGGCATGGCCATCGGCGTGGTCTTCACCGACTACGTGAGTTCCATTGCCTACCCCCCCAGCCCACCCTCATGTTTGTTCCTACTTCCCATGCTAATATGTCATGGCGAATCGGTTGGCAGTCTGGGAAGATAAGCTGCCTCGAGTTCCAACGCAAGTAGGATCTCCTTGTCACCGAGGACGACTCCATTCGCCTCTACAACACCACCAGCGCAACGTGAGTCCGCCGCTTGGGTTTACATCTGCTCTGTTAGTGCTTCTGTGTTAACTGAACCTCGGTGTGCTAGAGAGGTTACAACATGTGGATGGGAAGTGTTTGGGATCTATTGCATTTTGATTGCTGGCCTATAGATATGAGTGATAGTGTTGGGTTCTGTTGTTTGGGGATGCTGGTAATGTGCTACTTTGATCTTAGTGGTATCTTGCAGTGATGCTTCTGTGACTAAGTTAATAAATTTTATGGTGATTTGCTTCACAGGTAGGAGTACAACAACATTAGGCGATTAGCTATTTGTGATGCAAAGGCGTCGGTGGTCGGGTTGATGCGGACGCGGCTGCGAGCTCGACGTGAGAGCAGCGGGGCAACGTCGAGCTCACCAGGTCCTCCTGCCCGCCTGCTAGACCTCCAGGTCCATCTCTCTCTCCATTCCTCTCTCCCTCCCTAAAGAATCTGGATGTAGCATATGTTATTTTGCTAATTCCTAACGTAGCATCTCCTTAAGCATCTACAATCCCTTATTCGCAAAATATGCAGAGTGAAATGTGGATTATGCTTCATTCTACATAGCTAGGGGATTTTAAAATGTTGGACAACAAAGTTATTGGGCTGGCAGGTTCAAAATCAGTTCTCTTTTTTTCATTTTCTTTTCTATTACAAAATCATCTGTTGATACTTTTCTCCTTTTCTGTCGTAAATCAGATATAAGTATCTCATAGTTTTATATGGCAAGGTTACACATTTGGTTTGAGATTTACTTAATAACCTCATGGTCCATTAAGATAGTCAAACAACATTTTCGTGTGTGGTCATCGATGATCAACATGCCTTTCTTACATACGTGATTCGCCAACAATGATCAGTCAACCACTTGCTTTGACGCTAATGACTACCCAACTATCTACCAAGATGTTTCAATGGTCTTCTGTTCGACCATTCGCCTTTTATAGGAATGCCTTGCTCTGAAAATTATGTAGCATCAAAACTGCTGGATGCGCTCTTTAACCTTGATTGCTTTTTCTAAAAATAACGTACTTAAAGCATTTTGTGTTGGCCTTTGGTTTGCTAATTGGGTAGCTTTCTCAATATTGATCTCACTACCATTATAGTTACTTAAGCTATATTATGCCCCTGCTTTTAGTACTGAACTTTGTAACCTGAGTGGATTTTGTCATCGTATGATATTACTCCTTGGTGTTGAACGTTATGTCGTTTTGTTTTTGAATAGACTAAATACTTCTACTTTGTCATAGACATATTAATTACTAAACATGCTAAGTTTCCCTCACAATTATAGTATACAACACAAACGGTAGGACTCGACAACGATATTGAGCACCATTATGTGTCGCTTCTATCATAATGCTAAGTTTCCCTCACAATTATAGTATTCAGTCTTATAGTCTCATGCCAATATTGAGCACCATTATGTCTCACAATTATAGTATTCAGTCTTATAGTCTCATGCCGATATTGAGCACCATTATGTGTCGCTTCTATCACAATTAAATGTTTCTTCTTCAATGTATTGTTATCCTGTATGAATGCACATGCTAAAACTGGATTACTACTAATTTACCATTACCTGCTTGACAAAAACGTTCGGACCGGCACCCTCGCGCCAAGGCGTGATCCCGATCTAGTCAAACACATTAACGTATGCGGAAGGGACGATCTCTCGCTGTGTCTGTCGGTGTCAAAACCGGCGGATCTCGGGTAGGGGGTCCCGAACTGTGCGTCTAAGGTCGATGGTAACAGGAGATGGGGGACACGATGTTTACCCAGGTTCGGGCCCTCTCTATGGAGGTAATACCCTACGTCCTGCTTGATTGATCTTGATGAATATGAGTATTACAAGAGTTGATCTACCACGAGATCGTAATGGCTAAAACCCTAATTTTCTAGCCTGTATGATTATGATTGCCTCTATGGACTAAACCCTCCGGTTTATATAGACACCGGAGGGGGCTAGGGTTATACAAAGTCAGTTACAGAGAAAGGAATCTTCATATCCGAACACCAAGCTTGCCATCCACGCAAAGGAGAGTCCCATCTGGACACGGGAGAGAGTCTTCGGTCTTGTATCTTCATAGCCCATTAGTCCGGCCCACGTCATATGGGCTGGATGCCCGAGGACCCCTTAATCCAAGACTCCCTCAGTAGCCCCTGAACCAGGCTTCAATGACGATGTGTCCGGCGCGCGGATTGTCTTCGGCATTGCAAGGTGGGTTCCTCCTCCGAATAGTCCAAAACGGACTTCGAGCACAGAAAACGTGTCCGGCCCTACAAAACAAGTACCACACACAACCGCAGAGAGCATAATATTTCACGAGCCCAATCCACTGACAACTTTTTGTAGCATGACATCACGTCCCTGCCCGGTTATTATTTCAAACCGTTTTTCGGCCTCCCGCTCCATGTTTCGAGAAGCGGTTTTATTGGCACGTCTTGTCGAAGCAGAGATCGTGTCCCCTTATTACGGAATTCTCATCAATACGAGCGTGGGTAACCCAACTGTCCCGTTGGTGTGATTTCTTGGGAATAGGCAGGTTTTGAGACCTTGGAGGAGGCGTTTTGATATTCATCGCCTTTATAAAGGGGCACAGACCCGTCTTTCTCCTCCACGCCTTCCCTTTCCTCGAGTTCTAGCACCCAAGGTTCAATTTATTTGTTCCGAGCCTCCTAGTCATGTCCGAACCCAATCCTCAAGGCCGGTGGGTGGCCTCCTCCGTCACAGAGGAGGATATCGTGAAGCTCCAGACGGCAAAGTACCTGACCTCGGAAAGCCCCCACAGGCTCCCTGCTCAAGAGCAGGTCATTCCTACTCCCAGATCCGGCGAGAGGGTCGTATTCATCTCCCACTTCCTCCGAGGGCTAGGGTTCGCTCTCCATCCCTTTGTTCGTGGACTCATGTTCTATTACAGGCTAGATTTTCATGATCTAGCTCCGGACTCCTTTCTTCACATCTCGGCGTTCATCGTCATGTGCGAGGCCTTTCTCCGTATTCCCCCACACTTTGGCTTATGGCTCGAGACCTTTAATATGAAACCAAATGTAGTCAATGGGAAGCAAGCGGAGTGCGGTGGTGCTACGGTGAGCAAACTCACCAATACACCTTGGCCAAAAGGCTCTTTCACGGAAACCTCCAACCTATGGCAGCGGGAGTGGTTTTACATCACTGAACCCCGCGGTACCAAGTGGGCAGCTACACCTGCGTTCCGGTCTGGCCCTCCATTACGGCTCGTATCATGGATTAATAAGGGGTTGGATTGGGGATCAAGGGACGAAGTGCAGACGCTACAAAGCCGCATCCGGAGACTCCTCGAAAAGGACACCGGTCTCATCAATATAATCCAGGTAATGCTAGTCCGCCGGGTCCTACCGTGCCAGCGACGGCCCCTCCGCATGTGGGAGTTCAATCCGGAAGGACCACGGACTCATTAGCACTTCTTTGGCACGACGCACAAAGGAATGTGGAAATTATTCTCCGGGACACGAAAACAGTGGCCGGATACTACCGAGGACATCGACCTTGACTGCAACCATCCGGATACCTCGGTAAGCCCTCGACTCCCGAACACAATTTAGTTAAATATCTCGCAACAATATACTGAGAAAAACATCTTCGACCAGGGCTGGATCAAGAAGGCGGAAAGAATTAGGTGTTCGGCCCCTCTTCCCGAACACTTAGCAGATCCTGTGTTAACAAGGATGCTGGCTCCGGCGCCATACCAAGTGTCGGCGAAGGGGGACAAAGAGGAGATCAAGAAGGCCAAAGGTGGCCTCCATTCCAAAGGTACACCAGACACTATGTCCGAGGAGATTGGAACTCCCTCTTCCGAAGACAAAAGAGAAGGGGAAACTGACATCCCCTCTCCCGATGGGAAGAAAAGGGACGCCTCTGAAGAGGAAGCAAAGGCTCCTAAGCGAGGGAAGATGTCCCTGTCAGGTGGTTCGGGTTCAGAAGACGAGTTGTCGCGCAGTTCCCCCGAAAGGACAAGCCCTTAGCCGAATCGTAAGTGAACAGGGGCGTCCGAAACATATCCCATTGCTTTCCGGTTACCAGGGTAACATTTAAAATATATGTTTGCAATCCGGTACGTAGTCTTCCTCAACAGTCCTCCTCCTTAGGGATCTTCTTTCGGGGATGATGGAAACCAAGACGCCTCCACAAACCTTCTCGCCCAACAGGGCAGACGACTCCGAGGTGTCATCCCGGAGGATCTCTTCCGATCAACAAGCGGTGCGAGGGACAATGAAGACTATGCCCGAAGGCGATACTTCGGCCGTCCAGAGTCTGGGGCGTGCGAACCCTATGGGGACCAACAATAAAGGGCCCGGACTATCTGGTTTACAGCCAGGGACGACTCTAGAGTCGGGTAAACATATCCCTTCGAAGGGAGTTCGTACTCCTGCGGCCGCTCCCAGGGATCCGGGGGCGCCGGATACAATGACGGGCATGCTGCAACATGCGTCCGTTTTAGAGGAACATCGTACCTTAATGGGTACGGTAGTTGAGAGGATTCTGTCCGCGAGAAGCGGATTGAATGAAGCCTTCATGAGCCTGCTAAGAGGCTTCGAGGTATGCAATGTAATATCTTCAATTGCACTTCTAGGTGCAAAATGCACCTGTGTATAGATAGTAGCCCTGAGACTCTGGTTGGCATCCGAAGGGAGGTGATCAGAGGATCAAAAAAGATATTCCCAGGAAATAATCTGGTGAATTGGAACACAGGCTATTACATCCATGACGACTGCCCAAGCTACAGAGGTTACAAGGCTGAAGCAGAAACTTGATGTGGCAGATGACAACATCACACTTATTAACAGGCGGCTCGACGAGGCGCAAGGTATGTTTTGGGGCAGTCAGTATATGTAAGTATGATAATATGAGCATGACGCTGAAAATTGTATACTAAGATATGCATAATTGTAGATAGTGCTGCCGCAGTTGAGGCCCTTCGGGCTGAGCTTGCCCGGGCCAAGGAGCCAGCCAAGATGAGTGAGGCGGCTGCTGAGTTAAAGGCCAAACAGGCTGCTCGGCGCTAGTGCGAACAGAGAATATCTACCATGGCGCGCGATCTAAAGGATGCCAATGTTCGATGCGAATTCCTCGAGAAGGATAACAAAGCCAGAACAGTCAATCTCGACAAGGCCTTACAAGAGGTGAGAGAAGCATGGTCCGAGTCTAGAGCGGCTCGGGAAGAGATCCGGCAAGCTGGGGAAATAGCGGCCGGTAAGCCTTTCTTATTACAGACTAAATTCGGTGATCCGAAGTATGCCCCCCTTAATCAAATGTGGAGTTCTCCAGACGCATTCTTGGACTTGCCGAAGAGTGTCTCCGATGCGGCGCAATTTTTCCAAGCGCAAGAAGGACGTGCAACGGAGAAGCTTTTCTGGTCGCAATTCAGCATGCCAAAGCGTCAGCTGTTGCTGAACGAACATATGGCCCAGTGGGCCGAGCTCCACAAGATATCCGGATCTGCCATGAAGGACGTCGTGGTCCAGCTGTGGCCGACTGAGCCAATTCTGAATAGTTATTTCGGTTTGGTGCAGCGACTTGTTAATGCGGTGCCGCGTATCAACGCTGTTAAGCGGTCAACATGCATTGAGGGTGCACGGATGGCCCTTGCCCGCGTCAAGACGTACTGGGCGAAGATGAAAGCCACTGATATTGCAGCGAAGAGTCCACCCGAGGGCTAGGACCATCAACCGCCAGAGCATTATTTTGAGGACGTCCTAGAGGGTGCCCGCTTGATAGAGGATCAGTGCTCGAAAGATACAATGTTTGAGTGAATATACCGAATTTGTAAAAACAATATTATGATATATTAAGGCCATATTTTTTATACTTTTGCCTGAAAGTTTTGGTTCCTCCCGTGCGGCCGTTCTTTGTATAATCTGAAAGTTTGCCAGTCGTCGGCTTCAACCCCCTCGCATATAATACGGGGGTGTTCGGAAAAGCACTTGATCACTCTTTACCCAACGTGTTGGTCCATGAAGGAGGTGTCAATGCGGTGAACTAGGCAATCGGACTATAGGGCTTTAACACTTTCACTTAGCCATAGGAGTTTGACGGCAGGTCTACGATATAGCCCCTGGTATGTACGTGTTTACCCGAATATGGTGCGTTACATAGGTGACCAGAAGAACAGTCCTTCATGTAATACAGAAAGAATCATGGAGGATTCTGATGAGTCATCAAGTGGTTGACCAGCTCTCGCCGCATCATGGCAGTCAGTTTTCGGCTTTCTCTACTAAGGTGCTCATCCGAATAAACCAGGACACAATCGCAGTAGTTCTCCCTTTACTACCTAGTTGATATAGTGGAACATAAGGTAGTAAGCACAGGAGCCGGGCAACCCAACTATTGACCAAAGACATGATTCGGAGCTGATGCATATAAGGCCAAACTCGTGACGCCGAAGTGTGCTGAAAAGCTGTTCGGACTTGTCGGGAACTCATATGTTGCCGTATCGAGCCCCTGGCAATTTGTGCCGAGGTGCGTTCGTGAAACAACCGAAAAAACAAAATTCAGTATGTAGAAAAAGTGAATACTGAAAACGGGTTATGTTCACTGGAATCTGATTGATACGTCAAACGCAATCTTACAGATTATAACGCCCCTACCCGGGATATTTGACATGTCGGGGGCCGAGGGCTGAGGAAAAAGGCATTGTACAGGTTTGAAATAAAGAATGCGGTCTTACAAAAATTATTTGGACCTCCTGTCGCACGTCTGCGCTGCCTTGCCTCGCCTAAAGGACTCCTTAGTAGGAATAGCCTTTGGTTATTTACACGAAGCCAAACTTTTAGAAAAAGTCCATAAGATGACTAGGCTTTGAGTCACCTGTTGTAAAAGATAAAAAATAGTTAGAAAAAAGTAAAACGACTACGAGAGTGCGGACCGCATTGTAGGCCTGTCCGTATTGTGCCTCTCTTCCAGCTCTGAGATTGATTGGTAAAAACTTCGCGGCTATATGGGGTGGACAACGGAGGCCAAACTGCTAATCCAGCTTTGAGATTGATTGGTCCTGTTCAGTAGAGACCGGTGGCTTGACGGCCGATGAGATATACGGCTTGATAAGGCCACTTTGTACTTCGGCTGCGGTAGCCATAGTACGCTCCTCTGTACGGAGGGAGCATTCCGTATTTTCGTTTATCGTGATGACGCCGCGTGGAGCGGGCATCTTAAGCTTGAGATAGGCATGATATGGGACCGCATTAAAACGAGTAAAAGCGGTGCGCCCGAGTAGTGCGTGGTAGCTGCTGCGGAACGGGACAATATCGAAGGTCAAGCCTTCGCTTCGAAAGTTGTTCGGCAAGCCAAAAACGACTTCCAATGTAATTGAGCCAGTGCAGTGAGCTTCTATGCTGGACAATGCTCCCTTGAAGGTAGTTGTGGTGGGCTTGATCCGTGAAGGATCAATGCCCATTTTGCGGACAGTGTCTTGGTAGAGTAGATTAAGGCTATTGCCGCTGTCCATAAGGACTTTCGTGAGATGGAACCCATCGATAATTGGATCGAGGATCAGAGCTGCCGAACTTTTCGTGACGGATACTGGTTGGGTGGTCCTTGCGATCAAAAAGTGATCGGGCAGGCCGCCCATTGGTTTAATTTTGGGGTGCCTAGCTCTATGGCATTGGCGTGCGCGCTTGCGCTCCTGTGTAGGGATATGCGTCACATATACCATGTTGACTGTTTTTACTTCAGGGGGAAATTGCTTCTGACCCCCGGTGTTCGGTTGGCGAGTCTCTTCGTGTTGGGACCCCGACTCATAAGTCGAGATCACCGAATGCACGTGTACAGTGATCCCAGAGATCAATGCTCACTGAACACACAGAAGCTAAATAACGAGAGTCTTACATCCATACATACCGTTTTACACAAGTAGGACCATTATGGTCAAGTCTTGAGTGTATCATCGCAACGGAAATCTTCAATAACAACTTGGACCCATGCCAACCCTACATGCATTCTGACTGGGAAGCGTCCTAGCTCGCATGTTCGTCACCAAGGTACTCTTCATTATATCCTGTTCTTTCATGCCTGGCCAATAAAATAACCAGTGGCAAGCCAATGAGTACTTTGAATGTACTCGCAAGCAACCCAAGAGTGATAACAAAATAATTATGCAAAGCTCTATTGCTTAATTGGCATTTTTGCGGAAAGCTAGTTTTTTCTCATGCAAGTATGATCAACATTTACCAAGGACGCGAATGTGTCTGCAACAAGTACCAGGAGGTTACAGACCTCAACATCGAGAAAGAGTTATGAATGACTCATGCTCAAGCTCATCGTGACTTCCTCACAAGTCACATCATTAATATCACCAAATTGTGTTGTTTGTCAGAAACATATGGACATAGTCTAAGCAGCACCACCCAACTGTCCTTGACCGTGGACACGACTATTCAAATAGTTTGACACTCTGCAGAGGTTGCACACTTTACCCACAAGATCTGGGAAGCTTTCGTGTCATCCACGATCCCGCAGTACCCCAAGTACTCGGGGGAAGCACCCGATCACTACCTTTCCCTAGGCGACACTAACATAGGGTCCACTCGTTGGTACATGACCTTTGTGTATAAACATCAAGATCTTGGGACTCTGCCCTTTTCATTATCACACATACACGCAGGGACCAACGGTGTGTCCGGTGCCCTGTGAAAACAGTCATGGCCGCCTATCCAAGCACGGCCCCGTCCCGAGAGTGACCTCATGTCACCCCCGTCACTAGTAATGTGGGCACCATGCTAGTACATGCCTAGGTAATCAATAATGCCCTTTCCCATATAAGGGTAGAGTGGTTGCGCATGTAGGGTTGGGACGGTCAACAAATCTTAAATCTAATCCGTCTCTGTAAACAACACTTTCATCAAGCCTCGATACACTACCTCGTAAACAACACTTTCATCAAGCCTCGGTACACTACCTCTCCACCAAGTAGTGACCTAGATCATCATCATCATCTCCCAGGGTCATTAGTGGCACCCACTGGGGCTATTTGCAAGTATGTCAAACCACACTTGTTCCTTACCATGCATAACTCTGACCCATTTTGCTCAGCCAACAACTATAGCATATTTATACAACCCACCAACACAGCTCTAAACAAGGATAGAGTCATGAACAATGCAAGTATCAATGGGGTATGCAACGAAGGAAAACCTAGCAAGGTTGCCATTCAAGATATCATGCATTCAACAATCACGGGAAGAAATGATATTATGATCAAAAGGGTTCATCATGGTCAAAGGGCTGCTTGCCTGTTTTAACAAAGTCTTCGAGGTCTTCAAATATCTCTGGTCCAACTCCGAGCATTTTGTCTACTTCGTCAACTATCGTCGAAAGCAACCATAATAAGCAACACAACAAGGCAAAAAATAAAAGTGCCCTAAAAATATTAATTTGAATTTTCTAGGACATCTCTGGTTATATGAAAAATAACCAGAGTGGATTCATTGGAATTGGGTCAGTGGATATTTCTAAACATTTTGATAGGATGGAAACAAGGGGTTTATGGATTTGCAAGAAGTGTACAAAAATATATTTTTGAAAAAATAGCAAAGGCGCCCATTTAACAAATCATGATTTTAGAAGCATCTAGGAGTTGGTTTCACTGGATTTGGAGTTCAAATGAATTCTCTATGAATTTGCAAAGTTGACAAATATGAAGAAATGGCTCATTATATTGTGTGCACAGAGAGTAATGTTCATAACGTAAGTTATGAACTTAGAAGCATCCAGAAATTTGAATCATGGCATTTGGGTCAACAATGGGCTATCTGTGATTTTCTAAAGTTTATCACGGTATTAAGAAAATTGGGATTTACTAAATAAGTGTGAAGGAAAGTTCTCTGAAAAAATGTGCAAATTGCACCCTGTGATAGAGAATGAATTTATGAACTAGTAGAAATTTGAATCATCAAATTTGGGCATGAAATGAATGAACTATGGATTTTAGAAACTCACTAGAAAAGAATAAAAAGAAAAATAAGGCATTACCCTTATCCTGGGCACCGATGAGAGATAGCCGTGGGCCGGCCCAGCAGCTCGGCCGCGCGGGCGACAGGGGCAACGTCGAAGGCGTACTGAGATAGTACGCCTTCCCGTACAGGAGGCAACCCCGAGCTGGACCCATGTCCACTTGCTAGCATGGCCCGGTGGGTGGAGCCACCGACGAGCTGGGCCCGCCCGCAGGTCATCGTCTTCGTCTTCCTCCCGAGCGCTCGCTTGGCCCAGGAAGCAGAGAACCCCGACGGCGACTGTCGGTGCTATGGAGCACCTCCGGCAACGCTCTGGCTATGGATGAGCTCGGCGTCGAGCGCCGCATCCACTAGTGTATGCCACGGCTGCCGGGGATGGTCAAGACGACGGTGGCTTGGACGTCGGTGGATGGTGGCGTCGGGCGAGGTTGGCCACGACGCTATGGTGCGCCCTCGGACAAGGGGAAAAGCATGGGAGATCCGACTTGTGCAGGGAGCCTGCCGGTGGAGAGAGGAGAGGAAGAAGAGATCGGGCTTGGCTGAATTTAGGGGGAGGGCAACGGCGGCCATGGCGGCCATGGGAAGTGGGGAGCGGCTCTGGAGGTAAAGTGAGAGGCCCGGGAGAGACCTAGGAGGCCGGTGAGTCATACTGTGAGCTCTAGGGGGGTTTGGGAAGGCCGGATAAGGTGGAGGAGAAGGTGTGCCGTGGACCGCGTCCACGGTCTCGAGCTGGGCAGCACCAGGTTGAAGTTGGCTCCCCTGGTCGTGTTTGGGGCGATCGTGGGCGTGGACCAGGTCGAGGGAGAAGGTATGGAGGAGCGGGGCGTGCCTTAGGGGGTCCCTAGCTCGCGCGCCCATTGGCCGAACCGGGCGGCGTCGGGCATGGGCAGCAGGGGTGAGAGAGAGGGGGAGAGAAGGGGGACAGCACGACTGTCATGGTGCGAACATCGAGGGCCTCTACTGGCGCGCTGGGACGGCCCGAGGTGGTGGCGTCAACGGACGGGTGCTCTGCCAGGCGCTCTAGAGCGTGCAAATGGCCGGCATCCGCGGCTTTTTCGCGCGCACTCGCGCGTCCACTTGTGTCTGGCAGCTGCAAGGGGTATGGGCAAAAGCCGAGGAGAGCCTTGGATGCTCTAGAATGTCAAGGAGGGAGAGAGAGGGAGAATGCTGCTACCTAGAGAAGAAAAATGGGGTTCTACTCCCCCTTAATCATGGCTCCTCGAGCAGGGAAAGATGCAGGAGGTAGAGGAGGAGCAAATGGGGTTGTGGGAAAAAGTTGAGCTCATGGAGATTAGTGGAAATGGACAAAACATGCATTTTAAATTTCTGCCAAGAGGTGTTTGATGTAGGTTTGGGCAAGAAAATGGACTTCCCTTGTCATGAGGCTTGACAGGGTCAAATGGTATGAGAAAATAAGAGGTTCCACCAAGATTGAGTTCATTTGGGCAAAGTTGCCAATGCAACTTTTGTAAACCCTAGAAATTAGTAGAAATGGACTTTCCAGGATTTAGTCATGCAAAGGTATTGTCCTTGGTGCACCACTTGGCGTAGTGTCATTATTTGAGGTTCTGAACATGTACACAAAAGTTGAGATCAAAAGGAGAAAGTTGCCAATGTAGACTTGTTCAAATTTGGTTCTCGATAGGAAGGGTTTTGGGGCACTTTGATCAAGATAACATTCTCTCCAACTTGTATCATTTGGTATATATGAATAAATAGTCCATTTGAGCATGTTCACAAGGTTTGAGAACATTTGGATATGTTTGGCATTGTAAAGTTGCTCAAACTTCAAAATGGACATAAATGATTTTGAGGGGATCATAGGGTTATATTATTCTCCATGGCATGAGACTTGGCAATATCATCAAAAATGTCATATGTGACATGCTAGAATTTTCTTGGATTTTTATGAAAATATTTCCTGTAGAAATATTTCAAATCCTTGAAATGAGCGGAAATGGTTTTGGGAGGTTTTGTCCAATATTTTGAACATGACCATGTGTTGAAACTCTTATATATGGACATTATATGTCCAATGAGCTTCCATGAATTTTGTCAAATATTTTTGAAACAATAAAATATTTTTTCCCTATTAAAGATCATTTCTGGCCTTAAGAAAAAGCTTTTAAATAAAATAGGAAAATAACTTTTAAAATTATATTTTTGTGGTTTGAGGGAGTCCTATATCTAATAGGTTTCAAATGTACTCTTTGAAATATTTTTCATACCCCAAATCAAGTACTTGTAGTGCAAACCTTAATTCAGGGGTTTTTGGAAAACTAAATTTAGAAAATACTTTGTGGCCAAATTATTTTTGTTAGAAAATTCTATACTGTACTATACACATGTCATGATCATTGGGCAGAAGTTTTGGATCAAGGAGAAGGAGTATACGAGTTGGAGGATTTATTTGATTTTTAGAGCACTTGCAAACAAGAGACAAAATCCAATCAAGGCAAAGTCCAAAACACTCAAAAGTTTTTGTAAAACCACATTTTGTCATGATTTATTAGCTTAAGTGTTTTGGCATGAAAATCAGGGTGTGACACTTCGTCATCGCTATCACTGGGCGGCCCATTCCCCTTGTGTTCGGCGTTGAGCTTGCCGGCTTGTTTGAAGACCCAACAGCTTCTGTTGGTGCGATTGGCTGGTTTATCGGGGGTGCCATGAATCTGGCAGGGCCGATCCAGTATCTTGTCGAAATTGGATGGTCTTTCTCTGTTTGCCTTGAATGGCTTTTTCCATTGACCGGTTTTGGAGCCGCTGAATCCGGCTTTACCGCCGTGTCTTGCGTTCCTTTATTATTATTTCGGCGCTTGTGTATATTGCGTCGTGGCTTGCCGTTGCCGTCTCGAAGTTCGGAAGTGCCCGGATCACTGGTGTTGTTGCTTCTAGGAGCGAGCCAGCTATCTTCTCCCGTGCAAAAGCGGGTCATCAGAGCGGTAAGGGATGCCATGGATTTTGGTTTTTCTTGACCGAGGTGGCGGGCAAGCCATTCATCTCGGGCGCTGTGTTTAAAGGCCGTGAGGGCTTCTGCGTCCGAACAATCAACAATTTGGTTCTTTTAATTAGGAACCTAGTCCAGAGCTTCCTGGCTGACTCCCCGGGCTGCTGGATGATGTGACTTAGGTCATCGGCATCCGGAGGCCGGACATATGTACCTTGGAAGTTATCGCGGAAAGCGTCTTCCAAGTCTTCCCAGCTACCAACGGAGTTCTCTGGGATGCTGTTCAGGCAGTGCAACGTTGGTCCCTTTAATTTTAGTGGGAGGTATTTGATGGCATGGAGGTCATCACCGCGGGCCATGTGGATATGGAGAATGAAATCTTCAATCCATACCGCGGGATTCGTTGTTCCATCATATGATTCGATATTCATGGGTTTAAACCCTTCCGGGAATTCATGTTCCATTACTTCATAAGTGAAGCAAAGGGGGTGTGCGGCGCCTCTATATCAGGCTAAGTCGCGACGTAGTTCGGATGTAGTTTGTCTGAAGGTTTTCGGCCCGGACGTGGTTATGCTCATTACGTCTTGCTTGATAGCCGTCGTCGCACGCCAGGGCACGCCCCCACGATCCGTAGATCGATCTAGACTGACTTGCTCTGTTCTCCAGGTCTTGCCGCAGGTCATATGTGTATTCCCGAGCTGTTGTGTCTTTGCCTTTACGGCGAGGTAGTATGGGCAGGTGTTCGGCTCGAGTTGCCGCTTTATCCCGACCACGTGGTGGTCGGTCCGCCGCATTAATTACGCGCTGATGGTATGGGCTCCGACGCCTCGTCATCGAATTGAGGTAACAATTTGTGCTTCAGGTAGCTTTTGGTTTGGCGCTCGAGGCCGTATTCCTCGGCTGCCAGGACATCAGTCCACCTATCATTGAGCAAATCTTGATCAGCTTGGAGCTGCTGTTGCTTCTTTTTCAGGCTCCTTGCAGTGGCAATTAGCTGGCGCTTAAAGCGCTCCTGCTCGAGAGGTTCCTCAGGCACGATAAAGTCGTCGTCACCGAGGCTCACCTCATCCTCGGAGAGTGGAAGGTAATTACTGTCCTCCGAGTCTTCGTTTATGGCCTGTTCGTTAGGGTTGACTTGCCCATCTTCCCCATCGTCCTATTCGGAAGTCGGCTCGATGGGATCTTCTTTGTCTTCGGCATCGTCCGGAGTATTGTTTTCTCTCGTGCCGGTATTGCTGTCTTTTCCACGGCGTGATTTAAAGCGGTGCCGCTAACGTCGGCGCTTTGACTGTGTCTCAGGAGGTTTATCCTCGACTGGATCCTTCTCATTATTGCCGCTATTTTCTTTGGGAGTATCCACCATGTACACGCCATACGAGGAGGTGGCTGTCCAGCCCCAGTAAACGTCGGGTTTTGAGCCTGCTCCTCTCCGGCATCGTCGTCCATACCGTCGATGTCTTCGGAGTAATAATCGAGCATGTCGGTTAAGTCTTCGACAGTGGCTATGAAGTGGGTGGTGGGTGGGACGTAAAATTCCCCGCTCTCAGGCCCTGGTACGGGCTGGGCGTAGTTCGGACAATGCCCCTCTATAATGACGAGGGATCATATCAAGTCCAGAGCCTCGCTTAAAGGCGAGGTTTGGCCGGGGAGAAGAGAGTCTGTGGAGTATGGTGGGAAGGAGACTCCCTGGCCGAGCTCACATGATGCTGACTCCGGGGGTTCGGAGCCAGTGTCCGGAGAAGGATCTAGCTTTGTGATGGTTGCCTGTGACGCTACTTCGTTCGGCTCTCCCGTATTGGGTTTAGTGGCCGCACATAGTCCGGCGGGCTCGGGAAGCCTGTTTCGGGCCTGGCGACATGCTCTGGATCTAAGGCCAGAGCGGAGGTTGGGGTCGCGAATCCTCGGAGGATCAAGTCTCCTCGGACGTCAGTGAAAGGATCGAGAAGAGGTGTCTAGAGGGGGGGTGATTAGACACTAAGTACCAAAAGTTGCAGTTTTTAACTTCTTTAAGTTGGAGTGGAGTTTAGGCACAAGTTTAACACTCGCAATACATATCAAGCAAGCATGCAAATAGTATATGAGCAGCGGAAAGTAAAGCATGCAACTTGCAAGAATGTAAAGGGATGGGATTGGAGGATTCAAACGCAATTGGAGACACGGATGTTTTTGTCGTGGTTCCGATAGGTGGTGCTATTGTACATCCACGTTGATGGAGACTTCAACCCACGAAGGGTAACGGTCGCGCGAGTACATGGAGGGCTCCTGAGGGAGTCCTGGATTAGGGGGTATCCGGACAGCCGGACTATATACTTTGGCTGGACTATTGGACCGTGAAGATACAAGACTCAAGACTTCGTCCCGTGTCCGGATGGGACTCTCCTTTGCGTGGAAGACAAGCTTGGCGATCCGGATATTAGATTTCCTTCTTTGGAACCGACTCTGTGTAAATCCTAGCCCACTCCGGTGTCTATATAAACCGAAGGGTTTAGTCCACAGAGGGACAATCATAATCATCATAGGCTAGCTTCTAGAGTTTAGCCTCTACGATCTCGTGGTAGATCAACTCTTGTAATACTCATATCATCAAGATCAATCAAGCAGGAAGTAGGGTTTTACCTCCATCGAGAGGGCGAACACAGGTAAAACATTGTGTCCCTTGCCTCCTGTTACCATTAGCCTTAGACGCATAGATCGGGACCCCCTACCCAAGATCCGCCGGTTTTGACACCGACATTGGTGCTTTCATTGAGAGTTCCTCTGTGTCGTCGCTGCAAGGCTCGATGGCCCGTCTCGTTGTCAAGGACAACATCACCTCTGGGGGAGCACTAGCGGTAGGCCAAACTCTCCGATTAGGCGGTTTTGTCATGGCCGCCCGATCGGCTTCAGCGCCGACGATGACCTCTCGGGTCATCAAAAACAGCCTCAACGTCAACTCGGAACTCGCCGAACAGATGGATCCGATGGAGCTCTCCTCCCTTAATGAGCTCTTGGATCGCATCGCCACTTTGGGAGTCGCTACAGACTATGATCGGGTTGGGCTTAAACCCGACCAAAGGGATATTAAATCCCCACCAGTCACCCACGAGATAGCGGCAGTGGAAGAGCCACACATGGAGTATCCCTCTATTTTGAGGACGAACTATGTCTGGATTACTGAGCTCTCTGAGCCGGATACCCATTCTCGGGAGGACATGACCCAGGCCCCGAACTTAGAATCGGGCAACGGGCCGGAAAAATCGGACAGCCCCCCGGAGCCCGAGCTGCCAAGCCCGGAAGCTCCTCTGCCCCTGGGTGTTAGATCGGATCAGAATCCAGATTAAACTACAACCACCCACCCAGACTTAAGCCGTCTCTCCCATATCAGACAAGAGCCCCAAGAGACAGTACATCGCTATCGGGCCAGATTCCTCCTTGTGATAAACAAGGTTAAGGACTGTCGCGAGGAAGACGCAATCTCACTTTTCTGCAAAAACTACACGAGCAAAGGGATCCTTAATGCTATAAGTCGCCGCGACATAGTACACTTTGCCGACCTAGCAGCCATAGTACAGAAGTACTGTGCGATGGAAAGTGCCTGGAAAACCCAAACCGACTTTTGGGATAATCCGCACTACAAAAAAAAGACACATCCGTGACATTTTGGGCCGAACGAAATTTTTTTCTGTCATACATATGACACTTCTATGACGATAATTGTGACATAACCCGGTATCATCATAGATGTGGTGGGCTCCTACTTCTATGACAAAAAATCATGACAGAAAATGGGCTTTTCGTCTGGGCGGTAGGAGGCAGCGGCTGCATGACATTCTTTGGGCCGTCCATGATGGAAAAACCGTGCTAGAAGCGAGGGAGGAAAATTTACGGGAGTTGCGGTTCACGGTGGGAGGTCGGGGCGAGTGATGCGCGTTTCTCTCGTACACGTGCGGCGTGGCTCTAATCGAACTTCGGCGAAGCGTTGGGCTCTAATCGAACCCGGCGATTGCACTACAAAGCTACAGCGTTCATCGAAACCGAAGCGATCGATCGATGGTTGTTAACTGAACCCGATGGAGCGATTCTGCGCTCTGCCGCTAAGCGAAGCCGATCGATGCTGCCTGCAGGATGAGCAGTTAGCGTTGCGGGGGGTTGGATGAGCAGTGAGTGGTGGCGTTGCCTCTGGATGAACAGGAACCCGTGGTGTGGAGGGCTGGATGAGCAGTGAAGCGGTGGAGGGTGGCCGTGGAGGGTGGTTGAACAGGACCCGTGGTGTGGAGGGCTGGATGAGCAGTGAAGCGGTGGAGGGGTGCCTGTGGAGGGTGGTTG
Source organism: Aegilops bicornis (assembly GCA_021605145.1). Classification (NCBI taxonomy): domain Eukaryota; kingdom Viridiplantae; phylum Streptophyta; class Magnoliopsida; order Poales; family Poaceae; genus Aegilops; species Aegilops bicornis. The sequence continues at coordinate 69,322,488 of CM038672.1, forward strand.
AGCGATGGCCGGTGAAGTAGCGCGCGGTGGAGGCTGGATGAACAGGAGCCCGTGGAGGCTGGAGGAGGTCGATGGTAGCCCGTGGAGGCTGGAGGAGGTCGACGGTGGAGATGAACAGTATCCCGTGGAGTCTCGTTTTGCGGTACGCCACACCCCTCCCGATGAACAGGACCCCCGTTTCGACCGTAGCGCTCCAACACAAGTCCGTTTCGTCCGTTTTGCGGTACGCCACACCCCTCCCGATCAACAGGACCCCCATTTCGACCGTAGGAGGTCCGTTTCCTCCGTTTTGCGGTACGCCACACCCCTCCCGATCAACAGGACCCCCGTTTCGACCGTAGGAGGTCCGTTTCCTCCGTTTTGCGGTACGCCACACCCCTCCCGATCAACAGGACCCGTTAGAATGTAGGAGGTCCGTTTCGCCGTTGTCTTGATGCATGGGCCTCGTTTCCATCGCTGTTCCGTCCAAGCCCTCCCGATGAACACGACCATGCATTCCGTTCGACCCGGCGGTTGGCTCCCCATGAACACGACGGCGATCTTTGTTTCTGTTCGACCCAGCCATATGCATTATCACGAGTAGGCGTTCGAAACCCTGCCCGTATGTACGTACGTGGCCGTATTTTCTTTCTTGCACCCTCGCCGCTGCACGTACGTGTATATGCTACGTGCGCGCCTCTACAACGACCAGTATGTATGTACACGTTCGCGACCAGAATGACAACGCTACGTACGCTTCGACCAGGTGGGTCCCGACTGTCAGACACTTCCTTGTCTGCGAAGATGTAGCTGGTGGGTCCCAACAGTCAGGGGGGCGAATCTTTTTTTGCCCGGACGCACTTCCTTGCGTGCGAAGATGTAGCTGGTGGGTCCCGGCGATCGAGAAAGCGTTTTTTCGCGAAATACGGTGGCCCGTCCGGTGGGTCCCGGTGTCGGTGGAGGAATAATTATTTTGCGGCGTAATAAGGAGGCACTTCCTTCTTTGCGCCCATGGACCGGTATCGGCCTCTCCACGTCTGATCCACGTCCGATGGAAGCCATTCCTTGACCACGTTGACCACGCCGCGCCGAGAAACACCGAGGCGGTGGACGGCAGTGAGGCCTAGGAAGGGGACGACGCGGAGCCGGGAAGACGCGGCGATGGATGCCCACGCCAGAGGAGTACGAGGTTCACTGTTATTTGTGGTGTGAGGCTGCCATCGCAGCAGAATAATAGGGGTGTGGGTGAGTAGAGGGATGGCACGCCAGCGGTGGGAGTAGTAAAGGCGGTGAGGCCTCCATACGCATCGCAGCCGACCCACGAGGCAGGAGCACGAGCCTGACCGGGCGCTATTTGGTTTGGGCGGCTGGAGCAAGAAGACCAGAGGTTGAGGAAGCACTACGGCCGTTGGATGGACATCGTCACAGTCCTTTGGAGCTAGAATCGTGCATATTGACTAAGTTGACAAAGCCCTCCGTCCCGTCAACTTAGTAGGCCCACAAGTCAGCCTCGCCACTATTACGGGTCCCGGCTAACGGGGAGTATTCATTTTTTGTGCGTAATAAGGAGGCACTTCCTTGTGTGCGAAGATATAGCTGGTGGGTCCGATTTGTCGGTGGCGTGATAACGTTTTTTCGCGAAATCTGAGGCCCTTTCGGCGTAATAAGGAGGCATTTCCTTGCGTGTGACCGTGGACCCGGTATCGGCCTCTCCACGTCTGATCCACTTCAGATGCATGTCGGTCGTCGACCATATTGACGAGCAGCGCCGAGAAACACCAGGGCGGTGGACGACAGCGAGGCCTAGGAAGGGAACGACACGGAGGCAGGGAAGACACGGCAGTTGTTTCCCACGCGGAGGCGAGTACGACTGTACGAGGGTTTACTGGTTCGTCTGCCGTCGCCGGAGAATAACAGCAGGTGTGGGTGAGTAGAGGTTTGGCTAGGCTAGCGATGGGAGTGCGGTGGGGCGGTGAGGCTGCTTGGCAAAGACACCCGCGGGAGGAGGGAAGCGAGCAGTCCCGCCGGCGCTTGTTTGAGCGGTTTGGAGCGAGGAAGAGCAGAGATTGAAGAAGACGACGGCCGTTGGATGGACATCCAACGATCCTTTGCTTAAAGGCGTCAACCTTTTTTTAGGAAAGCCTCAAATCTGTGGAAAAGCGACATACATCCCATCTGCCATTATTTCTAATAATTTACAGCCCATTTGCTAATTCTTAAGGTTTTTTTGGATCCCATATTCTTTTTGTTAGCATTACAGCCCATATTGTGGCCACGGTTAAAAAATTATACAAAATTTTGCATATTTCGGTGCGGTCCGAACTGTTTTTAATCCCGAAATTTCGACTCACATTCAAACTGATTTTAAAAATAAATGTATATCAATATAAAATCCAACAAATTCTCCACGCAAAAATATTAATGTAATTTAAAAATCTCGAAATGAAAAAAAGATATTTGAAACTAATTGCCGGTTTGATGTGTTTTAAAAATGTACAACCCATTTCTCATTACTGATAGGCCATTTTCTCGGCCAGCTGAATGAAGCTCTCCTCGTCTTGAAAGATTTGTAGCCCAACAGGCACGACAAAGCGACTTACTTGGCAAATCACAAAAACTGGGCTGTGGCCGTGGACCCAGTATCGGCCTCTCCACGTCTGATTACTCTTCCGATGGAAGTCGGTCGTTGACCACATTGACCATGCCGCGCCGAGAGCACCAAGGCGGTGGACGACGGCGAGGCCTAGGAAGGGGACGACACGGAGCCGGGGAAGACGCGGCAGTGGATGCCCATGCGAAGAGGAGTACGAGGGTTCACTGGTTCGGTTGCGGCGTGAGGCTGCCGTCGCCGTAGAATAACAGGGGGTGCGGGAGAGTAGAGGGATACCACAGGCCAGCGGTGGGAGTAGTAGAGGCGGTGAGGCCTCCAGCGGCATCACAACCCGGCCATGAGAGGCGAGCACGCAGCACGACCGGGCGCTTGCTTGGGCGGCCGGAGCAAGAAGACCCGGAGGTTGAAGAAGCACTATGGCCGTTGGATGGACATCGTCTGAGTTCTTGGAGCTAGAATCGTTCATATTGACTAAGTTGACAAAGCCCTCCGTCCTCGTCAACTTAGTAGGCCCACAAGTCAGTCACCCACTATGGTGGGTCCCAGCTAGCAGGGGGTATTCATTTTTTGGTGCGTAATAAGGAGGCACTTCCTTGCGTGCGAAGATATAGCTGGTGGGTCCGACTTGTCAGCGGGGGGAACGTTTTTTCGCGAAATCTGAAGCCCTTCCCACGTGCTGATTACGCATTACAATGCGTAATAAGGAGGAACTTTCCTTGCGTGCGACCATGGACCTCGTGGGTCCCAGCCGTCGAGCTCTCCACGCCTGATCCTCTTCCGATGACTCGTATGTTGACCACACCGCGCCGAAGCGACTGAGGCGGTGGACGACGGCGAGGCCACAAGCTGGAACGACCGGAGATGGGGAAGACGGCGGTGGAGTCGCAGACGGAGAGGAGTGGGAAACTTGACTAGATTGGTGCGGGGTGGGCCTACACTCGTGAGAGAATAACAGGAGGTGCGGAGTGGAGGGATGGACTGGCCGTCGGCGAGGGTAGCGTTTGTTGAGGAGCGCAAAACAACGCATTGTTGGGCCTTGAAGGCTGGAGCAAAGCGGTTCGGCTATTTGGGGAAGAAGACGAGAGATTGAAGAAGAATGCCGACCGTTGGATGTAAATCCAACGCCTTCTTAGGCTTCGACCTACTGGCCCACATGTCAGCCAGTGCATTTGTTTTTCAGTCCATTTGGTGGGCTGAGTGAAACAATGATATAACATCTATGCAGCCCGTTTAAATCCCATTTGCATTTTTCTCAAAATCTGCAGACTTGCTGGGCTGGGTGAAAATATCATGTTGGGCTAGACGGAGAAATGTTATAAAAACATAAACACATGATTGCATGTCAGTAAAATCTTTGCAAGCTTATGTACGCAATCACTAGGAGTTAACTTGGCAAGTTATATATAAACAATTATTATTATTATTATTTTGTAAGAACTTTCAACTTACGAAATAAAATATCATTTTAATTTGATGAGTTAATAGTACGTGGGGTATTATTATTTTTATGCTAGACGTGGGATAGTTGAGTTGGTTCTAGGGGAAATCTTGGGAGAAAACTCGGTTTACATCGAAAAAGAAAGTGGGAGAAAATTCAGAGACCTGCTTTGGGTCCACGAGGAGAGGAATATGTTGGGAGGGAGATTCAAAGCACGGCAGCCGAGTGAACTAGTTTTTTTTACGGACAAGTGAACTAGTTTACATACATAAGCAAATAGCCACTAAAAAATCAATCAGGTTAATGGGTTCTTAAAAGAAATATTTCGGACAAAACAGATAATTACGACACATAGGCTAATGCATGAAACACTCAGATGATAAAGGTGCTTATAAACAGACAAAGTACAACATCTAGACCTTCCTAGCACGCTTGATCATGACGCTGCGGTTGTCCGTGTACTCGTCGGTTACTGGAAGCAGACACGCCCTCTTGTCCAATATCTGCCTGTACATGTCGTAGCATGCGTATGCGTCCTTGGCCGCGTAGGTTATGTAGGCTAGATTCAGAGGTACCTCCCACATGTTCATGTCGTCTTCTTTCATGTTGGCGTATCAGGGGTCGATGATGGTCTCAGCGAGGTCAACCACGGAGTCCTTCTCACCGATTTCTTGATGATCTTGTATTGCTTACGGATGTCGACAAGCTTGTTGCACTAGATGGCGAATCGTCGCGTTCTTCCTTCTCTCCATCGCTGCGAAGGTGCGATCGGCTGCCGATGAAACGGGCGAATGCTCGTAACCTGGTGCAGCCATAGGACCGAGGCGGCGAGCTTCACCGAGTCCGTGTCGTTGGTGTACATCACATTCAACTTGGTGCAGCCATAGGACTGAACGGGCGAACTAACTCCTTCTGAAGTCCATATCCAGTGAGCTCACCCTCGGATCACCATTGGAGTCTCTTCGAGTGAAAGAGTGTGTAGGCGGCGGCAGTTCGTTTTAGCTCTTGGGAACTGGATTCAACGATGGCTGAGTGTGTACAGGCGACAACAGTTACTACCCCTCCCTTGTCCGCTGCACGCCCGGCAGAAGATGCACCCTCGGCGCATTCTAACGCCTCCATTAAGAAACCTACTTTGGCCACACGTCGGTTCACGAGCGGGTCTGTATTGGTACTGTAATAACAGGAGTTAGTGGTCACTTTACTTAAATTTAATTAGCTTTAATATAAATTTATACTTAAAACAAGAAATGCATTGGCTCGTTCTACCAGTGCCACGGGATCAACATGCACAACAATTAGAATTATTATTCTCAGGACGCTTTACGATCGGCACATTTGTGCACTTTCACAAAGATAATACTACCAAGTTTGAACTGTTTGTTATGGTTGTTGTCCTCTGCATCATCATGCAGTGTTTCCCGACTTGCAAGATTCGAGAACCAACAAATAAGATCCAAATAATAAGTACAACAAAGATGCCTACACATCTCATTGATTCCCGACTTGCAAGATTCAGAACCAACAAATAAGATCCAAATAATAAGTACAACAAAGATGCCTACACATCTCTTTGATTCCCAACTTTCTAGATTCAGAACCAACAAATAAGATTCAAATAATAAGTACAACAAAGATGCCTACACATCTCATTGATTCCCAGCTTGCAAGATTCAGAACTAACCCATTAGAGCCTTTTGATAATGTGAATATCGGGATTAAATCCATCTTGGCTAGCCATGTCATACAATCGAAGAACTTGGCGAATGCTCTTGACCGTCACAACATCTGTAGTTGAGTATTCCTGTTTGCACAGCACAAACAAGGAAACAAGAGAGCATGATTTCACTTTAATAGCGGCCTCCTTGAACTCAACCTCCAGCTCCACTGGGATGAGGTGCGCAGGAGTTCCATGATTCAATTCATGCGCCTTTTTCGCAGTTCACGAAATGAAGCAAAGATTGCATCATTCAGCTAGCAAGAAGTACTTGCTCTTGTGAGCTGGCGAGTTCTTCTTTAGTAGTTGCACTAAAATTGAGGAACATTAAGGTTGGTTATGCGGCTCATGTAAGGTGCAACTATAATTTTCTTATCCTTTTGTGTAGTTCCACTAAAATAAAGTGCCATTGTGGTGACAGTGACGGCTCCATCTTGCAAAGGCTAATAAAATGTTGCACGAGATTACCAGTAGAGCTTGACGGAGATTTTGGAAACTCCAATCACCATTTTGTGCAGTTCCACCAAAATTGAGAGATGTTGCCCACGTGACATTTTAGTTGAACTGCACAAGACACTCATTCGAAAAAAAAGTGTTTTGTGCAGTTCACCAAAATGTCACAATAGCAACAAGGTGAAATGGATATCCCTATCTGCACAAAATGATAGAAAGTAAGCGATTCTTTGGTCAATAAGAATATCTGAAACATATACAAAATGAAAAGAAGCATCTTAATTATGTTCATGGCAATCACGCAAGGACATTAGAAATTTTAAACGTCGACAATGCTTCATGTTACCGAAGCATTACGATCAACAATGAGATTCCTCAAATATGGGATTACTTTAATGGTGGCATTGCTTGTTTACGGAACACGATAAATCAACAATGACTAAAGAGTTGGTTTAAGGGCATGGGACCGTGGGGACACCAGGGACACTTTCAAAGGGCGTAAAGGAGCAACTTACTTATCATCTTTGGGGAAAACAGCGGGAGTGCCATTTGTAACACAGTTTAATTGCATCTTATCCTTTGGAGGCATTAGATTAACACTAACCTTTGGTTAGACATGTCCCTAAGGTAACAGTGTGATCGCTTCATTTTACATGCGCCCTTACATTAACAACAACAAAAGGTTGGTATAAGGACATGTGACAGTGGACGCATCAGCACAATATACCTACAAGGAGGCATAAAGTGGTGATGCCGAGCTTGTTCACGCTATGTGAGGGCAGCAAACCTAATCTCGGAGACCTTGTACTATGTGAGGGCAGCAAATCTAATCTCAGAGACCTTTTACTATGTGAGGGAAGCAAATCTAATCCTAGAGACCTTTTACTATGTGAGGGCAGCAAATCTAATCACGGAGACCTTTTACTATGTGAGGGCAGCAAATCTAATCTCGAGACCTTTTACTATGTGAGGGCAGCAAATCTAATCCACGAGACTTTTTACTATGTGAGGGCAGCAAATCTAATCACAGAGACCTTTTACTATGTGATGGCAGCAAATCTAATCCTGGACATACTCTGTTGACTTGTCCACCAACCGCCACTTCTATCCTTTTTTCAACCAATAATAGATCTGTTCCTTATCCAGTTTGTACTGCGTTTTCCCATTATTTCCCTTTTCAACCAAGAGACAGGTTGGGTATCCGGTCTCTACTACTTTCACCATATTATTTCCTCTTTGAATCAAGTCCTAGATTCATGCTACAACTTTCCCCCTTCCTTCGTTGTTTGAACAAAGCCCTAGATTCGAATGCATGAAGTAGCTTTACCTCTAATAATACTAAAAATTTAGGTGGCTTTGGAAGAGCTGATGGGAGTAGAAAAATATGCACATGCAGACACGTGGGGAGGCTGGGGCGGTAGAGCAAGGCCGCTTTGAAGAACTTATACCGAGGGTCGCCGGGATGTCGGCGGGCAGTCGGATCTGCATGGACAATACGGGCAGGGAGGAAGAAGGGTCGGAGGACCTCCCAAGCCGGCGTTGTGTCGGAGAAGAGCAGCACGGAGTAGAGGATCGGGCCCCTCCGGCAGCTGTGGGTTTCCTCCCTCGGCGGTGATGACCGCGTGAACGATGCACCTTTTAGTCCTCTACACACACCGGTCGAAGGGATCCGGCCGGATCTGTGACCAGCGGTGAGCAGAGAGAAAATGTCGCTACCGCTGTCTTGTTTATATCTGGAGAGGATGAGATAATGAAGAGAGCAACCCTAGTAAAGCAAGCGCTCAGGCCCCTGCGTCCATATATAGTGGAGTGATTATCTTTTTTCTCTCCACAACAAGCATTTCAATTTGTGTACGTGGCATTAAAGAAAAGAAACTCTCTATTTAAGGTGACTACTCTATGGCTCCTACTTACTACTCCCTCCGTCCTAAAATACTTGTCCTAGAAATGGATAAAATGGATGTATCTATAACTAAAATAAGTCTAGATACAACCATTTCTAGGACAAGTATTTCGCATCTGAAGGAGTACTACTGATTGTTCACTTGTGCTCCCCGCCTCCATTCATTGAACAACCCCACGGGTGAATAAACATCTGATAAATCTTGTATTTATATAGAAACGAACAAGCTCGAACTATTTTCGCGTAGTTAAAAGTTGAGGCGGGGCTTTTCCAGCAAGATCTGTGTGGCAGTTTTCGGGTAGGCGGTTTGACAAAGAGGCGAGTAGGGTGAGCGAGTGGGGCTGTGCGATTTGACGGCGCGTTACTGTTGGAAAGATTTGTGATATGACCACTCACTATAGTCATGAATTACTGGCGCTCCGACCGGGGTGATGCCCCCTTCCGTTCCGCGCTCTAATCTGGTGCATGACACGTCGATCCGGATGCTGGCTCTCCCACATGTCGGAGTAGTAAGAAGGAGAAAAGAATGATGCGGTATATACTAGTACTATACTACTCCCTCCGTTCCTGAATATAAGTCTTTGTAGCGATTTCACTATGGACCACATACGGATGTATGTAGATGCATTTTAGAGTGTAGATTCACTCATTTTGCTCCGTATGTAGTCCATAGTGGAATCTCTACAAAGACATATATTTAGGAACGGAGGGAGTATAAGTCTTTGGAGAGATTTCACTATGGACCACATACGGAGAGAAATGAGTGAATCTACACATAAAATGCATATATATACATCCGTATGTGGTCCACAGTGAAATATCTACGAAGACTTATATTTAGGAACGGAGGGAGTACTACTCAGGTCGGAGGAGTGTGAACCACGGCAGCCTAGTGAACCAAAGAAGGCGCGAACCACGGTAGCCAGTGATGAACCAGCAGTAGAAAACAATGTGGTGATATGGGCCATAAAAAACAATGTGCTACGGTCCACACTCTAGCATGTACAGTAACAGTCCTCTTTGTTTGGATCCCTGAGTTAGAGCTAGTTTGGGTTGAAATAGCCTCAAATTATGTAAACAAGAGGGGTTAGTTTGAGCTAGTTTGCTCTAACCCAGCTAAAAACTAGCCCGTGGAGAGGTTCTAATTGGGTTAGTTATCCTCGGGCCCACTAAAAGAGAACTAAAAAATCTCACCGCCTGCACTGCATCGCTCCCCCTCTTGCACGACTCCTCTCTGTTCCCCATAGGGCCGCCCGCCCAAGCGCCGCTCACCCTCTCTCTCCTTCGGCCGTCCTCTCTTTCCGGCCTCCGCCGCCCTACCCCGACCGCCCTCTCCCTCCGACCTTCGAAGGTCGCCCCGCTCCCCCTTCACGGTCGTTTTCTCCCTACATGCTTGTGGCGGTGCATCTACCAGGGAGGTCGCGAGAGGTGAGTTTGTTCGTTCCTTCTCGTCTCACGGCCATATCATTGATCTTGCTTGCTCTAGCACTAATTCTGATTTGGAAAAGTAGATCCTGATCAAACTTGCTATAGATTTGTGGTGCACGCATGGAATTGTTTGATGCTGCTTAAGGAGGTAATAAATCTTTCTAGAGGCCCAAAGATTCAGTTCACCTTTCTAGGTATTTCAGTTGTGCTTGCATTATTTCTAGAGGCCCAAAGATTGAGTTCACCTTTCTATGTATTTCAGTTTCAGTGCTTGCATTATTTTTAGAGGCCCAAAGATTCAGTTCACCTTTCTAGGTATTTCAGTTCGTGCTTGCATTATTTATAGAGGCCCAAAGATTCAGTTCACCTTTCTAGGTATTTTAGTTTCGAGCTTGCATTATTTCTAGAGGCCCAAAGATTCAGTTCACCTTTCTAGGTATTTTAGTTTCAGGCTTGCATTATTTCTAGAGGCCCAAAGATTTAGTTCACCTTTCTAGGTATTTCAGTTTCAGGCTTGCATTATTAATAGAGGCCCAAAGATTTAGTTCACCTTTCTAGGTATTTTAGTTACAAGCTTGCATTATTTCCAGAGGCCCAAAGATTAAGTTCCCATTCGGCGGCAAGCGGCCCTGCTACCCATGCCGGTGTCGACCTCAAATCGAAAGGGCAAGGCGTCGGGGGTTCGGGGCTTGGGCTCTGAGCCTTTGTCGGTGTCAAACCGGCCGGATCTCGGAGTAGGGGGTCCCAACAGTGCGTCTAGGCGGATGGTAACAGGAGACAAGGGACACGATGTTTTTACCCGAGTTCGGACCCTCTCGATGGAGGTAAAACCCTACTCCTGCTTGATTAATATTGATGATATGGGTAGTACAAGAGTAGATCTACCACGAGATCAGAGAGGCTAAACCCTAGAAGCTAGCCTATTGTATGATTGTTGTTCGTCCTACATACTAAAACCCTCCAGTTTATATAGACATCGAAGAGGGTTAGGGTTACACAGAGTCGGTTACAATGGTAGGAGATCAACAAAACCCTATTGCCAAGCTTGCCTTCCACGCCAAGGAAAGTCCCATCCGGACACGGGACGAAGTCTTCAATCTTGTATCTTCATAGTCCAGGAGTCCGGCCAAAGGTCATAGTTCGGCTATCCGGACACCCCCTAATCCAGGACTCCCTCAGTAGCCCCCGGACCAGGCTTCAATGACGACGAGTCCGGCGCGTAGATTGTCTTCGGTATTGCAAGGCGGGTTCTTCTCCAAATCCTGTGTACTTGTTGAATAGTGTCCGGCTTCTTGTAAATATCGCGCTCCTTGGCTTCCACGCCCAATAATGGCCATCTTCCATGTGTTGAACGTAATGCGAAAAGCCAGGGTATTTTTACATTTACCCCCTCTGCAAAATGAGCTGCCTATATAAGAGATGAGGATCTAGATCCGAATCACACCGCCTCTTCGCGAAGCTTTCACGGAGCGCATCTTGGCAAATCCATTCCATCATGGACGGTCGACGCGGCTCCTCCTCTCGCCCTCCAGGTCCTTAGCACGGAGATTGGGAGAGATGCTCCGTCCCTTACAATGAGCTAGTGACGCTCCAAACCAAGGGATTTCTTCCCCCGGCCTTCATGGTTCCGGTTCGAGCCGGACTCGCCACCTATAAGGGCGGAAAGCAAGCGGAGAGTGTCCCCAGTCCCTCCCAAGGAGAGTGGGTATGCCTTGTCCCTTATTTGATAAGAGGGCTCGGATTTCGAATTCATCCGTTTCTCCGGGGCTCACGGAGTTCTACGACCTCGGTTGCACAACCTTACGCCTGCCTCCATTCTGCATATTGCGGGCTTCGTGGCCCTTTGCGAGCTGTTTTTGGGCATCGAGGCTCATTTCGCGCTGTGGAAGAGGTTGTTGTGCCTCGTACCCCCGTTCTCAGGAGGAGTCGATATATCAAGTGGGCGGAGCCGAACTATGGCGCATCGCCGGGACTGGATATCTATCCGGAACCCCAAAAAAGGCGTCCGAAGACTGGCCTTCAGAATGGTTTTACATAGAAGATGTCCCCCTGCCGGACCCTAGTCGGATCGGTCTCCCGAAGTTCAGTAATGCTCCTTTGAAGAAACGCCTAAGCTGGTGTCCACGGAGCCCTCAGAGGGAAAATGACAGGGACGTCCTTTACCTGATGAGCCGGATAAGGTTGTTGGCTCATTCCGGACTGACCATGATCGGGGTCATGGCCACATGCATTATGCGGAGGGTGCAGCCGCTCCAGTATAGAGGCCACCCCATGTGGGATTTCGACGGGGAGGATGATGCCACCCGCCATGGCCGTAAGGGGCCGGGATCGGTCGCTGATCTGATGAAGATCTTGTCCGCATTGTACAAGGGAGAAGAGGAGGAATTTCTTCGCATCAACCCACAGGACGGATTTTCTATGAACAATCCTCCAAGGTGGGTAAGCGGACATTTCTTTCTGCCCATCCGATCCATATTCCCATAGTCAAGTATCTCATTTTTGTGATTTCGACGCAGGAACTGCGCCGTAAAAAAGGATATAAACAGCCTGCCTCCACAACCCGAAGATCCGGAACGGTTCCTCGATCCGGCCTCCCAAGAGGATCCGGAAATATCGGTGGAGCTGATTGATGGGGTATTTCACCAACTGAGCATTGATAATGCCCTAGTTGCCATTACGGCCGATTGCCCCGGAATACTTCCAGCCTCGCAGGTAACTGAGACCGAAGCCCCAATACTTTGAGAATGATTCATCCGTGCTTATTTTTATCACCGTATACCAACGGTGTTTTGCAGGGGGAGCCCTTGAGGCGGAAGGCCGAACTGCGGCTAGCCAACAAGGGCAAGACGTCCCAAAGAGGCTAAAAAGAAGTGCGGTCCGGATTGAAACGCCGCATAGCGGTATGGCGTGTCACCTTATTCCTGTGTTTTATTCCGGAAGGCATACTAACACTCATGTTCTCTTCAGAAAAAGCGCTCGCGGACTATATCCGGAGAGGTTGCTAATCGAGCCTCCGCCCGGCCAGGCTTCAAAGCCAGGCCCAGAAGCGGAGGCGAACACGAGGCGTGCGTCAGATGCTCCTCCGACAGAGGATGCCGACAGATTGTCCGCCACCAACTCCGAAGTGGAGAGTGCCATGAACCACAGGCGCCGCCGGACGATTCTTCGTGACACATGTTTCTCCCAAGAGGCACTGAACGCCTTCAATTCGGGAGATGCGCACCTCCGTGCCGCTCAAGATGGTCTAGCTGAGCCACAGAGCAGTATGTAAAAGATTTACGAGTGAGGAAATGTATCAGTTATATATGCCAGTAGCCCCCGAGACTTGAAATAGTTAGAATAACTGATTTAAGGATCATCTATTGTGCAGGATCTTACAGAAAAGAATACCCAACTGTCCCGGGGAGCTTGAAGAGTGCAAAGCCCAACTTGAGGCTGCACAAGCCGCGACAGGGGAAGCCAAAGAGACCCCCTCTGGTAATATACGCTTTTAAAAGATAAGTATGTTGTGAAGTGCGGCATGTGCATAAATCTGACAATAACATTGCAGATGGTGCCGGGGTAGAACCGGACAAGCAACAACTCTTGCGCCGGTTAAAGGCCGGCGAGAACGTGCTTACGAGGGTGAGGCAGGAGAAAAATAATCTCCAAGATGCCAACACCCAGCTGGGTGAGGAACTAAAAGATGTTCGTGCCCGGTATGCGACTCCGATTAAGGAGAACCAGCGGCTTCGACGCGGCATTTTTAGTAAGTGCTTAAGCGAACTTTGAAAAAAGAGTTCGGCGAGGAAGTTGACTAACGAGTTATGTCTCGTAGGTATGCTCACAGGCCGTCCTGCAGAGGAAATGCCGGTTCTATGGGTGACCTTCTTCCCGAAGCTCAGATAACCGCATTTAACGAGTTCGGCAGGTGATGAAAGGCGTCGCCCAGGCCTTGTGGCCATCTGTCTCCCCGCCCGAAGGCCTCGGGGAGCTTGCAGAGAGGTTCCAGGGAGCGCGGCGGCGCTTCCGATTATGGAAGATATCGGCCCGCCGTCCAGGCGCCAGGGAGGCCTGGGCCATGGTTAAGACGCGGTACACGAAGGCTGACCCAAACCACATGGCCGAGGTCGGACCTGTGGGGCTGATGGGAAGGAGATCCTGTGAGCTTAGTGTACGGCCAGGTAGAATTGTCATAAAGTATTCCCAGCAGGATTGTAAACTAGACAGCCTGTTAGATGGCATTGAAGAGGAATACAATCAGTCAAATTGACTATGTAATTTAAGGTGACATGTAAAATGCCTTCTAGCTGGATTCTAGATCGTTTGTCATAGCGGACCTTTTCGCTTCAACCTCGAGACCCAATAGTCTGGAGTGTGTCCGAATACCCTCGCGGTTATATAAAAACTGGGGCATGCGTGGAGACCAGGCGTAGGGGTCATTATTGCTTTATCAGACAAGTGCCCAACTAGTTATGTTATATTACATGGTTAGTAAGAAACATCTTCCAGGAGAATAGTTCCGTTAGGGGTTCCTTTCTCAGGAGGCATGCCCTAAAGTGCATGTCCGGACTGAAAAAGGCAAAAAAAACATCTGGGGCAGATAAATAAATAGGTAAGAAATCTTCTTTTAGTTCATAAGCGAATATTCTCTTAAGAACGCTTAGCTTTCGGCTTCACCCGATCGAGGTACACATCCGTGACCGGCAGTAACAATCGCAGAGGTGCTCCCTTTACCACCTAGCCGAACAATCGGGAACGTAGGGGTAAGCACAGGAGCCAGGCAACCCAGCTTGGCCAAAACTTAAGTCATATCGATGCATACAATGGTGAATAAAAGGTACATGCGGAAGTGTGACACATGTATTGGGCATGAAGCCCTTATAAATAAGCTTCTGTCAAAGAAGCCCCAGTACAATGAGCGCGGAGTGGCGGCGTCAAGTGTGTGCGAACAATGTGCTAACAAGCCTTCGAAGGCTGGGGAAAAAAGGAGAGAAGGAAAAAAAATAGAAGACAACTAAAGTGTAAAATATGGACAGAGGAAGGAGACGAACTCAGAATCCGGCGCTAGGCAGACGGGCTGCGTTCCATGGGTTCGGCTTGAGTCGGTTATCCGATGCATCTTGCAGACGGTACGCTCCACCGGTCAGGACTTGGTCGATGATAAAGGGACCTTCCCATTTGGGCTTGAGTTTGTCCTTTTTCTTGTCCAGCAGGCGTAGAACTAGCTCGCCAACATTGTAAGTTTTGGCCCGCATTTCCGCTTTTGATATCGCCGAGCCTCATTGTTGATAGAATGCGGAACGGGCTTTTGCTACGTCACGCTCCTCCTCCAAGGCGTCCAAACTATCCTGCCGATCGAGCTCGGCTTCTCTTTCTTCGTACATGCGCACGCGAGGTGAGTCATGAATTATGTCGCAAGGTAGAACTGCCTCTGCACCGTATACCATAAAGAATGGTGTGAATCCGGTCGTGCAATTTGGAGTGGTCCGCAGCCCCCAGAGTACGAAGTCGAGCTCCTCTACCCAGTGCGTGTTAGATTCCTTGAGGGACCGCACTAATCTGGGTTTGATGCCGCTCATAATTAGACCATTTGCTCGCTCGACTTGACCGTTAGTTTGAGGGTGATAGACTGAAGCGTAGTCGAGCTTGATGCCCATGTTTTTGCACCAGAGTTTGACCTCGTCGGCCGTAAAGTTCGTGCCGTTATCAGTGATGATGCTGTGGGGGACATCATAACGGTGTACGACCCCTGATATGAAGTCTATCACCGGTCCATATTCGGCCGCCTTAACAGGCTTGGCCTCTATCCATTTGGTGAATTTATCCACCATGAACACTAGGTATTTTTGCTTGTGGGTTCCCCCTTTAAGGGGTGCAACCATGTCAAGCCCCCAGACCACGAAGGGCCAGGTGATGGGTATAGTTTTGAGGGCGGTGGGTGGCATGTGGTTTTGATTAGCAAAGAGCTGGCATCCGACGCATCGTTGGACCAAGTCCTGAGCATCTGCCCGGGCCGTCGGCCAATAAAATCCTGTACGGAAGGCCTTGCCTACAAGGGCCCGGGCTGCAGCGTGGTGCCCGCCGAGTCCGGCATGAATTTCAGCCAGAAGATTCCGCCCTTCCTCTTCGGAGATACACCTTTGAAGGACTCCGGTTATGCTTTTCTTATAAAGCTCTCCCTCATGGACCTTATAGGCTTTAGATCGCCGCACTATGCACAGGCCTCGTTTTGGTCCTCGGGAAGTTCCTACCTGGTTAGGTAGGCTAGGAATGGTTCGGTCCACGGGGCAATGACTGCCATTATTACATGGGCTGAGGGTGTTATTTCATTGGCAGGACCACCAACTGTGTCAGAATGTTTGGTGTGGGGCAGTGCGGTTGGGTCCGGATTGTTATTTCCGGACTCTCCCTCCCATAATACGGATGGCTTGAACAACCTCTCTAGGAAGATGTTGGGGGACGGCATCGGCGCTATACCGATGCGTGCCAACACATCTCGCTGCTGGTTGTTATCCGGGCTATATGGTGAAATTCGAGCCCCTCAAACCGAGCTGCCATTTTAGGGCGACATTGCGATAAGCTGCCATTTTCGGATCCTTGGCATCAAAGTCTCCAATTATTTGGGATATCGCGAGGTTCGAATCGCGCACCTCTAGGTGTTGAATGCCCATGGAGACCGCCATCCGGAGACCATGTAGAAGGGCCTCAGATTCGACTGCGTTGTTGGAGTCCATATACATTATTTGGAGTACGTATTGAACTGTATCTCCGGTTGGGGAGACGTCGAACGACGCTTGACTCGTGCCAGCCAGCATTTTGAAGCCGTCGAAGTGCATTATCCAGTTGGAATATGCACCATACTCTTTAGGGAGTTCGACTTCGGTCCATTCGGCGACGAAGTCGGCCCAAACTTGCGACTTAATAGCTCGCCGTGGCTTGTAGTTTATGTCGAACGGAGGAGCTCAATGGCCCATTTGGCAATCTGGCCCATCGCGTCGCGGTTGTATATAATGTCGTTAAGAGGTACTTCGGAGGCTACTGTTACCGAACACTCTTGAAAGTAGTGTTGCAGCTTCCGAGATGCCATAAACACCGCGTACGCTATCTTTTGATAATGCGGGTACCGTGACTTGCATGGAGTTAGGATAGTGGACACGTAGTAAATTGGTTTTTGAAGGGGGAACTTGTGTCCGTCTGTCTCTCGTTCGACAACGAGCACCGCGCTTATAACTTGACGAGTTGCCGCGATATATAATAGCATTGGTTCACCCATGTTGGGCGCGGCCAGGACCGGGTTTGTTGCCAATATGGCTTTTATTTCTTCGAGTCCGGCCGTGGCGGCATCCGTCCACTAGAAGTGTTTGGTGCATCGGAGGAGGCGATATAGGGGTAATGCCTTTTCTCCCAAACGGGAGATAAAGCGGCTTAGAGCCGCCACGCATCCAGTCCATTTTTGTATTTGTTTGAGGTCTTTTGGGATATCCAATTGTGACAGAGCTCGGATCTTGGCTAGGTTTGCTTCAATTCCTCTACGGATACAATGAAGCCCAAGAGCTTTCCGGTGGTACGCAAAACGCATTTTTCCGGGTTGAGCTTGATGTCATATGTTCGGAGATTATCGAATGTGAGCCTCAAGTCGTCTACTAGAGTTTCGACATGCTTGCTTTTGACGACCACATCGCCTATGTATGCCTCCACTATTTTGCCGATCTGGTTTGCGGACATGTTTGAATCATGCGTTGATATGTTGCGCCGGCGTTTTTGAGCCCAAGGGCATTGTGTTGAAGCGAGAATGGGCCGTATGGAGTGATGAATGCCGTTGCGGCTTGGTCGTGCTCTGCCATCTTAATTTTGTGGTAGCCGGAGTATGCGTCGAGGAAGCACAATGAATCGTAATCTGCGGTAGCGTCGATAATTTGATCGATGCGGGGAGGGGAAGGGATCCTTTGGGAAAGCCTTGTTGAGGTCCTTGAAATCGACACATAGGCGCGAGGATTTGTCTTTCTTTGGTACCATCACTGGTTTGCTAGCCAGTCCGGATGTTTTATATCTCGATGAATCCGGCCTCCAATAGTTTGGCTAGCTCCTCTCCCATGGCTTTGTCTCTTGGGTTCGGAGAAACGCCAAGAGCCTGTTTGGTGGCTTGAATCCTTTTAGGATGTTTAGGCTGTGCTTTCGCCACGGGCGTGGGATTCTGGCATGTCCGAAGGGTGCCAGGCATAAATGTCCCAATTTTCGCGTAGGAATTCTCTTAGTGCGGCGTCTACATCGGGATTTAATTGTGCCCCGATGGAGGCCGTTTTTGTAGGGTCTGTTGGATGGACTTGGAATTTGACTATTTCGTCCGCTGGTTTAAAGGAGGTGGACTTGGATCTCTTATCGAGTATAACATCGTCCCTATTCACTGTGGAGCGCAGAGCAGTGAGTTCCTCGGCCGCTAGGGCTTCGGATAGTGCCTCAAGGGCCAGTGCGGCTGTCTTATTTTCGGCGCGGAGTGCTATGTCCGGGTCACTAGCAAGAGTGATGATTCCGTTGGGCCCGGGCATTTTGAGCTTCATGTACCCATAATGGGGTATAGCTTGAAAAATTGTGAATGCCTCTCGCCCTAATAGAGCGTGGTATCCACTGCTGAACGGGGCCACTTGGAACGTGACCTCCTCGGACCTGTAATTATCCGGCGTGCCGAACACCACATCCAGTGTGATTTTTCATGTACAGCGCGCTTCCCGACTGGGGATTATTCCTCTAAAGGTTGTGCTGCTTCGCTCAATGCGGCTCTAGTCTATTTCCATTTTCGGAGGGTTTCCTCGTAAATGAGGTTCAATCCGCTGCCACCGTCCATGAGTACCTTGGTGAGGCGAAAGCCGTCCACTATCGGACTGAGGACCAATGCGGCTGGTGCTCGGGCTGTTCGGAATTTAGGTTCGTCAACGGCATTAAAGGTAATAGCCGTGTCACTCCATGGGTTTATTGTTGCTACTTGGTAGACTTCGCAAGGCTACTGAGTGTTCGTTTCAGATATTATTTGATGCGAAAGTCTCAAGACTGTTAATACCGTCTTGGTATCCACTGGTGGTGCTCTAGAGCTAGAAGCTCTTCGCCACTTTTGGCCACTGCCGTAGTATCCAACATGCTCTAAGGCTATGAGTTGGAGTGGCGCCCTCTTTACTATGAATTTTACAAGGTCCATTGAGCCATCCCTCCAAAGACGGTTCCATGCCCTATAGAGGGTTTTTGCTTTTTGGTATTTAACCCAGGTGCCTGGCGATGATGCACCCTTTTATTTCGGACTGGGATTGTATTCAAGGCCGAATTGTCCCAAAATCTTGCTTCGATTTTCCAGGCGCTTTCCATTGCACAGTACTTTCGTACTATGGACGCCAAGTCAGCAAAGCGTGTAATGTCACGGCGACTTATAGCGTTGAGGATCCCGTTGTCCGTGCAATTATTGCAGAAGAATGAGATTGCGTCCTCGTCGCGGCAGTCCTTTATCCTATCCATAACCGGGGAGGAATCGCCCGATAATGGTGTCTTGTTTTGCGGGCTCTTGCCGAATTTGCGATAGGTCGCTTATGTTTGGGTGGGCGGGTGGATTTAAATCCAGAACCTCGCCCGATCTGAGACTTAGGGGCCAAGGAGCTGCCGAACTTGGAAGCTTGGATTCTTGGATGTTATCCAATGAATCTAGCCCGCTGCGTGGCTTTAGGTTCAGGGCTTGAGTGACGTCCTCTCCTCCGTGGGAATCCGGCATGGAGCGATCGGGAATCCGGACGTAGCTAGTCCTTAAGATAGAAGAAGGGTCGCCGTATTGTTCCTCTACCTAACCTGGGGAGAGTTAATCTCTCTCAGATCGGGTTTAGGCCCAATCTGATCATAGTCTGTAGCGACTCCCAGGGCGGAGATGCGATCCAAGAGCTCGTTTAAGGAAGAGAGCTCCATCGGATCTAACTGCTCGGCGAGTTCCGAGTTAACGTGAAGGTTGCTTTCGATGACCCGAGAAGTCATTGTCGGCGCGACGGCCGAACAGGCGGTCATAAGAAAACCGCCTAGCCGGAGAGTTTGGCCGACAGCCAAAGCTTCTTTAGCAACAGTGCCGTCTTTAAAGACGGGATGAGGCATCCTTCTTGACGGCGACGACACAGAGGAACTCTCAATGAAAGCACCAATGTCGGTGTCAAAACCGGCGGATCTCGGGTAGGGGGTCCAGAACTGTGCGTCTAGGCGGATGGTAACAGGAGACAAGGGACACGATGTTTTTACCTGTGTTCGGGCCCTCTCGATGGAGGTAAAACCCTACTCTGCTTGATTAATATTGATGATATGGGTAGTACAAGAGTAGATGTACCACGAGATCGAGAGGCTAAACCCTAGAAGCTAGCCTATGGTATGATTGTTGTTCGTCCTACGGACTAAAACCCTCCGGTTTATATAGACACCGAAGAGGGTTAGGGTTACACAGAGTCGGTTACAATGGTAGGAGATCTACATATCCGTATTTCCAAGCTTGCCTTCCACGCCAAGGAAAGTCCCATCCGGACACGGGACGAAGTCTTCAATCTTGTATCTTCATAGTCCAGGAGTCCGGCCAAAGGTCATAGTTCGGCTATCCAGACACCCCCTAATCCAGGACTCCCTTAGCCTTCCTCCAGAGCGACGGTGGCGAGCTCCTCCCTCGGTGCGTGAGGGGCTCAAGGATCCCTCCCTATCGTGAATGAATTCCGTGATGAGTTAGCTCATTCTTTGTTTCATGAAGTGTTTTTTTATTTTGTGAAGCTTGATTGATGACTTGTATGTTTAAGTGGGATATCTCATTTGTATGGACAAAGTAAAAATTATCATGTTTTGCATGCTTGATTTGTATAGATGGTTCGTTTATGTCTATTGTGAGCGGAGGAGGCCACAGAAGAGCCGACCACGCCAAGAGGGTGCTTGGATCCAAGGGACTTATTTTAGTCTGACTAAAAATAAGGTCCAAAGTAGTCAAATGATTGAGATAGAGAATTTATTGTCAATCTAACCCTGCCATCCATACACCTCTTTGGTTTAGAGTTAGTTCAGGGTTAGAATCTAACTCTAACCTCTAAGCGAGTTCTGATTCTCCTCGTCTCGGTTCATCGCCATCATACTTTCCCCATTCCTGTGTTTTCGGTATCCTGCGAATCAAAGAGGCCCTTTTTTTGGGAAAAATCAAAGAGGCCCTTAGACTTGGTTTAGGTCCTGGTCACTTTTATAAACATGTTATGTCCAAAATTCAATGAACGTGCTCGGTTTCCACGAAAACAATCCGGTTTCATGTAGTAATCCATTCATTTATTTATTCTTCTGCGGGGGTTTGCATGTAATTCGTGAGGTCTGAATTGTAAAGTACCCCGGCATATGCTCCCAGTCGTGCATGCACTACGACCCAGATGCTCTATGTCCCACATGTCGGCGAATGGGAGCACGTGGAAATAGCCTAGGAGTACATATAGGAGGATAAATGCGTGAAAAAATATGTATTGTGAAGCGTAGCCGCGGTTCGAAAAGGAGACCTAAAGTGATGACAGCTATAAGTCATACGCACCCAACTAGTGGTAGTACTAGACATACGACTAATTTTTCCCTAAAAAAAGAGGCACGAGTGCTCAAGGTACTCCTATTCTATAAACACGAGTCCCATCTCGACAACAGCGTCCAGGTGCTACTAGCTCTCCTCCCTCGTTTCTCTCTTCTAATTCTAAACTCGGCCGACGCTTGGGTGGGCGGGTGGGTTTGCTCAATGCGCCCCACCTCACGGTGAAAACGTTATTTGGAATAAAAATGCCATATACTCCCTTCGTTCATAAATATAAGCCTTTTTAGATACTAGTTCAAATGGAATACAACATACAGATGTATGTAGACATAGTTTAGAGTGTAGATTCACTCATTTTGCTCCGCATGTAGTAGTCACTTGCTGGAATCTTTAGAAATACTTATATTTGGGAAAGGAGGGAGTACTATACTAATAAAACATTAAGGCCACGAGGCGATGCAGTGCTAGTTACAGGAGGCAAGAAGAAGAGATGCATCCATCAACGACGTCCACCTCCTCGACTCGAGGCCGCCCACCGAACGGCGCCTAAGTAGCGGCGACTTTCGTGGCTGTGTCGACGTGCTTCGAACAATGGCATCCAAAGATTCCAGCCACCGGAAGAAGGCCAACGCCTTTTCATCCTCGCTTGCCTTGTAGTGGCCTATGTAGACGATTTCCTCAGAGACGTGGATGTGCAGGTCGACGGTTTCTTGCATGGCGAGGCGCTGCGCAGGCGAAGGCCTCGCGGTGCACATTCTTCGTCGCGACCTCCGGCACTGCAGGGCCACCAGGCTTGAAAGAGTTCATCACCATGTAGGCCGATGAGGGTGGCGTGCAATGAGGAGGCTGGGCGCATGGGTGGAAGCGATCACGGCAAGGTCGTCCGCGGCGCTTCTTGGCGGTGAACTTGCGGATGGAGTTGACCATCTTGTCGTCCCATGCGAGAGGCCCGGCGTTGGCGAGGGCTACGATACTGCGATGGTCGCCAAAGACCATCTGGAAACGCGCTGCACGGTGCAGGGCCGCAGCCAACGCCTTTGATGATTTGGCACAGCCGATCGCCGCTCGTCCATCTCCTCCATAGGTGCTTGTGGCTTACGGTCACTTGGTCTTGGATTGGAGTGAGCAGTGTCGCGCAGAGACTTGGGAGTAGATGGATTGGAGTGGTGGGGCGCCTTTATTATATGAGAGTCCAAACTCTGTTGCATTCACATCGTGCTGGCTCTATTATGCTTCTCCAATTAATTCCCTCTGCATGTAATTGAGGATGCATCATTGACCATTCAACGTCTTGGGAACCGCTACCCTCTTCCTCCTTGGCATTCAAGCACCTATGGACCCGTCGACGACGAGGTGCCTATGCTGACTTCGTAAATTTCAAGATGATAGTGCCGTGCGTGTGTGCGTTCATAGGGGTGAGTGTATGCGCGTGTATATGAGCGCTATGGCCCAGACTGCGTGTCAAAAAACGTAAATGCGTGTAAAAGAGACTAGTCAGTATACTCAATATTGTACACCTCGGAGAGGAAAACAATAGAACTAGTACGTATTTATTTACGGTGCAGATTCACTCATTTTGCTCCATATGTACTCCGTCTCGGTGTAGTCTAGTCACTTGTTGAAATCTCTAGAAGAGCAAATACTCCTTTACGGTTTCTGAGGCTATTATACTAGCAAGTAGTTGTACGTACTAGTACAATAGTGGGCTCAGATAGAAATTTTGTCTCATGCAAGAGCACGGCTATATGCGTGCTCCAATGTTCGCAATCGCAACGCTTCGCTTTGCGCTTGGCTCTTCGCTTCTTCGAGAAGACGAACAATGATGTTACTACTATCGCTTCTACAAAGGTCGACTCCACTGCTGCATGTCCGTCCACCGGGAGCGGGACGGATAGCTTGTCGAAGAAGTACTACTAAGCAAAAGTTTGTCCTCGATTGCGACCAACAGCGCGCATGGGCGAGGGAGAAGGCGTGTAGTAAAATCAAGCTTCTCCTCGATGTACGAGTTAACGCGACACATCATAGCACTCGCCCCACATGCTTGCCTCTAAACTTGGCTGAAAGACCCGCAGTGTACAATATATTTGCTGCAACCTCTAACATTTACCCACCACAAATTAAAATATATGTGGCCGTATGCATCGTTCTGATGCAGAGGCCGGGGAGTCCCTCCTTAAAAAAAAAACAAATTAAAATATATATTCCTGTCTTGACCAGATGAGCGTGCAAACTATAATCACCAGGGTGACAGGTAGGGCCAGAAGACTATTTTAATTTTTTTTAAACTTCGAGACGGCCACATAGCATGGAGCCGACCCCAACGATTTTAAGCTTACAGGCATGGTACACGCTATCCTAGACTACCCTACACATGAAACTGCCACACAAGCGCCCGGGCTGCGCTTGGCTCTTCGCCTCGTTGGGAAGTCGAACAATGATGGTGTACTACTGCACTGGAGGAGTACTACAGTACGCTTCTGGCCATCTGACACCGATTGAATTGCTGCATGTCCACCGCGTGCGGGAGGGAGAGCGTGTAGCGAAAGCTTCTCCTAGTCTTGCCAGCCACCACGCTCATGGGCGAGGGAGGGACGCTCCTGCCTTTGCGTGTAAGGCGAGTGGGCCCGGCGGTGGGCCAACCTGGCCATACAGCCAAAGGCAGGTGCAGTTAAGTCCGTGAGGGAGAGGATAATCAAACTTCTCGTTGATGTACGAGTTGACGCGACACATCAAAGCACTGCACTCAATATATTTCAATAATTTGCATTTACCGGTGCATTAATTACAACGCATGCATGCATGTCGTGACTCTTCTTTTGATACTTGCATGTGTTGATTTAATGCACCTTGAAGTAGTACTCTCTCCGTTCCTAAATTATAAGTCTTTGTAGGGATTCCATTATGAATTACATACGGATGTATATAGATGCATTTTAAGTGTGGATTCATTTATTTTGCTCCGTATGTAGTCCACCTAGTGAAATCTCTATAAAGACTTACATTTAGGAACGGAGGGAGTATAAAATATGTGACGGTAAAGCTTTGTAATACCCTAGCCCAAGTCGAGAGATGGTTGTGCACGAGGAGGGCGAGATCATGCAGACCGAACAGGAACAGGACCCGACGATGGAGCTCTCTAAGGTCTTGATGGACCTCACTGTGCTCCACTGCCCCTTGTGCCTCCGCCCCTTGACACCTCCAGTGTATGAGGTTCGAATACACCTCGTCTGCTCGGGCTGATTGAGCAAGGTGCAGGTTTCTTGATTGATGTCTTTGTTCGATTGATTTCTGCGGTGCAAGGGAGGGCACTGCCTGCGGACTGCCGCGTCGGCGCTGGGAACCATTTGCGATGGCGCGAGCGCGGTGGTGGCTTCGACGTGCGGAACACGGCGGTGGACTCCGTCCTTTCGTCGGTGAGGGTGGAGTGCCTGCATGAAGGCTGTGGCTCTACATCACTTACCACAAGCTCGCCGATCACCAGAGCGTGTGTCCGCTCGTGCCCTACAAATGCGCCGTGCCCGTCTGCGGCTACGAAGGCCCGCCGCCAGCGCTCTACCACCACATCAGTACCACGCATCCCATGCCCGTGCACAGGATCCAGTACGGCAAGGTGCTCCAGCTGCAAGTGCCACTGTCGGAGCCATGGCTCTTGCTGTTCACGGAGGAGGACCGCCGCATGTTTTTCTTGGTCGGCGGCATGCTCGACATCGGTGCGCCTATCACCGTGTCGGTCGTCTGCATCAGAGCGGGGGCGTCCCCACTTCCGCACTACTTGGCCAATCTGTGGGCGAACGGCCCGCCGGGGGAGCCCAAAGGCACGACCGACGCCGTCAAGGTGGAAATGGAGGTGACAAGCAGCAAGGATCCCGGAGACGTCGACGTGCAGGAGCTGACCTTCTTGACAGTTCCGCCCAAGCTGCTGGCCGTGGCTAAGCTTGTGTCCCTTCACATTCAGATTGACAAGCTCACGTCCTAAACGTTTCGACAGTGCCTTCTGTTTATCTTAGTAATATGCTAATATAGGAATTACCTTGGTCTACTTTAGCTTAAGAAATGGTGGGTTTTGGTGGCGATGCAGCAATTACTTCGACATCAGATCAGTAATTTCCAACAGTCGAACGGATATTTTTTTTCTATTGGATATAAAGTTCCTTTGGGTAAGAAGTCCTACTTGTCATCAAAATGGATAAAAGGAGATGTATGTAGACGTATTTTAGTTTTAGATACGTCCCTTTTTATCCATTTTGATGACAAGCAATCCCTCCGTTCCACAATACATGCCTTCCATTTGTCAGAATATAGATGTATCTAGACATGTTTTAGTATATAAGTACATCCATGATAGAGCCAATCGAATGGTTGAGAACACTACAATTCATAGCTACATATGCGTGTGTGACTCCCAGATGCAAAGGCCGGGGGTCATCATCCTCCTTTTCGAGAAAAACCAGACGCGTGTGTGAGAGGACGAGTGCGTGCGTGCACCTCTTCTCTTCCTGTATAACGTACTACTAAACTCAGAGTACAAGTTTTTGTGGGTGGCACGATGGTGTGTGCGAGAAGTCCCGAGAGATAGGTTTAATTCATCTGAAAAAGGACTAGCCTAGAGCTCACCACGCGGCTATTCCTGTCGAATGCCCCATTAACCGTAAGATATGTATATGACAGTGCCAGTTATTGCACGTACACAGTAGTACTCCCTCCTTTCCGGTTTATAGGGCTTAATTCAAAAATCTCACCAACCAAGATGGTGAGTGGTGGAATATTTTTTGTAGTTTGCAAAAGCACCTAATTAATGCTCTTGTTTTTCTCAAAAAATTATGTTTATCAATGCATTAATTGCAATGCATGCATGCATAATGTCAGGACCCAGATTCCAAGTCACATCGATCTAGCCTTTAACACCTCATATCACTTTGCGGCCTCATGCACGGTATTCCCACGGGTGTCTCCTTACCACGGCCCGGGACCGTTTGCGCCTTTTGGCTCACGTATATGATAGTATCGCTAGCATCCATATGACAGAGAACCCGGGCCGACATGGCTAGTCGTGAACCCAAAGCGTCACTAACCCAGGGGGACAGGCATACATGAATCACATCGAGCATGTCGCCAGCTGGCGTGTGAATCCGAAATGTATCGGGCTAACAGGACTCCGGGAACCCGGCTGTAGCGAGCTAGGCAGGACTCGGATGTCACTGCGTGACATTTCCCGAAGGGACACAGGAACAAAGTGAAACACATGCCGGCTTAGTCAAGTGTCCCGAGCGGTAGTCTTTGGGATAGCAGGACTCCGTGAACTGGTCAGAAGCGGACTACTATGGCTCAAGGAAGCACTAGACTACATTTCCCCATAAGAGAGGCTGCCAAGGATAAACAACTAGATTGTCGGATCCCACACATACCAAGCATTTCAAACATACACACAATATGCTCGATATGTGTAAATACAACATGGCATCACAACATAACTCTACGACTCAAGTATTTATTCATTAGGCTCCGAGGAGTGAGATATTACAAACATGGGTCTCATGACCCAACATTCAGAGCATACATATCAAAGCACATGCGGAAGCTTAACATGTCTGAGTACAGACATCTACAAATGAAAAAGCTTAGAAGCCTGACTATCTACCAGATCCTGCCGAGGGCACAAGATATTAGCTGAGGTAACAAGCTAAACATCGAAGTCCACGCGGAACTACTAGCGAGACTGACGTCTCTCTGCAAAACATAAAATAAGAAAATGTGAGTACAAATGTACTCAGCAAGACTTACATCAGAACTAACTACATATGCATTATTATCAACAAAGGGGGTGGTGGAGTTTGACTGCAGCAAGCCAGCTTTGACTTTGACTCGTGGCTATCCTAAACTACATTTGCAAGTAACTCTTTTGAGGTGGCGCACGAGTCCACATATTCACCATATCAATACAACACTATGGATTCGATCCCGCCTTCCTACGAGAACGCCATCCATAGCACTCACGCTTATCTTGCGCATTTTAGAGTATCCACTTTCACTTGTCTATGAACTGTTGTAGGCAACCCAGAAGTCCTTTACCGCGGACACGGATATTCGAATAGATGATGTTAACCCTGCAGGGGTGTACTTCTTCACACACGCTCTCACCACTTACCGCCGTTTACACGACATGTACTCGGCAACCTTCAAGCGGAAGCCCAACGTAGGTGTCGGCCACAGCCTACCTAAACACTCAAGTCTCTAGTCCAGGTTTATCGCCTATTCAGGTTCCATCCGCAGGGAGTCCGGCCGAGGTTTCCACATATGGCCCCGAACGATGTGTGCAGGGTTCCCGAGATACCAAACAGGCATTCGGTACACCATGCCACGTGCCTACCGCAACACAGCCCACCCCTAAGGTCGGCCATGCGTGCCCCAAAGATACTACAAACACCGTAAACTACTTTGCAACTCCCGGACAAAGGACAAGAGTGGTTAAGAAGCCGAGAGGGTCCATTGGTTTCGGGCCCAATGCGTGGTAGTAACTGTTTCATGGATCACAAATACAGAACTCAGTTCCTGAGGACGGTTTCAATGAGACAACCCACCATGTACTCCTACATGGCCTCTCACCGCTACCTTTACCAAATCGTGATCACACACTTAGCTCTCAATAGTAGGACATGTTTACACACCTCCGATTCATTCCCGATGAATCAGACCTGACCCAACTCTAAGCAGTAGCAGGCATGAAAAAAAAGCATGAATGAGTAGGCACAACAGGGCTCAAACAACTCCTACTCATACTAGTGGGTTTCATCTATTCTTGTGGAATGACAGGTCATGCAGAGGATAAAGGGGTTCAGCTACCGCATCAAGTAACAGATGAATCGTTGTTGTCCTAATGCAGTAAAAGAGAGCAGGAGCGAGAGAGTGGGATTATATCGGAATGAACAAGGGGGTTTTGCTTGCCTGGCACTTCTGAAGATAATATAGTTCTTCATCGGTGTCATCAAACTCATCGTCGGTACGTCGTCTACTGAGGTGGGGGGGGGGAGGACAAACACCGGCAAACAAGGAAGAACACAATCAATGCAATGCAACAAATATGATGCATGATAATGTCATGGCAATATGCTGTTGATTGAGCTAATGCAACTAGCAACCATATTAAATGAAGTTGGTTTGAACCAAGGGTTCAAATTCAAACTCCATATGTGAAATTCAAATGCCATTTAATTGATTTGACCTGATCAGCAGGTATAAGTTGATCTAACATGCATGAAAGTGGTACATATGGATAGATTGGATTTTTCTGATCATTTTTCATACATAAATTATTTCATTCTGAGCTACGGTTGATTTTATATGAATTTTAGAAGTTTTTGATATTTTCTGGAATTTTTTGTAAAAGAATAAATCCAGAAAAGAGTTACTGCGTTAGCATAACGTCGGCATGACGTAAGCGAGTCAACGGGCACGGTCCAGGTCAAACTAACCAGTGGGGTCCACTAGTCAGTGACCTGTCTTTGGTTAGTGTCACGAGTGTGGGCTGGTCAAAACCACGCGTCGATGTCAAGATCGACGTGTGGGGCGGTCAACAGGTGACGTGGCTGAGTCAAACTGACACATGGGGCCCGTGGGGTTAGTTTAGTCTAAACAGGAGCTAAGCAGGGTTGATTAGGCCGTGGGGCCTGGTAGTCAGTGGCTCTGGGGAGGGTTAGCTCGCCGTGATTAGCGCTAATCACGCAGCCACGTCGGCTCGCCGGAGTTCAGTCGGCGGCGACCTCGAACCACGGCGGAGCCTGCTCGGAACTCGCCAGAGGCCATGGGTTGACGCGCCAGGGGCACCAGAAGGAAGCCCGTGCCCGTGCGCATCCGGGGAGACCAACGGGAGGGTGCAGGGTGGCCGGAGTTCGCCGGAAGCGAGCTCCTGGCGGCGGCCGGAGCTCGGGCAAGACCGGCTACTCGCTATGGTGCATGGGAAGGTGAGCTAGCAGGTGCGTTCGTCTCACAGGCAGCACGAGCACGATGGCGTGCTTTCGAGGGGCAAGCTTCTGGCGTCTGGAGCCACGACGGCGACATGGCCGGGCGGCGAAGCCGGGCACTTGTGGAACGGGCGGTCTAGAGGACGGGAACGGAGGGGGCGAGCAAAGAGGAGAGATGAGGAGCTCACAGGGAGGCGGCGCAGAAGGTCAGTGGGCTCCGGGGCGCGCCAGACGTCGCGAATCGACGGCGGTGATTGGGTGGCGCCCGAGGTGGAATACGAGATCGAAGGCGTCACCACGGTGCTCTTGGGTTTGGGATCTTCCGCGTGAAGGAGCTTTGCATCGTCACAGAGCTTTTGGACACGGGGAAGGGGCGAGAGGACCACGGTGGTCACGGTGGCAGCGAACGGCGGCGACGGACCCGTTTGGTGGCTGTGCACCAGAGAAACAGAGAAGGGGGGGAAAGCACGAGAGAGAGAGTGAGGGAGTGGTCGGGGCTGCGTGGCGTCGCGAGGGAGGCCTAGGGCGACGAGGGGGAAGCGGCAGGAAGCAGGAGGTTGCCGGGACGCGTGCCGGCGCGCTGCGGCCACGCGCTCGTCCTCTTGGTAGGGAAAGAAGACGACAGGGGGTAGGCTAGGTGGGCTGGGCTGGCCACTTGGGCCGCCAGGTGGCTACACAGGTAAGTTAGGTAGGTTCCCTTCTCTCTCTTTTAATTGTTTTTGTTTTTCTATTTTGTGATACTGTTTTGGGCTTTATTAAAATGTCAGGGCATTTCCAAAAATCATGAAACTAATCATGGATACTGTTTAGAACATAACCAACAGTAAACATTTTAGTTTATGATTATTTGAGCATTTTAAAATATTTTATTGCAATTAAATGCCCAAATGCAAATACTATATGATTTAATCCAGTGACCAAATATGTCATGAAAAATGTGCAACACCTCTGGTTATGGTTTATAGCATTTTCCGAAATGATGAACATTTTTTAAAGCCATTTGGATTCAGCGAAAAATATTTTTAGTTGAACCTATTTGAATTGCTTTAGTGCTAGGGCTTGGTCATCCCCACTTCAAAATTTCCTTTGAAATCAAACATGATGCATGGATGCAGATGCCACTAATTACAACCAATTCAGGGGCTGTGACAACTCACCCCCACTAAACAAGAATCTCGTCCCGAGATTCAAGACGTGAGGTAAGAAGACAGAGGGGCACAAGACCAACACAATCTTCACGATCCAGGTTGCACCTCATAAGGTTGCTGATTTGTTGCATACGTTGATCTTGACATCCTTGCTTTTGAGATCTTCATCCACGCGATGACGACGGAAAGAAACTCTACTAGGATTGATCTTCTCGAAGATCGAGCTATACCATATCAACTCGTGGAATGAGATGTTGAAACATCTCGAGTTGAGACACAAAACACATCGAGAGGGATGGAAGAACAACGACGGAGTTTGATTTGGTGGGCAACAATTCCATGCTTAGAAAGATGGTGGATGGTGTCAAGGTGGCGAGGAAATAATTGCCATGATTCCATAGCAGGGCACCTTGGGAAAAAGGTGACTCGTTGAACTGTTCACTTAGGTGGCAAAAAGAATTACTTTTGATTCAGAGATCATTGAAACTCTTTAAACCAGCCTAAGGCAATCACAATCGATCATTTGAAGGAGTTCGAAAGAATGATATACTCGGACTAGAATGGATGATGTGGACTACCTTGTTGAAGACAACGCAATGGATGATTTTGCTTATCATTGGAAATGGATGGGACCCATGGTAGGACCACTGTTGAGGGCGATCCTGACCAGATATTACCGAGAAGGGTAGCCCATGGTTGGATGGCACAATGGTGGTGCAAGCTAGGGACAAGGTGCTAATGCTGGAATGTTCCAACCATCATATCTGCCTGAGATTCAGATCTGGTTGGTGTCAGAATATTCCAGACTCATCAAGTGTAGAAAGAAAAATGAAGGTTTGCAACACAAATTGACGAGATGACGTTGCGAGATTCTCGGGGAGTGAACTACGATAGCAAGCTCCAAAACATGAGCTGGTTCTGCTACAACATGTGAACACGTTGTCCGAGACAAGCATGACCACATAGTAGTCTTATATTAAAACACTACCGAGTTCTGGTTGGGAACCATCATTGCGGAGAGCGAAGCCCTTGCATAAGTCATATGATTAGCTCTTATGAAGGAACTTCGTCTCCTTGGACAAGTCAATCAGTGGCTTGGTGTGCTAGGAACACATATGGAGTGGAGGCGGCCAACCTATCAAACCATAGGGCACTTTGCACGTGCATGACTAACTTGGGATGACTCGGAGGAAGCAAAACAAACTTTCTCGAATTCACGATGGCAACTTACATCATATACACGTGAATTAGAGGAAGTCACTTCTCTCATCCAAACATATGCTTCATGAATGGAACACGAAGGCATTGCTTACAAAGTTTCCAACACTAGGTTGATGTTCAACATGAATCATGGGGGAGACAAAATGCTGTTGATGGGCTCAGCAACAACTCATCGGAATTTCCATATCACTGGACTTCCACCATCATGTGAACACGGTGGTAGAATTGGTCAGGCCAAAAGATGTAATGGTGTATGCTCGAGGGATCAACCACGAGTAAGACAACATTACGAGCATCGTTGGTTCTGATTTGACTTGACGATAGCCCATACTCAAGTCAAAGTTTTGGCAAGGCAATAGATCCAACAACTGATCACGAGGACCAATCAATGGAGATATCATCTTTCTTCAAAGACACACACACATACACACAAAAGATATCCCTTAACATGAACTAAGTCGGACAAGCTTTTATCTTCCAACTCTCCAAGTTGTTGTCTAGCTTAACCAACTAGCTCAGGTATCCGGCTACGCATTCTTGGGGAAAGGGTGGTCTACAAGAAAACCAACTTGATCATGAGCTCAACATAACAGTCAAGGAACAACCTGGTGATACTTCCGAGAAGATAATCGGGATATCACGAACCACCGATATATTACTAAGCTCGAGAACAATCCTGCTTTTCAGGGCAAGATGATATGATCAAAAGAGTGAGGAATTTACACAATCCTAACTCATTGATCGAAGAGTGCACCAGAAATAAGGACTAGGTAGCACGATCAATCTTAGGATGATGATTTAATAACCAACACGCTAAGATTGAGAATATTGTCCATTAACTACCAAGCAACGAGGTTGCTAGGAGTATCGATTTCACACATCACAGTTCACTTGTCGGCATTCCGGTTACAACAAAACGGAACCGAGGAATGGATAATGATAGCGAGAAGTATCACTACGTCAAGAATTCTTGAGAAATGGTGCAATTCTCATGACAATCCTGACATAAAGGGGGTAATACTCCAAGGTACAGTAGAGAAAAAGCTGGTTTGGCATTTTGATCCGCGGAATACAATTGCTTTGACCCAATCCTAGATATGGATGAGGTACTGGAGTTTGTTTCTCCTAGTCATTCCGAATAGAATGGCTTGACGGACCACAGAAGTAAAAGGCATTGATGAACACGAATGCACGACTACTCCTGACTATCAATTGATAGACGAAGGTCGAAGGCAAACTAAAGGGGACAACTCAAAGGAACATATGATTTTACGAGTTGTGGGTGTATAGATTAGTATGTCGAACCAAGTTCAACATTTCTTCCGGATAACCCATGCGGGAAGGTAGGACTGGCAGATTCACAACATAGGATAGGAAACTCATTGAGAGCACTCTTGTTGTGATCTTTCAGTTCAAGAGAACTTCTGCCATAATGGTTCATGGTATTTGGAAGAAGGGAATACCAGGACCTCGAGGACTATCACAA
Organism: Aegilops bicornis; assembly: GCA_021605145.1. Classification (NCBI taxonomy): domain Eukaryota; kingdom Viridiplantae; phylum Streptophyta; class Magnoliopsida; order Poales; family Poaceae; genus Aegilops; species Aegilops bicornis. Next base: position 69,355,366 of record CM038672.1, read on the forward strand.
AAGTTACTAATAACCTAAAGGTACGAGCAACACTATCAACATGAGGTAAGTAGGGTGAATTTTGGGTTCAAAACCCAGGAGTAGAATACCTACTACTAAGTGGCATCACGGGATGCTTTCGAGAATGGTGGCCGTAATCATCACACGGAAACACAAAATATGGCTAGATTACTAGGTGACTCCTAAAACACCTAGGGTCATAATAATAGCTCCAACATATATGTCAAGGCAATGAATTACCTCAACGCACCGGTTAGTGTGCTTATTCTGACCATAAAGGACATCGGGGATGGAAAGAAAAGATTTGCAAATGCATCAGACTATTTAGAGATCTGGGATGACTCGGACAACACAACGGCTGTAAATGCTCAAAATGATTTGAGACATCCTGCAAAATAGTGGCATGACCACTCAACATCACAATATCAAGGTTCTGAGACCAGCTATGAACATACGAAAGTAGTAAGAACTGAATCGGGCTTGAAACCAACAATCCTATAAGTCTATGGATTAGTAACACGTCATCCTAATAGATAGATGAGAAGGCCTAGTTCTTAATCCCGTAGAAGAGAAGAGGATGACTCGGATCGAAGGCCATGAGGTATAAGGAGTAAAAAGAGCCTTACGTTCCCTTCCAAAATCAATTCCCTTACATAACTAAAGCATTTCTAGAAACAACTACTACCACTTTGGCTTGGTAATCCTCTGTGCACTCGTGCTCGATACCAAAGCTGTCGGGACCACGATTCCAAGTCACATCGATCTAGCCGGTAACACCTCATATCACTTTGCGGCCTCACGCACGGTATTCCCACGGTGTCGCCTTACCATGGCCCGGGACCGTTTGCGCCTTTTGGCTCATGTATATGATAGTGTCGCTAGCATCCATATGACAGAGAACCCGGGCCGACATGGCTAGTCGTGAATCCAAAGCGGCACTAACCCATGGGGACAGGCATAGATGAATCACATCGAGCATGTCGGCCGCCAGCTGTGAATCCGGGCTGTAGCACTGGCTAACAGGAGTCCGGGAACCCGGCTGTAGCAGTTAGGCAGGACTGGATGTCACCGCGTGACATTTCCCGAAGGGACATACACAGGAACTAAGTGAAACACATGCCGGCCACCAAGTGTCTGGCGGTAGTCTTTGGGATAGCAGGACTCCGGTGAACCGGGCTGTAGCGGACTACTATGGCTCAAGGAAGCACTAGACTACATTTCCCCATAAGAGAGGCTGCCAAGGATAAACAACTAGATGGTCGGATCCCACACATACCAAGCATTTCAAACATACACACAATATGCTCGATATGTGTAAATACAACATGGCATCACAACATAACTCTACGACTCAAGTGTTTATTCATTAGGCTCTGAGGAGCGAGATATTACAAACATGGGTCTCATGACCCAACATTCAGAGCATACAAATCAAAGCACATGCGGAAGCTTAACATGTCTGAGTACAGACATCTATAAATGAAAAAGCTTAGAAGCCTGACTATCTACCGATCTGCCGAGGGCACAAGATCGTAGCCGAGGTAACAAGCTAAACGTCAAGTCCACACGGAACTACTAGCAAGACCGACGTCTCTCGCAAAACATAAAATAAGCAAACGTGAGTACAAATGTACTCAGCAAGACTTACATCGTAACTAACTACATATGCATCATTATCATCAAAGGGGTGGTGGAGTTTGAAGCAGCAAGCCAGCTTTGACTCGGTGGCTATCCTAAACTACGACTGCAAGTAACTCTTTTGAGGTGGCGCACACGAGTCCACATATTCACCATATCAATACACCACTATGGATTCGATCCCACCTTCCTACGAGAACGCCATCCATAGCACTCACCCTTATCTTGCGCATTTTAGAGTATCCACTTTCACTTGCCTATGAACTGTTGTAGGCAACCCAGAAGTCCTTTACCGCGGACACGGCTATTCGAATAGATGATGTTAACCCTGCAGGGGTGTACTTCTTCACACACGCTCTCACCACTTACCGCCGTTTACACGACATGTACTCGGCAACCTTCAAGCGGAAGCCCAACGTGGGTGTCGTCCACAGCCTACCTAAACACTCAAGTCTCTAGTCCAGGTTTATCGCCTATTCAGGTTCCATTCGCAGGGAGTCTGGCCGAGGTTTCCACATACGGCCCCGAACGATGTGTGCGGGGTTCCCGAGATACAAAACGGGCATTCGGTACACCGTGCCACGTGGCTACTGTAACATAGCCCACCCCTAAGGTCGTCAAGCTGCATGGCCCCCAAAGATACTACAAACACCGTAAACTACTTTGCAACTCCTGACGAGAGGACAAGAGTGGTTAAGAAGCCGAGAGGGTCCATTGGTTTCGGGCCCAATGCGTGGTAGTAACTGCTTTCATGGATCACAAACACGTAACTTCGGTTCCTGAGGACGGTTTCAATGAGACAACCCACCATGTACTCCTACATGGCCTCTCACCGCTACCTTTACCAAATCGTGATCACACACTTAGCTCTCAATAGTAGGACATGTTTACACACCTCCGATTCATTCCCGATGAATCGACCTGACCCAACTCTAAGCAAAGAGGTGCATGAAAAAAAGCATGAATGAGTAGGCACAACAGGCTCAAACAACTCCTACTCATACTAGTGGGTTTCATCTATTTACCGTGGAATGACAGGTCATGCAGAGGATAAAGGGGTTCAGCTACCGCAGCAAGTAACAGACGAATCGTTGTTGTCCTAATGCAGTAAAAGAGAGCAGGAGCGAGAGAGTGGGATTATATCGGAATGAACAAGGGGTTTTGATTGCCTGGCACTTCCGAAGATAATATAGTTCTTCATCGGTGTCATCGAACTCATCATTGGTACGTCGTCTACTGAGGGGGGGAACAAACACCGGCAAACAAGGAAGAACACAATCAATGCAATGCAACAAATATGATGCATGATAATGTCATGGCAATATGCTATTGATTGAGCTAATGCAACTAGCAACCATATTAAATGAAGTATGCCATTTAATTGATTTGACCTGATCAGCAGGTATAAGTTGATCTAACATGCATGAAAGTGGTACATATGGATAGATTGGATTTTTCTGATCATTTTTCATATATAAATTATTTCATTCTGAGCTACGGTTGATTTTATATGAATTTTAGAAGTTTTGGATATTTTTGGAATTTTCTGTAAAAGAATAAATCCAGAAAAGAGTTATTGCGTTAGCATAACGTCAGCATGACGTAAGCGAGTCAATGGGGCACGGTCCAGGTCAAACTGACCAGTGGGGTCCACTAGTCAGTGACCCTGTGCTGGTTAGTGTCGCTGACAGGTGGGGCCGGGTCAATGACCATGTCAAGATGTCAAGATCGACGTGTGGGGCCGGTCGGCGGTGGCGTGGCCAGAGTCAAACTGACACAGCGTGGGGCCCGTGGGGGTTAGTTTAGTCTAAGCAGGAGTTAAGGAGGGTTAATTAGGCCGTGGGGCCCGGTAGTCGATGGCTCGGGAGGGTTCGGTGGCCGTGATTAGCGCTAATCACGCAGCCACGTCGGCTCGCCGGAGTTCAGTCGACGGCGACCTCGAACCACGACGGAGCCTGCTCGGAACTCGCCAGAGGCCACGGGTCGACGCGCCAGGGGCACCAGAAGGAAGCCCGTACCCGTGCGCATCCGGGGAGACCAACAGGAGGATGTAGGGTGGCCGGAGTTCGCCGGAAGCGAGCTCCTGGCGGCGGCCGGAGCTCGGGCAGGACCGGCTACTCGCTATGGTGCATGGGAAGGTGAGCTAGCAGGTGCGTTCGTCTCACGGGAAGCGGCCACGAAACGCGATGGCGTGCTCGAAAGCTCTGACGTCTGGAGCCACGACGGCGACATGGCCGTCGGCGGCGAGCTTCGGGCACTTGTGGAACGACGGTCTAGAGGACGGGAACGGAGGGGGCGAGCAAAGAGGAGAGATGAGGAGCTCACAGGGAGGCGGCACAGAAGGTCAGTGGGCTCGGGGGCGCGCCAGACGTCGCGAATGGACGGTGGTGATTGGTGGCGCCCGAGGTGGAAGACGAGCTCGAAGGCGTCACCACGGTGCTCTTAGGTTCGGGATCTTCCGCGTGAAGGAGCTTTGCATCGTCACAGAGCTTTTGGACACGGGGAAGGGTCAGAGGACCACGGTGGTCACGGTGGCAGCAAACGGCGGCGACGGACCCGTTCGGTGGCTGTGCACCAGAGAAACAGAGAAGGGGGGGGGGGGGAAGCACGGGAGCGAGTGGGGGAGTGGTCGGGGCTGCGTGGCGGCGCGAGGGGGGCCTAGGGCGACGGGGGGGAAGCGGCAGGAAGCAGGAGGTGGCTGGGACGTCTTGCGTGCTGGGCCAGGCCACGCTTCGCCCTCCCCGGCAGGAAAGAAGACGACAGGGGAGGCTAGGTGGGCTGGGCTGGCCACTTGGGCCGCCAGGTGGCTACACAGGTAAGTTAGGTAGGTTCCCTTCTCTCTCTTTTAATTGTTTTTGTTTTTCTATTTTGTGATACTGTTTTGGGCTTTATTAAAAATGTTAGGGCATTTCCAAAAATCATGAAACTAATCATGGATACTGTTTAGAACATAACCAAAAGTAAACATTTTAGTTTATGATTATTTGAGCATTTTAAAATATTTTATAGCATTTAAATGCCCAAATGCAAATACTATATGATTTAATCCAGTGACCAAATATGTCATGAAAAATGTGCAACACCTCTGGTTATGGTTTATAACATTTTTCCAGAAATGTTTAACATTTTTTAAAGCCATTTGGATTCACTGAAAAATATTTTTAGTTGAACCTATTTGAATTGCTTTAGTGCTAGGGCTTGGTCATCCCCACTTCAAAATTTCCTTTGAAATCAAACATGATGCATGGATGCAGATGCCACTAATTACAACCAATTCTGGGGCTGTGACACATAAAGTATATGCATTGGTCAATTTTCTCTTAATACTTGCATGCAATGATTTAATTCACCTTGGAATCTAAACATGTGTTGGGGAACAACCAAATTGAGCCTTATAAAATGGAAAAACTAAAATTTTGAGATAAGCCCTATAAAACCGGAAAGGAGGGAGTAGAAAAAGAAGTACTCCATCCGGGAATAGTGCCGCACTTCGAAACTAGAACCGTTAATAAATTTTGAGCTTGCGTCTCGTCACATTCCAAATTACTCCACGCTATATTGAATTGCAAACCTGTTCACATCGATCACAACCTAAACAGTTTCCCACTTAGGAGCGTATTAGTACCACGTTATATTGAATTCCAAAGCTGTTCACACCAATCACAACCTAAACAGTTTCCCACTTAGGAGCGTATTAGTACTCGGTTATAAATATTAGTATGCCAAGATGACTGCACATTCCTCCTCAACTCCTCATCCACAAAAACAAACAAGTCATTCAGCGTCCTTCCCTTGCGTCTGCCATGGCCAGCGTGAGTTCTAGGTCGAGAGATTGCCACCAGGGAGAGGCGAGCATGGAAGCGGAAGCACGAGAGATGTCCCGCCTCGCTGCGAGAGCAGCCGACATGTCCCGCCGTGCGGAAGTAGCAGCACAGAGGTCCCTCCGCGCCGTCCGATGCAAAGCGATCGTCGGCCGCGCATGGCAGCAGAGATGTCCCGCCGCCACGAATGCATCGGGAGATGTCCGCCCGCGCGCTCGGGAAAATTTCTCGCGGGCAGGCGACGACTGTTACAGGTGCATGCATGCGATCGTCCATAGCCAGATGGATCAGATCTCCGGCTGGGCGAGGTTGCAGGACGACGTGAAAGCCTCGTTTGAACAGGCTACCGCGCCATCCGCAACTAAGGGAGGGTAATGAGAGGCTCGGGCTGAGCGCGACCGCCGAGGGAGAAGATCGCACGAAGTGCGCATCAGCCAGGAGGAGACCAATGCCTTGTTGAAGAGGACCGGCGTCATCGTCAAGAAACTTATGGACGAGAATGACATGCTCCGCAACGGGCGCCAAAGGCTGGTGGAGGAATCCGTGGATGTTCTCAAGCAGCGTCTTGAGGATACGAAAGAGCTCATCGCCGCTTGCCGCGGAGACTAGTTCCCGCGGCCTGCAGCAACGCATCAAGAAAGTAGAGATCAGCGAGCCAGATCCTTGTCTTCCTTCTTCTTTTGCCCTTGTGTATTTTGGGCATAGCCACATGTGGCTTTTCTAATTATCTTTCTAATTATGTAAGACAATTAATCGTCCTTATCTTTCTGTGGAAGATCAATGTTGCGAGGCTAGAATGAAAAAAACTCTTGTTGTGGCGACCCTGGCGTTGCTGTTCTTCTAGTTGCTGCTGGGCTTCCTTCACTTTCCTGGTTTCTTTTGATGTAATAATCGATTTAGGATGTGGATTGTGTCGTCGGTTGTGAAATCTTGGGTTCTAGCGCGGATGTTTGGCCTTTGTTGGCCTCTTGGGATGTTGCAGTTTCAATATGGTAGCTTTTACTCCTTCGTGTTAGGCTGGAGTTGTGCTGAACTTTTTGTGAATTGTGGTGGTTTTTAGTAATGAAAATCGGAAGGGGCAAGCCCTTCTTTGATCAAAAAAAATTTAATCGTCCTTATATATTCATCAGTCTTTCTATAAGTCGCAGTAGATGCTATATAGGTCCGTCGGATCTTACATCAAGATCCGTGCTTTCAGATTTTCTTTTTTCTCTCTTAAATCTCAGTCGAGTGAAACATAGCCACGCCATTAAACAGAGGCTCGGGGCGCCATTAATGGAGACCTTGGGAGAGAGGTGGACGTCAGATGGAGGTCAAAGGGCTCTCCTCCCGATAAGCACGCGCAGGGTCTGATCGCACGCCTCTCGTACTCAAATAGCTACCCTGCACGGCGCCTCCTAGCTAATAAAAAATGGGGACGCGTGGCAGCACGTAAATGGTACTAGTAAGTAGAACGCCCACGGTTTCAATAATACTTGTGTTTCCGATTGTAACGTGACAGCACTTGTTCCAAAATGACTTTGTTGATTGTTAATGTGTGCGCCTTCGCAAATCGGACTGCAAATTCATGTCATGGCACCAAGCCAAGTTTCATTATTTTCTTGCGTGTTTTGGATTTACAGGAATTAAAAAACTAAGTTTCTCAATGTTTCCAACCCAGACACGACGCTCGGAATTTTGAATTTCATTCCCATTTATTGCATGTAACCTAGAAATTTACCCGAGGACACACATGTGATTTTTCAACCAACTTTGGTGCACTGGAACATGTGCTTGTATTTCAAATTTGAATTATGCACACAAAGGTGACACGTTGCCTCCCGTAACCACGAGCCTTCTTGAGAGAAGCTCCGATTTGCAAGAAGCTTATACCAAAATTTGTTCCTATTCGCCAATTTTTTTTACCACGGCATGGTACTACCATGACATGACACCATGCCAAGTTTCATGATTTTAAAACCAAGTTTCTCAATGTTCTCGACCGAGCCATGATGCCCAGATGTTTGAATCTTATTCTCATTTTTTTGCATGGGACCTACTCCCGAGGATACAAATGTGATTTTTCAACCAACTTTGGTGCACGGAAGCATGTGCTTGTAGTTCAAATTTAAATTATGCACATTAAATGACCAAAAACTCAATTGATGTGTAAATAAGGCCAAACGAAGCTGGAATAATTCCAAAATTTAACAGGGCACTCATGTAGTTCTATGTTGCCTTTGTAAATAAACTCAAGGGGGACAACGTATATCGTTTCGCACTCAAAGGTGGCGCGTTCCCTCTCAGAACCACGTGCCTTCTTGAGAGAAGCTTCGGTTTGCAAGAAGCTTATACCAAAATCTGTTCATATTCGGCCATTTTTTTACCACAACATGGTAGTACCATGACATGACATCCATGCCAAGTTTCATGATTTTCAGACGTGTTTTGGATTTACAAGAATTTTAAAACCAAGTTTCTCAATGTCCTCGGCTGAGCCACGATGCCTAGATGTTTTAATTTTATTCTCATTTCTTGCATGGGACCTAGGAATTCACCCGAGGACACAAATGTGATTTTTCAACCAACTTTGATGCACGAGAGCATGTGCTTGTAGTTCAAATTTGATTTATGCACATTAAATGACCAGAAACTCAATTAATGTATAAAAAACGATAAACGAACCCAGAATAATTCCAAAATTTAAGAGGGCACTAATGTAGTTCTATGTTGCCTTTGTTAAGAAACTCAAGGGCGGCGGGGGGGGGGGGGGGGCCGCGTATATCTTTTCACACTCAAAGGTGGCACGTTCCCTCTTAGAACCATGAGCTTCCAAATCGGCCCAATATTTTACCACAACATGTTAGTGCCATGACATGACACCATGCCAAGTTTCATAATTTCCAGCTGAGTTTTGGATTTACATGAATTTAAAATCTAAGTTTTTCGATGTTCTCGGCAGAGTCATGATGCCCAGATGTTTGAATTTCATTCTCATTTCTTCCATGGGACCTAGAAATTCAACCAAGGACACACATGTGATTTTTCAACCTACTTCGGTGCACCGGAGCATGTGCATGCAATTCATATTTAGATTATGCACATTAAAAGTCCGTAAACTCAATTAATGTATAAAAAGGCCAAATGAACCGAAATAATTCCAAAATTTAACAGGCACTCATATAGTTCTATGTTGCCTCTGTAAATAAAATCAGGGGGAGGCAGCGATATCGTTTCAAGACAAAAAGGTGTCACGTTCCCTCTCGGAAACATGAGGCTTGTTGAGAGAATCTCCGGTTTTGCAAGAGGCTTATACCAAAACTTGTCCCAATTCAGCCAAAAATTATACGTATGAAAACATGGTTTAGATTATCCCGAACATCTCGCTACCTAGACCAATAATGTACTATGATTTGAATTCAACATAAAATGGATACAAATATTTGAATTGGAGAGCGTATAGTACATGTAGTTCATAGTGAAATATGATTACAACTATATGCATGTCTTTTTGTTATCAAGATAATATTTAAATTATTGTATAACTTGACAACAATCGTATTCAAATAAGGAAAATTGATTCAAATTTAGTCCATATTGTAGACTTACAATATATATGTTCACATGGTGGAGTAAAATGTTCATATATGATGGAAGATCAAAATGTACGACTACATCAATTATAAACTGCAAGGTCACCTAGTGATATATTCGAATTGAACATAACGTGGATTCAAAAATTGAAATTTGAGATCATGGCATCTGTAATCATATAAAAAGGGACATTACTCTTTCTTTGGTGGGATTGATTTGTTTTTTGTTGTTGTTGAGGGAAGTGCGAATCGATTTGGTACTGTGCAGGGTAATCTTGTTCTCCCGATTTATTTTACATTTTTCTTGTAGTTTTTTCAATGGCATCTATAGCAATATAGTAAAAGGGGACATGACTCTCTTGTGTCTTGTATGAATTGTTTTTTACAAGTTAAGTTTGTTCTGCCGAACAAGGAATCCGCACCTTGTTATCCCGAAATTTTCAAGCTCGAGTATGTTTTGTCTCACCTGCTTTGAAACTCCCGCTTCTTCAACCCGTGCCGTGCCTTGTTATCCCGAAATTTGACGCTTGAGAACTCCCTCCTCATCCGAAATCGCTCCCAAGAGCCTGCATATGAAATCCCCTTCTACCCTCACCGGAAATGAAGCTCCACGTCGCGGTGTCAAAACCGTGGGGTACGCTGGTAACTTACCCTACATTTCGGACAAGCGCGTCCCTAAGCTTGGCTCCCTCCCCTTCGCCTCCCCCATTCTTACACCGAGGCCGCCAAAACCCGCGAAACCCCATGCTCCTCCGTCGGCCTCCCGACCGCCGCCCAGCCGGAGACTCTTCCCCGACTACGTCATCCACCGCAACAGCTCGCCGTCCCTCATCCACCGCACCGGATGAGGATCCGTTGTCGATCTCGTCGTCCCGCCGGATCAGCCGCCCCGTCCTCCACCTCCAAGGAGCTGCCCCGACATTCGCCTCGTCTATCGCGCCACCTCAATCCCCACAACACCATCTTGACCTGCCCCACCGGAACCGCAGTATCCTCACCAATTCCTCCGATGAAGCCGAGGCCAACTCGGCGCCACCAAGGAGGTTCTGCAATCACCGCTGCATTTTATCTTTTATTCGATCTCATGGGGCTGCCGGTGCTCGATACCGAGCAGACATGGCGTCTCCATCGACGGGCGCGCCGCCGCCACATCATCCACGGCGTCTCTCCCCCATGTCGTTGCTTCCTCGGCGGCGACTTCCACAACGGCACTAGCTGCAGCTGCTCCGGCTCTCGCTCGCGCTGCGGCTCTTGTCTAGGATATACCCCGCGGTATGACCCGGCTGGAAGTATGACCTGGCCGGGCTTGGCATTTTCATTGAAAACCCGCCGGAGTGGCGACTCACGAGCCTGACGGCGACCCACGGATGGCCCTAACGGCGGGTCAGATAGAAGACTAGGCCAAAGGCCCAGAAGGCTGGCTCATGTTATGGTGGGCCGATTTACGAGGAAAGGCATAAGGAGTTTTCCCTTAAGGGGGCAGACTAGGATTCCACTTGTAATAGACTAGTCCTAATCCTAATAGGACTCCACATGTAACCCGCCCCTTCAACTTATATAAGGAGTGGCAGGGCTCCCCAAAGAGGACAAGCAACAAGAAACAATATCTAGGGCTAGACACAAAGGGGGAGCCGGCTTATGCGGCGACTCTCTCATGAGCATAATGAGATCTAGCCACAAACAGCATATAGGGTTATTACCGGATGATGTTTCCCGGGGCCTGAAGCTGTCTAAATCCTTGTCTTGTGTTGCGTCTTTCGATTCCGCTCAACCCCTCTCAAGCTACTACAAAGATGCGTCGGCCTCGCGACTAAGTCCTCACACTAGGACATCTGCCGTGACAATTCCACGACAGTTGGCGCCCACCGTGGGGCTCGCGCACGGTGGTGTTGAGTTCTTGGAGGGCACTATCTCAGGGATCAAGAAGATTGTAATTCGTCAGATGGAGAAGAAATCGGCAAATTCATTATTTTGATGATCAGATCGGCGATAAAAACTTTTCGAGCCGGCAGTACAGAGAGATGTTATGTATGTTGATGCTGCAGTTGCGCTATGGCCAGGATAGGATCCACTACGCGTGGACGTCGCTCAAGGCTGCAGCGTCTTTACTATTCCGCCGAGATATCTGCAAAGCACCGTCACCGATCGCTGAGATCGATTGGATTTTCCGCTGCAGCGATCATACTACAAAGAAGACACCGAGGCCGACTCAGATTTCAACCGCGCCGTTGTCAAAACTAGCCACCGTGGTCCGATTCGCCGGGTCGTTTTTGCTGCTCTACGTACATCTGTCCAAGTCCGAGGTAATCAAAGACAGCTAAAACACATGTCACGAGCACCATCTGTTAGTACAACGGCGATCAAAACAGTTGATTGAGTCCCGTAAAGTTTTCAGATCAACCTAGCACATCTGTTGGTACAGCGGCGATCAAGAAAGTTGATTCAGTCCCATAAAGTTTTCGGATCAACCTAGCACACGCACAGGAATCAAGGGGCCAAGTGCTGATCAATGCAAAAAAACAAAACTTGATGGATTTTCTAGCTCCTACACGTAAAAAGACATCAACTAGTACAGCTATTGTACACACATATACTTTGAGGAAGGATTTAATAGTCATCTCATACGTAGCCTGATGGACGTTGAGCCGCCGTCTCCGTTGACCCGCTTTGCCTCGCAGGTCCTCCTCCGAGTGGCCACGCTGAACTGGCTATAGTCACGCCTCTCCAACGCGCCGCTGTCGCGGCCACACTTCGTCGACCCGCCGGAGCGCCCTCGTTACAGTCTCCGAGCCGCCTGCTGATGAGCCTCCGTTGTCTCCTATGCTGGTTACCTCACTCCTGCGGCCCTAATCTAAATAAATGGCTCCGCCCTGCTACCGTTGCGTTGGTTTTCTGCTCCGCTCTGAGCCGACCCCCGGCGGGTACTTCTCTGTCTACTTCGGGCCGCCCGCTCCAAACCGGCTTGTCGCCTGTATTACGGCTGCCTGCGAGTCGCTGTGCAGCCCCGTTGCCACGGTCACGTCTGCTTCAACCCACCTCCTCGGCCATCTCCACGTTGAGCTGCTACAGGGGAACTACTTTGGTTGATTATGCAAGACACCCAAGTACGCAATATTGAAATAATGATGGAGAATTAAGGGGAACTACTTTGGTTGATTATGCAAGACACCCAAGTTCAATGCGCTGCTCCTGGTGGTTGATGCAAGAGACAGTGTCAAACGATATAAGTTACCAGTGCTTTCACAGTAATGAAGACAAACGCATCCCTGTCTCTGACACTGGACAACTCAGCACGAGACATTACTACAGTCTGCTTACCTTCAGGGGAGTTTCCGCGACTTTCAGCTCATGGGTCTGGGTTTCGTTGGTTCCCCTTAAGCATAGAATTTTCCTCTGGCTTGCTTTTAAAGGACGTCTCAACACCAAGGACAACATGGTAAAGAAGGAATGGTGAGCCGTTGCACCTTTTGCACACTGTGATACCTGTCCTGCGGTGTTCTTTGGGGTAAACTGGCACTGGGTTCCTTGGCTTGCTCAGCGCCTAACATTCTAGTCTTTGTCCAACAGGCACAGCACCAGCTAAGTTTCAACCGACAATGGAACGTGGCCTTTGCAGCCTGTGCACTCACTCTATGGCATGCTAGAAATGACCGGGTTTTCAACAACAAGGTTTGGACTGAGGCTTACCTTCATTTCTACGCGGCAAATATGCTAAATTTGTGGAGCAACAGAGCCCGTACCCAAGCTGTCAAGGACGATATACAAATCTGGTGCCATAAAATTACCAGCTAAATACACTTTAGACGGGATGTAATATAAACCCCCCCTCTCTCCTTTTTTTGGCTCCTTCTTGCTTTACTTGCGCTTTGCACCTTCGTGCAATGGCCAAGTCATGCCTTGTATTTGTCACTTCATCAGGCCTTGCCTGTTTTGAAATATAAGGTTGGCACTTTGCCACCTTTTCCTTTCAAAAAAAAACAAAGCAAGGTCACTCTGTGGCTCACGTGGAGGGCATCACCCATGGATTTTCGCTTCCTCGTAAAAAAATCAGCCATGAAGTGTGTGGAGCTACTGACTTGGAAGTTCCAGAGCCGTTGGGGCTGCGTTGAGCCGCCCTTGCCGCTTTGAGCCGCTGGGGTTATAGTAAGTCATCGGTCTGCCTGAGCCACCTCTGTCGCGATGAATAGATCATCCGTCGTCCAAACAAATCAGGTGATATCCATCCAAGTTTGATTTATTAGCACATGTAGTTTTTGTCAAAAGAACAAGTTTATCTTTGCCTTGGTCTGCAATATTGTTTATGCAGGGCAATTATTTATGACAAAAAGTGATATTATACCGCGGAGGTGAAGGCACGCCAACATCTTTTGGGCATAGGCGGTTGTCGTTACTCAACGGACTCCCGCACCGGCTTACAATGTCGTGGCCGTCTCTCGCGAACGCACCGGTTTATAACCCCGCGGCCGACTCTCCCGTCCACACCGGTTTAAAATGCCACTGCCGATAAATCTGTCATCACCCGCGGCCGACTCGGCCATGATTGATTTCAGTTTCACCATGGTGATCATCAACTCCGCGGTGATAATTGCTGACCTGACACATGAGGTGAAATCCATCCAGCATATTTTTATATTATATATTGCTTTCTTTAAAAGAGCACTTACTCCGGTTTGCAAGTTGTCCCATGCAGGATTCAAACCGGTCTATATCACGGTTAATTATGAAGAATCTCAAGCCAACTCCTCAAGTCGCCCTGAGACTCAGGGGCTATGATGACATGACTTAGCAAATATTGTGAGATTTAAGACCCCGGGTCATTGGAGGGAAGATAACCCGGTGCTGGAGGCTACCGCCATATTGGTGAAAATTTAAAGGCCGTCAGAAAATTTCCGGCTCACAATGATGCTTCGGTTTACAATCCGGCTCAAGGTAAACCTGTCTCCCACAAAGCTTTGAAGCTCTCAAATCCGGTTTGAAATTACGGTTTAAAAATAATTCATCTCTCGCAAGTTCGAGTTTTCAGAAAAAATTACAGGGACCAAAGAGAGTTTGTTGCACAGCACAAGTCAAACATAGGCACCCGGCGAGCACAACTCAGAAATATATCACTTGGGGGCTTCCTGTTCAAACATAGGTCGTATTCGAACCAAGGAGAACATAGCTGTCGGTACCCTTTTGATCGGCACACTGCCAAACTCACTAGGGGGCTTCTTGATCATATTCGAATCATAGCTCAACCCCTTTTGGGTCTGACGTGGATCGTATTCGAATCAGCGACATTAAACAACTCTTATGGTCACTTGGGGGCTTCCTGTTCAAACATAGGTCGTATTCGAACCAAAGAGAACATAGCTGTCGATACCCATTTGATTGGCATCGCCAAAGCCACTGGGGGCTACATGATCGTATTCGAATCCTAGCTTAACCCCTTTGAAATGGTTTACTGATCGTATTCGAATCAGAAGCCTTGATTTTCTTTTTGTCTGGATTAAGTTTTTTGAACACAATCTTTTGGGTTTTAAGACTTTTTGCTCATATCTGAAGCATATATTTGTGGTTTCTATTAACCCGCTCGCTTTCGATTTAACAAGTCGCCAAAGATATGACAATATTGATACTTGGAAGGTTTGACTTCTAAGTTTTGGGTTATCACCCTTCTTGCACAGTATCATAAGCGGCGGTGCGATTCAATATCACAGGTATGATATTGTTTATACATGAGTATGTTTAAACTAGCCCTGGCTATGGACTTTAAGCCGCCGGCATATTTTGAATTACGCCATTGGAATCATGCGCGTATCAAAGATTGGGTTATCACCCTTACTGCACAGGTATCATAAGCCGGCAGTACGATTCGATATCACAGGTATAATATTGTTTATACATGATTATGTTTAAGCCGGCCCTGGTTTTTGACATTAAGTCGCCAGGGCATATGTTGTTTAAACTATATGCAGGATTTGCAGAACTATGACTTATATTAAGTTCAAGATCATCATCCAAATTGATGTTTCAAAAGGGGTATCCATTCTGGATTTTCTTAAAGGCTATAAGCCATCAGGTTATTAAAATTCCGACTTACCATGAATGTGCATTAAGTCGCCATCAGCCAAGAGCCGCCGAGTATTTAAACTCCGGATTTACTTGTCAACCGATAAGGTATTCACATCTTTCATAACCAAACTTGGTTGGATTGTCATGATGATATTGAATGATTGAGGTTTTCATACCGGATTATATTATTCAAATTTTGAATAGCCAACATGGCTGGATTTTATTTACGGTTGTCAATAACCATTATTATCATTGAGGTTTTCAAAGTCGCTTTAGCGCAATGGCTATTATTTTATCAATGGATATGATTTACTCTACAATGGAAAGAATAGTCCCGAGTTGCTGCAGGCTTACAACCCGGCACTTGGGGGCTACATTATTCAGTTTAAGATTATATCAAATATGCAAGTCCCATGTCACTGCCAGCATGCACCATGGCACTTGGGGGCTAATGCAAAAGCAATTTTACTGGCCTTATTGAAGACCCGACTCATCACATCATAATGAGCCGGCCCTTGGGGGCTACCAATTGCTCCTGTCAACAATTCAAGGTACACAAGTTTTATTCCATTATATTGAAGGGTCCACTACTCAATTGGTAAAGCACAAAGCTCTTAACCTATTGGACGTGGGTTCAAGCCCCATGATGGGGGTTACATTATATGATGTTCTTTTCAAAAGAAGTATATATAAAGTCCCAACTCAATATTATATTACTGAGCCGGCCCTTGGGGGCTACACGTTGTTGTTCAAGTCTATATGATCATATTTATAAAGTCCTTGCTCATTATTGCATAATGACCCGGCATTTGGGGGCTACACTGGTTGAAGTTTTTTATGAGTATAAGGCAATTACAAGTCCCAGGTTGCTCCAAGCATGACAACCCGGCACTTGGGGGCTACATATATGGAGTATTCAGTCTTTACTAGTGACTAAGATGAACAACATGGATTTCTTCAAAGTGGCAGTATTTATATTGAAGCAAGTCATAAGTCATCACTTTGTTTCTGCTCAAGACTTGGGGGCTATAGGTAATATGGATATACGGGAGAAAAATCTTCAAATTCTCAGTTTTGAGTAAACCAGATTGACCCGGCGTCACCAATAACTATGACCCGGTGTCGACAACAATTATGACCCGGTGCTATCAATATTTACAAACCGGATATTTTGGCAATGATAAACCGACAAGTTCTACAAGCCGGCTGAAAGTCAGATGAGTTTTTTTTTCAAGACCAATATTTTTTAAACCGGCGCTTTCGAAGCCGACTCAAATGGATTATTTCTTATAATATTTCTCTACAAAGAGCCAATGTCAGCAAATTGGTTATGAAGCTGGCCTATTGACCCGGAGTTTTTAGAAGAAGTGCCTGGATTTTTTGCATTGGCAAGGTTTGGACATATCTGTTAAAAGAGATTTGCTATAAGATCTTGAGTATGCATCCAGGAGGAAAATGACAAGGACTTAAAGATGATCAGGTGCCGGTTCAAGAAAATATTTAACCCGGAGCACAACCTATCAAGTTTGTTCTTGTGTTTATTTTACAGGATCAGTTTAACATGGATGAATCCAAATTAAACTGGGGGCTAATGTCGGGGATATACCCCGCGGTATGACCAGTGGAAGTATGACTCGGCTGGCTTGGCATTTTCATTGGAAACCCGCCGGAGTGGCGACTCACGAGCCTGACAGCGACTCACGGATGGCCCTAACGGCGGGTCAGATAGAAGACTAGGCCTAAGGCCCAGAAGGCCGGCTCATGTTACGGTGGGCCGGTTTACGAGGAAAGGCACAAGGAGTTTTCCCTTAAGGGGGCAGACTAGGATTCCACTTGTAATAGACTAGTCCTAATCCTAATAGGACTCCACATGTAACCCGCCCCTTCAACTTATATAAGGAGGGGCAGGGCTCCCCAAAGAGGGACAAGCAACAAGAAACAATATCTAGGGCTAGACACAAAGGGGGAGCCGGCTTATGCGGCGACTCTCTCATGAGCATAATGAGATCTAGCCACAAACAACATGTAGGGTTGTTACTGGATGATGTTTCCGGGCCCGGCTGTCTAAATCCTTGTCTTGTGTTGCGTCTCTCGATTCCGCTCAACCCCTCTCAAGCTACTACAAAGATGCGTTGGCCTCGCGACTAAGTCCTCACACTAGGACATCTGCCGTGACAATTCCACGACAGCTCTATTCTTGCTATCAGTCACGCTGCTGCACTGCTCCTGCTTTCGTTCGTGCTGCTGCTTTGCTCTTGCTCTCGCTTGCGCTGCTGCTGCTGCTGCTGCACGACCTCCGGCAGCTACATGAGTTGTTGCTTTAGCACTCGCTCGCGGTGCTACTGCACGACTTGCTCTCTGCTAGTGCGTCACGCTGCTCGGCGTCTGCTGATTTGGATCATCGCTTCTCCGCTACTAGTGCTCGAACGCCCTAAACATCTATTGCAATGCTCTGTTACTAGTTCAATCGGTTTCGATAGTAAAATTCAGTTTCGATCGTGAAGTTCATTTTCTTGATTAAGTTCGAGTGAACAGTACTTACAAAGATCTGTCGGAGCGGCCGTGGCGGCCGATGCGTTTACATCTAGCACTTTTTGGTGATGTATTTTACATCATCTATTGCGTATGATATTAGGGTCCCACTTCAGATTAACGTTATACATCTTTTCATGCTTCAGCCTCGTCGCCGTACACCTTAGCGGAGCTGCTCCAACGACAGAACCGTCCATCACAGCGGAGCAGTACCCTCGGCCCCGTTTCCAGAGGCCTCGGATCTTCTTTGTCAGGACCCCGATTCCAAGTCACATCGACCTAGCCGGTAACACCTCATATCACTTTGCGGCCTCACGCACGGTATTCCCACGGGTGTCGCCTTACCATGGCCGGGACCGTTTGCGTCTTTTGGCACACGTATATGATAGTGTCGCTAGCATCCACATGACAAAGAACCCGGGCCGACATGGCTAGTCGTGAACCCAAAGCGGCACTAACCCATGGGGACAGGCATACATGAATCACATCGAGCATGTCGGTCATCAACGATAAATTCGGGCTGTAGCCGGGCTAACAGGACTCCGTATCCCGGCTGTAGTGAGCTAGGGCAGGACTCAATAACACCGCTGCGTGACATTTCCCGAAGGGATGTACATAGGAACGAAGTGAAACACACGACTGACGATCAAGTGTCTAAGCAGTAGTGCTGGGCTAGCAGGACTCCGGTGAACCGGGCTGTAGAGGACTACTATCGCTCAGAAGCACGAGACTACATTTCCCCATACGAGAGGCTGCCAAGGATAAACAACTAGTTTGTCGGATCCCACACATACCAAGCATTTCAAACATACACACAATATGCTCAATATGTGTAGATACAACATGGCATCACAACATAACTCTACGACTCAAATATTTATTCATTAGGCTCCGAGGAGCGAGATATTACAAACATGGGTCTCATGACCCAACACTCAGAGCATACAAGTCAAAACACAAGCGGAAGCTAAACATGTCTGAGTACAGACAACTATAAATGAAGAAGGCTGAGAAGCCTGACTATCTACCAGATCCTGCCGAGGCACAAGATCGTAGCTGAGGTAACAAGCTAACCGTCGAAGTCCAAGCGGAACTACTAGCGAGACCGAAGTCTCTCGCAAAACATAAAATAAGCAAACGTGAGTACAAACGTACTCAAAGAAGACTTACATCAGAACTAGCTACATATGCATCATTATCAAAGGGGTGGTGGAGTTTGACCGCAGCAAGCCAGCTTTGACTCGGTGGCTATCCTGAACTATCATCGCAAGTAACTCTTTTGAGGTGGCGCACACGAGTCCACATATTCACCATATCAATACACCACTATGGACCCGCTCCGTCTCCCTACGAGAATGCCATCCATAGCACTCACGCTTATCTTGCATTTTAGAGTATCCACTTTCACTTGTCTATGAACTGGTATAGGCAACCCAGAAGTCCTTCTCCGTGGACACGGCTATTCGAATAGATCATATTAACCATGCAGGGTGTACTTCTTCACACACGCTCACCACTTTCATCGTCGTCTACACGACATGTACTGCAACCTTCAGCGGAAGCCCAACGTGGGTGTCGGCCACGATCTACCTAAACACACAAGTCCCAAGTCCGTGTTTATCGCCTATTCGGGTTCCATCCGCAGGAGTCCGGCCGAGGTTTCCCATACAGCCCCGAACGATGTGTGCAGGGTTCCCGAGACACCAACTGGCGAATCGGTACACTGGCCACGGTGCCTACCGCAACACAACCCACCCCTACGGTCGGCGCTATGCGGCCCCAAAGATACTACAAACACTAGAAACTACTTGCAACTCCCTGACCGAGGACAAGGGTGGTTAAGAAGCCGAGAGGGTCCATTGGTTTCGGGCCCAATGCGTGGTAGTAACTGTTTCATGGATCACAAACACAGATCTCGGCCTCGAGGACGGCTGCAATGAGACAACCCACCATGTACTCCTACATGGCCTCTCACCGCTACCTTTACCAAATCATGTTCACACACTTAGCTCACACACGCAGTGGGACATGTTCACACAACCATTCCAATTCATTCCCGATGAATCGACCTGACTCAACTCTAAGCAGTAGCAGGCATGACAACAAGCATGAATGAGTAGGCACAACATGGCTCAAACAACTCCTACTCATGCTAGTGGGTTTCATCTAATTCTTGTGGAATGACAGTCATGCAAGAGGATAAAGGGGTTCAGCTACCGCAGCAAGTAACACATGAGTCGTTGTTGTCCTAATGCAGTAAAATAGAGCAGGAGCGAGAGAGTGGGATTATATCGAAATGGACAAGGGGTTTTGCTTGCCCGCACTTCAAGATAATATAGTTCTTCATCGGTGTCATCGAATTCATCGCTTCAGACATCGCTCATCGAGAGGGACAATTACCGGCAAACAAGAGAGAACACAATCAATGCAATGCACATTCACATGAATGACATGTCATGTTAAGGTACTGAATTCACCTAATGCAATGTCTAGCTGTGTTAATTGAAGTGGAATTCAAACAAGAACAATTCCAACTCCAAATGTTATTTCATAAGTTGCCCTAATCATGATTCATCCTATTCAGTGAGGTTAACTTGTTTAATCATGCATGAAAGTGCCATAAACAGATTCTTTATATTTTTCTGATCATTTTTCATATATAAATTATTTAATTTGGAGTTACAGATTAAAAGTTATGAATATTTGAAGTTTGCGGTATTTTCTGAAATTTCCTGAATTCAATTAAATCCAGAAAATCAAATAATTGCGTCAGCATTACAGAGGCATGACGTCAGCGAGTCAACCGTGGTTGACCAGTCAAACCTGACGTGGGGGCCACACGTCAAGATCTTTAGTTAGTTAATGTGGGGTTTATTTCTAATCTAATTAGATTAGTGGCGCTGGGGGCCCACTATCAGTGTCAGGGGGGTTAAAAGGCGGTGATTAGCACTAAGCTAATCACCTGACGGCCGGGCCCACGTGGCAGGGCTCAGGCGACGGGCCTCGTCGCCGGCGACCTCACGGGCCTGGCGGAGTCCGCGCCACAGTGCCACGAGGCGGCGTCGAGAGCACCGAGCGTAGCCGGGCTCTCGCATCTGAGTGGGGCGGTAGGAGGAGCTGGGGGCCGGGGCTCGCCGGGAGCGGAGCTTCATGCGGCGGCAGCCGGAGCTCGGGCTCGAGGCGTCGGGCTACAGACTGGAGGCGGGGAGAAGGGGAATGGATGCAGCGGCTCACGGCGGACTCGATGGCGTCGACGGCGAGCTCGGGGGCCTTATTTGTGGTCGGGGCGGCGATGGGGATCCACGGCGGCGGTGAAGAGACGATGGTGACGACGATGGAGGCCGTCTGGGGTGCGTGGCTCGACGAGGAGGTAGAGGGGTCATGGCGGAGCTGGGAGCGTGTCGAGGAGGTGTGGCGATGGCTGAGGCCACGGTGGCCGTGGGACGGCGGCGACGGGCGATTTCTGGTGTAGAGAGGGAGCGAGGGGAGGAGGGAGAGGCACGGAGAGAGAGGAGAGCGGTCGGGCGGCGCGTGGCGACGCCTTGGGTCATCCAACATGACGAGGGGAGGACACGCAGGCAGGAGGGAGGAGGTGGCGTGGCCTTGGCTGCAGCGGGCACGCTACCGCCCTCCTCTGCCGGGGAGGAAGGCGACAGAGGAGGGGCCCAGATGGGCTGGGCTGGCCCGGGCCGGGCCACAGTAGGTGGCCAGGTAGTCATTCTCTCTCTCTCTTTATTTGTTTCACTTTTTCTATTTTTCTGTAATCTTTAGGGCTTTTCTAAAAATACCTAGACCCTTTCAAAATTCACTAAACTGCACATGTCCACTGTATAGAATGTATCCAACATGGAACATTTCAGTTTAGAAATATTTGGACATTTAAAATATTTTATAGAATTTAAATGTCCAAATTCAAGTACTTATGATTTAATTCAAAGATCCAAATGTCATGGAAAAATGTGCAACATCTCAAGTTATCAAGCTTCAAAGATTTTTTCAAAAAATGGTGAACATTTTTGAAGGCCATTTGGGTTCACTGAAAAATATTTTTTGGTTGAGCCTATTTGAATTCCTTTAATGCTAGGGTTTAGGCAATACCCATTTCAAATTTCTTAAAATTTAAACATGATGCATGGATGCTAAAGCAAAAACAAACAAGGGCTGATCTGGGGCTGTGACAACTCACCCCCACTAAACAAGAATCTCGCCCCGAGATTCAAGATGTGAAGTAAGAGGAAAAGGGGAGTCACAAAACTATCACAATCTTCATGATCCATTTGCCCTTCTCGAAAATGTTGATCCATTCCATCATCTTGGTCTTGACGTCTTGCTTTCGAGATCTTCACTCGACATGACAATGTAAAGAGGGGAAACCCTACAGGATTTAATCTTCTTGAAGATCGAGCAACTCACGATCAACTCACGGAATGAGAGGGTGAACATCTCGAGTTGAGACACAAAACACATCGAGAGGGATGGAAGAACAAACGACGGGGTTTGATTGGTGGGCAACAATTCCACGCTTAGAAGGATGGTGGATGGTGTCAAGGTGGCGAGGAAATATTTGCCATGATTCAATAACGGGGCACCCCAGGGGAGGTGACGCGAGGAACTATTCCCTTAAGTGGCAAAAAGAATTACTTTTGAATCATAAATCATTGAAACTCTTCATACCAGCCTAAGGGAATTCACAAAGATCGTTTGGTGGGGTGCAAGGAATGGCATACCAGGACTAGAATGGATGATGTGGACTACCTTGTTGAAGACAACGCAATGGATGAATTTTGCTTATCACCGGAGATGGATGGGACCCATGGTAAGTCCACTTTTGAAGATGAACCCGGACAACAATTCTTGAGGGCAGCCCATGGAAATTGGCGCAATGGCGGTGCGAGCTGGGAACAACATGCAACTGTTGGAATGTTCCAACCATCACATCTGCCTGAGATTCAGATCTGGTTGGTGTTAGGATATTCCAGACTCATTGAGTCTAGAAAGAAAAATGAAAGTTTGCAACACAAATCGACGAGAGGATGTTGCGAGATTCTCGGGAATGAACTACGATAGCAAGCTCCAAAACATGAGCTGGTTCTCGCTACAAACAAGTGAACACGTTGTCCAAGGCAAGAATGACCACATGGTAGTCTTACAACAAAACACTACCGAAGTTCAGGTGGGGAACCATCATCGAGGATATCGAAGTCTTTACGCAAGTCCATGGATTAGATCCCAAGCATAGACTTCTTTTCCTTGAACAAGTCAATCAGTGGCTTAGTATGCTAGGAATACATATAGAATGAAGGTTGCAAGTCTCCAGACTACAGAACACTTCGCACATATGCATGACTGACTTGGGATGATTCCAAGGAAACAAAACAAACCTTTCTCAAATTCATGGCAGCAACTTACACCTAAAGCACATGAATTCGAGGAAGTCACTCTTTCCATCCAAGCATAAGCTTCATGAACGGAACACGAAGAAATGCTTACTCAACTTTCCAATACTAGGTTGATGTTCAACATGACTCATGGGGGAAGACAAAATGCTGCTGATGGGCTCAACAACAACTCATCGGAATTTCCATATCACTGGACTTCCACCATCATGTGAACACGGTGATAGCATTGGTCAGACCAAAGGATGTAATGGGGTATGCTCGAGGGATCAACCACGAGTAAGACAACATTACGAACATCGTTGGTACTGATTTGATTTGACGATAGCCCACACTCAAATCAAAGGATTGATAAGACAATAGGTCCAAAGAATCGATCACAGGGACCAATTGATGAAGATATCATCTTTCTTCAACACACACTACACAAGAATATCCCTTTGAACGAACTAGATTAGGCAAGCTTTTATCTTCCAACTCTCCAAGTTGTTGTCTAGCTTAACCAACTAGCTCAGGGGTATCCAACATGATTCTTGGAGAAAGGGTGGTTCACAAGAAACCAACTTGATCACGAGCTCAACATAACGATCGAGGACAACCTGGTAATACTTCCAGAAGATATTCGGAAAATCACAAACCACCGGTATGTTACTAAGCTCGAGAACAATCTTGCTTTTGAGGGCAAGACGATATGATCAAATAAGCAAGGGATTGAATAATCCTAACTCATTGATCGAAGGGTGCACCGTAAATAAGGACTAGGTAGCATGATCAATCTTAGTATGATGATTTAATAACCAACACGCTAAGAATGAAAATATTGTCCATTAACTACCAAGCAACGAGGTTGCTAGGAGTATCGATTTCACACATCACAATTCACTTGTCGGCATTCGGTTGCATCAACACGGGACCGAGGAATGAACAATGATGGCGAGAAGTATCACTACGACAAGAATTCATAAGAGAAGGTGCAATTCTCATAATGTTCACGACATAAAGATGATAACACTCCAAGGTAGAGCAGAATCAAAGCTGGATTGGCATTTTGATCTCATGGAATACAACTGCTTTGACCCAATCCTAGAAATGGATGAGGCATCGGAGTTTGTTTCTCCTAGTCATTCCAGAACAGAATGGCTTGACGGACCACAAGGATAATAGACATCGATAAACGAAGGCACACATACTCTTGGTTATCAACTGATAGAGGATGGTCGGGATACAACTAAAAAGGGACAACTCGAGGAGCATATAATTTTTCGAGTTGTGGAGGCATGGATTAGTATATCGAGCAAAGCTCAACATTTCTCCCGGATAACCCATGCAGAGAAGGTAAGACCGGCAGAGTCACAATTAGGAATGGAGAACTCCTCAAGGGTACCCTGATTGTGATCTTTTAATTCGAAGAATTTCTTCCTTAAGCAGTTCATGATATTTGGAAGAAGGAAATACCACGGACCTCGAGGACTATCACAAAGTTACTAATATCCTAAAGGGACTAACAAATACTAACAACATGAAGTAAGGTGGATCTCGGGTTCAAGAACCCTGGAATAGAATGCCTACTAACTAATAACATCACGGGATGCCTCCAAGAATAATGGCCAGAATCATCACACTGGGGATACAAAAGCATCGTTAAATTGCTAGATGACTTCCTAAACAACTAGGGTCATAATAATAGTTCCAACTTATATGTTGAGGCAGCGGAGTACCTCAACATACCAATTTGTGTGATTAATCTGGCCCGGATGAACATTAGAAATGGAGGGGAGGGATTTGCAAACGCATCAGACTATTTAGAGACCTGGGTTGACTTGGACAGCATAACGGCTGTAAATGCTCAAAATGATTTGAGACATCCTGCAAAAATGGTGGCATAACCACTCAACATCACAATACCAAGGTTCCGGGATCAACAATTATCATACAGAATTAGCAGGAACTGAACTGAGGCTTAAAACCAACAATCTTAAAGGTCTATGGATTAGTAACACGTCATCCTGATAGATAGATGAGAAGCCTAATTCTTAAACCCCGTAGAAGAGAAGAGGATGACTCAGATCAGAAGGCCATGAGGTATAAGGAGTAAAAAGAGCCTTACGTTCCCTTCCACAATCAATTCCTTACATAGCTAAAGCAATTCTAGACACAACTTCGACCAGTTTGGCTTGGTAATCCTACAGCAACGGGCTCGATACCAACGCTGTCAGACCCCGATTCCAAGTCACATCGACCTAGCCGGTAACACCTCATATCACTTTGCGGCCTCACGCACGGTATTCCCACGGTGTCGCCTTACCATGGCCGGACCGTTTGCGTCTTTTGGCACACGTATATGATAGTGTTGCTAGCATCCACATGACAAAGAACCGGGCCGACATGGCTAGTCGTGAACCCAAAGCGGCACTAACCCATGGGGACAGGCATACATGAATCACATCGAGCATGTCGGTCATCAACGTATAAATTCGGGCTGTAACCTTTGGGCTAACGAGGACTACGGTATCCCGGGCTGTAGCAGGCTAAGCAGGACTCGAATAACACCGCGTGACATTTCCCGAAGCGGACATATAGGAGCAAGTGAAACACATGCCGGCCAGTCAAGTGTCTAAGCAGTAGTCTTTGGGCTAGCAGGACTCGGTGAACCGGTCAGAAGCGGACTACTATCGCTCGAAGCACGAGACTACATTTCCCCATACGAGAGGCTGCCAAGGATAAACAACTAGTTTGTCGGATCCCACACATACCAAGCATTTCAAACATACACACAATATGCTCAATATGTGTAGATACAACATGGCATCACAACATAACTCTACGACTCAAATATTTATTCATTAGGCTCCGAGGAGCGAGATATTACAAACATGGGTCTCATGACCCAACACTCAGAGCATACAAGTCAAAACACAAGCGAAAGCTAAACATGTCTGAGTACAGACAACTACAAATGAAGAAGGCTGAGAAGCCTGACTATCTACCAGATCCTGCCGAGGGCACAAGATCGTAGCTGAGGTAACAAGCTAACCGTCGAAGTCCAAGCGGAACTACTAGCGAGACCAAGTCTCTCGCAAAACATAAAATAAGCAAACGCGAGTACAAACGTATTCAGCAAGACTTACATCGTAACTAGCTACATATGCATCATTGTCAAAAGGTGGTGGTGGAGTTTGTTGCAGCAAGCCAGCTTTGACTCGGTGGCTATCCCGAACTACGATCGCAAGTAACTCTTTTGAGGTGGCGCACGCAGTCCACATATTCACCATATCAATACACCACTATGGACCCGCTCCCGTCTCCCTACGAGAACGCCATCCATAGCACTCGCGCTTATCTTGTGCATTTTAGAGTATCCACTTTCACTTGTCTATGAACTGGTATAGGCAACCCAGAAGTCCTTCTCCGTGGACACGGCTATTCGAATAGATCATATTACGCCTGCAGGGGTGTACTTCTTCACACACGCTCTCACCACTTACCGCCGTCTACACGACATGTACTCGGCAACCTTCAAGCGGAAGCCCAACGTGGGTGTCGGCCACAACCTACCTAAACACACAAGTCCCAAGTCCAGGTTTATCGCCTATTCGGGTTCCATCCGGGGAGTCCGGCCGAGGTTTCCCATACAGCCCGAACGATGTGTGCAGGGTTCCCGAGACACCAAGCAGGCGAATCGGTACAGACCCACGGTGCCTACATAACACAACCCACCCCTACGGTCGGCGTTGCGTGCGGCCCCCAAAGATACTACAAACACGAAACTACTTGCAACTCCCTGACCGAGGACAAGGGTGGTTAAGAAGCCGAGAGGGTCCATTGGTTTCGGGCCCAATGCGTGGTAGTAAGCTTTCATGGATCACAAACACAGATCTCAGGTTCGAGGACGGCTGCAATGAGACAACCCACCATGTACTCCTACATGGCCTCTCACCGCTACCTTTACCAAATCGTGTTCACACACTTAGCTCACACACGCAGTAGGACATGTTCACACAACCATTCCAATTCATTCCCGATGAATCAGACCTGACTCAACTCTAAGCAGTAGAAGGCATGACAACAAGCATGAATGAGTAGGCACAACATGGCTCAAACAACTCCTACTCATGCTAGTGGGTTTCATCTAATTACTGTGGAATGACAGGTCATGCAGAGGATAAAGGGGTTCAGCTACCGCAGCAAGTAACACATGAGTCGTCGTTGTCCTAATGCAGTAAAATAGAGCAGGAGCGAGAGTGTGGGATTATATCAAAATGGACAAGGGGGTTTGCTTGCACAGCACTACGAAGATAATATAGTTTTTCATCGGTGTCATCGAATTCATCATCGGTACATCGCTCTCGAGAGGGACAATTACCGCAAACAAGAGAGAACACAATCAATGCAATGCACATTCACATGAATGACATGTCATGTTAAGGTAATGAATTCACCTAATGCAATGTCTAGCCAGGTTAATTGAAGTGGAATTCAAACAAGAACAATTCCAACTCCAAATGTTATTTCATAAGTTGCCCTAATCATGATTCATCCTATTCAGTGAGGTTAACTTGTTTAATCATGCATGAAAGTGCCATAAACAGATTCTTCATACTTTTCTGATCATTTTTCATATATAAATTATTTAATTTGGAGTTCTGATTAAAAGTTATGAATATTTGAAGTTTGGGGTATTTTCGAAATTTCCTGAATTAAATTAAATCCGGAAAATCAAATAATTGCGCCAAAGATTCTGCAGGCATGACGTCAGCGAAGTCAACCGTGGTTGACTAGTCAAACTGACGTGTGGGGCCACACGCCGGTGTCTCGCTTAGTTAACAGGGGTTTATTTCTAATCTAATTAGATTAGTGGCTGAGGGAGCCTTGTCGATGTCGGGGTTAAAAGGCGGTGATTAGCACTAAGCTAATCACCTGACGGCCAGGCCCACGTGGCAGGGCTCAGGCGACGGGGCTCGTCGCCGGCGACCTCTGGACGCGGCGGAGTCCACGCCACGAGCCTGAGGCGGCGTCACGAGAGCGGGCGTAGCGAGGCTCTCGCGCATCTGGTGGGGCAGGTAGGAGGAGCTGGGGGGCCCGGGGCTCGCCGGAGCGGAGCTCGCGGCGGCGGCCGGAGATCGGGCTCGAGCGGGCGTGCGGCTACAGAGCGCTGGAGGCGGGAGAAGGGGAATGGATGGCCCGGCTCACGGCGGACTCGATGGCGTCAACGGCGAGCTCGGGGACGCGCTGTGGTCGACGGGGCGGTGATGGGGATCCACGGCGGCCGGCGGTGAAGAGACGATGGTGACGACGATGGAGGCCGTCCGGGGGTGCGTGGCTCGACGAGGAGGTAGAGGGGGTCGCGGCGGAGCTGGGGAGTGTGTCAGGGAGGTGTGGCAGTGGCCGAGGCCACGGTGGCTGTGGGACGGCGGCGACAGCGATTTGGCTGCGAGAGAGAGGGAGCGAGGGGAGGAGGGAGAGGCACGGAGAGAGAGGAGAGCGGTCGGGCGGCGTGGCGACGCCAGGTCATCCAAAGACGAGGGGGAGGACACGCAGTGAGGAGGGAGGAGGTGGCGCGCAGCGGTGCTGCTGCGTCACGCTGCCTGCCCTCCTCTGTCCGGGGAGGAAGGCGACAGAGGAGGGGCCCAGATGGGCTGGGCTGGCAGCTGGGCCGGCTACATGTAGGTGGCCAGTAGTCATTCTCTCTCTCTTTTTATTTGTTTCACTTTTTCTATTTTTACGTAATCTTTAGGGCTTTTCTAAAAATACCTAGACCCTTTCAAAATTCACTAAACTGCACATGTCCACTGTATAGAATGTATCCAACATGGAACATTTCAGTTTAGGAATATTTGGACATTTAAAATATTTTATAGAATTTAAATGTCCAAATTCAAGTACTTATGATTTAATTCAAAGATCCAAATGTCATGGAAAAATGTGCAACATCTCTGGTTACTGTTTCCAGCATTTTTCCAAAAAATGGTGAACATTTTTGAAGGCCATTTGGGTTCACTGAAAAATATTTTTTTTGGTTGGGCCTATTTGAATTCCTTTAATGCTAGGGTTTAGGCATTCCCCATTTCAAATTTCTTAAAATTTAAACATGATGCATGGATGCTAAAGCAAAAACAAACAAGGGCTGATCTGGGGCTGTGACATTCTTCCCCGCCTCCGACAGTGACACCAGCATCATCACCATCCTCCAAGTCCAACCCAATGATGCTGAGGTCCACAAGGCTATGCCAAAGAGGTTGTACACTCGTCGCATCACTTTGCTTCTCCATACCTCTATTCTTCCAATTCATGTGAGCCAAACACCCAGTTGACTGAAATCCTATGTTTCCAAATGCTCTGTTTTGCATGTGCATTCCTATCCTATTCCTGTGTTTTTCCTGTCCCTGCGTTTATAGAATCCTCCAATTCTAAGGAGCCCTTACAGATTTACTTCATTTTCAGATTGGCCTCAAAGAAAACTCGTGTGTTATGTCCCGCTTCCTGTTGTGCCGTCATCCACCCCACACGAGGTGCACCATCGACGAAGCGTTCACTGCAGCAGAGATCCCCCGCAGACTTTGTTTCGCCGCCTCGAGATCATCTTCCCGTTGCGGCAACCACGCCTAACTGCATTACCATCATCGATCGAGCAGATGAACCCGAGGACTACGATTCCGGAAGAGAGGTCGCGATCTTCGTGGTTTGCTTACGTTATACATCGGTTATTATTACCGCTACTTTATCATTCAATCTTGAGTTTTGAATTGCCCATGGGTCTCATATCGAGCCAAAGAACGAATAGTATTTGTCTACTATCTGGTTCATCTGGGGTCTTCTATGTGGTTCATGTTGGGTGGGCAACAAACAATAGATGATCCATTGTCTATGTTTTTAAACTGAAGCTATAATCTACCTGCTATCATTTGTTTTGGATCCATCCACTCGTTCGCTACCATCAGTCTTGATTTTTGCATGCACCCCTTAGGCCTTACAAAATCTAACTATTTTTTTATTATGCATGTCAGATATTGTACAATCATACTGAACATGTAGAGAAAAAGAGAAGACCGTTGCGCGTGCGAATATAATGTCACGCAGACGCTACTCCATGGTGGGCGAAGTGCCCCCCCTCTCCTGCATTTCCAGATTGTATTCCATAGGAAGATAACTGTTCAGATGGAGATTCAGAAGGAGCCGACCACGCCTGTTTACCACCTGAGGTGTTTGCTCTAACACAGCATCTTGATGTTGGTCATATCATGCATATGGCGCCTTGCATTGCTTACATTATACATCTTATATGTCATCAGCTTAGTTTAGATTTGCTTTGTGTTAATGCCACCTGTTTGGTTTTTATATCATACTTCACCATTCCTAAATATTTGTCTTTTTAGAGATTTCAACAAGTGACTACATACGGAACAAAATGAGTGAATCTACACTCTAAAATATGTCTATATACATCCGTATGTGGTAGTCCATTTGAAATCTCTAAAAAGACAAATATTTAGGAATGGAGGGAGTATATGGGAATTATGCAATGCCATCTTTTTTAGCCGGGCATCATATACGTGAATCATGCAATGCCATCCTGTTTAGCCAGTCATCGTATATGTGAATTGTATCGTGCCATATTTTTTTCCATAATGTATTCCATTTGTCAAAAATGTTTATACATTCATCTACTCTTTCTATGCATCAGCCATTTGAGTCGGTCATGGGAAAATCTGGAGTGAAAACAAGGTCTTCCGAGCAGTCAGTGCTACCTGTCGATGCAGATTTCTTGCTGGTTACAAATAGCTCCTCAGAGGAGGATTCAGAGAGAGATGACCAGTCGTATCCCCCCCCCCCAGGTGCATGCTCTAACTTGGCTGGGTTATATTGCTCATATCATGCATATGGTGTCCTGCATTGCCATGCCATATGCTTAGATTAGACATGCTTTGTGTGAATGCCTCCTGTTTGCTTTCTATATCAGATATGTGAATTATGCAATGCCATGTTTTTCAGCCAGTTATCATATATGTGAATTATGCACTGCCATGGAGCCAGGCATCATATATGTGAATTATCTCATGCCATCTTTTTTTTCATTACGTATTCCATCCGTCGACAACTGTGTATATTGAACTACTCTTCATGTGTATCAGCCATTTGAGCGATTACGGAAAAATTTGGAGTGAAAACAAGGTCTTGAGCAGTGCAATGGTACTGTTGAAGCATATATCTCGATGTTTACAGGGAGCTCCTCAGAGGCGGATTCAGAGACAGATGACCAGTCCTATATCCCACCCGAGGTGTATGCTCTAAGTTGCAATGTTTATATTTCTCATATGATGCATATGGTGTCTTGCATTGCTTAGTTTAGACATCATATGGACAATATTGAATTCTATCTGCTTAGTTTAGAGATCATACATGCAGTGCCACCGCTTAGTATATGAATCAATTATGTCAATTATATCATGCCATCTTGTATACTTAGACAACATGTATGTGAATTATTTCATCCCAACCTATTTTAGATAGACATCATATAGTTTTGTCATGTCATCCTGTTTAGGTACTCATTATATGTTGAATTATGCCATTATATCCTGTTAAGTTATCCATCATATATCTGAAAGCGTGTCATGGTATCCTGTTTAGTTAGGCATCATATATGTGAAATTGTGTCATCTTTGTCATGTTTGGTTAGACAACGTATATGTGAATTACCACATATGTCTATCATACAATGTTTGTACGTTCAATTTCTTTTCTTGTTTATCAGCCATTTGAATTGGAGGGGGTGATGGCAGTATCTAAGGGAGCAAAAATCCGTTCTTCACAAAAGACAGTGCTACCCTTCGATGCAGATAGAACCATGGTTGTACTGGCCCACAAACTAGCCCCACCACACATAATCGAGACTCTTCCAGATTGCACACTTACACCGTTAAGAGAGAACCAGCTACAACCCATCTAACCGCAACCCCAAATGGATAGTAACCCACTTATAGTTGACAAAGCACCATGTCCACCACAGAGTACCCCCACGAGCGGTTTGTAAAGCTACTGCGGTGCCCAAAGCACGAAGACCACAGCTAACCCAAACTCCACGTTTAAAGCGGAAGAGCAAGCTGTTCTCGTGTCGATTCCGTAGCTATGGTCCATACTCCTTTCTTTGTTGCATCACTTTGTATTTACTCGTACCAACTACTTTCGAATTTGAAGGATCCAATTGAAACTCCAATGGCGCAATGGTATGTTTTAAACCTATTTCTTTAAGCTGGATTGTTGTTCTAACTTCTTGCTCTATGTTGATTTCAGTTTAAGTTGTATAAACAGTTATGTTCTCATGTGACGCACATTACAAGTGCTGCCAATGCTGTGTAGTTTCTCACACTTATATTCTGTCTATGCTGCTATGTCTTAAAAATATATGAGTTGAACTGTGTCTCTATCTTGACTAGGGAACATAAACTAGAATGATATGGACAATACAGTGACCATGGTACATAGATATATGTTTGTTTCATCTTGTTATCCATCCACCTTACTCTTGAACCGGTTTACCAAAATGAGTTTGGTATACTACAAGCTAAACTCGTGATGTGTCTCGCTTGTTTCTCTTGTAGTATGCAAACAGAATATTGGAGAAGAGCACCCCACTATGCAATGGTAGAGAAAGTAATGCAGATAAGGTTCAAGATAGTGAGACAACCCTGTTGGTCTCCAAGAAAGGTGATAAAACTATCTTGTAGGCGGTGAGAAAACCCCACAGTCCTGCGTTGATGTAGTGTTCGATTCTTGGCCGCATCACTGGCACAAGCTCTTTGAACTCGCTACTGAATCACTTCAGCTTCTTGAGCCTCAGCTACATGTGAAAGGCATCGATCAATTTGTCACAAGAAGAAGTCAAGGATCGAGGAAGTCCTCGCAGAATTCAGATGCATACTTTCAGCAACAAAGAAGTTACTGGAGGATTTAAGCGCCAAACAAGAGAAAGTTAATAAGCTTGCTAAGCATCTTGCCCGACATTATGGGTACCTGGATATTGTTTCTTGAACTCTTCTCAAGTATTCAGTTACGGACTTGTTTTGTCTGCGGCGTTTATATGTCGATGTGTTCCCTATATTTGCATTGGTGGCGAACTTTGATGCCCGATGGATGTAATATGTGTAATAGCCGTGATAGCCTAGCATAAGTTGCTTGCTTATTTATTTCCTTATTGTCTTGTTTATTTGTTTGCTTGTAGTCGATGCAGTTCTTTTCCGCGGTTTGCTAGTGGCTGCAATAACCTATTTTTAAAACTAGGCCACAATAACCATGGGCTAATATTTCTTTGTAGTGACCTTTGGGCATCCTACGGGCCATAGAAACGATGGGCCTTCTACGGTCAGAGAAAGCAAGAGGGCCTTCTACGGGTCAGAGAAACATTGGGCCTTCTACGGGCCATAGAAACAATGGGCCTTCTACGGGTCATTATCATCAATGGGCCTTATACGGGCCGTATGATCGACACAAACATGGGCCAATAACGAGCCGCATTATGGCCAGAACGGGCTAGAGTTGGAATCGTCCGTTCATGGGCCGACCATAACGGGCCATCGTTAAGAGGCCGATTTGATGACGCTATGAAAACAGCCCAACGATTAACGGACCACAAACGGGCCGATCAGAACCACGTCTTTGAATTTGGCCCACAAGCGTAAAAATGACGAACGGGTCGTAAGTAAGCGAATCTGGAAATGAGCCCAAGAATAAATGGGCTCGAGAAGGCTGAAAGATAACATGGGTTGAAACGGCCCAATTGAATAACGGGCCCTTAATGGGTATAAAGTGATACCTTTGTTCATTACGGGCGGTTTCACCATGGGCCGTTAATGGTGTAAAGTGATACACTTTGTTCATTGCGGGCGGTTTCACCATGGGCCGTTAATAGGCCAAGAGTTACATAGGGCCTCATATGGGCCGAAAGACGTCATGGTCCATACATGGGCCAGAAGTGAAAACAGGCTGGAATCATATTGGATGGCCCAGATGACGCTACTGGGCCTAATTCGGATAGGGCGTAACGGGCCTTGGGTTAGCGGGCTGTAAATGGGCTATATGTGAACATGCCGTTAAGAGGCTTTCCATGGGCCGACCCGCCACCTTTTGACCAAGTCAAACGGGCCGGCCTTTTCACAGGAATGGGCCTCTGTTGGGCCTTGCCACGTGTCGACGTATCATAGGCGCCTTCTGTCCAATGAGTGGATGACATCTGTCCCAACGATGAGCCGACACGTGTTTCCTCCAGCCAATGATGATTTTACATGGAAAATCCCCATTGGTCGGCTGTTAACGGGTTATCGGATCCAAAACCCGACCCGATAGCTTAACGGCGTTCCGTTACGGTGGATGCCACGTGTCGGTCACCCTTGACGAAAGCACTTCTGTGACACACGATTTATCGTCATGGAAGTGGACAATTCCGTGATGATAATTTTGGTAATGTCATGGAACACTTCTATGACAGCACAGGTATGACTATCTTGATTCTGTCATAAAATCGTCATGGATGTACATGCATGACAAAAAACGCGACCTACTGTGACAAACACGTATCATCACGGAAGTGTATTTTTTTTTGTAGTGTCGGCCCTCACTAAACCCTTCCTCCGAGCCAAAAGGGCAAACTCTCGTAAGTTACCCGATCCAATTACCAAAAAACCAAAGCCCACTCCAAGGCGTGGAACCGTATTGGAAAAATGGCTCAATGGGCCATGCAAAATTCACAGCACGTCGGATACTACGCCAACACATAGCCTTAGAGCATGTTGGATACTCCGGCAGGTAGCAAAAAGCGGCGAGGATCTTCTTGTAAACCATAAAGTAGAGCAACATCCCGCCGAAGACAACAAAATGCGGTACTGACAGTCTTTGATACTTTCGCCTCAAATAATAGGCGCAAGCGAGCTCATTGAAATTTCGCTGAAATCTGCCACGTGGCAAAAATAAATCCGTGGAACAACACTGCTATAACTTTCAATGCCAGTGACGAACCTCAATTCCAGACAGTCCGGGCACCAACAGCTTTGGTCCTTAGCCCAATCGTGGACGGCTTTCGGCTTACTAAAGTACTCATGGACGGCGGAAGCGGATTAAACTTGATCTATGAAGAAACACTCAACAAGATGGAAATTGATAACAGCCGCATTGAGCAAAGCGGCACGACCTTCAGGGGAATCATCCCTAGTCGGGAGGCACGGTGTGCAGGAAAAATCACACTCGATGTGGTATTCGACACCCCGGAGAATTACAGGTCCGAAGAAATCACATTCCAAGTGGCTTCTTTCAGCAGCGAATACCACGCCCTTTTAGGGCGGGACGCATTCACAAGCTTTCAAGCTATACCCCATTACGGGTACATGAAGCTTAAAATGCCCGGACCCAATGGAATCATCACTCTAGCTAGTGATCCGGACATTGCATTCCGCGCCAAAAATAAAACTGCAACATTAGCCCTGGAAGCGTTATCCGAAGCCGGCCGAAGAACTGACAACGCTACGCGCCACAGTGGACAAGGACGACGTGATACTCGACAAACGACCCAAATCCACCTCATTCAAACCCGCAGACGAGATAGTCAAATTCCAGGTCCATCCAACGGACCCCACAAAGACAGCCTCCATCAGGACACAGTTGAGCCCCACAATGGACGCTGCACTATGAGACTTCCTACGTGAGAATTGGGACATTTTCGCATTGCATCCTTCAGACATGCCGGGCATCCCATGCAGGCTGGCTGAACATAGCCTCAATATACTGAAAGGATACAAGCCAGTCAAACAGACTCTTAGGTGCTTCTCAGAGCCTAAACGGCAAGCCATGGGAGAAGAGCTAGCCAAGCTACTTGAGGCCGGATTCATCAGAGATATCAAGCATCCGGATTGGCTGGCAAACCTGGTAATGGTACCAAAGAAGTACAAATCCTGGCGCCTATGCGTGGATTTCAAAGACCTCAACAAGGCTTGCCCTAAGGATCCTTCCCCCTCCCTCGCATCGACCAAATCATCGACGCCACCGTAGGACACGACTCACTATGTTTCCTCGACGCATACTCCGGATACCATCAAATAAAGATGGTAGAGTCCGACCAAGCCGCAACGGCCTTCATAACGCCATATGGTCCCTTCTACTTCAACACTATGCCTTTCGGGCTTAAAAATGCCGGCGCAACCTATCAACGCATGATTCAAACATGCTTGGAGAAGCAAATCGGCAAAACAGTGGAGGCATATGTGGACGACATGGTCATAAAAACAAGACAGGTCGAAACCTTAATAGATGACTTGAGACTTACGTTCGACAACCTCCGAACATACGACATCAAGCTAAACCTGGAAAAATGTGTTTTGGCGTACTCTCCGGGAAGTTGCTCGGCTTCATCGTTTCCAATAGAGGAATCGAAGCAAATCCGGCGAAAATCCGAGCTCTGTCTTAGTTGGCTATCCCAACAGACCTCAAGCATATACAGAAACTAGCTGGATGCGTGGCTGCCTTAAGCCGCTTTATCTCCCGATTAGGAGAAAAGGCACTACCTCTTTACCGCCTTCTTCGACGCACCGAACACTTCGTGTGGACGGATGCAGCCGCGACCGGACTGGATGAAATAAAGACCCTATTGGCCAGTAATCCAGTCCTGACAGCACCAAATATTGGTGAACCTATGCTACTGTACATAGCTGCAACACATCAAGTTGTAAGCGCTGTGCTTGTCATCGAACGAGAAGCAGGCGGATACAAATTCCCGCTCCAAAAGCCGGTATATTACGTTTCCACTGTCCTCAAACCATGAAAATCCCGATACCCACACTATCAAAAGATAGCATACGCGGTCTTCATGACATCCCGTAAGCTAAGACACTACTTCCAGGAGTGTTCGATTATGGTGGCCTCCGAAGTTCCACTCAACGAAATAATAAACAACCGCGACACCACGGGATGGATTGCTAAATGGGCCATCGAGCTCCTTCCGTTCGACATAACATACAAACCACGGCGGGCCATTAAGTCGCAAGTATTGGCTGACTTTGTCGCCAAATGGACAGAAGCCAAACTCCCTAAAGAGTACGGCGCGCACTCTAATTGGATCATGCACTTCGATGGCTCTAAAATGCTGGCTGGATTGGGAGCAGGTGTAGTCCTGACTTCCCCCACCGGAGACACGGTCGAATACATACTCCAAATATTATACACAGACTCCAACAACGCAGCTGAATACGAGGCTATGTTGCATGGTCTTCGGATGGCAGTCTCTATGGGCATTCAACGCCTGGAGGTGAGCGGGGACTCAAACCTCGCAATATCACAAATAAACGGAGATTTTGATGCCAAGGATCCGAAAATGGCGGCCTACCATAATGTCATCCTCAAAATGTCAGCTCGGTTCGAGGGGCTCGAATTCCACCATGTGGCTCGATAAAACAATCAAGCGGCGGATATCCTCGCCCGCACAGGCGCTAAACGCGACCCTGTCCCACCTAACATATTCCTGGAAAGGCTATTCAAGCCATCCGTGGTATGGGAAGGGGAGTCCGGCAACACTAACCCGGATCCGAATACAACCCCAGATTCCGAACCATCTGATGTAATCGGAGGCTCCGCCACCGAAATAACACCTTCGGCCCACGAAATCATGGCTGTAATCGCCTCATGGACCGAGCCTTTCTTGGCCTACCTAAATAGGCAGGAGCTCCCCGAGGACCAAAATGAAGTGCGTTGTATTGTGCGGCGTTCCAAGGCCTACAAAGTCCATGAGGGAGAACTCTATAAGAAAAGTGCGACCGGAGTGCTCCAAAGATGCATCTCCGAAGAGGAAGGGCGGCAGCTCTTGGCTGAAATCCATGCTGCACTCGGAGGGCACCACGCTGCGGCTCGGGCACTTGTCAGCCAGGCCTTCCGTATAGGCTTTTATTGGCCGACAGCCCGAGCAGATGCACAGGACCTTGTCCAACACTGCGTCGGTTGCCAGCTCTTTGCCAATCAGAGCCATATGCCCCCTACCGCTCTCCAAACAATCCCCATTACTTGTCCCTTAGCGATGCAGGGGCTGGATATGGTCGGACCTCTTAAAGGGGGAAGCCATAAGAAAAAATACTTATTGGTCATGGTGGACAAGTTCACCAAATGGATAGAAGCCAAACCAGTTAAAACGGCTGAATCCGGACCAGTGATACACTTCATATCAGGGGTTGTACACCGTTACGGCGTCCCCACAAAGATCATCATCGACAATGGCTCAAACTTCACAGCCGATGAAGTGAAAACTTGCGCTTGACAACATGGGCATTAAGCTCGATTACGCCTCTGTCTACCATCCCCAAACAAACGGCCAGGTCGAACATGCAAACGGTCTCATCATGAGCGGCATCAAACCCAGACTAGTGCGCTCCTTGACAGAATCGGACACGCACTGGGTCGAGGAGCTCGACTCCGTACTCTGGGGGCTGCGGACCACGCCGAATCGCACCACCGGATACACACCATTTTTTATGGTGTATGGCGCAGAAGCAGTACTACCCTGCGACATAATCCACGACTCACCTCGCGTGCGCATGTACGAAGAGAAGGAAGACGAGTTAGATTGGCAGGACAACTTAGATGCCCTGGAAGAGGAGCGCGACGTCGCAAAAGCCTGTTCCGCATTCTATCAGTAGCAGGCTCGACGGTATCAAAGTAGAGAAGTGCGGGCCAAAACTTATAATGTTGGCGAACTCGTTCTACGCCTACCGGAGAAGAAGGACAAGCTCAAACCTAAGTGGGAGGGTCCCTTCATTATTGATAAAGTTCTCACCGGAGGAGCGTACCGCCTGCGTAATGCATCCGATAAAAGACTCGAGCCGAACCCATGGAACGCGGCCAGACTCCGAAGATTCTATGCCTAGTGCCGAACTCAGTGTTCGTCTCCTTACCCCCCCCCCCCTTTTAATTATGTTCCTCCCCTTTTTCCTTTCTCACCCTTTTCCCGTTCTTCACACAAAGTATTCAATACAATGCAGATGCTCGGATCACTCCAGCCGCACCATATGTGTAAACCATACTTGGGGGCTTCCTATACGGAAGCTAAATATAATTACTTTCATGGCGTCTTGCCTATCACATATGCGTTCTTTTTCCATATGTGCCTTTTCTTCACCATTATATGCATCGATATGACTTAAGATGTGGCCATCTTTGGGTTGCTCGGCTCTTGTGTTTATGCCCTACATTCCCGTTAATTCGGCTAGGGCATAAGGGGAGCACCTCTGTGATTGTTACTGCCGGTTCAGCCGGATGTGTACCTCAGACTGGGTGAAGCCGAAAGCTAGCGTTCTAAAGGGAATATTCGGTCGGTGAACAAAAGTTGTTTCTTTCGTTTATTACAACGTGAACCCCAGAAGTTTTGTGTCCTGTGTTTCTGTTCGCAGTCCAGACATGCACATCGATGCATGCGTACCTAGGGAAAGGAACCCCTAACGGAACTATTCTCCCTGGAAGATGTTTCTTACTACCCATGTAATATAACATAACTAGTTGGGTACTTGTCTGTTCAAGCACTTATGAGCCCTACGCCGGTTTCCACGCATACCCGGTTACGCATAAGCGGCGGGTATTCGGATACACCTTGACCGCCGGATCCGGGGCTGAAGCAAAAAGGTCCGCCATGACAAATGATTTTTAAACCGGCTAGGGAC
This sequence comes from Aegilops bicornis, assembly GCA_021605145.1. NCBI lineage: Eukaryota > Viridiplantae > Streptophyta > Magnoliopsida > Poales > Poaceae > Aegilops > Aegilops bicornis. The sequence goes on from CM038672.1 coordinate 69,395,061, forward strand.
TACATATGTCTATTGAATTACATAGTCACTTGGACTGACTATATTCTTCCTCTATACCGTCCAACAGGCTATCTAGCTTGCAATCCTGTTGGGAATACTTTATGACTAACGCTACCTGGTCATACACCGGACTCACGGGAATTTCTTGCCCATCCGCCCTGCCATCCGACTTGACCATAAGCTTGGTGTAGCGTCTTCACCATGGCCCAGGCTTCCCTTGCACCTTGTCGGCAGGCTGACATCTTCCACAACCGGAAGCGCCGCCGTGCTCCTTGGAGCATATCCACGAGCTCCCCCATGCCTCTTGGCAGGGAAGTGGATGGCCACAAGGCCTGGGCAATACCCTGCATCACCTGCCGAACTTGTTCGTGCAACTGTGAGAGGTCTTGCAGTAAATCGCCTGTGGACCCGGGCATCTCCTCTTCAGGACGGCCCGTCAACATACCTACAGATATAAACTCTTTTGATATGCTTCCTCGCCGAACTGTACTGCAGTTCGTTTAGGCACTTACCATAAATGCTGCAATGAAGCCTTCTGTTCTCCTTCACGGAGTCCGCCAGCTGAGCTCGAACATCTGATAATTCGACGCCCAGCCGGACGTTGGCATCTTGGAGATTGTTTTTCTCCTGCCTAACCTGCATAAGCACACGCTCGCCAGCCTTCAGCTATCTTTGGAGATGCGACTCGCTATCACTTACGATCTCCGGATTCGTCCCGAGATTGTCTGCAGAATTTCCTGTTAGACTTATGAAGCAAGCCAGTTGCTAACTGGTATATTCCTTTAAGATTTCTCTATTGAGACAAATGTTACCAGATGAGGCCTTCTGGGATTCATCTAGTTTGGCAACCGCGGCCCTCAGCTGGGTCTTGCACTCCTTCTGGGATTCCTTTAAGATCCTTAAATCAGTTGTTCCAACCGTTTCAAGTCTCAGGGGTTACTGCTATACATGCTTATCAAATTTCCTTACCCGTATATCTTTTGCATACTACATACTCATATTCATACAACCCTAGCGTCACCGAACCTTAAGTGTGTAGACCCTACGGGTTCGGGAGACACGTAGACATGACCGAGACGGCTCTCGGGCAATAACCAACAGCGGGATCTGGATATCCATGTTGGCTCCTACCTGCTCCTCGATGATCTCATCGGATGAACCACGATGTTGAGGATTCAAACAACCCCATATACAATTCCCTTTGTCAATCGGTATGTTACTTGCGAGATTCGATCGTCGGTATCCCAATACCTCGTTCAATCTCGTTACCGGCAAGTCACTTTACTAAATACCGTAATGCATGATCCCGTGACCGGACACTTGGTCACTTTGAGCTCATTATGATGATGCACTACCGAGTGGGCGGTGATACCTCTCCGTAACACGGAGTGACAAATCCAGTCTTGATCCGTGTCAACCCAGCAGACACTTTCGGAGATACATGTAGTGCACCTTTATAGTCACCCGCCACGTGCGTGACGTTTGGTACACCAAAGCACTCCTACGGTATCCGGAGTTACACGATCTCATGGTCTAAGGAAGAGATACTTGACATTGGAAAAGCTCTAGCAAAGCGAACTACACGATCTTGTGCTATGCTTAGGATTGGGTCTTGTCCATCACATCATTCTCCTAATGATGTGATCCCGTTATCATTGACATCCAATGTCCATAGTCGGAAACCATGACTATCTATTGATCAACGAGCTAGTCAACTAGAGGCTCACTAGGGACATATTGTGGTCTATTTATTCACACGTGTATTACGATTTCCGGATAATACAATTATAGCATGAATAAAAGACAATTATCATGAACAAGGAAATATAATAATAATCCTTTTATTATTGCCTCTAGGGCATATTTCCAACAGTCTCCCACTTGCACTAGAGTCAATAATCTAGTTACATTGTGATGAATCGAACACCCATAGAGTTACGGTGTTGATCATGTTTTGCTTTCATGGAAGAGGTTTAGTCAGCGGATCTGCGACATTCAGATCTGTATGCACTTTGCAAATTTCTATGTCTCCATCTTGAACATTTTCACGGATGGAGTTGAAGGACGCTTGATGTGCCTGGTCTTCTTGTGAAACACAGGCTCCTTGGCAAGTGCAATAGCTCCGGTGTTGTCACGGAAAGAGTTTGATCGGCCCCGACGCATTGGGTATGACTCCTAGGTCGGTGATGAATTCCTTCACCCAAATTGCTTCATGCGCTGCCTCCGAGGCTGCCATGTACTCCGCTTCACATGTAGATCCCGCCACGACGCTCTGCTTGCCGCACCACCATCTTGCTCCACCATTCAACATATACACATATCCGGTTTGTGACTTAGAGTCATCCAGATCTGTGTCGAAGCTAAGCGTCGGCGTAACCCTTCTGACGAGCTCTTCGTCACCTCCATAAACGAGAAACATGTCCTTTGTCCTTTTCGGTACTTCAGGATATTCTTGGCTGCATCCGGTGTTCCTTGCGGGATTACTTTGGTACCTTCCTACCAAACTTACGGCAAGGTTTCCATCAGGTCTGGTACGACATGGCATACATAATAGAACCTAAGGCCGAGGCATAGGGGATGACGCTCATCTCTTCTTTATCTTTTGCCGTGGTCGGGCATTGAGCCGAGCTCAATCTTACACCTTGCAGTACAGGCAAGAACCCTTTCTTGGACTGATCCATTTTGAACTTCTTCAAAATCTTATCAAGGTATGTGCTTTGTGAAAGACCTATGAGGCGTCTCGATCTATCCCTATAGATCTTGATGCCTAATATGTAAGCAGCTTCTCCAAGGTCCTTCATTGAAAAACTTTTATTCAAGTAGGCCTTAATGTTGTCCAAGAGTTCTATATCATTTCCCATCAAAAGTATGTCATCTACATATAATATGAGAAATGCTCTGAGCTCCCACTCACTTTCTTATGTAAACGCAGGCTTCTCCATAAGTGCGCATAAACCCAAACGCTTTGATCATCTCATCAAAGCGAATGTTCCAACTCGAGATGCTTGCACCAGCCCATAAATGGATCGCTGGAGCTTGCATACTTTGTTAGCATTCTTAGGATCGACAATACCTTCCGGCTGCATTATATACTGACTCTTCCTTAAGATAACCGTTAAGGAACACTGTTTTGGCGATCCATCTGCCATATCTCATAATCATAGTATGCGGTAATTGCTAACATGATTCGGACGGACTTAAGCTTCGCTACGGGAGAGAAAGTCTCATCATAGTCAATCCCTTGAACCTGCCGATAACCCTTAGCGACAAGTCAAGCTTTATAGATGGTGACATTACCATCCGCGTCCTTCTTCTTCTTAAAGATCCATTTGTTTTCTATCGCTCGCCGATCATCGGGCAAGTCTGTCAAAGTCCATACTTTGTTTTCATACATGGATCCTATCTTGGATTGCATGGCTTCAAGCCATTTGTTGGAATCTGGGCCCGCCATCGCTTCTTCATAGTTCGAAGGTTCACCGTTGTCTAACAACATGATTTCCAGGACAGGGTTGCCATACCACTCACGGTGTGGAATGTGTCCTTGTGGACCCTCTGAAGTTCAAGAGCAACTTGATCCGAAGTACCTTGGTCATCATCATTAATTTCCTCTCCAAGAGGTGTAGGGACCACAGGAACATTTTCACGAGCTGCACTACTTTACGGTTCAAGAGGTAGTACTTCATCGAGTTCTACTTTCCTCTCACTTACTCCTTTCGAGAGAAACTCTTTTTCCGTAAAGGATCCGTTCTTGGCAACAAAGATCTTGCCTTCGGATCTAAGGTAGAAGGTATACCCAATGGTTTCCTTAGGGTATCCTATGAAGACGCATTTTTCCGACTTGGGTTCGAGCTTTTCAGGTTGAAGTTTCTTGACATAAGCATCGCATCACCAAACTTTTAGAAACGACAGCTTAGGTTTCTTTCCAAACCATAATTCATACGGTGTCGTCTCAAAGGACTTAGACGGTGCCCTATTTAAAGTGAATGTAGCTGTCTCTAGTGCGTATCCCCAAAATGATAGCGGTAAATCGGTAAGAGACATCATAGATCGCACCATATCCAATAGAGTGCGATTACGACGTTCGGACACACCGTTACGCTGAGGTGTTCCAGGCGGCGTGAGTTGTGAAACGATTCCACATTTCCTTAAGTGTGTACCAAATTCGTGGCTTAAATATTCTCCTCCACGATCTGATTGTAAGAACTTTATTTTTCGGTCACGTTGATTCACTACCTCATTCTGAAATTCCTTGAACTTTTCAAAGGTCTCAGACTTGTGTTTCATCAAGTAGACATACCCATATCTACTTAAGTCGTCTATGAGAGTGAGAACATAACGATATCCTCCGTGAGCCTCAACGCTCATTGGACCGCACACATCGGTATGTATGATTTCCAATAAGTTGGTTGCTCGCTCCATTGTTCCGGAGAAGCGGAGTCTTGGTCATTTTGCCCATAAGGCATGGTTCGCATGTGTCAAATGATTCATAATCGAGAGACTCTAAAAGTCCATCGAATGGAGCTTCTTCATGCGCTTGACACCAATGTGACCAAGGCGGCAGTGCCACAAGTAAGTGGGACTATCGTTATCAACTTTACATCTTTTGGTATTCACACTATGAATATGTGTAATATTACGTTCGAGATTCATTAAGAATAAACCATTGACCATCGGAGCATGACCATAAAACATATCTCTCATATAAATAGAATAACCATTATTCTCGGATTTAAATGAGTAGCCATCTCGCATTAAACGAGATCTTGATACAATGTTCATGCTCAAACTTGGCACCAAATAACAATTATTGAGGTTTAAAACTAATCCCGTAGGTAAATGTAGAGGTAGCGTGCCGACGGCGATCACATCGACCTTGGAACATTCCCGACGCGCATCGTCACCTCGTCCTTCGCCAGTCTCCGTTTATTCCGCAGCTCTGCTGTGAGTTACAAATATGAGAAGCGGCACGGTATCAAATACCGGGAGTTACTACAGTAATCGGTAAGGTACACATCAATTACATGTATATCAAATATACCTTTAGTGTTGCCGGCCTTCTTGTCCGCTAAGTATTTGGGGCAGTTCCGCTTCGGTGGCCCTTCCCTTTGCAATAAAAGCACTCTGTCTCGGGCTTGGGTCCATTCTTTGACTTCTTCCGGCAACTTGCTTACGGTGGCGGCAACATCATTGTCGTCCTTCTTGAAGTTCTTCTTACCCTTGCCCTTTTGAACTTAGTGGTTTTATTGACCATCAACACTTGATGTTCTTTCTTGATTTCAACCTCTGCTGACTTGACATTGAGAATACTTCGGGAATGGTCTTCACCATTCCCTGCATATTGTAGTTCATCACAAAGCTCTTGTAGCTTGGTGGGAGCGATGAAGGATTCGACAATGACCGCCTCGTCAGGGAGGTTTATGTCCAATTTGGACAGGCGGTTGTGCAACCCGGACATTTTGAGTATGTGTTCACCGACAGAACTGTTTTCCTCCATCTTACAACTATAGAACTTGTCGGAGACTTCATATCTCTCGACCGGGCATGAGCTTGGAAAACTAGTTTCAGCTCCTCGAACATCTCATATGCTCCGTGTTGCTCAAAACGCTTTTGGAGCCCGGTTCTAAGCTGTAAAGCATGCCGCCTTTGAACGAGGGAGTAATCATCAGACGAGACTGCCAAGCATTCATAATGTCTTGGTTCTCTCGGGACGGGTGCATCACCTAAGCGGTCCTTCTAGGACATATTGTTTCTGGCAGCTATGAGGATGATCCTCGGGTTAGGACCCAGTCCGTATAGTTGCTTCCATCATCTTTCAGCTTGGTTTTCTCTAGGAACGCGTTGAAGTTCATGTTGACATGAGCGTTGGCCATTTGATCTACAAGACATAATTTGCAAAAGTTTTAGACTAAGTTCATGATAATTAAGTTCATCTAATCAAATTATTTAATGAACTCCCACTCAGATCTGACATCCCTCTAGTCATCTAAGTGTTACACGATCTGAGTCGACTAGGCCGTGTCCGATCATCACGTGAGACGGACTAGTCATCGTCGGTGAAAATCTTCATGTTGATCGTATCTTCCATACGACTCGTGTTCGAACTTTCGGTCTCCGTGTTCCGAGGCCATGTCTGTACATGCTAGGCTCGTCAAGTTAACCCTAAGTGTTTTGCATGTGTAAAACTGTCTTACACCCGTTGTATGTGAATGTAAGGATCTATCACACCCGATCATCACGTGGTGCTTGAAACGACGAACTTTAGCAACGGGCGCAGTTAGGGGAGAACACTTCTTGATATTGTCGTAAGGGATCATCTTATTTACTACCGTTGTTCTAAGTAAACAAGATGCATAAACATAATAAACATCACATGCAATTATATAGTAGTGACATGATATGGCCAATATCATATAGCTCCATTGATCTCCATCTTCGGGCTCCATGATCATCTTGTCACCGGCATGACACCATGATCTCCATCATCGTGTCTTCATGAAGTTGTCACGCCAACGACTACTTCTACTTCTATGGCTAACGCGTTTAGCAATAAAGTAAAGTAATTTACATGGCGTTCTTCAATGACACGCAGGTCATAAAAAATAAAGACAACTCCTATGGCTCCTGCCGGTTGTCATACTCATCGACATGCAAGTCGTGATTCCTATTACAAGAACATGATCTCATACATCACAATATATCATTCATCATTCATCACAACTTCTGGCCATATCACATCACATGACAATTGCTGCAAAAACAAGTTAGACGTCCTCTAATTGCATCTTTTACGTGGCTGCAATTGGGTTCTAGCAAGAACGTTTTCTTACCTACGAATAACCACAACGTGATTTTGTCAACTTCTATTTACCCTTCATAAGGACCCTTTTCATCGAATCCGCTCCAACTAAAGTAGGAGAGACAGACACCCGCCACCCACCTTATGCAACTAGTGCATGTCGCCGGTGGAACCGGTCTCACGTAAAATGCGTGTAAGGTTGGTCCGGCCGCTTCATCCCACAATACCGCTGAAGCAAGATAAGACTAGTAGCGGCAAGCAAGTTGACAAGATCTACGCCCACAACAAAATTGTGTTCTACTCGTGCAAAAGAGAACTACGCATAGACCTAGCTCATGATGCCACTGTTGGGGAACGTTGCAGAAAATTAAAATTTTTCCTACGGTTTCACCAAGATCCATCTATGAGTTCATCTAAGCAACGAGTCATGGGAGAGAGATTTCATCTACATGGATCGCGTGCGGAAGCGTTCACTAGAACGTGGATGATGGAGTCGTACTCGCCGTGATCCAATTCACCGATGACCTGAGTGCCGAACGGACGGCACCTCCGCGTTCAACACACGTACGGAGCAGATGACGTCTCCTCCTTCTTGATCCAGCAAGGGGGGAGGAGAGGTTGAGGAAGATGGCTCCGGCAAGACGGCGGCGTGGTGTTGGTGGAGAAGCAGCACTCCGGCAGGGCTTCGCCAAGCTCGTGACGGAGGAGGAAGAGGTGTAGCAGGGGGAGGGAGGCGCCAGAGCATCAGGGTGCGGCTGCCCCCTCCCCCCTCCCTTTATATAGGCCCCCAAGGGGGGGGCACCGGCCCTTGGAGATCCAATCTCCAAGGGGGGGCGGCGGCCAAGGGGGTGGAGTGCCCCCCAAGGCTATTGGGGCGCCCCCCACCCTAGGGTTTCAACCCTAGGCGCAGGGGGTGGGCCAAGGGGGGCGCACCAGCCCACTATGGACTGGTTCCCCTCCCCACTTCAGCCCATGGGCCCTCCCGGATGGGTGGCCCCACCCGGTGGACCCCCGGGACCCTTCCGGTGGTCGGTACAATACCAGGTGACCGAAACTTTCCCGATGGCCGAAACAACACTTCCTATATATAACTGTTTACCTCCGGACCATTCCGGAACTCCTCGTGACGTCCGGGATCTCATCCGGGACTCCGAACAACATTCGGTTTACTGCATACTCATATTCATACAACCCTAGCGTCACCGAACCTTAAGTGTGTAGACCCTACGGGTTCGGGAGACACGTAGACATGACCGAGACGGCTCTCGGGCAATAACCAACAGCGGGATCTGGATACCCATGTTGGCTCCTACCTGCTCCTCGATGATCTCATCGGATGAACCAGATGTCGAGGATTCAAACAACCCCGTAATACAATTCCCTTTGTCAATCGGTATGTTACTTGCTCGAGATTCGATCGTCGGTATCCCAATACCTCGTTCAATCTCGTTACCGGCAAGTCACTTTACTCGTACCATAATGCATGATCCGTGACGGACACTTGGTCACTTTGAGCTCATTATGATGATGCACTACCGAAAGTGGGCCCGGTGATACCTCTCCATAACACGGAGTGACAAATCCCGATCTCGATCCGTGTCAACCCAATGACACTTTTGGAGATACATGAGTGCACCTTTATAGTCACCCGATTACGTTGTGACGTTTTGTACACCCAAAGCACTCCCTACGGTATCCGGGAGTTACACGATCTCATGGTCTAAGGAAGAGATACTTGACATTTGAAAAGCTCTAGCAAAAGCGAACTACACGATCTTGTGCTATGCTTAGGATTGGGTCTTGTCCATCACATCATTCTCCTAATGATGTGATCCCGTTATCATTGACATCCAATGTCCATAGTCGAGGAAACCATGACTATCTATTGATCAACGAGCTAGTCAACTAGAGGCTCACTAGGGACATATTGTGGTCTATTTATTCACACGTGTATTACGATTTCCGGATAATACAATTATAGCATGAATAAAAGACAATTATCATGAACAAGGAAATATAATAATAATCCTTTTATTATTGCCTCTAGGGCATATTTCCAACTAGCCCGCCTTGAGCAGCTCGGATGTATGCGTCTCCCGAATTGAAAGCATTAAATGCCTCTTCGGAAAAGATGCTATTGCAAAGTACGGCCCGTCGGCGCCGGTGATTCATGGCACTCTCTACTTCGGAATTTGTGGAGGAGAGCATATCCGCATCCTCTGTCGGAGGACAATTCGGCATCGGCCCCGCATCGGCCTCCTCTTTCAAAGCCAGTTCCAGAATTCGGCTGGTAGAGGCGTGACCGGTAGGATCTCCGGATATAGTCCGGCGACTCCTCTTTCTGCCAGAACACGAAGGACGTTGTTACATTTCAAACACGATAATCACAAAGTAGATTTTTACCATACCTCTGTAACAGCGTTTCGGCCCTAACCGCCCTCCTCTTAAGCCTGCCTGATCCGGACGCCCTTTTCCGATGAGCCCCCAGGGGCTCGGCGCAGCGTTCTGATGGTCGTCTCTATAAAAATATGATATTTTATGCATAAGGCATGGTATAATAAAGGAGTCCTCTTCAGAGGATAAGGTTTCGGCTTTGCTTACACGCAATGCAGGTAGCAGTCCGGGATAGTCGGCGATGATAGCCACCGAGGCGCCATCGCAGCTGGCCTGATAAAATGTCCCGTTGACAAGCTCCACAGATATATCAGGATCTTCTTCAAATCCTGGATCGAAGGCCCTTCCGGGGTCCTCTGGCTGCGGGGAGGGGCTGTTGAAACCTTCCACGACACTCCTCAGTTCCTGCTCAGAAATATCAAGGTAAATGATTATGATGAAGAGCACCAGAATGAATAGAGTGGGGGAAAGAGTGACGACTTACCCAGCTTGGGGGGTTGTACATGGAAAATCCATCTCACGGTTTAATACGAAGGAATTCTTCTTCTTCTCCTTTATACAAATTGGACAGTATTCTCGCCAGAGCAGTGGCGGAGTCCGGACCTTTACGACCACAACGGGTGGCATCATCTTCCCCATTGAAGTGCCACATGGGCTTCCCCCGATATTGAAGTGGCTGCACCCCCCGCATTATGCATATTGCTATAACCTCTACTATTGTCAGCCCTGATTTGGCCAGTGTCTTTATCCTGCTCATCAGGAAGTGGACTTCTCTGGTGTCTTCCTCTTGGGGGCCCCGAGGGCGCCAACTTCGGCGTGTCTTCGGTCGAGCGTTATTGAACTCAGGGAGGCCCGTCCGGATTGGATCCGGAAGGGGAACGTCATCAACATAAAACCACTCCGAGGGCCAGTTTTCAGATGCCTTCTTGGAGTACCGGACAGGTATCCGGTCTCGGCGACGCACCATATTTTGGCTCCGCCCACTTGACATATGGATTCCCCTGGTTGCAAGGGACGAGGCAGAATAACTTCTTCCATAACTCGAAGTGAGCCTTGCAGCCCAGAAATAATTCGCAAAGGGCAACGTATCCTGCGATGTGCAGCACGGAGGCGGGGGTGAAGTTGTGCACCTGGAGGCCATAGAACTCCAGGAGCCCGCGAAGGAATGGGTGGATTGGAAACCCGACGCCTCTTAGCAAATAGGGGATGCGGCATACTCGCTCCCCCTGAGATGGGCTAGGAAATCTCTCCTCTTGCTCCCCGCCATCATAAGTGGCTAGTCCGGCTCAGACGGGGACCATGAATGTCGGCGGAAGAAACCCTTGGGTCTGCAACTCTACTAAACGGCTATGGGGAACAGAACACTCTTCCCAATCACCTGGCTTAGAGCTAAGGGAGCGAGAAGAGGAGCTGCGGTGACCAGCCATGTTGGAATGGTTTTTTCCGGGCGCGCTCTGTTGGATGCTCGCTCAAGGGAAGAAGGTGAGGTTTGGATCTGAGGATCCCCATCCCTTCAAATAGATGGTTTGCTTGCAGGGCCGGGGTGGCAAATGCGAAAATGCTCCGGCTCCTCGTATTCGCTCGACACGTGGAGATGGCCATTATTGAAGCACAGAAGCCGAGGAGTACAACATTGATGGGAAGCCGGCAATCGCTCAAGGTAACAGTACTTTGGAGTATTCGGAGATGGAACCCACCTTGCAATGCCGAAGACAATCTACGCGCCAGACTCATCGTCATTGAAGCCTGGTTCAGGGGCTACTGAGGGAGTCCTGGATTAGGGGGTATCCGGACAGCCGGACTATATACTTTGGCCGGACTGTTGAACCGTGAAGATACAAGACTCAAGACTTCGTCCCGTGTCCGGATGGGAATCTCCTTTGCATGGAAGACAAGCTTGGCGATCCGGATATTAGATTTCCTTCTCTGTAACCGAATCTGTGTAAACCCTAGCCCCCTCCGGTGTCTATATAAACAGGAGGGTTTAGTCCGCAGAGGGACAATCGTAATCATCATAGGCTAGCTTCTAGGGTTTAGCCTCTACGATCTCGCGGTAGATCAACTCTTGTAATACTCATATCATCAAGATCAATCAAGCAGGAAGTAGGGTTTTACCTCCATAGAGAGGGCCCGAACCTGGGTAAAACATCGTGTCCCTTGCCTCCTGTTACCATTAGCCTTAGACGCACAGATCGTGACCCCCTACCCGAGATCCGCCGGTTTCGACACCAACAGCTCCACCCACGAAGGGTCCACGAAGAAGCAACCTTGTCTATCCCACCATGGCCGTCGCCCACGAAGGACTTGCCTCACTAGAGGTAGATCTTCACGAAGTAGGCGATTTCCTTGCCCTTACAAACTCCTTGGTTCAACTCCACAATCTTGTCGGAGGCTCCCAAGTGACACCTAGCCAATCTAGGAGACACCACTCTCCAAGAAGTAACAAATGGTGTGTTGATGATGAACTCCTTGCTCTTGTGTTTCAAATGATAGTCTCCCCAACACTCAACTCTCTCTCACAGGATTTGGATTTGGTGGAAAGAAGATTTGAGTGGAAAGCAACTTGGGGAAGGCTAGAGATTAAGATTCATATGGTAGGAATGGAAAATCTTGGCCTCAACACAAGTGTAGGTGGTTCTCTCTCAGAAAATGTATGCTGGAAGTGTAGGCACGTTCTGATGGCTCTCTCCACGAATGAAGAGTGGGTGGAGGGGTATATATATAGCCTCCACACAAAATCTAACCGTTACACACAACTTGCCAATCTCGGTGGGACCGAATTGAGAAACTCGGTTGGACCGATTCAACAAATCTAGTGACCGTTAGGATATTCGGTGGGACCGACATGCAACTCGGTAGGACCGATATGGTTAGGGTTAGGGCATAACGTAATCTCGGTGAGACCGATTACACAAACTCGGTGGGACCGATTTTGATAATAAGCTAACCAGAGAGTTGGTCAGGCAAACTCGGTGGGACCGATTCGCTAATCTCGGTTGGACCGAAATGTTGCGAAGAGGAACAGAGAGTTTGCATTGTAATCTCGGTAGTACCGATTACTCAAACTCGGTGAGACTGATTTTGGTAATGGACATACACAGAGAGATTACAATCTCATCTTGGTGAGACCGAGATCCCTATCGGTGAGACCGATTTGCCTAGGGTTTGTGGTAGTGGCTATGACATCTGAACTCGGTGGCGCCGGATAGAAAGAATCGATAGGCCCGAGTTTGACTTTTGGTTTAGGTCATATGTGGATGTGAGAAAGTAGTTGAGGGCTTTGGAGCATATCACTAAGCACTTTGAGCAAGCAAGCCATTAAGCAACACCCCATCCCCTCTTGATAGTATTGGCTTTTCCTATAGACTCAATGTGATCTTGGATCACTAAAATATAAAATGTAGAGTCTTGTGCTTGAAGCTTGAGCCAATCCTTTGTCCTTAGCATCTTGAAGGGGTTCCACATCCTTTAGTCCATGCCACTCCATTGTTGAACTTGTCTGAAACATACTAGGTAAAAGTGTTAGTCCAACAAGAGATATGTTGGCATTAATTACCAAAATCACCCAGGGAGCACTTGTGCTTTCAATCTCCCCCTTTTTGGTAATTGATGACAACATACATCAAAGCTTTAGATAAAGATATATAGAATAGCAAGTAAAGCTTTGGAAAGACATGTAACATGCATAGGCTCCCCCTACATGTATGCAATCATGTGAATATGGAATATAGAAGCATGTGAGAGCATAACCATGACAGAGTAGGCAATGTGTTACATGTATCTTGGCTATATGCATCAGAGCAAACGATGTGAATATGGGAAATGTACCTTCATGCTCATGAGTCCTTCTTGCATACAGTATGTACATCAGCAAGAATTCCTCATACACATGATTGTGATGCATATACTTACCTTGTGGTCTAGAGTTGGCTTAGGATGGAATGAACATGTGAAAATAAGGTTAGATAACACAGATGCACTTACTAGCCAGAGCAAACAGAAAGAACCACAAGAGTACCAAGACTAGGATGACATGTAGAGAGTGAGTACTAAGTACCACATTTGATATAGACATGTCCCCAAAGGTAAATATGTGCAATGAATTTAAGGATTACCTTCCCTCAGATGTCTTGCTCCCCCTGAATCTAGCATCGGATACTGGGAGAAGATAGGGAACAAAAAAACAGAGCAAAATCAGAGATCAAAGAAGCAAATGAGCAGAGCTAATGCAAATAAGCACATATGAACATGTCTTTCCCCTCAAGAAGACATGTGGCATCTCTCCTCTTGAACACAGAGCATCTGGGATCCGTGAAGATTACTCTCTCCTGGAGTATTCTCTCCCCCTGGAGATATGATTAAGCTTTGATGTGATCTCTCTCTCCTCCTTTGACATCAATTTCCAAGAAGGGTCTTCTGGAATTTGTCGTGAATGGGTTTGGTCCTTGAGTCACAGAACAAAGCACTAAGGTAAATGTGATGCTTGTAGAGGACAAGATTCATTGAGTGGAGCTGGATCAAAAGTAATGCAGGAACAAGTGGCAAAATGTCTTTCCTGTAGTGAAATTGGTAGCATCGAGTGGTATGCTTCGGTTGCACCGAAAGAAGTCGGTTAGACCAAAAACAAGGGACCGGTGTGATCGAGTTCATCACAGAGAAAACACTTACACCTCAGCTCACTAGACAAGTAAGATCTCACAAGGATTTGCAAGGAATTAACTGAAAGATTTGCAATGAATTGGATGCAGGGAATGCAGAACAAACAGAAAAGAAAATAAATCTAGATGAAGTTTTTTTGAAAGGGAAAACAAATATGCATGAGACAAATACAAGAGCACAGAAAAGAACACAAGAAAACTTCATCTAGAGATGGTCGGCGACAAAGTCACCTATGTTAGAGTATATTGACTTAGGAGTCAAGTGAGATCACTTGATCATAGGTCATACTCATCGTTTAAGCTCAAAATGGGGTTACCATTTTTCATTTATCTTGATGTATTCACATCTTGTCGAGTTGCTTTGACTCATGACTTGGGTGGTGGTGTTGATCGTGATCATATAGTTGAACTTATGTGGGTTGCTCAAAGTTGATGTAGCTCATCAAGAGTTGGGAGCACCACTTGGAATTTGAGTTCATCTACCTACATGGGTTAGTTTTTGCAAGGAAGAGCACTTGTGTATCCAAAATGAAAATCCTGAATTTCAACAATAAATTTGTCAAAGGATATGTTTGAATGGTTCCGTGCTTCCTTGTCTTCAACCACCGTTGTGTAGAGACTTGGTGATGTAGAGATTGCTCAAGATGTGAGTGAGTTGCAATCTCATAGACTTAGATTCATCCAAGTACCTACAAGGGTTAGATAACATGCAAGGTGCAAATATATCCAAGACATAATATAGTCATCATAAGAGAAATGTCAAGGATTAGTCATAGGCTCATGCCTTGCATGTATCAAATGGAGTTCCTACTCCAAGTTTGAAGCATCAATGATGTTAAATTCACCTCTTAACCTGCAAAACAATCTCTCATCAAGTGGTTTAGTGAATATATCCGCTAATTGCTTTTCAGTGCGAACATGCTTAAGATTAATGTCCCCTTTGGCAACATGATCTCGAATGAAATGATGACGAACTTTAATATGCTTAGTTCGAGAGTGTTGCACGGGATTGTGAGCAATCTTGATAGCACTTTCATTGTCACAAAGTAATGGAACATGTTTCACATATATCCCATACTCTTTAAGAGTTTGGGTCATCCAAAGTAATTGAGCACAACATGAACCAGCAGCAATGTATTCCGTCAAGCGGTGGATAAGGATACCGAGTTTTGTTTCTTGGAAGACCAAGATACAAGAGATCTACCAAGAAATTGACAAGTACCGGAAGTGGACTTTCTATCAACCTTGTCACCGGCATAGTCCGAGTCGGAGTAGCCAACAAGATCGAAAGAGGCCGTCTTTGGATACCAAATGCCAAAGTTTGGTGTATGGATTAAATATCTCACTATCCTTTTCACGGACTTAAGATGACATTCTTTAGGAGCAGCTTGATATCGTGCACACATGCACACACTTAGCATGATATCGGGACGTGAAGCACATAGATATAACAATGAACCAATCATAGAGCGATAAACCTTTTGATCAACCGGTTCACCATCTTTGGTCAAATCAAGATGTCCACTAGTAGGCATGGGTGTATTAATACCTTTGCATTCTTGCATATTGAACTTCTTGAATAAGTCCTTGGTGTACTTCGTTTGAGAAACAAAAGTCCCTTCCTTAGTTTGCTTGATTTGCAAACCAAGAAAGAATTTGAGTTCACTCATCATAGACATCTCAAACTTCTCCGACATTAGCTTTCCAAACTTCTCACTAAAATGAGGGTTAGTTGATCCAAATATAATATCATCGACATAAATTTGGCATACAAATAGTTCTCCATTGACCCTTTTAGTAAAAAGAGTAGAATCTATTTTTCCAATTTCAAAGCCTTTTTCAATAAGGAACTTGGTCAAGCATTTATACCACGCTCTAGGAGCTTGTTTAAGACCATAAAGAGCTTTGTGAAGTTTGTAAACATGATCAGGTTTGTCAGGATTAACAAAGCCGGGAGGTTGCTTAACATAAACCTCCTCCTCTATTTCACCATTTAGAAAAGCGCTTTTAATGTCCATTTGGTACAAGGTGATATCATGGTGATTAGCATAGGCAAGTAAGATCTTGAATGGACTCAAGTCTAGCAACGGGAGCATAAGTCTCACCATAGTCCATACCTTCGACTTGTGTGTAGCCTTGGGCCATTTAGACGTGCTTTGTTGCGAACTACTTGTCCATCTTCATCTTGCTTGTTGCGAAACACACATTTGGTACCGATGATGTTGTGGTTGTTGTCGGGCTTCTCAACCAATGTCCACACTTGATTTCTCTCAAAGTTGTGTAGCTCTTCATGGATGGCGTTTATCCAATCCAGATCTTCCAATGCTTCTTCAACCTTCATAGATTCAATGCTAGAGATGAATGAATAGTGTTCACAAAAGTTAACTAAATGAGTTTTAGAGCGAGTGATTCTCCCGGTTTGGATATCATTGTAGATTTGCTCGACGGGATGGTCTTTAGCAATTCTTGCTCGAACTCGTGTAAGATTTTTCTTGGGTCTTGGTTGAACATCTTCTTCTTCTTCTTCTTGGCCTTCTTCATTGTTGGCATTGTCGTTCTCTTGTCGTCGTGGAGAAGGAGGTTTTTGACGTTCATCTTGGTGCACTTCCTCGTTTTCTTCATCTTGGTTTGTCCCACTTGTGGATGCTTCCGGGTCAACTCTTGGTTCACCTTGTCATGAGGTAGAAGCTTCCACTTGGACAGACGAGGTACTCTCCTTCACCACCGTTGTACGAATCTTGCCAATAGACAAGTATTGGATTACTTCCGAGGGGTCTTTGTCTCCTGCATCAATTGGCAATTGCTCTACTTGCGAGCCGTTAGGTTCATAAAACTTCACATCTACTGTTTCTTCAACCTTTCGGGTGAAATTGTTGTAGACACGGTATGTGTGAGAGTTTGACCCATAACCAAGTAGGAAACCTTCATGAGACTTAGGAGCAAATTTAGAACGACGATGCTTATCAAGAATGTAGCACTTTGAGCGAATACTCGAAAGTATCCAACTTGGGGTTTGTTACCGTGAGAAGCTCAGATGTCAGTCTTGCCGAGTAGCTTGTGAAGATACAAGCGATTTGTTGCATGACAAGCTGTCTCAACCGCTTCCGCCCAAAAGTGCTTCGGCGTCTTGTACTCATCAAGCATCGTTCTTGCCATTTTGATGAGCGTCAGGTTTTTCCTCTCAACAACTCCATTTTGTTGAGGTGTGTACGTAGCCGAGAACTCATGTGAAATACCTTCTTCGTCAAGAAAGGTATCCACATTTGCGTTCTTGAACTCTGTTTCGTTGTCGCTGCGAACCTTCTTGATCTTCACTTCAAATTGATTTTGGGTCTTCCTAGCGAAGTTTTTGAAGATCTTTTGAACCTTCGATTTATCATCGAGAAAGAACACCCATGTAAATCTTGAAAGATCATCAACTATAACTAGACCAGGAGAATTTCCACCGAGACTTTTGTAGGCGTTGGGACCAAAAAGATCCATGTGAAGTAGCTCGAGTGGCCTCCTTGTGGTCATGATGTTCTTCACAGGATGCCTCCCTCCGACCTGTTTACCTGCCTGACAAGCGCTGCAAAGTCTATCCTTATCAAATATGACATCGTTAACCCCAAGGATATGATTTCCTTTAATAAGCTTGTCAAGGTTTCACATACCAACATGACCTAATCGTCTATGACATAACCAACCTTTAGAAGATTTAGTAATAAAGCAAGTTCTAGGTTGAGCCTTTTTAGTGAAATCAACAATGTATAGATCACCTCTACGTACACCGGTAAAGATCATTCTATGATTATCGCTACAAAGCACTTGGCAATCTACTTCAGTAAATAGGACATTGAAACCGAAATCAGCAAGTCTAGATACTGAAAGTAAGTTGTAGCCAAGAGATTCAACGAGCATGACATTTTGTATGGAGCTATCACGTGATATGGCCACCTTACCGAGGCCAACCACCTTACCCTTTGAGTTATCACCAAAAGTGACATACTTTTGAGGACCATCGTTTTCAGCAAGCTCACGAAACATATCTTTATCTCCGGTCATGTGATCGGTACATCCACTATCAAGAACCCATTCCTTTCCTCCTGCCATATATCCCCGAAGATTTGCCATAAGACCAAAGTTTCTCATTGCATCATCAAGATCAAAGTCACTATCATCATCCTCATCATAGTATCCATGTTCAACATCGTCATGTGGTAGATCAAATCCTAGAGAGGGTGATTCGTTAGAGTGAGTTTGACAATGATCTTGTTTATGAATTTTTATAGCTTCGAAAATAATATCACTAATAATTCCAACATCTCCTTTGGCACACATAAGGTTTGTAAGCTCAAATAGACAATCACCAAACATGGGATCACTGGAATTCATCTTACTCAAGGCAATAGACTTATGGAGAATTTCATCTAGATTTTTCAAGGAATAATTTGGAAAGCGTTCCTCAAGAAATTTCCATATGGTGTAGGCACACTTAAGAGTAGGCAAACATCCAATCAAGTTTCTAGGCAAGCCCCTAATGACAAGTTCAACAGTTCTAAGATTGCGAATCATGTCAATTGACTCATCAAGGGTAGGATGGAGAGGATCAACATGAGGTGCACAAGGGCTAGCAATGTACTTGTTCAAATGATATTGATTGAAAATCACAAGCATCTCATTTTTCCACTCATGAAAGTACTCTCCATCAAGTATAGGCACTCTATTTCTAAGACTCCCAATTGTAGAATCATCCATCTTCCTCCAATGGTGTTTAAACCAAAGCAATGGAGACCAAAGCTCTGATACCAATTGAAAGGATCGATAAGAGGTGTCTAGAGGGGGGGTGATTAGACACTAAGTACCAAAAGTTGCAGTTTTTAACTTCTTTAAGTTGGTGTGGAGTTTAGGCACAAGTTTAACACTCACAATACATATCAAGCAAGCATGCAAAGAGTATATGAGCAGCGGAAAGTAAAGCATGCAACTTGCAAGAATGTAAAGGGATAGGATTGGAGGATTCAAACGCAATTGGAGACACGGATGTTTTTGTTGTGGTTCCGATAGGTGGTGCTATCGTACATCCACGTTGATGGAGACTTCAACCCACGAAGGGTAACAGTTGCGCGAGTCCACGGAGGGCTCCACCCACGAAGGGTCCACAAAGAAGCAACCTTGTCTATCCCACCATGGCCGTCGCCCACGAAGGACTTGCCTCACTAGCGGTAGGTCTTCACGAAGTAGGCGATCTCCTTGCCCTTACAAACTCCTTGGTTCAACTCCACAATCTTGTCGGAGGCTCCCAAGTGACACCTAGCCAATCTAGGAGACACCACTCTCCAAGAAGTAACAAATGGTGTGTTGATGATGAAGTCCTTGCTCTTGTGCTTCAAATGATAGCCTCCCCAACACTCAACTCTCTCTCATAGGATTTGGATTTGGTGGAAAGAAGATTTGAGTGGAAAGCAACTTGGGGAAGGCTAGAGATCAAGATTCATATGGTAGGAATGGAATATATTGGCCTCAAAATAAGTGTAGGTGGTTCTCTCTCAGAAAATGTATGCTGGAAGTGTAGGCACGTTCTGATGGCTCTCTCCACGAATGAAGAGTGGGTGGAGGGGTATATATATAGCCTCCACACAAAATCTAACCGTTACACACAACTTGCCAATCTCGGTGGGACCAAATTGAGAAACTCGATTGGACTGATTCAGCATATCCAGTGACCGTTAGGATTTTCGGTGGGACCGACATGCAACTTGGTAGGACCAATATGGTTAGGGTTAGGGCATAACATAATCTCGGTGAGACCGATTACACAAACTCGATGGGACCGATTTTGGTAATAAGCTAACCAGAGAGTTGGTCAGGCAAACTCGGTGGGACGATTCGCTAATCTCGGTTGGACCGAAATGTTGCGAAGAGGAATAGAGAGTTTGCATTGTAATCTCGGTAGTACCGATTACTCAAACTTGGTGAGACCAATTTTGGTAATGGACATACACAGAGAGATTACAATCCCATCTCGGTGAGACCGAGATCCCTATCGGTGAGACCGATCTGCCTAGGGTTTGTGGCAGTGGCTATGACATCTGAACTCGGTGGCGCCGGATAGAAAGAATTGGTAGGGCCTAGTTTGACTTTTGGTTTAGGTCATATGTGGATGTGAGAAAGTAGTTGACGACTTTGGAGCATATCACTAAGCACTTTGAGCAAGCAAGCCATTAAGCAACACCTCATCCCCTCTTGATAGTATTGGCTTTTCCTATAGACTCAATGTGATCTTGGATCACTAAAATATAAAATTTAGAGTCTTGTTCTTGAAGCTTGAGCCAATCCTTTGTCCGTAGCATCTTGAAGGGGTTCCCCGTCCTTTAGTCCATGCCACTCCATTGTTGAACTTGTCTGAAACATACTAGGTAAAAGTGTTAGTCCAACAAGAGATATGTTGACATTAATTACCAAAATCACCCAGGGAGCACTTGTGCTTTCAGCCAGCGACATAATCTAGGTTTCCAAAACTAATCTGGTGACCTGGCCCATAGATGTCGATCTTCTCTAGATGGCCAAGTGAGTTGGCCCGCAGTGCGAAGCCACCAAACATGAAGATCTGGCCGGGGAGAAAGACCTCCCTCGGGGCAGTGTTGTTGTAGATGATTGTCGGAGCCATCGAGTCTTCTAGCGACGACACAGCGGAACTCCCAATGAAAGCACCAATGTCGGTGTCAAAATCGGCGGATCTTGGGTAGGGGTCCCGAACTATGCGTCTAAGGTCGATGGTAACAGGAGACAGGGGACACGATGTTTACCCAGGTTCGGGCCCTCCCTATGGAGGTAATATCCTACGTCCTGCTTGATTGATCTTGATGAATATGAGTATTACAAGAGTTGATCTACCACGAGATCGTAATGGCTAAAACCCTGAAATTCTAGCCTGTATGATTATGATTGCCTCTACGGACTAAAGCCTCCGGTTTATATAGACACCGGAGGGGGCTAGGGTTATACAAAGTCGGTTACAGAGAAAGGAATCTTCATATCCGAACGCTAAGTGGAAAGGAGAGTCCCATCCGGACACGGGAGAGAGTCTTCGGTCTTGTATCTTCATAGCCCATCAGTCCGTCCCACGTCATATGGGCCGGATGCCCGAGGACCACTTAATCCAGGACTCCCTTAGTGTCCACGTCCGCAACGCTACAAGACAAAAATAAAATCGCTTGTGAACCAACCTGTGGTTGGATGATTAGAGGGACAGTGGTATCCCCAGCCCACCAGGGTTCAAGTCCTGGTGCTCGCATTATTCCTGGATTTATTTCAGGATTTCCGGCGATGCACTTTCAGTGCGAGGGGACGTTCCCGTGGACGATGAGGCGCCTACGGTGACTTCGTAAATCTCAAGATGATATGCCGGCTCAGTCTCTTGAAGGTGCTCATAGGGGTAGGGTGTGCGTGTGTGTGTTCATAGGGGTGGGTGTATGCGCGTATGTATGAGCGCTTGCATTTGTACTGTGTTCAAAAAAATTGTTCAAACGAAGTGATTGGGAGACGGGGGAAAAGCATGACCTGCGTGATTGGCCTCTGTGGCATGTCCCAAGAAAAAAATCTCACCACACGCTCTCCCCCATAAAACCCAGAATCTGTCTCATTTCCTCCAGCCGCCGCCGCGGCCAATGGCTTCTACCCCAACCTTGTCGCCTCCTCTACAGGCTCATCGGAAAGTTTGACAAGGGACTAGATAGCTCGATAGTGGGATTTGCTCCTCCGACGATGGAGAGATATCCTTAGGGCCCTCTCGCTGTGACAGCATCCATCATCGTCTGGCCAGACACAGGTGACTTCGTCATGGGGATGCTGGAACATGTCAACGAGAAAGAAGAACAAAACCGGTAACGAGGATAACGGTATAGTGAGCAGTGATGACTCAGGAGGATACTGGTGCATCCCGGGTTTTGTGAAGTATCGCAAAGCAAAAGGAACATCACTTTATAACCATAGGTTCACTCGAATATCATTCGTGTGCTCACAGGGATCGATATGGACATCCACAGTTCCGCTGTCTGTCATTGAACGAACGGTTTCGCTCATGTTTGTAGTTACCGAACCTACGGGGTCACAAGCTTAAGGCAATCATGATCTGCTCAGTGTTAGTAGGACGGGAGTGATGAGAATATATTTGTGGAATAGTTTCATAAATATTCAAAATAGGCACCTTTGGTAAGTACCTGGTCGATTATAAACGGTCCTTCCCATTTGACTAGCAATTTATGCTTCTGCCTCTCTGGATAGTGCCACAAGACCAGGTCTTCTACATTAAATGTCTTTGCCGGACCTCCCTGCTTTGATAGTGCCCGAGTTACATCACGCTCCTCTTCAAGGGCGTCCAAGACGTCCTATCTGTCAAGCTCGGCCTCCCGTTCTTCATACATGCGTACTCGAGGTGCATCATGAATGAGATCGCATGGGAGGACAGCCTCGGCTCCATAGACCATAAAGAATGGCGTGTAGCCTGTAGATCGATTGGGCGTGGTGCACAAACCCCACAGTACGGAATCAAGTTCCTCTACCTATTGACAGTCCGCCTCCTTTAAGGAGCAAACCAGCTGTGGCTTGATGCCACTTAGAATTAGTCCATTGGCTCGTTCGACCTGTCCGTTAGATTGGGGATGATAGACTGAGGCATAATCAAGCTTAATGCCCATTTTTGCACACCATGCCTTTACTTCCTTGGCCGTGAAGTTGGATCCATTGTTCGTTATTATACTGTGGGGGACACCGTGATGGTGAACTACTCCGGACATGAAATCGATCACCGGCCCACTTTGGCCGAGGTCACTGGTTTTTCCCTGATCCACTTTGTGAATTTATCTACCATGATGAGTAGATACTTCTTTTCCTTAGATCCTCCTCGAAGTGGGCCGACCATGTCAAGACCCTAGACCACAAAAGGCCAAGTGATCGAAATAGTCTGAAGAGCTATGGGGGGCATGTGACTTTGGTTAGCGAAAACCTGACATCCAATACATTGTTGGACTAGTGTTTTTGCATCTGCTTTGGCCGTTGGCCGATAAAACTCGGCTCGAAAGGCCTTGCTTACCAAGGCCCGAGCTGTGGCGTGATGGCCGCCCATGCCCGAGTGGATCTCAGCAAGGAGCTTTCTTCCTTCCTCCTCGGATATGCATTGTTGCAGGATGCGCCTGTGACGCTCTTTTTGTAGAGTTCGCCTTCATGGACCTTATAAGCCTTGGATCTTCAGATGATTCGTCGTGCTTCAGTTTGGTCCTCGGGTAGCTCTTTGTGGAGTACATATGCAAGGAGGGCTTCAGTCCACGGCACGATAACTGCCATGATATCGTGAGCCGAGGATGTTTCCTCGACAGCCGAGCCTCCATTTATCCCCTTGTCTTGTTCAATGGGCGGAGAGGTGACCTTTCTGGAATCTTCTGATTTGGAATCCATATCCCCTTCTTGCCAGACCACGGATGGCTTAAAGAGCCATTCTAGGAAAGTATTTTCGGGGACTGGGTCGTGCTTAGCACCCATTCTGGCAAGGACGTCTGCAGCTTGATTGTTATCCCTTGGGATGTGGTGGAACTCTAACCCCTCAAAATGGGCTGATATTGTTAGGACGGCATTTTCGGTATGTTGTCATCTTCGGATCCTTTGCATCGAATTCGCCATTAACTTGGGAGATGGCTAGGTTAGAATCTCCTCGGACCTCAAGACACCGGACTCCCATTGAGACTGCTATCCGAAGCCCATGTAGCAAAGCCTCGTATTTGGCTGTGTTAGAATCGGTGTACATAATTTGTAGTACGTACCGGATGTTGTTGCCGGTTGGCGATGAGAGAACCACTCCAGCCCTTAATCTGGCGAGAATTTTGGAGCCATCAAAGTACATTGTCCAATGTGAGTATGTATTGTGCTCTCTAGGGAGCTCGGCTTCCGTCCATTCTGCCACAAAATCCCAACACCTGAGATTTAATAGCTCGGCGTGGTCGGTATATGATTTTGAAAGGCAGGAGCTCAATTGCCCACTTGGCAACTCGCCACGTAGCATCCCTATTATTGATTATATCATTGAGGGGTACTTCGGACGCCACCGTAATTGAGCATTCTTGAAAATAATGCCAAAGTTTCCGAGATGCCATAAAGACTGCATAAGCTATCTTTTGGTAGTGCAGATACCTAGTTTTACACGGGGTAAGTACTTCGGAAACATAGTACACAAGCCTTTGAACCCGGAGCTTGTGTCCTTCGATGTTGTGTTCGACAACGAGAACTGCGATGACGACTTGGTTTGTGGCCGAGATGTATAATAGCATCGGCTCACTTGCCCCAGGTGCTGCCAGTATAGGATTAGTAGCGAGGAGTGTTTTGATTTCCTCCAAAGCGGCTCCAGCTTCGCTAGTCCATTTGAAATTCTTAGTCTATTTTAACAATCTGTAGAGGGGTAAGGCCTTTTCTCCGAGGTGAGAGATGAATCGACACAGTGCGGCCACGCAGCCTGCCAGTTTTTGGACGTGCTTAAGTTCGGTGGGCACCTCCAACCGGGCCAGGGCTATGATTTTAGTGGGATTAGCCTTATTCCTCGACGGAAAACAATAAATCCGAGCAGCTTGCCCGCTGGTACCCCGAAGAGACACTTCTCCGGATTGAGCTTTATGTGATATGCTCGGAGGTTAGTGAATGTTTCACGGAGATCGTCGACTAGCTGGCTGACATTTTTGGTTTTTACAACCACGTCATCTACATATGCTTCCACAGTTTTTCCAATTTGCTTCTCCAGGCATGTTTGAATCATGCGCTGGTATGTTGCACCTACATTTTTTAATCCAAAGGGCATCGTGTTAAAACAGAACGGCCCATAGGGAGTTATGAAGGTTGTAGCTGCTTGATCAGACTCCTTCATTTTTATCTGATGATATCCCGAAAAGGCGTCCAGAAAACACAATGAGTCATGTCCTGCTGTGGCATCTACAATCTGGTCGATACGCGACAAGGGGAAAGGATCTTTTGGGCATGCTTTGTTAACGTCCTTAAAGTCGATACAAAGGCGCCATGATTTATCCTTCTTGGGTACCATGACCAGGTTAGCCAGTCAATCGGGGTATTTAATATCTCGGATGAATCTGGCTTCAAGTAACTTGGCCAGTTCCTCGTTGTGACGCCCCCAATTCAATCGTACACTAATCATGCACGAA
The DNA here is from genome assembly GCA_021605145.1 of Aegilops bicornis. Classification (NCBI taxonomy): domain Eukaryota; kingdom Viridiplantae; phylum Streptophyta; class Magnoliopsida; order Poales; family Poaceae; genus Aegilops; species Aegilops bicornis. The sequence goes on from CM038672.1 coordinate 69,420,089, forward strand.
AATGTGTACGATCAAGATCAGGGACTCACGGGAAGATATCACAACACAACTCTAAAACATAAATAAGTCATACAAGCATCATAATACAAGCAAGGGGCCTCGAGGGCTCGAATACAAGTGCTCGATCATAGACGAGTCAGTGAAGCAACAATATCTGAGTACGGACATAAGTTAAACAAGTTTGCCTTAAGAAGGCTAGCACAAAGCGGGATACAGATCGAAGAGGCGCAGGCCTCCTACAGGGATCCTCCTAACTACTCGGTCGTCATCCGCGGGCTGCACGTAGTAGTAGGCGCCCAAAGGTAGTAGTCGCCATCGACGGTGGCGTCGCTCCTGGGCTCCATCGTTCGTCGCAAAGCAACCGGTAAAGAAAGGGGAAAAGGGGAACAAGGCAACCGTGAGTACTCATCCAAAGTACTCGCAAGCAAGGAGCTACACTACATATGCATGGATATATGTGTAAAGGGCCATATCGGTGGGACTGAATCAGAATGCCGTAATAAGAGGGGATAGCTAATCATGTCGAAGACTATGCTTCAGCAGCCTCCGTCTTGCAACATGTAGAAGAGAGCAGATCAAGTCCTCCAAGTAGCATCACATAGCAATAATCCTACCCGCGATCCCTCCTCGTAACCACGAGAGAGCGACCACCGAGTTGTATCTGGCACTTGGAAGGGTGTGTTTTATTAAGTATCCGGTTCTAGTTGTCATAAGGTCAAGGTACAACTCCAAGTCGTCCTGTTACCGAAGATCACGGCTATCCGAATAGATTAACTTCCCTACAGGGGTGCACCACATAACCCAACACGCTTGATCCCATTTGGCCGGACACACTTTTCTGGGTCATGCCCGGCCGCGGAAGATCAACACGTCGCAGCCCCACCTAGGCTTAACAGAGAGGTCAGCACGCCGGTCTAAACCTAAGCGCATAGGGGTCCGGGCCCATCGCCCTTAGCACACCTGCACATTGCGTACGCGGCCGGAAGCAGACCTAGCCTACAGGCGTTCCAGTCCAATTCGGCGCGCGCCACTCAGTCGCTGACGTCACGAAGTGCTTCGGCTGATACCACGACGCCGGGATAACCATAACTACTCCCACGTAGATGGTTAGTGCGTATAGACCAAATGGCCAGACTCAGATCAAATACCAAGATCTCGTTAAACGTGTTAAGTATCATGACGCCGACCAGGGCCAGGCCCACCTCTCACCTCGGTAGTCTCAACATGCCTTGTCGCTCCGCCATACAAAGTGTGATCGGGGCCGTCGGAACCTAGGCCCACCTCTACCGGGATGGAGCCACCGTCCTTTCAAATTTCATCTCCAAGCAGTACCACGGTAATGTAATAGTGTAAAGTATATAGCATATGCCCGTGATCACCTCCCAAGTGATCACAGCCCAAGAGTATAGCATGGCGTACGGACAAGAATGTATGGCCACAGATGGAACACTAGCATCCTATACTAAGCGGTAGGATAAAGGTGTAAAGGTAACAACAACAAGAGTAGCAAGGACAAAGGCGTCATGAAAGATAGGATTAACTAAAAGCACTAACATGCTACACTACTCTAATGCAAGCAGTATAGAGAAGAGTAGGCGATATCTCGGTGATCAAAGGAGGGCTTGCCCGGTTGCTCGGCAAGAGAGAGGGTCGTCAACACCGTAGTCGATCGGGGTACCAAAGAAGCAAAGATCGCCTCGGGTCTACCGGAGAGAAGAGGGGGAAGAAACAGTAAATACGGAGCAAACAAACCATCACAAAACATAACGAGGCAATACGCGGTGCTAGGTATGCCCTAACGCGGTAGGAGGTGATACCGACGAAGGGGGGAATCATCCGGGAAAGTATTCCTGGTGTTTCGCATTTTCGACAGATGAACCGGAGGTGAAATGTTGCAGGTTCACTATGCTAGGGACGCGTGGCGGACGAACGAGCTGCGTATCCGGATTTGTCTCGTCGTTCTGAGCAACTTTCATGTACAAAGTTTTTTGATCCGAGCTATGGTTTATTTTATATTAATTTTCAAAGTTTTATTCATTTTCTAAATTTAAATTAATTCGAATTTAAACAAAGGTAATATTCTTTTATACCTAGCAGCAGCTAGCTACTGAGTATGACAGGTGGGGTCCAGAGGCTGAGTTAGCATGCACAGTCAGCAAGTCAAAGGTCAACGTTGACCAGTCAAACAGGGGGTGGGACCCAGGTGTCATAGGATGTTTTATTAACAGCAGTTTTTATTAGTTAGTTTATCAAAAGGGGCCCACTAGTCGGTGGGATGTTAGGTAGGGGTTAGGTTAGTGCTTAATTAATGTGGTTGGGCCCACTGCTGGTTTTAACTGCACGGGCGGTGGCGTACACAGGCGACGGGGCCTCGCCGGACTCGGGGCTCCGGCGACCATTTGGTCAGCCGAGAGCGGTTTGGGGGAGTGGGCGCCGAGGCGTGTCGAGGAGCGCAGTCAGTAGGTGCGGGGTGGGGGGGGTGGCCGGAGCGATGGCTACAACGACTGACGAGCGGCGGTGGCGACGGAGCTGCGTCGGGGACCCGGTACAAGCGACCCCAGGACGCGTGGATGGCACTTTGGAACGTCCGCATCGCGCTGGCCCAATGAAGCGTGGCGTGGCCGGAGATGTCCGGCAATGACGACGGCGAGGTCCGGTGGGCGAGGAGGCTGCAGAGGGCAGGCCAGCCGACGAAGGTGCGAGGGTGCACCAACGCGCGGCCGGGCGCTGCAAGTGGCGCTGGGCATCGCGGGGGCGAGGCATCAGAGAGGGGAAGAGGAGGCCGAGGGCCTCACCGCGAGCCGTAGGGGAATGGCAGTGTGCTCGGGGAGGTGTCGGGGTCGGCGCGACGAGGCGGAGCAGCTCCGTTCGTGGAGGAGGAAGACAGGGACGGTCCGCCGACGGGGTCGGGGAGGCGAGGGGAAGCGCGAGGCGTCGGCTGCCCCGACTGGATCCAAGCGGGGCGTAGGGTTGAGGAGGCGGACATCGGCGACGGCGGGGCGACGGCGACGAGCGACGCCGACGACGGCGCAGCGTCGGGGTGGTTGTGCTTGATCCCGATCCAGGAGGGGATCGGGGGGGAAGTGGGTGGTGTACGGTAGTGGCTAGGGTTCGGGGGAGTGGGGGAGAGGATAAGGGAGTGGGTGGGGCGCGGCTGGTTGGGCCAGGTGGGCCGGTCGGGCGGCCCGGTAGCCTGTTGGGCCGAGGCCCAACTGGGGGCTTTACTTTGTTTCGTTTTTGTCTTAATCATGTTTAGTTTTTTCCTTTTATCTATTCTTCCCTTTTTTTGTAGTTTCTTTTATTTTTAGTTTTATAAAAAAATACCACTAGTGCCTAAGTTTGTATTTATCAACAAACTAATGTGAGATTAATTCTTAACCAATAATAAAATAGTTTTAGCATTTTATAAATTCAATAGGCATTTGTTTAATTGTTTTCACTACTGTTTTAATTGCTTTAGAGCCTTTAAACATTTTATCAAAGTTTGGTTTCTCCACCATCATTACTTACGATTTATTTGACACAACCCGAACCGTTTAGTTTTGATATTTGAAAACTTTAATTCTTTGACTTGATTTTGAATTTGAATTTTGAATCGGTTTTGAACTAACCCAAGATTAACCATCGTGACAGAGGTGACGGGGCATCATTAACGGGTTTATCGTAGCCTAATTATCCCAAGGCCACAATTCTCCTCCACTACAAGAAATCTCGTCCCGAGATTTAAGAGGGGTCTAAGGGGAAACGCTTGGTTACTTAACTTCTAACGAATCTTCTTGGTCTTGGTTGCTCCTCTCAAAGTGGTCGATCCATTATATTGTTGTCTTCATTTTTCTCGCTTGGTCATCAAGATGAAGTCGACATCCTTTGTTTGGGGGTTCCATCGCATTTACGAAAGAATAAGGGGGTTATTCCGGAGAACGAACCTCTACAAGGTTGACTATCCGGTCGATAACACCGGGAAGGTGGCGGAAAGTAACTCGCTAATTGAAACTTAAGTAATTATCGAGGGCAATTAATGAGGTTTCATGGGAAGTTTCGAGAAAGCAGCAACCGCTCGATGCCCGAACAGGGCTTGAAAGGGGCCCAAAGCAATCGGGACTAAGTATTGTGTCTCGATATCAGACTCAAGGTGGCTCATGAATTACATACGAGGCCACGACGAGGAACAACCTTGTAACAGGGGGTGTACAGGAGAGTCAGGTTTCGATCCTGTGGAACTGTGGTTATGGGCCCACCATGTGGGTTAAGAGTAGGAAGGGCGGTAACGTCTTGCACGATCATGTAAGCAAGGCATGTCAGAGGATAGCCTGTCAGTTATGTCGGCAACAACATCGGTACCAAGGGCGAGGGACGAAGAGAACTATTTTCCTGGTCGTTGAACGAGGCGGACCAATAGGCAAAGTTCTCATCCATCAGTGGTTACCGGAATGTCATCAACAATAGAAACAGGGTCTTACCGATGTAATTGCACACGAGGAGTTTACATAAGCAAGAGAATATTGCTGCTTAGATCATATAGATCACAAGAAAGGTTCAAACAACCAATGGAAAGTAAAATATGATTATCATATTAAATGTAACAATGGAAAGGAAAATGTGTTTAAACACATATTTTAGGGATATATCCTTCCCAAGGACAAGCAGAGCATGATATCCGTGGCAGGATATAATGTAGAAAACTCTTTAGGTAAGGGGGGGAGGAATCTCATGATATTACCCATACATCGGTGTTTGGATAATTGAGCAAGAAACATTTAGCATTGGGCTTCAAATGTTCTTGTTGAAAATCGGAGTACCACAGACATGCTTCGAGATAGCATTGACATGGTCTTCAAGCAAAGGTCGGACTTTAGATACTCAATGGATTCATCAGGAAGAGCTTATAGAATAAGTCCTTCAATTTCCTTTTGGAAGAATGGTTAACATTGCTAAAAAAGGAAACTATAATGATAGGTCCTCCAGCCGGGGGGGGGGGGGGGTGGTAGGCATGACATAATGTTACCGGGACACCAAAGGATCAACATCATAACTCTTGAAAGTTGTCCCAACCATCATATCGACCGAGATTCAGATCCGATTGGTGTCGGGATACCTCGGACTTAGGATACCGAGAAGAAAAGGTGCAACGCAAATTGACGAGATGACATTGTAAGATTCTCGGGGAAATGAACTATGAAGTGATTTCCGTTAACAAGAGCCCATCATTAACCCAAGGAGAGGACAAGGAGGTGTCTGGTGAACTCAACGGCAATTCATCGAGATTCCCAAAAGATGGATTTCCACAATTAAGTGAACAAGGAGATAACATTTGTCGATCAAATGATATAAGGAAGTATGCTCGAGGAAAACATACACAATTAAACATTGGTTGAAAGGTGCGCCCAAATATGGGTTGGGTTGCACGACCAATGTCGTAATGGTGATTCAATAATCAATAGCCTAAGAATGAACTTTCGACCATTAACTTCAAAAAAAAATAGGGTTGCTAGAAGGAAAGAATCCAAACAACACCGCTCACTTGTTGGAATTAACACGGGACCAAGAAAGAATGGTGATGGTGAGAAGTATTTCTATGTCAAGAATTCTCAAGAGGTGGAACAAATCTCGTAACATTCTTGACATAAAGGATGGTAATACTCCAAGGTAAAGAAGAACAATTGCTGGATAGCAAGGAACTCAAGGTATAACACCAAACATGAACAAGCTTGTGTTGGTGGGAAGGCAATAAAGTGGTCGATGATAATACAATTCATCGAGGGCAAGGATGGTATTTCTCATCATGAATTCAATTGATATCCTGGATGAGCTCGTAATGTTGATGATCACGACACCTTTGTCGCGAGAGTTCATGAAGATGTAATCGATCGGCGCATTTACATCAAGTCAAAGTAATGATGAAGTGAAAGGTTATTGGAACCAAGGGTACGACACAAACTCGAAACCAAGCTTGTTGTTCAAGGCGAAATGATATGACGATGAGGATCGACGTAAGGTTAGTTCATCGTCGAAAATTGTGCTCCGAGAAGAAGGACCGGTTAGCACAGTTAAAATCATCACGACAATGATATAGCCAAACAGGCTAGGAATGGCGTGATCGGGTACAAACTCGTACTTATAGAAGCTTACTGAAGAGTTGTTGAACCGTAGTGCGGACTCGGTTCCATTATCGGTGTCTTTGAGTGTTTAATAACCTCGAGCCCGTGAAAAATTGGAATCGGTGGAAAGGTAGCACTTGATGAAGAACTCATAAGAAGTTATGCAGTTCCATGATAATCTCGAGATACCAGGGGGGTAATACTCGACACAAGATCAAAGTAAAGGTTGGACTGGTGTATTGATCCATAGAAGACAATTGTTTTAACTTGTCCGAGAAATGGAATCAAGGAAGAACAATCATGGTCGGAACCACGGTTGCAAGGGATCAATTCACGATACCATATGTTAGTTATCAAGGAAATAGTTATTATTACAAGAAGCTTCCATGATAGGATATACATCGCGTCCATGGGCATGAACACAAAGTTCAAGGTCGACTCCACTTCCTCAATGCATAATCTTCCATTCACCTCTCAGATTTCAAGATGGCATTAGTTGTTGAAAGTTTTACCTGGTGCAATACCAGATAAGTATTACTCGTGAAATATTTCGGGTCTGAGACGATGAGGGAAGGCGTTGGTTCAATCCCATCTGGGCTTCTTTCTAACATATACCATTAGATTCAAGAGTAAGTATCACCAGCTCGAAAGCAGAGCATGGATGACAAAAGGAAAGGATACAACTTAACAAAGGCATTATGTATCGGAGAAGGACTCACAAGGTGATTAATTATGAAGGACACTATCGGATATAATAATCCAACAAAGGATAAGGCGATCCACAGTGGAGCCGAGGTGAGTATCGATACCCAATCGAGGAAGAAAGAATGTGAATGCAACAAGTTATGGAATCATCTGAATAATTCAAAGCTTAAATGCAAAGGAATTATGATTTCCAAAACAAGGGATCAGAAGCAGACGTTCTGATCAAGGATGGATCAATTGTATATACCAGAGGCACAACCGATTTACGATAGTTTGGTCGAGAACCAGCTCATGTTCAAAATGACGCCCGAGCCGGAAAGATAATCCTAGGACTCGACTGATGATTGTGAACATTCACAACGTATTGAATCAACGGACTCAAAAATGATGGTGACAAAGGATGCTAATATGATTACTATACTTATGGGATTAATCATAATGAAAGCAAACAAGAAATTCCAGAGCAATAGGTTGCTGAGGATTTTCGGAATATCGAATGGTATTTCGAAGACTTTTGTGTAACACAGGAACAACTGGGGGATGAGCGGATACTCGATAAGTGCGAGAATTAACCGTAGGGGTATTCAGTGGCAAGGAACTGCTAGGCAGTAGGCACAAAGTATTCTCGGAACAATAGAGAAAACTTTGGGGTATCTTGTAATAACAAGATCAATGGGGGATGATCATATGAATGGCAAGTGTAAGTAGTTATCCATAAGGGTTTATCGGTGGTCGGGAATTGCAAAAGCAACGGGCACAAGGTCTCGAGAGAATATCGAAGAGTATCTCTGAAATCTTCTGGTGCAGTCGGTGATCATCTGGACTGAAGGGCCTCTCCGGGAGAAAGTATTTTCGAGAACCTAAAGTTAGATTTTAGTAAAAATCGTTTAACCCGAATAGAAGAGAGTTCATAATCCTAGAGTAAAGGTCGAGGAGTAAAAGATCCTAGTACCACCCAATGGCGACGTGGGCCCGTAAGGCACACGGCCATGTTAGTAAAAGTTTTGCAATGTCTAGACTCGACTTCGGCCAAGGAGTTGGAAAGGGGGATTCCTACAGCAAATGGCTCGATACCAACTCAGACGCCCCAATTCAATCATACACTAATCATGCACGCAAATGTGTACGATCAAGATCGTGGACTCACGGAAGATATCACAACACAACTCTAAAACATAAATAAGTCATACAAGCATCATAATACAAGCCAGGGGCCTTGAGGGCTCGAATACAAGTGCTCGATCATAGACGAAGTCAGCGGAAGCAACAATATCTCGAGTACAGACATAAGTTAAACAAGTTTGCCTTAAGAAGGCTAGCACAAACCGGGATCTGACGAAGAGGCGCAGGCCTCGCCTCAGGATCCTCCTAAACTACTCCAGGTCGTCGTCAGCGGGCTGCACGTAGTAGTAGGCGCCTCCCGTGTAGTAGTCGTCATCGATGGTGGCGTCTGGCTCCTGGGCTCCATCGTCTGGTCACAGCAACCGGGTAAAGAAAAGGGGGAAAAGGGGGGACAAGGCAACCGTGAGTACTCATCCAAAGTACTCGCAAGCAAGGAGGTACACTACATATGCATGGATATATGTGTAAAGGGCCATATCAGTGGACTGAACTGCAGAATGCCGTAATAAGAGGGGATAGCTAATCCCGTCAAGACTACGCTCGCAGCCTCCGTCTTGCAACATGTAGAAGAGAGCAGATCAAGTCCTCCAAGTAGCATCACATAGCAATAATCCTACCCGGCGATCCCTCCTCGTAACCCCGAGAGAGAGCGACCACCGGGTTGTATCCGCACTTGGAAGGGTGTGTTTTATTAAGTATCCGGTTCTAGTTGTCATAAGGTCAAGGTACAACTCCAAGCCGCCCTGTTATCAAGATCACGGCTATTCGAATAGATTAACTTCCCTACAGGTGCACCACATAACCCAACACGCTTGATCCCATTTGGCGGACACACTTTTCGGGTCATGCCCGGCCGTGGAAGATCAACACGCCGCAGCCCCACCTAGGCTCAACAGAGAGGTCAAAGACGCCGGTTCAAACATAAGCGCCGCAGGGTGCAGGCCCATCGCCCTTAGCACACCTCAAGACGCTATGCGTGACGCGTCCGAAGCAGACCTAGCCTCAGCGTTCAGCCCAATCGGCGCGCCACTCGGGCCGGCCGACGCCACGAAGTGCCGCCGATACCACGACGTCGAGATACCCATAACTACTCCCACGTAGATGGTTAGTGCGTATAGACCAAATGGCCAGACTCAGATCAAATACCAAGATCTCGTTAAACGTGTTAAGTATCTGCGAACGCCGACCAGGGCCAGGCCCACCTCTCACCCAGGTAGTATCAACCTGCCCTGTCGCTCCGCCACAAAGTAACAGTCGGGGGCCGTCGGGAACCCAGGCCTACCTCTACCGGGATGGAGCCACCTGTCCTTTCAGCCCCCATCTCCGAACAGCACTACGTGTAATGTAATAGTGTAAAGTATATAGCATATGCCCGTGATCACCTCAAGTGATCACAGCCCAAAGAGTATAGCATGGCGCATTTTGACAAGATTGTATGGCCACAGATGGAACACTAGCATCCTATACTAAGCAGTAGGATAGCAGGTAAAGGTAACAACAGTAGTAGCAAGGACAGGCTATGCCGCAGTATAGGATTAACTAAAAGCACTAACATGCTACACTACTCTAATGCAAGCAGTATAGAGAAGAGTAGGCGATATCTGGTGATCAAAGGAGGGGCTTGCCTGGTTGCTCTGGCAAGAGAGAGGGGTCGTCAACACTGTAGTCGATCGGGGTACCAGCAGCAGCATCAGTCTCGGGGTCTACCGGGGAAGAAGAGGGGGAAGAAACAGTAAATACGGAGCAAACAAAGCATCACAAAACATAACGAGGCAATACGCGGTGCTAGGTATGCCCTAACGCGGTAGGAGGTGATACCGACGAAGGGGGGAATCATTCGGGAAAGTATTCCTGGTGTTTCGCATTTTCGACAGATGAACCGGAGGTGAAATGTTGCAGGTTCACTATGCTAGGGACGCATGGCGGACGAACGAGCTGCGTATCCGGATTCGTCTCGTCGTTCTGAGCAACTTTCATGTACAAAGTTTTTTGATCCGAGCTATGGTTTATTTTATATTAATTTCCAAAGTTTTATTCATTTTCTAAATTTAAATTAATTCGAATTTAAACAGTGTAATATTCTTTTATACCTAGCAGCAGCTAGCTACTGAGTATGACAGGTGGGGTCCAGAGGCTGAGTCAGCATGCACAGTCAGCAAGTCAAAGGTCAACGTTGACCAGTCAAACAGGGGGTGGGACCCAGGTGTCATAGGATGTTTTATTAACAGCAGTTTTTATTAGTTAGTTTATCAAAAGGGGCCCACTAGTCAGTGGGATGTTAGGTAGGGGGTTAGGTTAGTGCTTAATTAACAGGGTTGGGCCCACCTGCTGGTTTTAACCAGTGCGCCGGCGGTGGCGTACACAGGCGACGGGGCCTCGCCGGACTCGGGGCTCCGGCGACCATTTGGTCAGCCGAGAGCGATTCTGGGAGAGGAGGCGACGCGAGTCGAGGAGAGCGGTCAGTAGGTGCGGGGTGGGGGGTGGCCGGAGCGATGGCTACGACGACTGACGAGCGGTGGTCGCGACGGAGCTGCGTCGGGGACCCGGTACAAGCGACCCCAGGACGCGTGGATGGCACTTCGGAACGTCCGCATCACGGCACGTCCAGCGGTAGCGGTGGCGTGGCCGGAGATGTCCGGCAGCGACGACGGCGAGGTCCGTGGCGTAGGAGGCTGCAGTAGGGCGGGCCAGGCCGACGAAGGTGTGCGAGGGTGCAGCCGAACGCGGGCGGCGGGCTGCGGTGGCGCTGGGCATCGCGGGGCGCAGGCAGCGGAGAGGGGAAGAGGAGGCCGAGGCCTCACCGCGAGCCGTGGGGAATGGCGATGTGCTCGGGGAGGTGTCGGGGTCGGCGCGACGAGGCGGAGCAGCTCCGTTCGTGGAGGAGGAAGACGGGGATGGTCCGCCGACGGGGTCGGGGAGGCGACGGGAAGCGCGAGGCGTCGGCTGCCCCGACTGGATCCACGCGGGGCGGAGGGTTGAGGAGGCGGACATCGGTGACGGTGGGGCGGGCGGGCGGCATGGCCGACGGCAATGGGCGCAAGGCCGGGCGGTTGTGCTCGATCCCGATCCAGGAGGGGATCGGGGGGAAGTCGGTGGTGTACGGTAGTGGCTAGGGTTCGGGGGAGTGGGGGAGAGGATAAGGGAGTGGGTGGGGCGCGGCCGGTTGGGCCAGGTGGGCCGGTCGGGCGGCCCGGTAGCCTGTTGGGCCGAGGCCCAACTGGGGGGGGGGGGGCGTTTACTTTGTTTCATTTTTGTCTTAATCATGTTTAGTTTTTTCCTTTTATCTATTCTTCCCTTTTTTTGTAGTTTATTTTATTTTTAGTTTTATAAAAAATACCACTAGTGCCTAAGTTTGTATTTATCAACAAACTAATGTGAGATTAATTCTTAACCAATAATAAAATAGTTTTAGCATTTTATAAATTCAATAGGCATTTGTTTAATTGTTTTCACTACTGTTTTAATTGCTTTAGAGCCTTTAAACATTTTATCAAAGTTTGGTTTCTCCACCATCATTACTTACAATTTATTTGACACAACCCGAACCGTTTAGTTTTGATATTTGAAAACTTTAATTCTTTGACTTGATTTTGAATTTGAATTTTGAATCGGTTTTGAACTAACCCAAGATTAACTACTGTGACAGAGGTGACGGGGCATCATTAACGGGTTTACTGTAGCCTAATTATCCGGGCGTCACACTCGCCCATAGCTTGATGCTTAGGCTCAAACAATCTGCGGAGCACCTGTTTGATAGGTTTAGAGCCTTTAATTATATTCAGGCTATGCTCGGCTAGATTTCATGGGATTCCTGGCATGTCCGAGGGATACCAGGCAAAAATATCCCAATTGTCCCGAAGAAAATTGCGTAGAGCTTCGTCAACTTCTGGCTCTAGTTGTGCACCTATGGATGTCGTTTTATTCAGGTCTGTTGGGTGCACCTAAAACTTGATGATTTCATCAGCTGGCTTGAACGAAGTACATTTAGATCTTTTATCAAGGCTGACGTCATCTCTGTCATCTCAACCGTGAGGGTCTCGATCAATGATTCGAGGGTGAGCGACACCTTTTTTTTGCTCTAAGTGCTCTGTCAGGGTTACTTGCTACGGTGATTACACCATTAGGACCCGGCATCTTGAGTTTCATGTACCCATAATGCGGGATGGCATGGAACTTTGTAAATGCATCACATCCTAATAAGGCGTGGTAACCACTGAAGGAAATATGCCCTAGAGGCAATAATAAAGTTATTATTTATTTCCTTATTTCATGATAAATGTTTATTATTCATGCTAGAATTGTATTAACCGGAAACATAATACATGTGTGAATACATAGACAAACATAGTGTCACTAGTATGCCTCTACTTGACTAGCTCGTTAATCAAAGATGGTTAAGTTTCCTAACCATAGACATGAGTTGTCATTTGATTAACGGGATCACATCATTAGGAGAATGATGTGATTGACTTGACCCATTCCGTTAGCTTAGCACTTGTTCGCTTAGTATGTTGCTATTGCTTTCTTCATGACTTATACATGTTCCTATGACTATGAGATTATGCAACTCCCATTTACCGGAGGAACACTTTGTGTGCTACCAAACGTCACAACGTAACTGGGTGATTATAAAGGTGCTCTACAGGTGTCTTCGAAGGTACTTGTCGAGTTGGCGTATTTCAAGATTAGGATTTGTCACTCCGATTGCCGGAGAGGTATCTCTGGGCCATCTTGGTAATGCACATCACTATAAGCCTTGCAAGCAATGTGACTAATGAGTTAGTTGCGGGATGATGCATTACAGAACGAGTAAAGAGACTTGCCGGTAACGAGATTGAACTAGGTATTGAGATACCGACGATCAAATCTCGGGCAAGTAACATACCGATGAAAAAGGGAACAATGTATGTTGTTATGCGGTTTGACCGATAAAGATCTACGTAGAATATGTGGGAGCCAATATGAGCATCCCGGTTCCGCTATTGGTTATTGATCAGAGACGTGTCTCGGTCATGTCTACATAGTTCTCGAACCCGTAAGGTCCGCACGCTTAAAGTTCGGTGATGATCGGTATTATGAGTTTATGTGATTTGATGTACCAAAGGTAGTTCGGAGTCCTGGATGAGATCTGGGACATGACGAGGAGTCTCGAAATGGTCGAGACGTAAAGATCGATATATTGGACGACTATATTCGAACATCGGAAACGTTCCGAGTGATTCGGGTATTTTTCGGGGTACCAGGGAGTTACGGGAATACAAGGAAGAAGTAATGGGCCTCATGGGCCAAGTGGTGGAAGAGAGGAGGCAGGGCGCGTGGCCCCCCTAGCCCAAACCGAATTGGACTAGGGGCCGGCCCCCCTTTCCTCCTTTTCCTCCCTCTCCTTCCTTCTCCCTCTCCTCCTTCCTTTCCTCCTCCTAGTGGGAGTAGGAAAGGGGAGTCCTACTCCTACTAGGAGGAGGACTCCTCCTCTGGCGCGCCCTCTGAGGGGCCGGCCTCCCCCCTTGCTCCTTTATATACGGGGGCAGGGGGGCACCTCTAGACACACAAGTTGATTTGTTGATCTCTCCCAGCCGTGTGCGGTGCCCCCTCCACCATATTCCACCTCGGTAATATCGTAGCGGTGCTTAGCTGAAGCCCTGCATCGGTAGCATCATCCACACCGTCATCATGCCGTCGTGCTGACGGAACTCTCCCGCAAAGCTCTGCTAGATCGGAGTTCGTGGGACGTCATCGAGCTGAACGTGTGCTGAACTCGGAGATGCCGTACGTTCGGTTCTTGGATCGGTCGGATCGTGAAAACGTACGACTACATCAACCGCGTTGTGCTAACGCTTCCGCTTTCGGTCTACAAAAGTACGTGGACAACATTCTCCCCTCTCGTTGCTATGCATCACCATGATCTTGCGTAATGCGTAGGGAAATTTTGGAAATTACTACGTTCCCCTACTGGGTGGCATCCGAGCCTGGTTTTATGCGTAGATGTTATATGCACGAGTAGAACACAAGTGAGTTGTGGGCGATACAAGTCATACTGCTTACCAGCATGTCATACTTTGGTTCGGCGGTATTGTTGGATGAAGCGACCCGGACCGACATTACGCGTACACTTACGCGAGACTAGTTCTACTGACGTGCATTGCACACAGGTAGCTGGCGGGTCTTAGTTTCTCCAACTTTAGTTGAACCAAGTGTGGCTACGCCCGGTCCTTGAGAAGGTTAAAACAGCACTAACTTGACGAACTATCGTTGTGGTTTTGATGCGTAGGTAAGAACGGTTCTTGCTCAAGCCCGTAGCAGCCACGTAAAACTTGCAACAACAACGTAGAGGACGTCTAACTTGTTTTTGCAGGGCATGTTGCGATGTGATATGGTCAAGGCATGATGCTATATTTTATTGTATGAGATGATCATGTTTTGTAACCGAGTTATCGGCAACTGGCAGGAGCCATATGGTTGTCGCTTTATTGTATGCAATGCAATCGCCCTGTAATTGCTTTACTTTATCACTAAGCGGCAGCGATAGTCGTAGAAGAAATAGTTGGCGAGACGACAACGATGCTATGATGGAGATCTAGGTGTTGTGCCGGTGACGATGGTGATCATGACGGTGCTTCAAAGATGGAGATCACAAGCACAAGATGATGATGGCCATATTATATCACTTATATTGATTGCATGTGATGTTTATCTTGTATGCATCTTATCTTGCTTTGATTGACGGTAGCATTATAAGATGATCTCTCACTAAATTTCAAGATAAAAGTGTTCTCCCTAAGTATGCACCGTTGCCAAAGTTCGTCGTGCCCAGACACCACGTGATGATCGGGTGTGATAAGCTCTACGTCCATATACAACGGGTGCAAGCCAGTTTTGCACACCCAGAATACTCAGGTTAAACTTAACGAGCCTAGCATATGCAGATATGGCCTCGGAACACTGAGACCGAAAGGTCGAGCGTGAATCATATAGTAGATATGATCAACATAGTGATGTTCACCATTGAAAACTACTCCATCTCACGTGATGATCGGACATGGTTTAGTTGATTTGGATCACGTGATCACTTAGATGATTAGAGGGATGTCTATCTAAGTGAGAGTTCTTAAGTAATATGATTAATTGAACTTTAATTTATTATGAACATAGTCCTGGTAGTATTTTGTAAATAATGTTGTAGATCAATAGCTCGCGTTGTTGCTTCCCTATGTTTTATATGTGTTCCTAGAGAAAACTAAGTTGAAATATGATAGTAGCAATGATGCGGACTGGGTCCGTGATCTGAGGTTTATCCCCATTGCTGCACAGAAGAATTATGTCGTTGATGCAGCTCTAGGTGACAGACCTATTGCAGGAGCAGATGCAGACGTTATGAACGTTTGGCTAAGCTCAAGATGATGACTACCTGATAGTTTAGTGCACCATGCTTTACGGCTTAGAATCGGGACTTCAAAGACGTTTTGAATGTCATGGACCATATGAGATGTTCCAAGAGTTGAAGTTAATATTTCAAGAAAATACCCGAGTTGAGAGATATAAAGTCTCCAACAAGTTCTATAGCTAAAAGATGGAGGAGAATAGCTCAAGCAGTGAGCATCTGCTCAGATTGTCTGGGTGCTACAATCGCTTGAATCAAGTGGGAGTTAATCTTCCAGATAAGATAGTGATTGACAGAGTTCTCTATTCACCATCACCAAGTTACTGGAACTTCGTGATGAACTATAGTATGCAAGGGATGACGAAAACGATTCCCGAGCTCTTCGTGATGCTGAAATCAACGAAGGTAGAAATCAAGAAAGAACATCAAGGGTTGATGATTGACAAGACCACTAGTTTCAAGAAAAGGGCAAAGGGAAAGAAATGGAACTTCAAGTTGAATGGCAAGCAAGTTGTCACTCCCGTGAAGAAGCCCAAAGCTAGACCAGAGCCTGAAACTGAGTGCTTCTACTGCAAAGGAAATGGTCAATGGAAGCGGAAATGCCCTGAATATTTGGTTGATAAGAAGGATGGAAAAGTGAACAAGGGTATATTTGATATACAAGTTATTGATGTGTACCTTACTAGTGTTTATAGTAGCCCCTGGGTATTTGATACTTGTTCGGTTGCTAAATATTAGTAACTCAAAACTGGAGTTACAGAATAAACAGAGACTAGTTGAGGGTGAAGTGACGATGTGTGTTGGAAGTGGTTCCAAGATTGATATGATCATCATCACACACTCCCTATACTTTCGGGATTAGTGTTAAACCTAAATAAATGTTATTTGGCGTTTGCGTTGAGCTGAATATGATTTGATCATGTTTATTGCAATACGTTTATTCATTTAAAGTCAGAGAATAATTGTTCTTCTGTTTACATGAATAAAACCTTCGATGGTCATACACCCAATCAAAATAGTTTGTTGGTTCTCGATCGTAGTGATACACATATTCATAATATTGATGCCAAAATATGAAAAGTTGATAATGATAGTGCAACCTATTTGTGGCACTGCCGTTTAGGTCATATCGGTGTAAAGCGCATGAAGAAACTCCATAAAGATGGATTTTTGGAATCACTTGGTTATGAATCATTTGATGCTTGCGAACCGTGCCTTTTGGGCAAGATGACTAAAACTTCGTTCTCCGGAACAATGGAACGAGCTACTGACTTGTTGGAAATAATACATACCAATGTATGCGGTCCAATGAGTATTGATGCTCGTGGCGGGTATCGTTATTTTCTGACCTTCACAGATGATTTGAGCAGATATGAGTATATCTACTTAATGAAGCACAAGTCTGAAACATTTGAAAAGTTCAAAGAATTTCAGAATGAAGTGGAGAATCAGCGTAACAAGAAAATAAAGATTCTACAAACTGATCGTAGAGGAGAATATTTGAGTTACGAATTTGGCCTTCATTTAAAACAATGTGGAATAGTTTCACAGCTCACGCCACATGGAACACCACAGCGTAATGGTGTGTCCGAACGTCATAACCGCACTTTATTGGATATGGTGCAATCTATGATGTATCTTACCGATTTACCACTATCGTTTTGGGGTTATGCATTAGAGACAGCTGCATTCACTTTAAATAGGGCACCATCAAAATCCGTTGAGACGACACCTTATGAACTGTGGTTTGGCAAGAAACCAAAGTTGTCGTTTCTTAAAGTTTGGGGCTGCGATGCTTATGTGGAAAAGTTCTAACCTGATAAGCTCGAACCCAAATCATAGAAGTGTGTCTTCATAGAATACCCAAAGGAAACTGTTGGGTACACCTTCTATCACAGATCCGAAGGCAAGATATTTTTTGCTAAGATGGATCCTTTCTAGAGAAGGAGTTTCTCTCGAAAGAAATGAGTGGGAGGAAAGTAGAGCTTGATAAGGTAATTTGTACCTTCTCCCGAATTGGAAAGTAGTTCATCACAGAAATCATTTCCAGTGATTCCTACACCAATTAGTGAGGAAGCTAATGATGATGATCATGAAACTTCAGATCAAGTTACTACAGAACCTCGTAGGTCTTCCAGAGTACAGACCGCACCAGAATGGTACGGTAGTCCTATTCTAGAAGTCATGTTACTAGACCATGATGAACCCACGAACTATGAGGAAGCGATGATGAGCCCATATTCCGCAAAATGGATTGAAGGCCATGAAATCTGAGATGGGATCCATGTATTTGTATAAAGTATGGACTTTGGTGGACTTGCCCGATGATCGGCAAGCCATAGAAAATAAATGGATCTTCAAGTGGAAGATAGACGCTGATAGTAGTGTTACTATCTACAAAGCTCGACTTGTCACAAAAGGTTTTTCGACAAGTTCAAGATGTTGAATTTGATGAGATTTTCTCACTCGTATCAATGCTTAAGTCTGTCCGAATCATGTTAGCAATTGCCACTTTTATGAAATCTGGCAAATGGATGTCAAAACTGCATTCCTTAATGGATTTATTAAAGAAGAGTTGTATATGATGCAACCAAAAGGTTTTGTCAATCCTAAAGGTGCTAACAAAATGTGCAAGCTCCAAATGATCCATCTATGGACTGGTGCAAGCATCTCGGAGTTGGAATATACGCTTTGATGAGTTGATCAAAGCATATGGTTTTATACAGATTTTTGGAGAAGCCTGTATTTACAAGAAAGTGAATGGGAGCTCTGTAACATTTCTAATACTATATGTAGATGACATATTGTTGATTGGAAATGATATAGAAATTCTGGATAGCATAAAAGGATACTTGAATAAGAGTTTTTCAAAGAAAGACCTCAGTGAAGCTGCTTACACATTGAGCATCAAGATCTATGGAGATAGATCAAGACGCTTGATAAGATTTTTTCAATGAGTACATACCTTGATAAGATTTTGAAGTAGTTCAAAATGGAACAGTCAAAGAAGGAGTTCATGCCTATGTTGCAAGGTGTGAAGTTGAGTAAGACTCAAAACCCGACCATGGCAGAAAATAGAAAGAGAATGAAAAAGTCATTCCCTATGCCTCAGTCATAGGTTCCATAAAGTATGTTATGCTGTGTACCAAACCTATTGTATACCTTGCTCTGATTTTGGCAAGGGAGTACAATTTTGATCTAAGAGTAGATCACTGGACAGCGGTCAAGAATATCCTTAGTGAGGACTAAGGAAATATTTCTCAATTATGGAGGTGATAAAAGAGCCCATCGTAAAGAGTTACATCGGTGCAAGCTTTTACACCAATCCAGATGATTCTAAGTCTCAATCTGGATACATATTGAAAGTGGGAGCAATTAGCTAGAGTAGCTCCGTGCAGAGCATTGTAAACATAGAATATTTGCAAAATGCATACGGCTCGGAATGTGACAGACCCCTTGACTAAACTTCTCTCATGAGCAAAACATGATCATACCTTAGTACTCTTTGGGTGCTAATCACATAGCGATGTGAACTAGATTATTGACTGTAGTAAACCCTTCGGGTGTTGGTCACATGACGATGTGAACTATGGGTGTTAATCACATACAGATGTGAATATTGGTGTTAAATCACATGGTGATGTGGACTAGATTATTGACTCTAGTGCAAGTGGGAGACTGAAGGAAATATGCCCTAGAGGCAATAATAAAGTTATTATTTATTTCCTTATTTCATGATAAATGTTTATTATTCATGCTAGAATTGTATTAACCGGAAACATAATACATGTGTGAATACATAGACAAACATAGTGTCACTAGTATGCCTCTACTTGACTAGCTCGTTAATCAAAGATGGTTAAGTTTCCTAACCATAGACATGAGTTGTCATTTGATTAACAGGATCACGCCATTAGGAGAATGATGTGATTGACTTGACCCATTCCGTTAGCTTAGCACTTGATCGTTTAGTATGTTGCTATTGCTTTCTTCATGACTTATACATGTTCCTATGACTATGAGATTATGCAACTCCCGTTTACCGGAGGAACACTTTGTGTGCTACCAAACATCACAACATAACTGGGTGATTATAAAGGTGCTCTACAGGTGTCTCCAAAGGTAATTGTTGAGTTGGCGTATTTCGAGATTAGGATTTGTCACTCTGATTGTCGAAGAGGTATCTCCGGGCCATCTCGGTAATGCACATCACTATAAGCCTTGCAAGCAATGTGACTAATGAGTTAGTTGTGGGATGATGCATTACAGAACGAGTAAAGAGACTTACCGGTAACGAGATTTAACTAGGTATTGAGATACCGACGATCGAATCTCGGGCAAGTAACATACCGATGACAAAGGAAACAACGTATGTTGTTATGCGGTTTGACCGATAAAGATCTACGTAGAATATGTGGAAGCCAATATGAGCATCCCGGTTCCGCTATTGGTTATTGACCAGAGACGTGTCTCGGTCATGTCTACATAGTTCTCGAACCCGTAGGGTCCTCACGCTTAAAGTTTTGTGATGATCGGTATTATGAGTTTATGTGATTTGATGTACCGAAGGTAGTTCGGAGTCCCGGATGAGATCGGGGACATGATGAGGAGTCTCGAAATGGTCGAGACGTAAAGATCGATATATTGGACGACTATATTCGGACATCGGAAAGGTTCCGAGTGATTCGGGTATTTTTCAGGGTACCGGGGAGTTACGGGAATACGAGGAAGAAGTAATAGGCCTCATGGGCCAAGTGGTGGAAGGGAGGAGGCAGGGCGCGTGGCCCCCCTAGCCCAAACCGAATTGGACTAGGGGGCCGGCCTCCCTTTCCTCATTTTCCTCCCTCTCCTTCCTTCTCCCTCTCCTCCTTCCTTTCCTCCTCCTAGTGGGAGTAGGAAAGGGGAGTCCTACTCCTACTAGGAGGAGGAATCCTCCTCCTGGCGCGCCTCTGAGGGCCGTCCGCCTCCCCCTTGCTCCTTTATATACGGGGCAGGGGGCACCTCTAGACACACAAGTTGATCTGTTGATCTCTCCCAGCCGTGTGCGGTGCCCCCTCCACCATATTCCACCTCGGTAATATCGTAGTGGTGCTTAGGTGAAGCCCTGCATCAGCAGCATCATCGACGTCATCATCATGCTGTCGTGCTGACGGAACTCTCCCGCAAAGCTCTATTGGATCGGAGTTCGTGGGACGTCATCGAGCTGAACGTGTGTTGAACTCGGAGGTGCCGTACGTCCGGTACTTGGATCGGTCGGGTCGTTAAAACGTATGACTACATCAACCGTGTTGTGCTAACGCTTCCGCTTTCGGTCTACGAGGGTACGTGGACAACACTCTAACCTCTTGTTGCTATGCATCACCATGATCTTGCGTGTGCGTAGGAAATTTTTGAAATTACTACGTTCCCCTACAACCACTTCAGAAGGGCACAACATTGAAGGTTAACTCCTCGGGTCGGTAGTTCTCGGGAGTTCCGAATACTACATCGAGGGTGATTTTTCTGCTGCATCGTGCCTCCTTTCCGGTGATGATCCCCTTAAAAGTGGTATAACTCTGTTCGATGCGTGACTTGTCGAATTGCATCTTATCCAGAGTGTCCTCGTAGATGAGGTTCAAGCTACTGCCACCGTTCAGCAAAACTTTCCTTAGTCGACATCCGTCCACTATTGGGTCGATGACCAAGGCTGCCAGACATCGGCTTGGGCTAGTCTTTGGTTGATCCTGCTGTCCGAAGGTGATCGGTGTGTCCAACCACATATCCAAAGTCGTCACATGGTGGACTTGGCTTAGCTCTCGAAGGACTCTCTTTCACTGATTTCTTGATGTGTAAGTGTCGTAGTCATTAGGATCTCGCGTTCATCCGAAGATGTTGCTGGGCGCTTGTGCCCGTCCGTGATTCCCAGGAGGGCTTCACTGCCCTTGGCTACCTGTTTGACCACCCAGCAAGCTCAAAGGCTATGAGTTGGGTTTGCATTTAACAAGACAGAGTGGATCAGGCATGGCTTATCCAGCAGACCGTCAAGAGTGGTTTTAGGTCCTGTTACAGGTTCCCTTCTTTTGCGTGATGGCTCTTCTGACGTGAAGCGACGGGGTTGCCCCTTCAGGTGTGTACGCCTATCACGTCTTGATTCTTTGGCGTAGATTGAATCTGTTTGCTCCTTTTGAGCCAACCAAGCATCTTCCATGGAGCAGAATTTTGACACCAGGTCTGATAGTTCATAAAAGATTTGAACTCAACGTCGAGCGAGGGCGTTTATAATGCCTTTTCTAGGCAATTATGCTGAAAAGCTGCTAAGACCTCCAAATCACAGCAATCTGTTATTTTGTTCTTGACGAACAAGAATCTTGTCCAGAATTGTCAGATTGTCTTACTAGATTGTTGTTTTACGTAAATTAAATCCCAGACGTCGGGTGGCCCTGAGTTACTTGGGCAATATTCGATGTGGGGGTTGGGTGGGATCAAAAAATTGACCCCAGCCGGATGTGGGCTCGAAGCTCTGAAGTGTTTATCCTGAGAGGGATGTGCCGACGTGGAACTAACCAAATTGGGTTTAAGATCCGAGCCCTCGGCTCCTACGATTGGCTAGGCTTGCGGTCGTTCGACCATTGGTCCTTTGGCTCTTGGTTCTCCTCTATACGAAGATCTTTGGCCGAGTCCATAGAAAGAGCATGGGGCTTGGGAGTAAGTTCAAGATCATCATGCTTGACTCTTGAAAGAGGAGGTGCGATCCGTGGTGTTTCAACTTCTTTGGTTAATCCAATGACGGGAGATTTAGGCGTAAAGGGTATGCCATGGGGGTTTTGATCGTTGACCGATGCTTCCATTGCTCCGCAGTGACCACACAACAGGACCTGTATGGGCCACCAATGTCGGTACTAAAACCGGCTGATCTCGGGTAGGGGGTCCCGAGCTATGGATCTAGGATCAATGAGTAACAGGAGAGAAGGGAGACGATGTTTAGCCAGGTTCGGCCCCTCTCGAAGAGGTAAAACCCTACGTCCTGCTTTGATTATATTAATGTGATGGAGTATCAAGTATAGGATGATCTACCTCGAGATCGTATGATTGTGTTCTAAACCCTAAGGCTTGTAATTGTGCCTCTACGGACTAAACCCCTCGGCTTACAAAGCCACCGGGGGTATCTAGGTTTACACATATGGTCGGTTGCCAACTAGGAATAAACACGCTGACTATTAGAATTGACCTTGAAGTACACGCCAAGTCTTTGGTGGCTTCTATCTTGCTCAGGACGAGGTTCACATCTTCGGCTATCCTCCAGGCGGTGGCTGGCGGGCCTCTAGTTCTGCCCATAGAGAATAGGCCGTATGGGTTAGTACCCCCTAGTCCGGGACACCCTCACCATGCGGATGGGATAAGATAAGATCAAATCCCTTGAAAATAGGGAGGGAGACTTGGAGGCCAGGTACTGTTCATGGTATTGTTCCTCCTCTTCCAAGTTTCCTCCTCTATATAAAGGAGGGGAGGGACAGCCCTCCACATCCACCTAAAACCCTAGGCGCTCCCCTCCTGCTACTCCTCCCACGTCTCTGCAGAAGCTTGGCGAAGCCCTACCAGAGTTCCACCATAACTCCACCACCACGCCGTCGTGTTGTTGGCCTAGATCCCATCCACCTCTCCCTCTCGCTTGCTGGATCAAGAAGAATAATACGTCACCGAGCCATACGTGTGCATATCTCGGAGGTGTCGTTCGTGCAGTGCTTGATCGGATTGGATCACGAAGAAAGTACGACTACGCCGACCACGTTCGTTAGAACGTTTCCACTTTCGGTCTACAAGGGTATGTAGACTTTCTCCCACTCGTTGCTAGCATCTAGTCGATTGGATCTTGGGTTTATTCGTTCTCTCGTAGGATTTTTTTGTTTTCCATGCAACGAATCCCAAAAACTTCATCTACCAAGATAAAAGAACAAGATAGCAACAAGTCAATCATCATAGCTATCACATATACTAGCCCATATCAACGAGTCATGTAACAATCTTCGTAGCAATATAGAAAGTTCACAAGTCACATAAAGTAAGTTTAGAAGTAGCTCAGAAGCAAAAGATTAGCTCCGTGGACATGAGCTCTTCGTCTCCTTCATCTCCTGCTCGAGCTCGTCAATCTCGTGGGGACGGGGCCACCACGGTCTGGGTTGAGGAGGCTGCCATGACCTAGGCGTAAGCAGCCTCTATCTTGGCTAGGGCGGTCGCCGCAGTATCAGCGGCTGCTCGAGTGCTCTTGGTGGATACAGACGCCCTCTCAGCTACTGCAGACGCCCTGTGGGCGAATGCGGCCGTGATCTTGGCATAGGCCACCGTGACCTCGGCGTACGCGGCGCGCTCGCGGTGGAGGCTTCCACGGTAGGCGCCCTCGTGAAGCGTCTCCACGTCCCCATCTAACGACAAACGGACCAAAACCTAACATGCATGAAGAAAAAACACATTTTCAAAGCTAGCATCATTTATGAGCAACAAAGAATAATTTGCTTCTATTTAATCGATTGGCATCAAAAAATGCTGCTCACACAAACTACACGATTGTTCTGTTCATATTTTGAAAAGTCCAACATCATACACATTACCATTAAGAGCTTGCAGCTTGACGATTCTTGAGATATTTCATCGATGTTAGTTGACAAACCACTCCGTTATCACATGTTTGCTATAGATGATACCAGAGTGGATTGTCACTCAACATGGACGAAAGATCTGGGGAACAATCAAACTAGAGACCCATAATGAAAACATATGTAGTGCTGGACTTATGAACAGAACAGTCCTACAGTCTGGGTGGATAGCATTTGTTGACATCGATGATTGTCCTTTCTTCACCTCAAACCTAGAAGGCTGGCATATTCGGCATGTGGTTTGACTTCTAATCCGTCGAGGATCTCTTCATGTCGAATGCTAACATTTTGGATTCTTGCCACACAGGCGTTTTGCTACCACAATGGAAGAAGAGACAACCTTTCTTCACTGTACTACTCTCAAATTCGTTGAAGAAATTGGTACAAAAATAAATCCTGGACGAACAATCTCTCACTTTGGGTGTTTTTGTATCCCGAGCTATGTTTTGAAATTTGATTTGAAATGTTGTGACAACATTGATTCATGTTGTGTCAATGTGCTTTTTTTTCTTCAGATTTTTCAAACATTTTAAAATGTGCTACGGGAGTTCGATGCACCGGGTGCACCACAAGCACTGGTGCACCAGATATTTCCCCATATCGCCCCTCATCCACAATAGAGGTGCCGTTGGTTTTGCCAAGTCTTGTGCTTCTGAGTTGGAATCTTGTCACTCGATCGTGAGCAAAACACTTACTATACAGGACGTAGTAAACGGCGTACGTCCACCTTCCAGTGAGATTGGAGTGTTGCTCGCCAAACAAGGTCTTGTCGAGTTGTTTACTGTATCCCCCTTCACAGAATTAATTAATCATAGGCTAGCTGAACATCATGCGTGCAGGTTTAAGTCTAGTACCAAAGACAGTGCTCCACTGCACCCAACGCTTCCAGGTAGGCAGGGCAAGTCTGGCCGGTCCTCATAAATCATCGCCTTGATACCGGCCTTGCTTACCAGAGCAGACATAGCAAGACTAGCACGAATCTATTGGACGTGGTGAGCATGCCGTGATCTGTATGTCCTAGCCCTGGCCAGTGGCCAGCGATTATCGCAGCGGCCTCCGAACTATCAGTGGTGCGGTTCTGTAGTTTTCTTGGTCTTCAGCTGAATATATATGTGCCATGTGATGTCTGTTTGTTTCCTGTTATAGTGCCTATCAGTCCACCACCATGTCTCTACTTTGCAATAAGATTTTGGATTTGGTGTGGGAGATTTGTTTGAACTTGAAAACACTACTGATTGATGTGCTACTACCCAAAGGTCTGACGCTTTTTCTTCCTTGATCTCCATGATTATCTTGTTGATGTATTACTACCCAAAGGCAGTGTTGTGTTTCTTCTATAACTCTTTACTAGTAGAAGAAATGCGCGGCGGCACGCTGCGCCAAAGGTTCAACCCGTGCTTGCATGTATGTTAGCTATGAGTTTTGACTGTAAAATATAAATTGTCAAGTGATATGTCACACCGTTCACATAGGGAGTGTCCTCTTTATCTGCATATATGGATGCTCGTATAATTTCCTAGTGATCGGGCAAAGAGTGAACTATTTTTTTCCTTGCTCAATGTGGGGAAGATTGGTTGAACCTCTTTGTTAAATGTTTGGTTTATGGCAATGATTATTGCTTCAGGAGGTTGCCTGGCTATCGGAGAGAGGGATAGAGAGAGGTCGAAGAATGAATGAATATGTAGTGTTACATGGCAGACAATCTTGTGTGCAGCTGTGAATCTTCCATGAACACATCTTTGAAAAAAATTGTTGCACGAGTTCATTGTAGCATTGTATATAGTGGAAATCAATCAGTAGTAAATGTCTTAGTATTGCAAGTGGTTCAAATGAAACATTAGTATTGATAAGGTGTAGCCTAATTTATGATCTAGACTTATATAAAACTTGATCTAAAATTTGTTCATTTTGTTCTATATGCCTTTTTTCTATCACAACGTGGCACAATTTAGAATAATAAATGGGAAGAATCAATTTAAATTCGGCAACGTTAAACTTGGTGCTCGAAACTTGAATATGCAAGAGAGGATTATGTTGAGTTGAAAATGATTCATTGTAGCATACTTGGATCATTTTAGGCTATATTTTTTGTATATTTAGGCCTAGCCCACTGGGCCACAGAAAACTAAGTGAGTTTAACTGTGTATGCTTAGGTTGAACATGCAGAAAACTTTAGCATTTATGAAGAGTGGCGTAATTTAGGATCTACACATCTATAAAAATTAATATATGATATGCCAATCTTGTCACATATTTCTATTTATTTATTTTCGAGAGAATTGAGCATCTAAGAGATTGTATACTTTTAGTGATCTTCTTGTTGCCTCTGTTGATCATCCTTTCAATGCTATACTTGTGTTTATTGTGCACAACATGTGGAAGCAGAAAGATATAAATAGTGTTTATTAGAATGGAAACAAAGGAGGAGCTGTGGAGAAAAGTGCAAAGAAGGAATGACAATTAGTGGCCATAGAAAAGAAGATTTATTTGTTAATGATCTACTTTGTCCTATATGCTATTTTGGAAACTTCGTAAATTTGAACTGGAACATAGACTTTTGTAGCTTTGTATAGAAACTGATATATACGAAATTTTGCATGAACATTCATGTCATAATTTTCTTAACTTTGTATAGAAACTGGAAAACTCCTACCAGAGAATTATATGGTCCCTTTTTCATAAATACAATATCAGTTAATTGCTAAATTACTCAAGGCATTTGTACAATATGTATTCAATATGACATTCCTGCAAAAGAAAATTAACACTTCCTAAATGTGCATGCCATGTACATAGTTGTTGTGTGGAACCATATAGTATAGTGATGGAAATTCCATGTACCATGGATAAATATATTAGAAGTCAAAGTGGTGTAATATTTGTTTTAGAACTTGGGGAAACGTATATTTGTAAATTTTAACATCCAAATTTTAATTTAAAAAAAAGGGGAATTTGAAAAGGAAAAGGGAAAATGGTTATTGTTCATCGCAGGGTTCATTTTTTCTTGTATTTTTTATCTCCTTAATTTTAACTTTAAATAAGATGTCGTGTGGGGGAGAGGCCCAGACACAAACTAGAGAAATGTTTTTTATTTTTAAATCTTTAATTATTTTTAAAATGGGTTTTAAACAAAGAAGGTAAAAAAATAAGGAATTATTGTTTATTACAGGATTTTTTGTAATTTTTAACTTTTTAATTTTAATTTCTGAAAAAGGGGGAAAACACAGGGTACTATTTTGTTTTAAAACTCGGGGAAAAGGTTTAAAAATAGGAAAGTACTATCCATCGAAGGTAGTGTTCGTGTTTTAAAATGCGGGAAAATGTTTTTTTTGTAATTTTTAACATTTAAATTTTATTTCGGGAAAAGGGGAAAACACAGGGCACTGTTTATTTTTAAAACTCGGGGAGAAGGAGAAAAAAACTAAAGAGCATGGATCTCTGTCCACGCGTGGGACTGTTCATCAGAGTGGTACTGTTCATGGAAGATTACTGTTTATCAAGGATTACTATTCATGGGGAAATTACTGTTCATGCAAGATTACTGTTCACACGGGGCGGGGTACTGTTCACACTGTTCACTCCTGGGGCACGTGGCAGTCGGTGGGGGAGAGTCGGGCACATCGCCAATTTCCTAGTAATCGGGCACAGAGTGAACTATTTTTTTCCTCGCTCAATCTGGGGATGATTGGTTGAACCTCTTTGTTAAATGTTTGGTTTATGGCAATGATTATTGCTTCAGGAGGTTGCTTGGCTATCAGAGAGAGGGATAGAGAGAGGTCGAAGAATGAATGAATAAGTAGTGTTACATGGCAAACAATCTTGTGTGGAGCTGTGAATCTTCCATGAACACATTTTGAAAAAATTGTTGCACGAGTTCATTGTAGCGTTGTATATAGGGGAATTCAATCAGTAGTAAATGTTTTAGTATTGCAAGTAGTTCAAATGAAACATTAGTATTGATAAGGAGTAGCCTAATTTATGATCTAGACTTATATAAAACTTGATCTAAAAGTTGTTCATTTTGTTCTATATGCCTTTTTCTATCACGACGTGGCAGAATTTAGAACAATCAATGGGAAGAATCAATTTAAATTAGGCAACATTAAACTTGGTGCTCGAAACTTGAATATGCTAGAGAGAATTATGTTGAGTTGAAAATGATTCATTGTAGCATACTTGGATCGTTTTAGGCTATATTTGTTGTATATTTAGGCCTAGCCCACAGGGCCACAGAAAACTAAGTGAGTTTAACTGTGTATGCTTAGGTTGAACATGCAGAAAACTTTAGCATTTATGAAGAGTGCCGTAATTTAGGATCTACACATCTATAAAAATTAATATATGATTTGCCAATCTTGTCACATAGTTCTATTTATTTATTTATTTTCGAGAGGATTGAGCATCTAAGAGATTGTATACTTTAGTGATCTTCTTGGTGCCTCTGTTGATCGTCCTTTCAATGCTATACTTGTGTTTATTGTGCACAACATGTGGAAGCAGAAAAATATAAATAGTGTTCATTACAATGGAAACAAAGGAGGAGCTGTGGAGAAAAGTGCAAAGAAGGAATGACAACTAGTGGCCATAGAAAAGAAGATTTATTTGTTAATGATCTACTTTTTTGTCCTATGTGCTATTTCGGAAACTTCGTAAATTTGAACTGGAACATAGACTTTTGTAGCTTTGTATAGAAACTGATATATACGAAATTTTGCACGAACATGCATGTCATAATTTTCTTAACTTTGTATCGAAACTGGAAAACTCCTACCAGAGAATTATATGGTCCCTTTTTCATAAATCCAATATCAGTTAATTGCTAAATTACTCAAGGCATTTGTACAATATGTATTCAATATGACATTCCTGCAAAAGAAAATTAACACTTCCTAAATGTGCATGCCATGTACATAGTTGTTGTGTGGAACCATATAGTATAGTGATGGAAATTCCATGTACCATGGATAAATATATTAGAAGTCAAAGTGGTGTACTATTTGTTTTAGAACTTGGGGAAACGTATATTTGTAAATTTTAACATCCAAATTTTAATTTAAAAAAAGGGGAATTTGAAAAGGAAAAGGGAAAAGGGTTATTGTTCATCGCAGGGTTCATTTTTTTCTTGTATTTTTTATCTCCTTAATTTTAATTTTAAAGAAGATGTCGTGCGGAGGAGAGGCCCGACCACAAACCAGAGAAATGTTTTTTTTTTATTTTTAACTCTTTAATTATTTTAAAAATGGGTTTTAAACAAAGAAGGTAAAAAAATAAGGAATTATTATTTATTACAGGATTTTTTTGTAATTTTTAAATTTTTAATTTTAATTTCTGAAAAAGGGGGAAAACACTGGGTACTATTTCATTTTAAAACTCGGGGAAAAGGTTTAAAAATAGGAAAGTACTGTCCATCGAAGGTAGTGTTCGTGTTTAAAAATGCGGGAAAATGTTTTTTTGTAATTTTTACCTTTTCAATTATTTTTTGGGAAAAGGGGAAAACACAGGGCACTATTTATTTTAAAAACTAGGGGAGAAGGAGAAAAAAACTAAGGAGCATGGATCTCTGTCCACGCGGGGGACTGTTCATTAGAGTGGTACTATTCATGGAAGATTACTGTTTATCAAGGATTACTATTCATGGGAAAATTACTGTTCATCGAAGGTCACTGTTCATGCAAGATCACTGTTTACACGGGGGGGGGGGGGGGGTACTGTTCACACTGTTCGCTCCTGGGACACGTGGCAGCCAGTGGGGGAGAGTCGGGCACAACACCAGTTTCCTAGTGATCGGACAAAGAGTGAACTATTTTTTTCCTCGCTCAATGTGGGGATGATTGGTTGAACCTCTTTGTTAAATGTTTGGTTTATGGCAATGATTATTGCTTAAGGAGGTTGCCTGGCTATCAGAGAGAGGGATAGAGAGAGGTTGAAGAATGAATGAATATGTAGTGTTACATGGCAGACAATCTTGTGTGGAGTTGTGAATCTTCCATGAACACATTTTTGAAAAAAATGTTGCATGAGTTCATTGTAGCATTGTATATAGGGGAAATCAATCAGTAGTAAATGTTTTAGTATTGCAAGTAGTTCAAATGAAACATTAGTATTGATAAGGAGTAGCCTAATTTATGATCTAGACTTATATAAAACTTGATCTAAAAGTTGTTCATTTTGTTCTATATGCCTTTTTTCTACCACGACGTGGCAGAATTTAGAATAATCAATGGGAAGAATCAATTTAAATTCGGCAACGTTAAACTTGGTGCTCGAAACTTGAATATGCAAGAGAGAATTATGTTGAGTTGAAAATGATTCATTGTAGCATACTTGGATCGTTTTAGGCTATATTTGTTGTATATTTAGGCCTAGCCCACTGGGCCAGAGAAAACTAAGTGAGTTTAACTGTGTATGCTTAGGTTGAACATGCAGAAAACTTTAGCGTTTATGGAGAGTGGCATAATTTAGGATCTACACATCTACAAAAATTAATATATGATTTTCCAATCTTGTCACATAGTTCTATTTATTTATTTATTTTCGAGAGGATTGAGCATCTAAGAGATTGTATACTTTAGTGATCTTCTTGTTGCCTCTGTTGATCGTCCTTTCAATGCTATACTTGTGTTTATTGTGCACAACATGTGGAAGCAGAAAGATATAAATAGTGTTCGTTACAATGGAAACAAAGGAGGAGCTGTGGAGAAAAGTGCAAAGAAGGAATGACAATTAGTGGCCATAGAAAAGAAGATTTATTTGTTAATGATCTACTTTTTTGTCCTATATGCTATTTCGGAAACTTCGTAAATTTGAACTGGAACATAGACTTTTGTAGCTTTGTATAGAAACTGATATATACGAAATTTTGCACGAACATGCATGTCATAATTTTCTTAACTTTGTATAGAAACTGGAAAACTCCTACCAAAGAATTATATGGTCCCTTTTTCATAAATCCAATATCAGTTAATTGCTAAATTACTCAAGGCATTTGTACAATATGTATTCAATATGACATTCCTGCAAAAGAAAATTAACACTTCCTAAAAGTGCATGCCATGTACATAGTTGTTGTGTGGAACCATATAGTATAGTGATGGAAATTCCATGTACCATGGATAAATATATTAGAAGTCAAAGTGGTGTACTATTCGTTTTAGAACTTGGGGAAACGTATATTTGTAAATTTTAACATCCAAATTTTAATTTGAAAAAAGGGGAATTTGAAAAGGAAAAGGGAAAAGGGTTATTGTTCATCGCAGGGTTCATTTTTTTCTTGTATTTTTTATCTCCTTAATTTTAATTTTAAAGAAGATGTCGTGCGGGGGAGAGGCCCGGTCACATACCAGAGAAATGTTTTTTTTTATTTTTAACTCTTTAATTATTTTTAAAATGTGTTTTAAACAAAGAAGGTAAAAAATAAGGAATTATTGTTTATTACAGGATTTTTTTGTAATTTTTAACTTTTAAATTTTAATTTCAGAAAAAGGGGGAAAACACAGGGTACTATTTCGTTTTAAAACTCGGGGAAAAGGTTTAAAAATAGGAAAGTACTGTCCATCAAAGGTAGTGTTCGTCCTTTAAAACGCGGGAAAATGTTTTTTTGTAATTTTTAACTTTTTAATTTTATTTTGGGAAAAGGGGAAAACACAGGGCACTATTTATTTTTTAAACTCGGGGAGAAGGAGAAAAAAAACGAAGGAGCATGGATCTCTGTCCACGTGCGACTGTTCATCAGAGTGGTACTGTTCACTGAAGATTACTGTTTACCAAGAATTACTATTCATGGGAAAATTACTGTTGACCGAAGGTCACTGTTCACGCGGGGGGTACTGTTCACTCTGTTCACCCCTGGGACACGTGGCAGCCGGTGGGGGAGAGCCAGGCACAACGCTGGAGCACCCTGGGAGCCTCCTCCTTAGCCGCCATAATATAGGTACTAGATCGGCAACGCGCCTTGGTGCGAGGGTGCCGGTCCTAACCTTTTGTCAAGCAGGTAATGCTAAATCAGTAAGAAGCATGCCCTGAAGTATGTAATCAATGCACGGTTCAACACCAGAAGAAATGCAAATATTTAACCTCGTGAATTTTCCAATCAAAGTACATATCATAGAGCATATGAAGCTCGGCACAAAGGAATAGGCCAAGTAATGTTTAATAGATCAGGCTTGAGTAGCACATAGGGCAGAAAGACAGTACAAAATATTGAAAGCGAAGCATTTACACAGGAGGCTAGTGACAATTAGATAGCAGTCCTTCGCCAAGGACGGTTGAAGTTCCTCGTCGCTCAAAGAAAAGGTCGCTCAAAGAAAAGTTGAGTAGCATTGGCCTGAAAGTGAAGAAAAAACCATATTCCTGGAGAAGATATCTCAACATTTTTACAACAATAAATATCTACAGTGAGCAATAAGGAACTATCAAGAAGGCAAGATTAGTAAACTGACATCAAGCAACTCATGTATGTTTCCTTTAAATTAGTTTGGAGAGTGGTAGAAAATGCAGCCGAAACTACCAAGAGAATCGAGATGGTTTAGTACGACATAACACAAGCAGGCCATAGTAGTAGTTTGAGCCAATCTAAGAGCACTATTTTAATATGGCATAGCAATATAAACTTCATCGAAACATCTTGCCATCTAGATAGCTGGTCATCAGGGCTGAAGCAAATGATTCTCGACGTCAATCAACCATGTAGAGTCGTGCATGAAGAAGGCATTGTCATTTATCAGTAAGAGGATAGTCAGGAAATATGCCACCTAAAGACGTACAGCATGAAGAAAATGGGTCGATATTAGGTGCACGTAAAATGTGTCAAACAGATAAACGAACAAACGACTCTACATGTTGAAGTATAACTGGGGCAGCAGGGTTAAAAACATGACGACAGCTGCGACCAACTCAATCAGGAAACTAATACCTATAAACGGAAATGAAGGCATGTCTCAATAGATATAAGGAACAAAGTTTGTTATCTATATTGAATGAAAAAGATCAATGTAAACTCGCCATGAAATGAATCCAAATATATGGGGCTCCATGGGCAAACAACACCTTTGTTGCTTCATGCTGAACTACTTTATGTAAGAGAAAATTTTAAGCTTTAGTGGCAAGCAGGCAGGTGAAGTGTCATATTAGTAAATGTGCAAAAGGTTATCTATTGAATACCATGTGAATGTAACATGTCTGCCTTGCATACAATTTGGAGACTAAAGAGGCAAACAACCCAAACAGACACATTACTTATAATTAGGACAGTAAATTTGCATGCTTTGGCCGTCACTGATTCCATACATATAACTCAAAAAAGGAATAATGCCACTTTTTGGGTTACGGATTCTTAATAATCAGCTTCGGCTTGGATTCTGAGAATCAGCTGCAGCTGCAGATTCTGAAAATCTGAAGCAGCATGTTTATTTGCCCTGCTTTAGGAAAATCATAAGTGTTGTGAAATGTCTGCAACACCCCCGAATACACTGACCTTGTGGGTATCGCCGCCCGAGCTTGCGGTGTGGTGCGATGCAGGTCAGGCATGGCGCAGCTGGTCCTTGGGGGAGAGCGGACGGAGCTGGGGATGGCGCAAACAGAGGATAGTCACTCAAAGAGCGGACGCAGCCGACGGAGCTTGCCATTAGCTTGGGCGTGGCTGGAGGTCAGGGAGGAGCAGAGGCGCTCAGATCCATTCGCTTGGCAGTGGTCGGAGGTTGGGGATGGGTAGAGAGGTTGGACGGACTTCGGGCAGGTACGGATGCGGCGGACCCATCCGCTTAGGAACCGCCGGGGCCGACGCTCATGGAGCCGCCGGCACCTAACCACCACGAGTGTCATTGAGGGAAAGGCCAAGGCAGAGGATGGAGGCGGGTCGCGCTCGTGGAGCTTGCGGTACTCCCTCGCGCCACCGCCGCCGTGCTCCGCCCGATCCTCCAGCTGCAACAGGCACGTCTCCCTCGTCGATGTTGTCGCCGTCGCGGTCGCCATGGGGACGAGGGGATTTGGGTGTCGTTGACCTGGGCTACGGGTGGATACTGGATGAGGCTGCAGCGGCAGTTTTATTGTAGTTTCAAGCGAAAATAGGGGCAAGGGCACAAAACGGATCGTTTTGAATCTGCTGAATCATCAAAATCGCTGCTTCCGGATTCCTTGTGCTGGTAATTCATTTTTGGAATCGGATTCTAGGAAGCTACATGGGAATCCGGCGTGTTTGTTTGAGCTTCTGATTTTAGAAGCCTAGAATCTGAGAATCAGAAGCTGTAGCCCAAACAAAGGCCACCTTAGTAGGAAAGGTGTCGTGGAATTGTCACAGCAGATGTCCTCATGAAAGGACTTAGTCGTGAGGCCATCGTACGGGTTAACTTAAAGGGGTTAAAGCGGACGCAAAGACACGAGATTTTATACTAGTTCGGCCCCTTCGATGAAGGTAAAAGCCTACGTCTAGTTTGTGATGGGATTGATGTGATTTCGGCGACTAGGGAGCAATAGCTTCGCTTAAGCCTCGAATTGTTGTTGTTCTGTCTCTAAACCGCCGCCGGATCGCCCCTTATATACACGGGTTGACGTCCGGTCGGTCTACAGAGTCCCGAGGCCGGCTCATACAAGTGTCCGGCTCGGTCTCTTCTTTCTCTTATCTTACAACACAAGTTACATGGTTATGGCGGTTTTACCATTATGGGCCCTAACTCGCCCCTGGGCTCCGGGCCTCTAAACTCTACAGCAATCGCCACCTTCTGAGTCTTCGTGGGCCCCAATATTGGCCGAGGGTAAACCGGCCCCTTCTGGGCGGTTTATATTCAGTAGTTACATCCCCAACAAAAGGTGACCAGGGAAGCATTCTAGTCAGGTAACCGGTGGTCTGACTGAACAATTTTACGAAGTGAGGAACTGAGGAACCGATCCTTTGGTTCAGAACCCTCTCTTACTATTTTCGTCAAGGCACATAGAGAACTAAAATGCAGCTATTATTAAATTCCCCACCAGCCACAATGGCAACTACAGTTGGCCGCCTATATGAACCAGTTATAGTCACTAAAATATCATGTATCCACCACAAACCAAGAAATAGATACCTCCAAATGGAGGAGGCAATGTCAACAAGACAGTTCGAAGGAAATAACACATCAATACTACTAAGGAAACGAAGATTGGTAACTGCAGTGCATCTATTGCAGTAGTACATTGAGCACCTGAGACAGTAACCGAATCCAAGGGAGCAGTAGCCACGCACCCAGCAACGACCCTGGCACCAAACTCTAACCTGGCAGTACTATAAAACACATTGACACTCAATTCACAGCACATAAATAATTAATGCAAAGTCATAAGTCAAAGATATATTTCACAGTGTTACCAAAGCCATTTTCAGAAGCAAATACCAGCACTTTAAATATACTGGAACAAAAATAAACCAAAACTAAAGAACTACTAACTAATGTGGTTGAAAAATACCAGATACTGATCAATGATATGTACCCACCTTATTTTACTAATTCTTCCACTACCAAATGTGATGTTAAATATCAATTGATAATTACTCATTTGTATCTGCAAAGAAGTATCATGCTAAAAATGAAATACCACATTAGTTAGAGAACACAATTATGCAAAATACTAATAAGAAATCTGTAAATATTTGTGATCAGTATATTTTTAAAATAAAGCAAACGAGCCCATCTTATCTTTCTTATGTAGGTCATGCCAGTTTTAAGCGAACTCTTGGATATTCTCCATATAAAAAAAATGTAAGTGCAACCTTTATATATGACTGGACAATATAAAAAGAGGTTAATAATCA
The DNA here is from genome assembly GCA_021605145.1 of Aegilops bicornis. NCBI lineage: Eukaryota > Viridiplantae > Streptophyta > Magnoliopsida > Poales > Poaceae > Aegilops > Aegilops bicornis. Next base: position 69,455,801 of record CM038672.1, read on the forward strand.
AGAAGTAATGGAACATCGGGCATTTCAATTCACAACCATATGGCATGGCACTAATAGAAATGGAGATAGGTAACTGTTTCAATGCCACCATACCTTCAGATTTCTGAGTTATAGGGAACATCCTACACGGATAAATATAGCCTCATAAAAAGAACATCCAGTCATTACTTAGGGTAGATTAATCCCCATTTGTATTGTTAATTGTTATTCTTCCCTTGTCTTCCTCTTGTGCTCATTCACAGATAAGCGCATTGATCATGTAGAATTTGTAATGATGTGCAACCTGCCAGCATGCAACAATCATATCAGCATTAGAAAGTCAGGGGCATTGGCAAACAACAAATAGGTTAGGGAGAAAAAGGTTGACACGCAAATTTTTAGTGCAAAAAGAATCTGATCCAACCATGACTTCTACTGGTAATGCTAATATAAAATCTGATATAGCAGAAAGTAGTTTAGCCTGGAAAGCCAAGATAGATCGTAGTAGAAATATTTAAAAGCGGCAAATCCACCATTATAATGCTCAAACCTAAGCTAAAGAGGACTAAAATCTGGCTCCTATTATAATGCTCAACCTAACCTGAATAACCTATAACTCATTCACTAAATTGCACACATATACAACAATCATACAATACATGCACCACAGGCAGAGCTCAGATTATATAAGTGACTGCATCATCCTGACAGCACACTACTCTAGCTACACTCCAAGGAATATTTTTCACAAATCATATCTGCAATGACATTGGCTTGTTTGATATCCCCAACAGCACCACACGTGCAAGCAGTACCAACAAACACATCAATAGGTTACTTCTAGGACATAGCTAAAGGTACAAAATCAGAGAAGGAACAAAAATCACATTTGTATTCCAGAAAAAAACAAGCAAGGAAGAAAAGGAGGCCACAAAAATACAAGCAGGGAATAATACTCCTAGACTCTAGCTAGTCTTCTAACAATAAGAGTACAAGAAACAGGCACACCCATTGACCAGCCTGCACACCAACAGGAACAACAATCAGACATGGACTGAGTACAACAACAGCTCCAGACAGGCAAGCCAGGCAAACCACATGGCCACAAAAACATAAGCCTAGGCCTAGAAAGCCGAGAAGTGGAGCAAGGGGTCAACCTGCAAAGCGCTGGACGAAGACCCAACAGACTGGCACAGATCGAATGACGAACCGACCAGAACAGCGAGCACGTGCGAATGATGGACGAACCTACAAGAAAACAAAACTCAAAATTACAGATGAGCTGCAGGTAACCAGAATTTAGACGGACAAAACAAACAAGTACCTCCAGAAGAATGCATCAACATATCCGGCAAGATCCCATCATCGGCGGCTGGCCGCGCAACTGCAACTGGGGAGGCAAATAGCAATAACGGAAGTTACTTCGAGCTTGTTCCTTCAGATTAGTGTTAAAGTATGTCAAGATTTAACTGACGCGAAGTAAAATTGTCAATGAAGGTAAAAGTGGCTAAATGAAAGTAGCTAGGTTTTGCAAGCATAAAGTTCCTTGCCAGGAAATTAAACCCGCAATACTTGGACAATTCACCAAAACCATCAAGATCTACGCTAAGAGAATTAAAGAGAATATAAACACAATGATACCAACAATTTGAAGGAAATATGTGTATATTCACAAACTAAAGGTTAGTACCAGCAATTGCTTTTGTCTGTTCAGCAACAACTTCCATGGTTAATTAAGCTTCTTGTTGCTCGAGAGTCTCACCAACACTTGCAATGAACTTCAAGCCCTAAGCGAGTGCATATATGTAACTTTCTGTGCAATAAACTGCCAGTCAAGAAAGGGCAAACGATGGTTAGTGGTGATAACTCTTTATATCAGTCAGGTCATTGCAATTATTTCAGAAAACAAAATCAACTGCAATGAATTATCCACCAAATATATTGCAGGAAATCCCCTTCAGAAGAAGAGTGTTTTTTCTGCAAAATTGGTGATACTGTAATATTGTAGGTTTGTCTTCCAATAGCAGTATTTCATATTTTGGTTGTTTACTGTATTTGTAGATGGAAAGGCACCTGATTTATGAGCACATGATATGATACAAAAAGATACTGCAGCATACCTCACTTGATTGTCCCAACAAGTTCCTCCTTTCAAAGTCTCCTAGAATGGAACGCTTGATGGAAGAAAGTTAGATGACCAACATTGATCTGGAAAAGATTCTTCTTGGCATTGAACTTCCTCGGGCTGCTGGTGGTGGCCACAGAGCAAGTGAGGGGAGAAAGAACTACCAGAGGGACATATACGGCGAGGTTGAGCAGAATCTACACATACATGAAATTGAATCAAAGAAAAAAAGGTGGAACAGAGAAGGGAGAAGACAAATCAAGAAGGGGTGAAAGCAATAAGCAAATCGAAGGGAGTATACAATGAAACTGAGAGGAGATCTACCAGAGCGAAGAGGTGGAAGAGGGAGTGGAGGCGAGGCGTGCCAGCCGGGATCTCGATCCAACTCCGGCTGGCCCGCCCTGTCGTCGCCGGCGGCGGACGAGACCACCCCGCCCCAGCACGCCTACCTCCTCCTATCCTCCCTCCACATCTTCTCTTCTGCAAGGATGAATCCATGGGGTCGCCCTTTGTGTGCAGGTTCCCTCTGCCGCCGGAGGCAAGCTCTTCGCATCCAGGGGTGGCTGCTCACGGGGAGGTAATCGGCGAGGTGGGGCACGTCGTCGAGGACGTATCTGAAGTCGCCCTCGGAGATCTAGACGTAGGCGGCGTCGATGAGGCTGTCGTTGGAGGCGTTGTGGAGGGCGTGGAGGTTGGGGTAGGAGTCGCGGGAGATCCGCACGCACATGGCGGAGAAGGGCATCACCGCCTTGGCCTGCTGCTGCCGCTCCCCGCCGCCGCCGCCGTCGTGCTCCTCGTCCTCCCTCCGCCGCCGTCGCCCAAGGCATGTTGCTGTGCCGCCTTGGCCTGCTTCTGCTGCTCCGGCACGGTTTGAGGCGGTGGGTAGCGGCGCCGGCGATGTGGGTGGGAGGAGAGGAGGCGGGTGGGGAGGGGAGAGGAGGCGCGCGGGAGGGGAGAGGAGGCGGCGGCGAGCTGAGAGGGCGGGGGAGGCGTGAGTGCGGGAGTGAGGCGGCGGCTAGGTCATCACACGACAGCGCCCCCATTTTATACCCAATAGTGAAATGACTAAAATGCCCTCGGGGGGCGCTGGAATTACGCGCGGTGGCACAAGATTTTTACCGCGAGAGTATTCATTCCTATAGTGCCTCGGCTTCGATCCTACGGCCTGCGTCCTCCCTGAGGCTCGATCCGACGGCCTAGATCTCAACAAGCAAACGAGATGGACGGACAGATGTTTCAAATCGCTGAGGAGGCTTGTAGGAACTTTCATCTCTTATATATATATATATATAGGGGTGGGGCTATTCTGCAACCCCCTCTAGAGTTTCTAAATAAGCTTATTCAGAAACCACCTCCGCCGACTACCTTTTTTCTTTACCCAAGGGAGCCAGCGAAGCGAGTCTGCTTCACGCCGGGCATAGCCACCACCTCTTACACTGCTCTTCCTCAAAGCCAGATCGAGCGATAGCGAGCAGAACAAGTGAAAAAGGGCACCACCAGCGACCACCTCTTCACTCTCCGGTTGCCTGCCTCGCCCGCCTCGAGCTTATCGCCTCCCTGCACCTCCCCGTGCCCCCACCTCTCTCCCTCCCAGCGCCGGTTCGTGCCCCACCTATCTGCCTCCCTGCGCCACGCCTCATCCCGACCGGCCACCTTCCTGCTCATAGCCCCCTGCCGCTGCCGCCAAGACGCAAGCCGGGCTCGCCCTCATTGCTGCAGACGGCTCTGCCTTGATTGTGGAGCCACACGGTAGCACGGCACGGTGCCATGATGGTATATGGCAGCTACCTATTCACGCTTCCGTGATGACCACACCACGAGCTCGACCATGCTCCTAGTAGTGGACTCGCCACATACTGCACATCTCTCGCTTCCACCTACGCCCACCGGCGGCGCCTCTTCACCAAAGATCCTCTCCTACCGGCTCCTATCCACGAGAACCGACCGATGGACTCGTCGTCACCATGCGGTGGCCTTCGCCATGCTCCTCCCACGGTGGCCTCATTCTCCCCATCACCACCCAGCCAACCCCCTCCACCCTTGCCTCCAGTGCCACCACTCCCTCGACCTCATACTCGGTTGGCCCATGGCGACCAAGGACGCCACCCTCTTCCCTTGCTCCCCAAATTGTCACTGCTTCGCCTCTACCTCCCGGTCCCAAGACACACGATTTCGACGTGGCTCCTCCCTTGCCTCTAGATCCATGGCTTCCATATCTCTGCTTCGACGGCCTTATGCAGTTAGCTTAACTAAAAAATAGAAGTTAACCCAGTCGGCCTATGCAGGTAGCTTTTACCTGAAAAAATGGTGAATTTAATTTCCCTAAACCAGCCGGCTTCACTTCAAAGGCCGAGCAAAGATCAACTTCCCCCAACGCAGCTTAGCATTTTTTAACTGTACATGGTTGTTCTCTACGAAAAATACTAGTAGGCATTGGCGTGATTTGTGTATAGTTCAAGAGTTACATAGTTTATAGCTTCAAGTTCTCAAATCGGTTCTTCTGCTTTGTGTTTTGTATTACGTATAGTTTCAAAGAATTAGCCATTGCAATTAAGGAATATACTTTGAGAAGAACAAACACCGCTTATAAAAATGTTTCATTCTTGCGTCAATGACGGGTGAGATGGCAAAGACCCATAGAGTTCATTTGGTTTAGTTTCTATAGTGCGCTTAAGAGTATTAGTGCTTACGCTATTGAGTAAAAAGGAAAAGACAAGGAATGTGAAAGAATAAGATTACATGTGGTAGAGAGAAGTTCCTTCATTTTTTTCTAAGTGCACTGCAATACTTGTTCCTTTTTGCACCATAAGTAAAACTAGATAATTTTGTGAAAATGTATCATGTCACTTAGGGATGAAAATGGTGTGGAAACTTTCCGCTTTTCCGGAGGAAAAGTGGAAATGGAGAGGAAACATGAAAATGGAAAAAAAATTGCAAAACAGAAACGGAAATGGAATTTTTTATGTGGAAACGGAAACAGAAATGGAATGGTGTTTTCCGGTGGAACAGGCATGGAAATGGAACTTTCCGTTTCTGTGAATATGGACTTTTCGTTTTTACGATAAACCTATGGCTGCTTTGTAGCATAACCACCAAACAACATACAATGACACAATTAGTAGAATTGATCCGAGGCCCAAATTCTACTACCACACATGTACTCAGCTTGACCCTATACATAATTGTCCAGAACTACGACAATACTACACTAAGTTGCTAACATAAGGATATTATTTTGTAGCTGCGTTAACAACTCATTAAATTTGTTTGTTTTTGTGTTTATTTCCCTATGATTAAAGGGGTTTTTCAGTTTCGATCAATGCCCACTTCTGTTTCTGTGTCCGCTTTGTATTCGCTCCGTGTCCGCTTCTCGTAGTCTCGCTCAGTATTCATTTCCGGGTTTCAGATTAGTTTCCGCTTACGCAAAAAAATATGAAAACAAATATGATAGCACCTGGCCCGTCCCTTTTCCACTGCTTTTTATTCCTAATGACACTTTCCGTGACTCCCTCTTTTTAAGTCCACATTTGTTGCTGGCTCGGTTAACTCTTGGGGTTTCAGCAGTTATGTATAAAAAACATAGAAAAGCCCGAGGAAATTAACTTTGGAATTTCTGCAGTTAACTAAAAAACCCATAAAGACTACAGTTCATTATTGAATAAAATAAAATGCGGTTTACTTAGAAATTTGGAGCAGTTTTTCTATGGTTTGTTTAGCAGAAAAAGTCTGATTATATAAGCAAAAACAACATTAGCTTTTAGATGTTGTGGTGGTTCACTTGGGGGGATGTGTAGCAGTTAGCAAAAACAACAGTTAGTTTTTTAAAAAACTTTTTTTACTCGGAGAAACCATTAGTTAGATAGAGTCCAGCAGTTAGCTTGTGCCTTCAGGTTCAATCCGGCTCTCCTAAAAAAATTCATGTCTAGAAAAATCTTACAGAACTCTGGTTTGAAAGTGCACATGTATCAAAAGAGCACTGTATGTATAAAAAAAGTATAGTTACTTGCGCCAGCCAAGTAGTTCGATGGCCGGAAACACTTGCAATCTACTTGCTAAACAAAAATTGGTACTTGGCTTGCAAGGTACGTAGTAGCTTCGGTTCAGTTAACTACTAGTACTTCGTGAAGATATGCTATAAAAAAGGAGCGGTTAACTTCCGCTCGCTTAACATTGGTTTACTTTCGGTCCATTAACTTCACGTAGCAAAGAAGACATATGAAAAGATGCACGAAATTAACTAAGCAAATATGACAGTTAACTTTGGGACTTGCAGAAGTTTTCTAAAGAAATTAAAACAGTTCAAAGAAGAAGTTTCACTACTTAAAAAACTGGTTCTATTCGACCGGGCGGAAAATTCATCTTTAAAAAAGGAAAAAGTTAACTCCAACAATGCAAAGGATGCTCATGCCTCATGGTCGTCACTGACGGAGACCTCGTGCTCCCAATCACCAGCCACCTCCACCCTTGCCTCCAGTGCCATCCTCCACCGACCTGCTTCTCCACTAGCACCGCCACTCCAGGGCCACCCATCTCTAAGCTAACTCCTTTGCAAAAAGCTATAGGGGAGTGCACCAGTGGTTCCGGATGTTCGTCAAAGAACAGTTGGGTACCGGATGCGGCTATAGTTAGCTCGTGCCAGGAAAAAGAAGCAGCTCCCGTTTTTGGATTGCCGTGGCGTTTACTATTATGTGTAGTTATCTGTACTAAGACAAAGGAGTTAACTTTTTGAGATGAAGCAGTTCTTTCTGCGAGTTAGCCACAATTAGCTATGAAACAATTTCCCCAAGAAGTTAACAAATATGGGGAAAACAACGTCCATAGTGGCAGTTAACATCGGCCGACATGGTAGTTAACCTCGACATTCATGGCAGTTAGCGTGACCCCGGCAAAAAGAACAAAACCAAATAAATTAGTATCTGCAGTCCTGATAGTTAACACTAAGTTAACTGCCACAATCCTGACAGTTAGCTATTTCAGTCTCGACAGTTAACTTGACCCTAAAAAAAGAACAAAGGAAAAAAATTAGTTTCTTCACCGCGCTTACCTTGCTCTGGATAGGGCAGTTAGCCATTATGGTCGAGCAGTTAGGGTGTTTGTCAGTTAGCTCGACCCGGGACAAAATGTAAAAAAAAACAATTAGTACCTTCAGTTCGGCAGTTCACCACAATCCCCGACAGTTAGCTATTTCAATACCAACAGTTAGCTTGATCCGGGGAAAAACTAGGAAAAAAAGTTTCTTCAGTACCAGCAGTTAGCTTGATCATCATATGTCAGTTAGCTATTCTAGTCGGGCAGTTAGCATATACTGTATTAGTTCGGGCAAAAATGACGAAAATGACGCTTGTTTTTTTGAAAACTGCTCTTAAACCCTAGCGAATCTGGAAGCGAGTTCTATATACCGAAGTTTGGGCTAATCCATAGCTTTCCAATGGTATATCATACGCAAAATTCTGACAAGTGGTTTGGAAATTTCTTTCACAAAAGCTTTGAAAACTTGTTTGATGGATTTCTAGCTTTTGAACATGAGTTTTTTGCTCCTTTTCAATAGCTATCCAACAGTATATCGTTTTCATCATTCCGATGAACGGTTCAATAATTACGACCAAAAAACAATGCGAAAAAATAGTGTCAGAAAAAGTCCGCCCGGCAGTTAACTAGTATAGGTCGCAGTTAGTTATACATTCTCATGGCGGAATAGCCGGATGTATATATATATATATATATATATATATATATATATATATATATATATATATATATACATCTCAGCTATTCCGCAACCCATTCCTGAAAAAGATATTTAGGAACCCTTCCTAATCGCTTCGAGAACGGCGACTAGCTATAAGGCGGACTTTTTCTGGTACCATTTGTTCGCATTGTTTTTTAGTCATAATTATTGAACCATTCATCGACATGATGCATATGATATACCTTTGGATAGCTATTGAAAAGGAGCAAAAACTCATGTTGACTGTTTTCCCAAAATCGATTCGGTTTTTTAAAAAAATAAAAAACTGAAAATCCATCAAACGAGTTTTCAATGTTTTTGTGGAAGTAGTTTTAAAAAAATTATTGGAACGATGCGTATGATATAGCGTTAGAAAGTTACCTATTAGCCCAAACTTTGGCATATATAACACATTCTCGATTTGCTATGGTTTAAGAGCCGCTTTTCTAAAAACTAACATCATTTTTCGACATTTTTTCGCCTGATCACATAAAGACATGCTAACCGCCGAAAGGTAATACCTAATCGCCCATGCCGAAAGTAAGCTAACTGCCGTACCGGATAAACTATTTTTTTCTTTTATTCTTTTATTTTCTGGTTCAAGTTAACTGCTAGGACTCACATAGCTAACTGCCAAAGATCGGGGCAGATAATACCTAGTTAACTGCGGGACCAAAAATACTAAAAAAAATCATTTTTTTTCTGGGTCGAGCTAACCGCCAGGACTGAAATAGCTAATTGTCGGGATTGCGACAGTACACCAAGTTAACTGCTGGACCGAATATGCAAAAATAAATCATTCTTTTTTTTGCACGGGTCACATTAACTGCCGCATTTTTTCGGAAGTTAACACCACATGTTGCGAAAGTTAATTACACCTAGTTAACTTCTATGAACAAGCTAACTGCCCGACCAGAATAGCTAACTGACGTATGACGACAAAGCTAACTGCCGTGACTTAAGACACTTTTTTTTGTTTTTCCTGGTTTTTCCCGGATCAAGCTAACTGCCGGTATTGAAATAGCTAACTATTGGGGATTGCGGCAGTTAACAACAAGCTAACTGCAGAACTGAAGGTACTGATTTTTTATTTTTTTTATTTTTTTCCCTGGGTCATTCCAACCGCGGGGCCTGAAATAGCTAATTGTTGGGACTGTGGCGGTTAAGAACTAGTGAACTGCTTGACTGAAGATATAAACTTTTTTCTTTCATTATTTTTTCCAAGGTCACGCTTAATCGCCGAGGCGCATGGCATTTAAGTGTTCAAGTTAACTTCCACAACTTGCCCACTTAATCGCCATATGCAATAAAATTGGACTAACAAAGATAAAAATACTTTGTTATACCGTTACGCTTTTGAAACACTTAACTGTTGCACTGCCGTACACTTGACCGACACGTCACAAAACACTAACTTGCCTGTTTACTTAAGTAAAAGTTTTTTTCATGTTGATCGTTTTCCCAAAATCGATCCGTTTTTTAAACAAAATCTAGAAAACTAAAAATCCGTCAAACAAATTTTCAATGTTTTTGTGAAAGGAATTTTCAAAGCTTTTGTTGGAATGATGCATATGATATACCGTTAGAAAGGTACCGATTAGCCCGAACTTTGCATATATAACACGTTTTCAGATTTGCTAAGGTTTAAGAGCAGTTTTCAAAAAACTGACATCATTTTCGATAATTTTTGCCCGAACTACTACAGTACACGCTAATCGTCACATGGAATAGCTAGTCGACATATATGCCGACAAGCTAATCACGAGACCGATTTTTTTCTTTTGTACTTTTTTCGTCAGGTCAAGTTAATCGCCTAGAGTGAAATAGCTAACTGACGGGAATTGGGGCAGTTAGCACCAAGTTAACTGCTGAGGACTGAAAATGTTTTTTTCTTTTTTATTGGGTCGTACTAACTGCGGGTATGAAATACCTAACTGCACGCGATGAGCAAGCTAATAGATGATAATACATTTTTTTGCTTCTTTTGTTTTTAATTATTTTTTTCTATTTTTTCCTTGGTAAGTTAACCGCCGGGATTGAATAGCTAACTGTTGTGACTGCGATAGTTAACTGCCAGGATTGAAATTAGTTTTTTGGAGCAAAGTGGTTTTTCCAACTCATGTCTCTCTATTTCTAGTTAACCGCCACATCGCAGGAAGCTAACTTCACTTTTTACTCAAGTAAAAGTCTATTTCTGTTTTTAATAGTTAACCGCTACAACATGGGGGTTAACTGCTAAGTAGCACGGGATTAACTACAACATTAAATGGTTGAAGTACCACATCGAATTGCAGCCAACTGATATAGTACATGGGTAAGTGCAATTAGCTGGTGTCAACTAAAAAAATATTGTGCCCCAAGAAAATCAAGATAACTACTCTAGCGAAAAGAGCCAACTGCTAAACCTTTTTTCTAGCAGGCGCACTGAACTAGTACCAGAAGTAAACGGCGTCGGGCTCCATGGGATTTACCATCGGATGGGGCACCTCACCAACCACGGGACTCCATGAATGGGGTGGCTGCCGGCAGCCAGCTTTCACTGTGATGCAGGTACGTTCGGAGCGATGTGCTCCTATACCTTGACATCGACGGGAAGCAGGGACGCACAAGACTAACTGCCAAGCACCAGTGGGATAACTGCCGAGCGCGTAGATGGATCCGTCGAGGGCGAAGGTCCCCATCATCGTCCTCCACACTGGGAAGCAGGGCCGCGACAGGGGAGGGGCACCAGGGGCGATGGGGTGAGCTCAACAGGGCAACCATGGATCTAGCACTAGAGCTCCCTGGACACCGACAACCATTGTGAGTCGTCGCTCAACTCAGATCCAGGAGTCGTGCTGTCGCCCGCGAATTTAGGACGTCTGAAATGGTGTTCTTGTTGCCAGAGATTGAAGAGGTGGTCCGGATGGCTACCGGGTCGGAGAAGTGGGCGCACCACGGCGGGCTGTGGAAGGAGGAGGTGGCGCGCCACGGTGGCCAGGGAAGGGGGAGGTGGTCGGCCAGTAGAGCCGCGACGACATGCGCACGTGGTCGATCTGGCGACAGCAAGCGGCGGTGGGGTGATTACCTTAGCAGTAGCGATGACCATCGGGACAATAGTCAGTATGAGAGGAAGGCCCATGGGAGGAGTGGCGTCATGAGATGGAGTCAGGGGATCAGGGCAATAGCACCTGCGGGGAGCCGATGCATCCCAGGGTCAAAGGCGCTTGACCAAGAATGAGGTGGTAGGGGATGGAGCTTGGGTGGCAAGATCCATGGTGGCGGTAGTGTGGGAGCCTGCATCCCGATGAAGCACGAGACTCCTGGATCTCGACACAGCGTGGAGAAGAAGCAGGTTTGGGCATGATGGTGGGGGTGAGAGAGAGAAAGAAGGAGAGGTGAGTGCGAGAGAGCGGTGCCTCGCCTGATTTTGTTCGGGTCCCAAAGACGGCCAAGCAGAAGAAGCGGCACACCGAGCTCGCGGCGCTCCCTCGTGGTGCTACCAGACCGCCGCTCCTCGCCGCTCCCTTCGGGAAAAGAAAGCAGTAGAAGCGGGGTGGTTCTTTGAATAAGGTTATTTAGGAACTCTAGAGGGGGGTTGCAGAATAGTCCCACCATATATATATATATATATATATATAGACACACACACACAAACAGTCTATTCTGCTAATATTACCAGAATAACTATTCTGCACACCACTTCCGCACTGCACACTGAACGCAAGTGCACGTCATTCTTTGAACCAAGTGTGCTGCAGTACTCACACGAGTGAACTTCTCGTCGGAAAAAACTGCACGCGTTATTTTTTCGGTACTGTTTTCGTTCTAATTTTTTAACCGCTTATCGGAATGAGGCGTGCAATATACCGTTGAAAAGCTATGGATTAGGCGCAACTTCTACATGTTGAACACTTTTCGAGATTCCATACGGTTTAGGAGCAGTTTTAAAAATGGTGCGGCCCATGACAAGTGGCAGCGAGGGTTTTTTCGCGATTTCTTCTAAACCGCTCGTCGGAATGAAGCAAACGATACGCCGTTGGATAGATATCATCGAGGCGCATCTTTTTCATATATAAATTTTTCTCTAATTCCTTACGGTTTAAGAGCAGTTTCAAATTTACTAAATCGCGGAATTCTGTTTTTCAATTTTTTTCAAATTTTCGGTACTGTTTTCGCTCCAGTTTTTGAACCGTTTTTCGAAACGAGGCATGTGATACGCCGTTCGAAAGCTACGAACGAGATGCAACTTTCATATGTTGAAATATTTTTGAAATGCCTTACGGTTTTAAGTTAATTTTGAAAATAGTGCGGCGGACGACGAGTGGCAGCGGCTGTTTTTGGCGAAATTTTTGCAAACCGCTGGTCGGAATGATTCAAACGATACGCGGTTGGAAAGATATAGACGATACACAACTCTTTCATGTAGAACACTCTCTCTAATTCTTCACGGTTTAAGAAGAATTTCAAATTTACCGGGATGCGGACACTCTGTTTTTGGCGACACCCAAATCGACGTGGGTACTTCATCCGACTAAAACCGCCTGCAACGGATTTAAAAAACCGTGACCGCATCACACGGGTAAGAGAACTGCATGGTTTCTTTTATTCAAACGTAATTTTTTCAAGAACGAGAAAGTAGAGTGCACTTCACATCGGATGTAAATGAACCACAACACTATCAAGAAGTGAACCGCATTACTTTTTTTCGCTTTTGTAACAATTTTTTTGCACTTACGGGATGAACAACATCATACAGCTGACTACACTGCTTCAGAATGAAAACCACACTGCATCGGACGGGGAAACGAGCTGCATGGTTCTTGTACTCTTTTTCCATTTTATTTTTATGAATAAGTTCTCTTTTTTATGAACGAGAGTGGACCGCAGAGACAAGGCCAAGTGAACCACATCAAGAGAAAAAGTGAAATGCAACACGAGTCTAAGTGAAACATTGAACCATATCATTTTTTTTGTTTTTTAACTTTTTTATAAATGCATCCGAGCTGCATGGTGAAATCTAGTGAGCTTCATCTTTTTTCGCCTTTATTATTTTTCTTTTTATTTACCCTATTTTTTTGTTTTTTCTAATTTCTGTTTGATTAACCTATTTGGACGTGGGACGAGTGTAAACTGCATGTTTTTTATTCGAAAAGAGCCAAAGCGCACTTCATGAATTGGGAAACATCTTTTCTTTTTATGAGAAGCGGACCGTGGAGTCCCTCGAAGTGCACTGCATTGCAGTTTTCTTTTTTCGAGCTGTTTTGCCAAAGTGGGCAACTTTTGCAATTAACAGAGATGTCCTTCAATATGCAAACAAAAAAATGAACGACAAAAATCAAAGTGTTGTTGTAGCCGGTGCTGACAGTACAAAAATGTACTGCTTGGGGAGTCGGCGATGGCCTGGTGAGTCTGATGGTAGAAATGGGTCTAGTGGCAGTGTGAGCCGGGGCATCCCGGAGGCGGAGTTCACTTTTTCTCTTTTTTTGTTGTTTCCCCATCTCCTGCAAAAGCAAACTGAACCATAAGAACAACAGATAGCAAATTGCAGTGTACTGAAGATTTCCATCCACGAGTGTACTAAAGAGAGTAGCGAACCTCCATCAAACACACTGAAACTCCACGCTGATGTTTTTGCTCCCAAAACATGTATGCATACTCGATATCCGTCCATGCCCAGACTGCACACACACATGATCCGCACCACACAGCCAGACTCTGAATTTCATTGGCACACTGCACAAACTGCACGGGAGCTTGCGGGTGCTAGAGCGGTGGGTGTCCTCGTCTTCCCGATTTGACCCTAAGGATGAAGAACAAAGCGGCATGACTTAGTGGGAGAACATCGATTGCTTCAAAAGTCTGCAGCGGTGAGGAATCGGTAGCAAAGGGGAACACATGAAGCCTAGGGGGGACAAGAAGTTGCCATAGAGCCAGGATAAATACAAGCATAACAACACACACAAAAGTTGAGAGCAGCATATAACGATTGTGAGGAGTAGATTCCAGCACTATCCATTTTCCACACTAGGGGAATCCTCTTTTTTCTGAATGTTGTGGTAGAGGGGCTACTGCGCACGGAAGCTCACTGGACTTGACGTGCACGGATGCTCGTCGAAGTGCACAAGAACGAGCCTGAACCGCATGGCGAGGGTCCCCAAACTGCATGCCATGGCCGACAAACTGCAGGGGGATAGATGGCCCTCACCGGATTGCAGACGCATGAGCCCTCAACCACACGACGAGCATCTCCGAGCTGCACAACCATGGTCGAGGCACAACAGGGGAAGATATGAAGATGGTGCTCTCATGTCTGCACGCACACAAGTACAAAACCACATGGCGAGCATCTCCGAGCTGAACGGTCATGGTCCACCGACCAATGGGAAGAGATGGCGCTCGCCGTACTGCACGCGCACAAGCTCTGAATGCATCGCGAGCATCTCCGAGCTGCACGACCACAACACCCGCATACTGTGAGGCACAATCCTTCTTCTGAACTCTTCGGCCACGAGGAGGGGCACCTCATCTCGCATGGAGTGAACTGCACATGCCGCCAGTGGAGCCCCGTGCGCCCGCACCTCCTCCCGCCATGAGCACGCTCCTCCGTCGCCGCTCCTCACTCCCTCAATCGGCGTGGGTGAGGGGAAAGGAGAGACGGAGGCAACCGAGCTACACGGGAGCCGCGACCAAGCTGCACAGGGGCGGCGACCGAGCTGCATAGGGGTGGGGCGGCACCCGACTACCACGGATGACGCAGATGATGCCCTGGCCGGAGACCGCAACGAGGAGGAGAGAGCTCGCCACGGCTCGGTCTGAACCAGGGAGGAGAAGGCAGGGCGGCCCCATGCGACGGAGGGAGAGGAGGCGGCTCGCGCGAGGGCTTGCTGTCTCCGAACCGGCGATGGCGGGCCGTGTGGGGCCGCGGTTTGTCTGGATCTGGCGATGGCTGGCCTCGCGGCGGCTCGTGGTGCCCGGGCTCGTAGCGGGATCAAGTGGCGAAGGAGCGCGGTGGCTTGGTCCTGGGCAAGGCAGCGGCACCCCGTGTAGGAGGAAGGTGGAGGGGATCGCCGGGGCAGTTCTGCTGCTAGCGGTGGCGGAGTAAGGGGAGGAAGATGCAGGGGAAGAAGGTAGGGTGCGATTTTTGTTGGGGAGGGCCAGATCTCGTCGCTGGCTCGCCGGAGTAGTATGGAGCGGTGGGGTGGTGAGCTACCGGCAACTGCCCCTAGCGTCGGGCCACCAGCGGCAGAAGGTTGGTGGTGGGGGTGGGGGCGGGCGGTGGGGCAGGGAAGGCTGGCCGGCGGTGGGGGTGGCATCTGCGGAGGAAGGTGGAGGGGGTGTGGGTGTGGGTTGGTGGTAGGTGGTAGGTGGCCTGCTTCAGTTCGGGTGGGTGCGGGCTGAGTAGTTTTCTAGTGTTAGCAGAATAAGAAGGTTTTGATGTGCAGAATAAGACTCTAGAGGTCATAATAGACCCACCCTATATATATATACATATATACATATATATATACGAGTCTGCCGACATGTCACTCCATACTGAATGCTCGCTGTAGGCTGAACGATGCCAAGGTTGGATATATTTGTAAATAGCCCAGGTATCCAGTGAAAACATGAAAACTATTGTCGTAGGCCATCGGATCACGAACATATGGTACAGATCAGAGGTTGGAATCCCACCCGCCATTTAACTACAGTTTTGCCGAAACCCCCTACTAACAATAAGTTGCTGAAGATGAAAAATTGGGAATTATCCCATTCCTAGTTGTTCTCCAGCCACACGAGGGCGACCTGGAGGCCGCGGCGCCCCAATGCAACCGCAACCCGGCACTGACCACAGGCGCTGGCGGCGCGGCGCTCACCCCACGCAATGACGACCCAACGACCATAGTGATGCGCCCGCGCGACGGCGACCTCCGCGACCCGGCCCTGCCCCCACGCGACGGAGACCGAGTGGCCGTGGCGCTGCCTCTATGCAACGGTGACCCGACGGCTTTCTTTCCTTTCAAAACTGCTGTTTTGCTATACAGAGAAATCGTTGATGTTTTGTTGTAACTGAATGAATGTCGATGTACAGATAAATCCTAGTTCTGTTGCGGCACCTGAATCAATGTGGATGTACAGAAAATACTTGAATGAATGTGGATATACAAGAAATCTTTGCTATTTTGCCTTCCCATTGCTCTGGAGATGCGGCAGGGTAGCAAGTTGAGCAGATTTTCTGTCATTTCAGTGATATGGATAATATAGAAGGATTCTGCTTCTACTTCCATGCCATGTAGAGGTACCGATGGTTATACCTGGCCATACCTCGGGCCGGGCCGGGCCGGGCTTCGGGCCGGGCCTAGCCAAGCCCGACGCAAAAAACCCAGTCCCAGTTCGCCCCGGCCATCGGGCTGTTCGGCTGAGCCCGGCCGAACACGTAAAAGCCCATCAGACTCCGGGCCGCCCCGACCTTCAAAAACGCAAAAATGACGGGCCGGGCCCGCCATTCGCCTCAACCGGGCTCAAAATCTAGGCCCGGGCGGCCGGGCCGGGCGTCGGGCTTTTTGGGTGGTCGGGCCAGCCGGGCTTCCCATGGCCAGGCATACCGGTGGTTAGCATCTTCAGTCTTGCTAAATTCAGAGTTGACAAGCCATCTGCTACAATCAACAGGAATCAGGCATTAACCAATTAATCTCTTGTGGCTTATTACCCAGTCTAAGTCTAATTCTAGCTAGCATAAAGGAACAATTTCCAGCACTTTTACACACAACAACACACGCACGGAAAGCAATAGCATAGCAGCAGCATGGGCAGGCTGGGGGCTCATGCTACATAAGCTAAATGCCCTCTCTTACCTACATCAGCCTTGAGAAACAATACTCTTGACCCAGATGTGCCAATGCTACACTACAAAAAAATACACTTCCGTGATGATACGTGTTTGTCACAGTAGGTGATGTCTACTACACAACCTTCTTCTTGTAGACGTTGTTGGGCCTGCAAGTGCACAGGTTTGTAGGATAGTAGCAAATTTCCCTCAAGTGGATGACCTAAGGTTTATCAATCCGTGGAGGCGTGGGATGAAGATGGTCTCTCTCAAGCAACCCTGCAACCAAATAACGAAGAGTCTCTTGTGTCCCCAACACACCCAATACAATGGTAAATTGTATAGGTGCACTAGTTCGGCGAAGAGATGGTGATACAAGTAAAAAATAGATAGTAGATATAGGCTTTTGTAATCTGAAAATATAAAAACAGCAAGGTAACAAACGGTAAAAGTGAGCGTAAACGGTATTGCAATGATAGGAAACAAGGCCTAGGGTTCATACTTTCACTAGTGCAAGTTCTCTCAACAATAATAACATAGATAGATCATATAACAAGCCCTCAACATGCAACAAAGAGTCACTCCAAGACGCTAATAGCGGAGAACAAACGTAGAGATTATGGTCGGCATTTAAACCACCACAAAGTTATTCTTTCGGATCGATCTATAAAAGAGTTCGTACTAGAATAACACCTTAAGACACAAATCAACCAAAACCCTAATGTCACCTAGATACTCCATTGTCACCTCAAGTATCTGTGGGCATGATTATACGATATGCATCACACAATCTCAGATTCATCCAACCAACATAAAAGTACTTCAAAGAGTGCCCCAAAGCTACTACCAGAGAGTCAAGAACGTGTGCCAACCCCTATGCATAGGTTCCCAATGTCACGAAACCCGCAAGTTGATCACCAAGACATACATCAAGTGTTCTCATAAAGACTCAATCCGATAAGATAACTTCAAAGGGGAAACTCAATTCATCACAAGAGAGTAGAGGGGGAGAAACATCATAAGATCCAACTACAATAGCAAAGCTCGGGATACATCAAGATCGTGCCATAGATTGGAACACGAGAGAGAGAGAGAGATCAAACACATAGCTATTGGTACATACCCTCAGCCCCGAGGGTGAAATACTCCCTCCTCATCATGGAGAGCGCCGGGATGATGAAGATGGCCACCGGAGATGGATCCCCCTCCGGCAGGGTACCAGAAAGGGGGCCCGATTGGTTTTTGGTGGTTCTCGAGGCTTGCGGCGGCGGAACACCCGATCTATCTTCTGTTCTGGAAGTTTTAGGGTACGACGGTATATATGGGTGAAAGGAGTACGTCGGTGGAGCTACGGGGGCTCCACGAGGCAGGGGGCGCGCCCGGGGGGAAGGGCGCGCCCCCACCCTCGTGAGCACCTCCCGTATCTTCTGACGTGGGGTCCAAGTCCATCAGGTGGGTTTCCTTCCAAAAATAACTTCTCCAGTTGATTTCGTTCCGTTTGACTCCGTCTGATATTCCTTTTCCTCGAAACACTGGCATAAAACAGCAAATCTGGGTTGGGCCTCCGGTTAATAGGTTAGTCCCAAAAATAGTATAACATTGGATAATAAAGCCCAATATTGCCTAAAACAGTAGATAAAGTAGCATGGAGCAATCAAAAATTATAGATACATTGGAGACGTATCAAGCATCCCCAAGCTTAATTCATGCTCGTCCTCGAGTAGGTAAATGATAAAAAAGAATTTTTGATGCGGAGTGATACTTTGGCATAATTTCAATGTAATTCTTCTTACTTGTGATATGAATATTCAGATCCGAAAGATTCAAGACAAAAGTTCATATTGATAAAAGAAATAGTAATACTTCAAGCATACTAATCAAAGTAATCATGTCTTCTCAAAATAGCATGGCAAAAGAAAGTTCATCCCTACAAAATCATATAGTTAGGCTATGCTTCATTTTCGTCACACAAAGATGTTCCCAACTTCTATACCCCGATGACAAGCCAAGCAATTGTTTCATACTTAAATAATCTCAAACTTTTTCAACCTTCACGCAATACATGAGCGTGAGCCATGGATATAGCACTATGGGTGGAATAGAATATGATGATGGGGATTGTGTGGAGAAGACAAAAAAGGAGAAAGTCTCACATCAACGAGGCTAATCAATGAGCTATGGAGATGCCCATCGATTGATGTTAATGCAAGGAGTAGGGATTGCCATGCAACGGATGCACTAGAGCTATGAATGCTCAACAAAAAAACTAGTGGGTGTGCATCCAACTTGCTTGCTCATGAAGAACTAGGGCATTTTGAGGAAGCCCATCGTAGGAATATACAAGCCAAGTTCTATAATGAAAAATTCCCACTAGTATATGAAAGTGACAACATATGAGACTCACTATATGAAAAACATGGTGCTACTTTGAAGCACAATACATGAGACTCGCTATATGAAGAACATGGTGCTACTTTGAAGCACAAGTGTGGAAAACAAGGATAGTAGCATTGCCCCTTTTTATTTTTTTATTTTTTTGGGCCTTCTTTTTTTCTTTGGCCTTTCTCTTTTTTTTTGGGGGGGGGGGGGGACAATGCTCTATTGAATGATGATCATCACACTTCTATTTATTTACAACTCAATGATTACAACTCGATACTAGAACATAGTATGACTCTATATGAATGCCTCCGGCGGTGTACCGGGATGGTGCAATGAATCAAGAGTGACATGTATGAAAATTATGCATGGTGGCTTTGCCACAAATACGATGTCAACTACATGATCATGCAATGGCAATATGAAAAAAGTAACGTATGTCATAATGATGATAAACGGAACGGTGGAAAGTTGCATGGCAATATATCTCGGAATGGCTATGGAAATGCCATGATAGGTAGGTATGGTGGCTGTTTTGAGGAAGATATAAGGAGGTTTATGTGTGATAGAGCGTATCGTATCACGGGGTTTGGATGCACCCGTGAAGTTTGCACCAACTCTCAATGTGAGAAAGGGCAATGCACGGCATCAAGAGGCTAGCAAAGGCGGAAAGGTAAAAGTGCGTATAATCCATGGACTCAACATTAGTCAAAATAACTCATATACTTATTGCAAAAATTTAGAAGCCATCAAAAACCAAGTACTACGCGCATGCTCCTAGTGAGATAGATTGGTAGGAAAAGACCATCGCTCGTCCCCGACCGGCACTCATAAGGATGCACAAGCCAGGTACACTTCATGTTTCAAATTTGTTACATAGCTTTAACCATACGTGCATGCTACGGGACTTACAAACTTAAACACAAGCATTTCTCAAATTCACAATCACCCAACTAGCATGACTTTGATATTATCACCTCCATATCTCAAAACAATTATCAAGCATCAAACTTATCTTAGTATTCAACGCACTCAAAAGAAATTTTCACATATCTTGAATACCAAGTATATTAACATTAAGCAAATTACCATGCTATTAACGACTCTCAAAATAATCTAAGTGAAGCATGAGAGATCAAGTTTCTTTAAAACAAATCCACCACCGTGCTCTAAAAGATCTAAGTGAAGCACTAGAGCAAAAATTATCACGCTCAAAAAGATATAAGTGAAGCACTATGAAGAAAACTATCAAGCTCAAAAGATATAAGTGAAGCACATTGAGTATTCTAACAAATTCCAATTTATGTATGGCTCTATCTCTCATTAAAGAATTCAGATCTTGGTACTTTATTCAAACAGCAAGCAAAGCTAAAGAAAACTACAATGCAAGGATAGCACAACTCATGTGAAGAAGCAAAAACTTAGGCTCAACCGATACTAACCGATAGGTCTTGAAGAAGAAAGGTGGGATGCTCATCGGGCATCCCCAAGCTTAGATGCTTGAGACTTCTTGAAATATTATCTTGGGGTGCCTTGGGCATCCCCAAGCTTGAACTTTTGTGTCTCCTTAATTCCTCTCATATCATGGTTTGTCTTTTTATCAAAAGCTTCATTCACAACAAACTCAACAAGAACTCGTGAGATAGGTTAGTATAAACCAATGCAAAACCTTATCGCTTTCTACTGTAACAAATCACTTAAATTATTATTCAACATTGCATACTAAATGCCTCTGCATATTTAATACTCCTATCCTCAAATAGAATCATTAAACAAGCAAACATATGCAAACAATGCAAACATAACAGCAATCTGCCAAAAACAAGATACAGTCTGTAAAGAATGCAAGAGTATCAATACTTCCCTGACTCCAAAAATTATGAACTAAAATTCCCACTGTAATAAATTTATCAGAGCTCAATATGCAAAAAATATTCAACATTATACCATGCTCTGACTTTTCTGAGGAATTTTTGCAACAGCGGTAAACTTTCTATTTTCAAACAACAACATGCATACTTGCAAAATAAGCATGGCAAAGGCTATCCTTGACTTTTTTATTGAAACTAAAGATGAAAAACATTATTCTAACTAACAGAAAGCAAATACTAACAAAAGGAAATGATGATACAAGCAAAACACATATCATGTGGTGAATAAAAATATAGCTCCAAGTAAAGTTACCGATGAACGAAGATTTAAAGAGGGATGCCTTGGGGCATCCCCAAGCTTAAACTCTTGGTTGTCCTTGAATATTACCTTGGGGTGCCTTGGGCATCCCCAAGCTTAGGCTCTTGCCACTCCTTATTCTATAGTCCATCGAATCTTTACCCAAAACTTGAAAACTTCAACCACACAAAACTTAACAGAAAACTCGTGGGCTCCGTTAGCGAAAGAAAACAAAACACCACTTCAAGGTACTGTAATGAAATCATTCTTTATTTATATTGGTGTTAAATATACTGTATTCCAACTTCTCTATGGTTTATAAACTATTTTACTAGCCATAGATTCATCAAAATAAGCAAACAACACAATGAAAACAGAATCTGTCAGAAACAGAACAGTCTGTAGTAATCTATAACTAACGCAAACTTCTGGAACTCCAAAAATTCTAAAATAAATTGGTGGACCTGAGGAATTTGTCTAGTAATAATTTGCAAAAAGAATCAACTAAGTATCACTCTCCAGCAAAAAGTTATAGCTAATCTCGTGAGCACTAAAGTTTCTGTTTTTTTTACAGCATGATCATAAAGACTTCACCCAAGTCTTCCCAAAGGTTCTACTTGGCAGAAACACTAATTAAAACACAAAACCACATCTAAACAGAGGCTAGATGGATTATTTATTCCTAAACAGAACCAAAAAGCAAGAAACTAAAATAAAATTGGGTTGCCTCCCAACAAGCGCTATCGTTTAACGCCCCTAGCTAGGCATTATGATTTCAACGATGCTCACAAAAAGATAAGAATTGAAACATAAAGAGAGCATCATGAAGAATATGAATAGCACATTTAAGTCTAACCCACTTCCTATGCATATGGATTTTGTGAGCAAACAAGTTATGGGAACAAGAATCATCTTGCATAGGAAGGTAAAACAAGCATAACTTCAAGATTTTAAGCACATAGAGAGGAAACTTGATATTATTGCAATTCCTGCAAGCATATGTTCCTCCCTCATAATAATTTTCAGTAGCATCATGAATGAATTCAACAATATAACCAGCACCTAAAGCATTCTTTTCATGATCTACAAGCATAGAAAATTTACTACTCTCCACATAAGCAAAATTCTTCTCATGAATAATAGTGGGAGCAAACTCAACAAAATAGCTATCATGTGATTGAAAATTAAGATCGAGATGACAAGTTTCATGGTTATCATTATTATTTATTGCATACATGTCATCACAATAATCATCATATATAGGAGGCATGCTTTCATCATAGTAAATTTGCTCATCAAAACTTGGGGGACAAAAAATATCATCTTCATCAAACATAGCTTCCCCAAGCTTGTGGCTTTGCATATCATTAGCATCATGGATATTCAAGGAATTCATACTAACAACATTGCAATCATGCTCATCATTCAAAGATTTAGTGCCAATAATTGTATGTAATTCTTCTTCTAGTACTTGAGCACAATTTTCCTTCCCATCATACTCACGAAAGATATTAAAAAGATGAAGCGTGTGAGACAAACTCAATTCCATATTTTTTTGTAGTTTTCTTTTATAAACTAGACTAGTGCTAAAACAAGAAATAGAAAGATTTGATTGCAAGATCTAAAGATATACCTTCACTTACCTAGC
The DNA here is from genome assembly GCA_021605145.1 of Aegilops bicornis. Taxonomy (NCBI): domain Eukaryota; kingdom Viridiplantae; phylum Streptophyta; class Magnoliopsida; order Poales; family Poaceae; genus Aegilops; species Aegilops bicornis. The sequence continues at coordinate 69,478,617 of CM038672.1, forward strand.
CTCCCCGGCAACGGCACCAGAAAAGAGCTTGATGTCTACTACACAACCTTCTTCTTGTAGACATTGTTGGGCCTGCAAGTGCACAGGTTTGTAGGACAAGAGCAAATTTCCCTCAAGTGGATGACCTAAGGTTTATCAATCCGTGGGAGGCGAGGGATGAAGATGGTCTCTCTCAAGCAACCCTGCAACCAAATAATAAAGAGTCTCTTGTGTCCCCAACACACCCAATACAATGGTAAATTGTATAGGTGCACTAGTTCGGCGAAGAGATGGTGATACAAGTGCAAAATAGATAGTAGATATAGGATTTTGTAATATGAAAATATAAAAACAGCAAGGTAACAAACGGTAAAAGTGAGCATAAACGGTATTGCAATGATAGGAAACAAGGCCTAGGGTTCATACTTTCACTAGTGCAAGTTCTCTCAACAATAATAACATAGATAGATCATATAACAAGCCCTCAACATGCAACAAAGAGTCACTCCGAATACACTAATAGCGGAGAACAAACGTAGAGATTATGGTCGGGTACGAAACCACCACAAAGTTATTCTTTCGGATCGATCTATAAAAGAGTTTGTACTAGAATAACACCTTAAGACACAAATCAACCAAAAACCTAATGTCACCTAGATACTCCATTGTCACCTCAAGTATCCGTGGGCATGATTATAAGATATGCATCACACAACCTCAGATTCATCCAACCAACATAAAAGTACTTCAAAGAGTGCCCCAAAGCTACTACCAGAGAGTCAAGAACGTGTGCCAACCCCTATGAATAGGTTCCCAATGTGACGAAACCCGCAAGTTGATCACCAAGACATACATCAAGTGTTCTCATAAAGACTCAATCCGATAAGATAACTTCAAAGGGGAAACTCAATTCATCACAAGAGAGTAGAGGGGGAGAAACATCATAAGATCCAACTACAATAGCAAAGCTCGGGATACATCAAGATCGTGCTATAGATTGGAACACGAGAGAGAACATGAGAGATAGAGAGAGATCAAACACATAGCTACTGGTACATACCCTCAGCCCCGAGGGTGAACTACTCCCTCCTCGTCATGGAGAGCGCCGGGATGATGAAGATGGCCACCCGAGATGGATCCCTCCCAAGGTACGGAAAGGGGTCCCGATTGGTTTTTGTGGTTACGGAGGCTTGCGGCGGCGGAACTCCCGATCTATCTTCTGCTCGGAAGTTTTAGGGTACGACGGTATATATGGGTGAAAGGAGTACGTCGGTGGAGCTACAGGGCCCCACGAGGCGTGGGGGCGTGCACTGGGGAAGGGCGCGCCTCACCCTCGTGAGCACCTCCGTATCTTTTGACGTGGGGTCCAAGTCCATCGGTGGGTTTCCTTCCAAAAATAACTTCTCCAGTTGATTTCGTTCCGTTTTGACTCAAATGCGATATTCCTTTTCCTCGAAACACTTGAAATAGGCATAAAACGACAAAGAATTGGCTGGGCCTCCGGTTAATAGGTTAGTCCCAAAAATAATATAAAAGTGGATAATAAAGCCCAATATTGCCTAAAACAGTAGATAAAGTAGCATGGAGCAATCAAAAATTATAGATTCGTTGGAGACGTATCAGTAGGTCGCGTTTTTTTTCATGCATGTACATCCATGACAAATTTATGACAGAATCAAGATAGTCATACCTGTGCTGTCGTAGAAGTGTTCCATGACATTACCAAAAACATCATCACGGAAGTGTCCACTTCCATGATGATAAATCGCGCGTCACAGAAGTGCTTTCATCAAGGGTGACCGACACGTGGCATCCACCATAACGGAACGCCGTTAAGATATCAGGTCGGATTTTGGATCCGATAACCCGTTAACAGCCCCGACCAATGGGAAATTTCCACGTGTACAATCATCATTGGCTGGAGGAAACACGTGTCGGCTCATCGTTGGGACAGATGTCATCCACTCATTGGACAGAAGGCGCCTATGATACGTCGACACATGGCACGGCCCATCAAGTTTAAATGGGCTGGCTCAACTAAAGGCCCACAAGATTTTGCGGACCATAATGGGCCGACCCAGTTAAAGGCCCATGAGATTTTGCGGACTATAATGGGCTGGCCCGACTAAAGGCCCACAAGATTTCAAGGGCCATATTAGGCCGGCCCAAGAAAAGGCCCACAAGATTTTTGTGTGCCATAATGGGCCGCCTGTAAAGGCCCACAAAATGCTTATGGATCATAATGGGCTGGCCCAGCTAAAGGCCCACGAGATTTCGCCGACGTTAATGGGCGGCCCAAATTGTAAAGCCCACAAGATTTTGAGGACCCTAGTAGGCCGCCCATTAATTGCTGCCATGTTTTGGGCCAAATGTCGCCCATATTTGATCTGGTCCATTAATGGCTCGCCAATGCTCCGCCTAATAATGGCCCATATAAGATCCGCCCGTTAAAAGCCTCCCACTTTACGGGCCAAATCACGGCCAGATCGGTCCGCCCTTTAAGAGGCTTTGGGCTCAATTATGGCCCATATCGATTCGCTGGCTGACCGGACGCTATGCTTTTGGGCCCACTTGCTAAAGGCCCATTTAGTAATTGACCGATATTAGTTTCGGCATGTTAAGGGCCCATTTCACATTTCGCCCTATATTAATTTCGACTGTTAAAAGCCCGTCATATAGTTGGGCCTAACTACGGCCCGGTTTGCATCCGGCACCTTTCATGCGATGTCGATTGGGCCAAACAAGGACCGAGACAACTTTGGCTGTTAAAAGCCCGTGAATTGATTCGCACAATCATGGGTCGGGGTCCATTTCGGGTGCTACTGCCCGTGAGCTATTCGACGCGTTCGTGTCCAAATTTACTTCCTCCTAAAAGCCCATTGAGTTTTCTTGCGAAAAGAGGGTCGGGAGTTACTCGGCCTATTAAAGGCCCGAATATACTAGTGGGCGGTTTTGACGGGGCCCATGATGCGGATCATACATCGTGATTGCATGACGGCCCGATTATGTACCGTAATTTTACTGTTTTGGCGGTTTACTGCGAAGACAAGATATATATACAGTAAAATAACTGCAGCATCGTGAATAAGAAAAAATCTAGACTATACAATAAAGAAATTACGGCATATTACATCCTTTGGGCATCAAAGTTCGCCACTATGATAATAAAGCACAAGCAGACAAATAGATTACATACATCGGGCATCAAAGATCGCCACCAAAGTGCAAATAAACACGTCGACAAAATAATATACAAAACCGACAACACTTCAATAGAGTTCAAGAAAGGTTAGCCTCATTGGGAGCTGCAGCATAGCGGTGAGCAAGATGATAAGACTGCGCTTGTTCAACACTTATATCTTCCTCACTCTGAAAGATAAACAAGGCAGATGATGGTGTTTTGCACATAAAAGCATCGATCTTGACAATTCATCACATTTCTTATCGACAAATAAAGTGACATGCTTTAAAATTGCATTAACACAATATGGTATTGTTCAGGTCTAGTCATGGCAGGAAATGACATTGTGAAGGAGTTGACAGCTTCACGACACCACTGGATTACAGATCAAGAACTCATAAGTCTCAACGGTTAGTGTCTTTGTCAATTTATCCCATTTCAAATTGGCAAATAAAGAGACGGTTTAAATAATACTCCCTCCGTCCGGAATTACTTGTCATCAAAATGGATGTGTCTAGAACTAAAATACATCTAGATACATACATTTCAATGACAAGTATTTTTGGACGGAGGGAGCAGTAGATTTTTTTGTGGGTGATATGACATTGTTCATAGTTAAGACATTGCAGAATATGACATTGTGCTGTAGTGGGTAGGTTCACCACACCACTGGATTACGGATGAAGAATGAAGCATACATGCAAAGGCAAAAAGAAGATCACTTGCTCTATATAGTTTAATTTACATGGTATGAAGAAGGAACTTGGTTGTACAACTGAAAACTTAAATTGAGAAGGACAAACTTTTGTTTATGAACTACATAATAAACTTTCAACATGCAATTTGATGCAAACACCAAAAATAAACAGCTGTTGCAGTCATGCCTAACCAAATATACACAACAAAGTTTGAAGGCTTGAGAAGGACAAACATACATTACTGGTGAAGACAGGCTCTATAAAGCCCTTGTCCATGTTGATGGGGGGGGGGGGAATTCAAGAAGTTTAGCACAGAATGTTCTTCATAAGCATTCCCTTTATTCTACATTTTGTTAAGAGTAAATATAGATGTGATAATATACGAAAAAATGGAGAATATTTAAGATAAGATGAAGAGTGATGCTACATAACCAAGTAGCTATAAATGTATGTGCAGCGATATAGGAAAAAGGCACAGCCAAGAGCAATGCACAGCTAAACTTCTTCAGTACCAACCTTATGGTAAGAGTAAATATAGATCTGATGTGTAGAAAATGGAGGGCAAAGGAAAATAAGCTGCAGAGTGATGGTACATGAACAACTACTGTCAATATAAGTACAGCGATAAAGGACAACATGTACTTACAAGAACAATGCGAGCTAAAAAATTCATTGGCATTGGATATATTCTACACTAATGTAACCATTCATACAGATCGATAATTTGGAGTGAACAATTGATAAGCAAGCTATCATGCATACTTTGTTGTCACATAATGAACCGTGTATGTATGCAAGTACAAAGGATACAGGACAACAGTACTAACAAGAGCAAAGCAGCGGGCAACATATTTGCGATATCCTCGTCGTTCTTTTCAAATCGAATTCTTCTTGAGCAGATTTCACGCAAAAAGATCCGTAAGGCACATGCGGAGAAGTAGAAGTTCAAATTGTCATGTGATTTCATAGAGCAGTACCTCGTCACAGGAACGAGACGATTGCATAACAAGGTTTTTCCATTCAATGTCTTCTAAATTTAGCACAGGAGACTTCACCGGAAATTCGTTTATAGACTTGCCATCAAAGTGTGATTTCCTCGAGTAACACCGACATCGCTGCAATGCTTCCTTGAAAAGCACAAGCAAGCTTTGCTCGTCATGACTATCCAGATTGACCCTCACCTAGTTACAACAATGTAATGTAAATCATTGATGTGTTCGATCAGCAGTAAAACAGAAAATAATAACCATGAATAATAGCACTTACACGTAAGTTGGACAGAAGATGTGAAAATGGTGTTTGTATTCACTATAATCTTCCCATGATGGGAATATATGCATGTAGTCCCTAACAACATTGAAAGCATTGTCTTTTAAATCGGGAATAAATGGAATGGGGTTCCAATCAGAGGAATTGGCCGTCTCTCAGCTTGGGATAGGTCTTGACCGGTGGACTTGCTATACTTTTTGGTCGGAGTGGGATTTTTACGTGGTGCAGTGGTGCTATGGCAAATGAAATCGGTATACCTTTTCTTGGAGTGCAGTCCTGTGTGGTGGGGCTAGTGGTGTGGCTAGTGAAGTATGGGTGCAGTCTGCTTTGGAGTCGGTCCTATGTTTTGAGTCACCGGTTGTACAACCAATATAAGTGGGCGCTGTCATTCGATTTCTCACGGCACCACCAAGTTTTTCAAGGACTTTCTTGGTGCTCCTTCAGTTCGGCAATCACCCTCTTACTTTTTGATGTCGATGCACAAGAACAGCATTTGAGTGGAAAAACATGGTATGACGACGGATGGAATATGTATTGATAATGGATGGGCATGGCATCTCGAGTTATATGATGAGTAAACTAAGCAGATGGTGGTGCAACAAAGTAGAAGAAATGCAAGACAACATATGCAAGATACGCACAATCAATAAAACCTTGCCAAATTAGAACAGGCATCTTGATGGGTGAACGGGACAGGCCATCTGCCTTTGACTCCTCGAGGTTAGAATAGTCTTTAGGATGATATTCTGAACAAGAATCAACAGGTGGGGAGCGTACGAGTTTCATTGCTTCCAGAATGGCACTCAATGCCTTGGTGCCAATTTTGTAAGTCATTGCAGTGTTCCACAATATTCTTCTGATGCGCCGATTCTGATATTCACTGTAATTGCGTATAATATCGAGAACCATGAAAGCATAAATAGTTGTGAGATTATCTTTGTAATGTCGATGATATTCTAATATAGGGCGCCTGTAAACACTTATGTGCTATCACTGGATTACGATGAGAGAGCTCATGTGTGCTGTAATATCGATGCGTGCATTTATATAATCCGCACAAGTACACAAAAAATAGGCTCGAAGTAAGGATAATTTGGCGGATGATAGGTTCATAATATACTTTGTATCTGAGTTTATTGCCAAACCATGATAACAAGAGCACACAAAGAACTAGGCAGATCATAGTGTACATAACAGGGTACACCATAACCACGATATATAAATCGGGAAAGTGGATCTAGCTTGAAAATACGGTGTTGTATTGCCGCTAGTAATTGAAAGCCTATCGATCACGTCTGAGGCCAGCACTATCGAACATGGTAAAGAAGAGCAAGCAGATTTTGGATAATAAAATGTTGGTTGCGCAGTGCCCACACAAGATGAACCAGAGCGCATTAAGAATGCAACTCCCAGCTGTCTCTCGACTATTTCAGGTGGTTGGATGAAGATTCTACGTCTCCTAACCCTTCTTCTTCCTCGTCTCTTAATTCTTCCCATACAGAACACCGCACGGGCCGCCGGCCGGACCACCGGGCCCCACCGCCTGTGTTCCTCCGCCACCCCCACCCCCACCCGCATCAAGTTTTGTTCGTTCGGCGAGGCCCCACAACCATCTGAGCCCCTTGGATCACACCGCGAACTCCGGCGAGCTCTGAAAAATCGATTGACCCAATTTTGAAATTTAGTCTACTGTGATTTAACTAGTGTGGAATATAAAAGGGGAAAACCATAAGCATTGGGAGTATAGTGTTGAGCGTGCCATGGAGGATCTGAAGGTGCAAGCCAGACAAAGGCAACCGCAACCAAGACAAGAAATCAGAGTAAAGCGGTGGCGATCTATTTTCTTGATGCAATAAATAAGTTGAGCAGATATGAAAGAGTACCGCCTACAGTGCGGGCGCCCGTCTCACGATCTCACGAGAATTTGATGGTGCTGCGGTAGCGATGGCTGTCGGCGGCGTGGAAGCAGATCTAGGAGGGTAGACGGTGGCGGCGGGGCATGGTAGACGAGACGGTCGTAGGAGCGGCGCCGGCAAGGTGGACGACAGCGGGGATGAAGCGAGAGGATGGGATGCAAGGATCCCGGTCCAAAGGCGTGGATGAGAGAGAGGTCAATCTCTTGTAATGGACGGCGGTGTCGAGGTATCAACTCTGGCATGGTGGAGGAGGACGGCGGTGGATGGGGTGGCGGACGGCGGCGGACGGAGGAGGGTGGGGTGGAGAGGGTGTTTTGGCGCCCACGGAGTACGAATGGGGAAAAGGGAGGTAGAGAGGAAGGGAGGAACCATGTATTCTGTATGCGCTTATCTCAAATGCAAGGAAATTTACAAACTTAGCCCCCGTTTCAAATTTCTACTACATCACAGCAACATTAGTCGGTTGGGGATAGGACGGTAATGTAACATCCCAAATTTTGGAATGTTAATATAATTAATTGAATTGTTTGTTTGTTTGCTTGAGTGAATTAAACTTGAGTGAAATTTGAACCTTTTCAAAAACTTTTGAATGAGAGGGAATAAAATGACTTTCCCTTCTCCGGTAAATTCAATTCATCCTATTAGAATCAATGAGAGAAGATGACATGACTTCTTCAACTATAAAGAATTTGAACGGAGTTTTGCAATTTAATTCTTTCAAATATTTGCACTTGCTTCTCTATTTTTCTTCCCCGAGAAATACCCCAAAAATAAATTCTTGCAAGCAAGAAAGAGCGGAGGAAAATGACCCTCCAAAATCAGGGGCATTTTTGAAAATATTTGAGCCAAGGAAAACCAAAGTTTTTATTAAAAAATTATTTGCAAAAAGAAATAAAGCCTTTATTCTGAAAAACATTTTTTTTAAGTTTTTATTTTGGCCGTGGAATAATGCTCATCATCTACATTTCATTTTTCTGATAATTTTAGTATATAAAAACTCTTTATTCCGAATTGATTTGATTTCCTTTTTATTGTTTTAGTTTCCTAATTTTAAAAATAGGAATGGAATCGTTTTTATTAGGAAAAACCTGCTGGCCCATTAAGCACTTTCCTATTCTAGCCCAACAAGAGATCATCTCCTTCCTCTGCTTTCCTCTCACGTTACAAAAGCTTTCCATATCCATGGAGACAGAAACTCCACCTTCGATCTCCCTCGTCTTTCCATCCCAGCGCCTCCGAGACCGCCTATAAAACCCCCTCCTCTCCTCGTTCCATTTTTCCCATCACCACGCCTCCCTGCCCGTAGCCTTCTCGCCACCGTCCTCCTTTTCCTGCCTAGAAACGCTCACCGGGAGCTCTCCTGGAACCTCCCCATCGCCCAGCGCCACCTCCCCAAGCGCCGACCCCCTCCTCCGCCACCCCCACCCACGCCGGCGACCACGCCCCCACGCCGGAGCAGCCCACCACAACGCCCTCACCATCCAGCCAACACTGCCACACGTACAGGTAACACCCATGTTGTTTTTTTAGTTTTCAGATTTATTTACTTAACAGATTTAGTTCCGTTCTTGTTTAGCTTATAACTTTTGATCTAGAAGTCCAATGATGCTGATTCTTTTTGCGTTAGATCACAATTTTCTTGTAGTTTCCAAAAATATATAATGTGTCTATGTTTGTATTTATAAAAATTGAGTTAGATCAGATTTGAATTAAAGCTTGTTTTGCTTATTCCGGGAGTTTAAAAATAGATTTTTATTTGATTCTTTTTTCTACTGATCACTAGTGATCATATTTACCAGTGGTAAAAAGTTCAAAATTGTTTGAGTATTTTAGCTTATTGTTTCATGTAAAACAAATTCTGTTTTAGTTCTATTCGAATAATAGCTACTTCCTTTTCTATAGTTGTTTTTAAATTATTTTATTTTATGTTTCAGAAAGTTTATGTTTGATTTCTATTAGTTAAATAGTAGGTGTTCAACAAGTTTTTATATTTATTTTTATTTTGTTATCGTGAAATCAATTCAAGTTCGCTAATAACTTGCAATGGATTTCTCTACTGTTTTAACTCCCAATTGAAAATACTTTCAAAATAGCTTTATGAAAAAAAAAATACTTTATATTTTTTTCTTAACTAAATTTATATTTTATTCTCTGTTATTTTAGTGTTTTATTTTCCGTTAGACAAAACTATTTTTGTGAATGTTGTAGAAGAAGACTCCCTAGTTTTATTTGAAGTTCCTTCGATTCTTATTCGCTCTCTCTTTTGTTTTGATTGTTAGTGTGAGTGCTTATGTGAATGATATGTTTGTTATATAGATTTCATCGAGAGTGACGAGTAGTCTATCAAGTTATTTCTTGAGAACGATAATTCTTCTTCGTCAACATCACCGTGCAAGTTCACTTTGATCATTGCTTTCATACCTATGTTTTTATTGCATTTAGTGGCATCCTTGCAACCACCCCTCGGTAGTGTTATTGAATCCTTGTAGTTGAGTAGTATGCATGAGGTAGGAACCCATCACCCTGTTACCAAGCCCGGACGTTATTTATTTTAATGCTACGCTATAGTAGGCGGGGTTTGGTATGAGTGCTCGTGGAGTGGTGTGAGAATGAAGGATCTACGTCAATGACGACAACACCATGATGAAAGCTGCAAGGACTGCATCTTCAAGGCCTCAAGACTTCAAGACTCGAGACAAGAATTCAATACACACTCTTTGGGTGAAGGACGGTTGACGGCACCTGGAGAACCCAGTGGTTGGCCGGGATGCATGGAGAAGCGCCATGACATCTTGCGAAAGCTTCACCCAGACTCAAAGAGACGGAAGAATACTTCATGCCCTAAGCTTACCTGCAACTGCAAGTCATTATGGGCTCTGGCTTGGTTGACCTTAGTGGTGACTCTGGCTGGGACGGTACTAGCAGATGTAGAACTACGGTAGAGGATGGGATGAGTACCTGACGGTGGTCGAGGAACTCTTTGGAAGACCATGTTTCGGTCATCTTGTTCTCAAACACTACGAAGTGCGAGAACGTAAAGAGAGGGATCGAATCTTGCGGGTAAAGTGTACAAACCTCTGCAGAGGGTTATAACCTAATCGATTAGCCGTGTCCCGATTCACGGACAATTTGAGCATCCGGACTTGGATCTATCTCGGAACTCTCAACACCGGATTGATAACTTAATTGTGGGCAACATATGATGAATTTTTGGGCTATGAGACATCGGTTGGCGGAACCATGTCATGATAGAAAACTCCTTAGTACAGACTTCATTCTATTCCTTTGATGTAGGTAAAATAAAATCAGCATTTACGCAAACAAAATTCAGAATCTGAGCCATAAAGCCATATTGCATATAGTATAGTTTTATCATCTGTTTATTCATGTTGTGATCTTGCGGTACATTCAATGTCTTGACCTACACGGCTGCAACGTATCATGTTGCAGATATTTCCTCGACAGTAAGAGTTATGGTACAGTGGTTACGGTCTACACTCAACTCCGCCGATGGCGTTGATGGGACTCCACACCCGCTTGATTTGTTTCCGCTGAGTATTATGAGGTATATATCAGTTTTACGTTATTTATGCATGTGATTGCACTTTGATATATACATTGATGTCTTGTGTGCCAAAGCATACTGATCTGTGGATGGCACAAGAATACGAAGGCTTGACCGTCGAGGTCGGGTCGCTTCTGGTAATCTCGCATACAGAATATTTGCCGACGAGAGTTTGTTTTTGGCGCCCACCGTATGAATATGAATCGGGAGGAGTCGATTTCGGCCGAGGGCACACTATGTTTTGGCGCGCACCGTGTATGAATCCGGGCGAGAGGCGGTTACGTCACGTTTGGGTGAAATTACAAACCTACCCCTATCAAAACCTATAGAAATCCAGCAGATAGGCTTTGCGTGGCAGGGATAGGCAGTAGTGATTTCCATCTCGCAGATTTTGGTTTCGGGCGGTTACTGCGACTTTCCCCGCTTCGTTCAAATTTTGCACAGTGCACGTTTACCATGCCAACTCAATTCGAATCCCGTTTGTATTCTACTATTTTTTTCGGGCGGGATCCATTTTCAATTGGAATTACATTCTATATACATCATTTTTATATATACTTTCAAAAGCACAACACCATTTATACATAAATATGGTTTACAAATGGCATGATCTCAGATTCATAAGGTTGTATCCATTAATTTGGATTTTCAAATATTTGAAACCACTTTATGTTGAAATCCAATGTATGCATTCCTCGCTAACTGTCCAATTAATGTGTGTTTCATGCGGGGGTTTTTTAACTTCTCAAACATGTATAATGTGTTTCACACACGCAACATATAGTTTAATCCCGTTTAGACATTAATTGCATATAAACCATGCATTGTTTGTAATTGAAGAATCTATGGATCACCAATATTGATAAACTATATAACATTACACGTGTGCCCAAATTCAAATGAATATGCATGTTTGATACACCAATTTGCGTTATGATATTATCGATGTCGTGATCTCCATTTTAAATATTTGAATCCCTTTAATCCAGATATTCGTCTCATATAGCTATCACTCATGCTTATATAGGACTATCTCTCTGGACCTATACGCGTTCATCGTCTCTCGGGCATCTCTCATGCTACATGTATGTCGACAATGATCTTTTATCTTTGTAACACACTGACGGTACTCTCTCCCTCGACCTTCATCACTCTATCTCTCTCTAAGTATATCTCGCTCCCTGCTATGTGTCTCTAGCTATGATTCTCCATGTGGAATCTCTTTCTCTCACACAAACACAAACCTTTGCTCCTGGGGTCTCATTTCTCTCAACTATTCCCATGTGTGCCACTCGCACACCCCTCATACAGAGATGTCTTTCGCTCCTTAGATGTGAGAACTTACGACTCTTCCTCTTCAATATCTCTTCCTCACACACAAACACAAACTCTGTCTCCCAGGGTCTCATATTTCTCCGTTGTTCTCTTGTATGTCGCTCAAACACACACCCTCTCCCTAGAGATATCTTGTGTTCCCTCATATGTCTCTCTAGCTATCACTCTCGCTAGAAATATCTTTCTCTCTCATGAGACACAAAACTCCGTCTCTCTGGATCTCATTTCTCTCACGATATTTGTTTGTATGTGACTCACATGCACCCTCTCTATCTCTCTCACACCCACAGACATAACCCAGCCTTTTGATCCACTCGACTCCTATCTCTAACGCACACTAGCTAGCATCTTTATCTTTCTATTTATCTGTTTCTCCATCAACCTTCTTTCTCGCCCTCACTCTTGATTCCTATCACGCACACTACATATGTTTCTCTCTACATGCAGTCAAGTGCCCTCTCACACACATATATAACTTCACCCTTTGAACCACCCGACGGTCATCTCCAACACCCAAACTAACGGATGTCCCTCTAGCTAGCATCTCCATCTCTCAGATTCTATCTCATAGTTTCTCCGTCAACATTTCTTTCTCGCACGGAGTCTTGCTTCCTATCACCCACACTATATATGTCTCTCCATACATATGCATTTATAGGTTGATCTCTTTTGCACAATCGTTGCGCCTCACCCCTCTCGCCGCCATAGATGCATGCTCCAGCCCACACCACTATCTCTTAAAGACAAAAACACATGCTCAATTGTCGGGCCTTCTTCCCTGCATTCTCACATGCATGCATATTGTCATACCGACCCATCTCTCCCATGTCATTGATCTTATGACTTATGTTTTCTTTCTTTTATCTCGATCATGCGCGCGCGCACACATCCCACGTGTACATGTATACCTCTCACACATGCACGTTCAAGGTCTCTATGTCTCCATACGTAGTTAATTACCCTCAATCCTAACGCCACATCGAATCGTTCTCCTCTTTTGTGCACATAACTTCACTTTGGATGGGCAAAACACACACTCGCACTTAACAATCTCCTTCTAGCTACCCCAGCGCGCCTCTCACTCTTCCCTATATCCCGAAACCAATAAGACCATCCCTTTGTTTAATTCCCGCCTACATGCACCATCGATATATAGTAGTCTTCCTCGGTGTTTCTCGAACAAACACGTTCTCTCGATGTCGACTCCTCTCACGCGCATGCACCTTCTATTCCCTCTCTACGGGCATTTTCTCTCTCACATCCCATCGTTGGTGGCCTCTTACATACACATCACCTCTCTATGATGAAGCGATGCACACTTAAATTACATCTGCCATAGAGGACCCCGCGACACACACACACGCGCGCGCACACACACATACACACGCATGCACGCACGCACCCCTCCCCCCCCACACACTAAGACTCCATCTCTCTCTCTCACACACACAAACACACACACACACACACGCACGCACCCCTCCCCCCACACACACTTAGACTCCATCTCTCTCTCTCACACACACACACAAACTAAGACTCCATCTCTCTCTCTCCTCTCTCTCTCTCTCTCACACACACACACACACCCCACACACACTAAGACTCCATCTCACACACACATGCTCTAGGCGGAGCATTTGTTCCTACCACCCTTCATCCAACCTTACCCGTATGATAAACAACCACCTTTATTTACTTGCATAACATGGACAGATTCCACTTTACTTTAGTAGACAGCAAACTTATCATCTGTACCCTTATAAAAAAACGAGTTGGCGATGATGGTGTGCCTGCCATCTTGTAATCTGCACCGTATGATCTATATCCGACGGATAGAAAGCAAACTATGATAATTTTACAAAAGATACCTGCACCTCTCTCCACATCATTATCTCCCGCAACCTCATTGCTCGGCAATTAAAAAAAGGAATAAGTCTCGAACAATCTAGCATGCATGGTGGCGGCTACCGCCGGCGCCGCAAATCCATCCCATGCCTCCGCCCATTCTCGACCACTCACCACCACCACGCTCCACCTCCTCGCCTTATCTCTCATCTTACATTTTTTCGATGCCATTCTCGAGATACCAGTTTTCGATAAAATTCTCGAGATATCATTAGTTTTACACATGGGATTACTCCTGCATGGGTCAATCACAACAGTGTGTTTTGTAAAAGAATGCATATTGATGTTCCGTGCAATGCACGAGAATCTTGCTTGTAATTATATAATGCAAATCACGAGCAGGAAGTGACATTTTTGACACAACCACGTTAACATGGCCACGTAAATCACGAAAGGTGAAGGAGAAGGCAAGCGGGCTGTGGAGTAACGCTTTTTACCACAATTTCTTAGGAAGCTGGGTGCAATAATTGAGTAGTTTTGCAAACTACCATTACTACTACACAAAGCGGTTCAAAACCTATACTCCCTTGCCAAGGCGCTTCCCGCGTGAAACGGTCGGCGTTCTCGAGCTGCCACAGCCGCATTAATGCCCGGCCAGAGCGGAGGCGACCTCTCACTGGCGCCGGCTTTGAAGTGGCGCGACGGCCGAGAGAGCGTCGCTTCCCGGTGCACGCGACTGCTCCGCGTCAAGACTGGGCATAGGCCCTGTTTGGATCCATGGGTTAGAGTTAGTTTGAGCTAATTAGGGCTCAAATAGCCCTAAAGTATCCAAGCATGAGGGTTTAAATTGGAGCAAGTTGCACCGAACCCACCAAAAAACTATCCCACCCAAGAGGTGCTAGCGGAGATAGTTCTCATTGGGACCAGCGAAAAATCACTTTTCTCTCTTCATGAAGTGCATTTATTGTCAATCTAACCTCGTCACACCCAAACGCCTCTTTGGCTACAGTTAGTTCAGTGGTTAGTCATGAGTTAGTCTAACCTCTAGCTAAGTTAGAGTATCAAACAGAGCGATAGGACATGCAAGTTGCTCAAAGCATACAGAGCAAATTAAATGCACGTGAAAGGACTTTTTTATTTTTGAAAACGGAACGTGAAAGGAATTTTTTAGAATGCTCTTGGCATGTCGCTAACATGTGATAGTTAACCGACCTCAATAGACGGCAGTAAACGCCACTGCCGCACTTTGATAGAGACGAGGAGGGAGAAGCGATACAGTGCTGGATTACTAGAGATAGGTGTCGCATACGGAAGCCAAGAAATATGGTGATAGCGTGGGTTAGCCATGTACTAGTATGATGTAACTACACTTGGGCTGCCGTGTTTCGTACTCTTCCAGTCCATCGTGGAGATGATTGGTTAATTTTATATCGCTGAATAATATTAAATATTATGAGTGCACGACGCCCACCACGAGGTTCCTTGCTCCTTCTCGGTCGTCCTAATCTATTGTTCTTCCACTCTATTTTTTACGTGAACTTTGTTCATCCTTTGCCAACACGCGAGACATCTAGCATCAAGGTGCACGTGTTATGCAACGATCGTTCCATCTATATGAAGAACACGTGGGACTAAAACTACGACAGACATGTACCCGTGGAGTGGACGCATTTAACACGAGTAATGTAGCGCAGTAAGTGAAGTAGAAAGGCACAAATGGTATGAACATGCGTGGCATACATGGTGTGTTTGGTTGCGTTTTCGTCTCAGCATAGTTGTTCCCCCTTCATGCATGCTCAACTAAACACCCCTCTTCATGCATGCTCTCTTCATGCATGCCTCTAGTGTATTTGTGCTAAACTAGTGTGAACTCATGCACCCTCCATACACTCTACCAAACACCCAAAAGTAGGTCGAGAAGGGAACTCTTGGGCGGCATTTGTCTCTTACTACGTAGTACCACTAAATGATGTACGTGCAATGCACGGTGATGTTATGGAGTACTTGCCTAAGTACTCTACTACTACTATATTAGTTGGAGGCACATATTAACTTTTATATTTGTTTACGTGTATGCCCCGAGACCTTCCAACTAGACGTGTCTTTCTCTCCAGGTCGCACTTTGTATCGTTCATAACACTAAGTACTACTACGTGTGGTCTCCGACCCGTGGAAGAAGTGGAGACGCTCTACCACGCTGTTTTTTACTGTTGGGCTCTACCACGTTGTTCATGTCCCACTCCTTTCACGACGTAGGGACATCCATCACGTGCCGTGTTTGGCACCCTTCGTCGTAAGAGTTGAAACGCTAGCATTCATCAGAAATAAAAAATAATTATAAATCAGCAGTGATACTATTTTTTTGCAAACCAATCAGCAGTGATACTATACCACGTGGTTTCCTTGCTCCTCGATATCGGAAAGAATACTTCCGTTCGCCAACATGTGGGACGTCGACCATCCTGGTCCACTTGCCATGCACGCAGAACTCCAAGGGAGAGTCACCCAGGTCGTCGAGCCACAATAACAATGACTAATGAGCCGTCAAATTACAGGCCCACTTCCCACTTTGAAGTTGCTCGGACGAAGGAACCATCATGACTTCGTTGATATCCGCTTCTTGAAGAAAACTACTGTACCAAATGATCGCTAGCTACAGTATTTACTCCAACAGAGGCCTCCTTTCGTTCATAGGATAGGAATATGAAAATCATAGGAAGTGAGATGACATGCATCTCAATTCCTATAGAGAAAGATATGCCATTTGATGCATAGGATAGGAATGTTTCGTTTAGTCTAGGCTAATGTACTGGTAATTTGCTCTAAAAACTACAATAGTAACTAGTACTAGTACTGGTACATGCTCGTACTCGCATACGACACACACACTAACTACTAGTACTACTACTTCTCACATCTTTGGCAGACGCTGTCGTTCTCCTTCCGGCTTTGTCGGAGACACCCCATCATGCTTGGATCTCCACCGACCTCTCCAGCAGGCGTGTGTCCTTTTTCTTTCTTGCGCGGCGGGCCTCTCTTTTCTAGAGTGCTTTCTGACTTTTCCGCTCCCTCTGTGCGGTTTAGTCTGCCTCTTGCTCTACCACCCAATCGGCCTTCGCATCTTAAAATTCCTCACAAATAGTTGTGAGGTCGCGAGCGGCAATGAACTCGCACGGCGGGATGCCATCGCTTCCCGCCATTTTGTGTGTGTTCATGGGCGGCGAGGAACTTCAGCAGCGGAGGATGCCATCGCTGCCTTACCGGTTAGTGTGCGGCGCGGTGGCATGAACGACGCTTGGTGAGAGCTCTGGGGTGGAGTGGCCGGACAACCGTATAGTGCATTGGTTTGTCAAGAGCTCAAGGACAGAAGATGAAGCAAATTAGGATTCCCCTTCAATCCTGGTCATTTATTACCGAGTAAAATGCATTGGCGGTCATCGAACTTGTGTTGATAGCTCACTTTGATCATTGTATACGAGATATGGTGATTATACGGTCACTGGCTCAGCGTATAGCTCCGTATTTGTATGGTTGACCAGTCAAACAGTCCGCATGCGCCTCATCAACTCGTGTTCTTTATCTATCTACGCGGTCCTACTTGTGAATGGAGAAAGAAATACTGTAAAAACCAAAATTATGCGTATGTGGGGAATCAAACCACAGACTCATTGCTGCAACGCACCCTCGTCAGCCAAATGAAAATGAAATACTTCACGTCAGACACTCACGCTCACGCTGTCAAAGCATGCTAATGCATGCATGTCGCCCTCTAAATCAAAGTCCTGCTCATGGCGCAACGCAAACGGCGAGCCCATCACCTGCGCGCCCCGGCGTTGCCTGACATTACTGTTTAGACGTTTGATGAAGGCCTACGTGAACGCCGAGCATGTATTCACCTGGCTCAACACCAACGATCATACTCAGACCGCCTTGCTCATGTATATCGTCCATCACAACGACAATCTATAAAACAGCCTAAGCTAGAGAGGGTACTATGGTAGTATGGTACGGAGTATGTACTATCGTGAGTGACCGATCTTAGTGCCACTGCACACCGAAACCCCTTCCATCGCTAGCGCGCGCTTCCCGCCTAAAACGATCACCGTCTCTCTAGAATGATGCCGCATTCACCGGACTTAACTGCAGGTGCAATTGGTGTGTCACTGACATGCGGGCCAGACGCCCGTTCTGCCCACATGTCAGTAACCCAAACGCATCTGCAGTTAAGTCATCAAGGCGTCCCCATTCACGCCCGACGAACCTACTCCGCGCCCGATTGTCCATCCGTCGCCGCGGCTCATTGCCATTCGCCCGCTATATTAACTTGAGCCCCAGCTCCCAGCCATAGCCAAAGACCCACACTTATTCTCCTCCGGTCCCTTCCTTACATCGGCACCACTTCAACCATGGCCTCTGGCGCTCCGAAGCTCTCTTGGACGTACTGTCGCAGGAGCAGACGAGGGACATCGGCGGCTCCGCTCCGGGCGCGCTCCAAAGCTCTTTTCGACGTACTGTCGCAGGAGCAAACGAAGGAGATCGCCGGCTCCCCCTCCCCCCCCGGCCGCCCTCGGCCGCCATGACCACGAAGCCGGCGCGCATGCGCGGGCGCAGCCGACAGTGAGGAAGAGTAGTACACGGTAGGTCGCCACCGCTCTGGTCCTAGGAAGGCCACCGCTCCTCCACTCAGTCGACGCCAAGCTTGGTGTGATAAAAATAGGCGGCCGATTAGCCGCTTGATGGCGACGAGGAGGCGGAAATCTTCATAACCTTGTGCTCCAGAGGAAGAGGTTATCGAGGCGGATAAGGAGGAGGCAAAGGCAATGGCCTGCTTTCTCGGGTTCATGGCTGGACATGGTGGTCGGGGCCCGGCGATCGTTTAGATTAGGTTTACAGTAGGTTTTTGTCACGACCGGTTTTCCAATAAAATACTTATTGAGAAACACCCTTTTATTTCCAGTATAGGAGAATCCTCCTTACTGGTAGACCAATTCTTGATACAGAAATCCAGAAGTACTAAATATTACACAAGGTTGAGCTGAGGCTGCTCAACGATTTATTACAAGCACGCCAGTATTGTAAATAAAGGCGGTTATGACACAAGGGTTTGGTGGCATAACTCTTGACTCGTAATATGAGTGGTGGTGGATATGTCACGATGACTTGGGTGACATGACTCCTAAATCTTCTGACTCATCGGCGCCGGAGTGAGGATCGATGATTTTATTCGGGTAGCGGAAGCGTATATGATACAAGTGACAAATTCCAGGATCGCACGGGACTGACTGGGACTCCTCTAGGCGTCGGACTCGCTATCGAACTCTTCATCCATAAGATCGCCTTCCTCAACATCTGGCCAAATCAACAAGCCAGGTGAGTACTTTGAATGTACTCCCAAGACAGTTCGGACATAAGATATAACAAATGAAAGCATGATGCATCATGAGAAGTTAGCAATGCACACTCAAATAATAGACTTGCATGACATGTTAAATAAAAAGGAAGTCAGGCGGTAATCCGCCCGAAATCCCAACAAAATAACTGAAAACCGATCGGTGTATGCAAGCGGCGCCTCGAAGGTAAAAAAATAAATTAACATGTCATGATCGGGCGTCTGGCGACACCACATAAAGGGCTTATATTGAAAAGTAAATGGCGGTCGTTACACGATCGGACGTCTGAGCGACATCACGTAAAGGGCTTATATCGAAAGTAAATAACAAAAGTGCCACAGTCGGACGTCTGACCGACATCTCATAAAGGGCTTATATCGAAAGTAAATAACAAGAGTGCCACAGTCGGACGTCTGAGCGACATCACATAAAGGGCTTATATCGAAAGTAAATAACAAGAGTGCCACAGTCGGACGTCTGAGCGACATCACGTAAAGGGCTTATATCGAAAGTAAATAACAAGAGTGCCACAGTCGAACGTCTGAGCGACATCACATAAAGGGCTTATATTTCATTATCCGTATTCAATAAATTCTTGAAGTTAAATCACTCCAAGGAAATATTCAGTACATAATGACAAACGGGTTAGTCCATCCACAGGAGTAATCATTCAGCCGGGTTACCACTCATATTTGTTCACCGGAGATTGTCACGGAGACTGACACTGAGACTGACAAAGACAAGTTGAACACAGTCCTTGACCATTGATACGGTTACTCGAAAGATTTTGACTCTGCAGAGTTTGTACTATTTAACCACAACCAACGGATTTCAGTAGTCACGAAGGACTAGTTCCGTTTACGGTATTTTAGAAGAAACGCATCTAACCAATACACACCCATTCCACATTCCGCTGCCAGGAATCACCCTAGGCAACGTTCAAGAAAAACTCTAAGACGGAGAGGTCACAACCTCGACTAGCATGGGATCAAATTTATATTGCGCGCTCTAAGGGGTGCCCCCCTCTCGGTCCCAACCGGAAACACCCATGCCCCCTGACCGGATGACTGGCTTTAATCCAGGGCCATGGAACCCTCATCACGGCCCCTCTATTTGGTGTGTACGAGGAAAGAGGTTTGCAACTTACTAAACCATATACTTTGAAGAAAACATGTGGTAGTACAAGAAAAGGAACAGATGGTAACGTGACTTGATCCACGTTGATACTGGAGTTAAATGGTTTGGCATAAGACTGGCATGCTTCAACAGTACCCTCTTACCACCTTTCATGTCACCACATGATTATGTAAACTCACATCAAATAACACATCGAGTTTCGAAGCTCACTTGTAATAGCTTTGCATGCAATATAACATTGACTGATGTTCATATAAACATGCCATGAAATAACCACTCAAGCAAACATTCAAAACACTCATCATATCAAAGGTTCAAACATGCTTGCCTGGTTCGGAGTAGTCGGAGTCTAGCTCGGTGAAGTTCGTGGTTCCGTCACCTCCTCCGGTATCTATTGTATAAAGAAAACGCGTACTAATGTAAATACCGTGTGTGCACAAAAAGTGTTCCAAATATTTTTCAAATAAATATTATAAAAAACTAGACAGAAAAATAAAGATGACAGAAAAAGAATCAATCAAAAATCATTTTCTGTTTAAAAGTTATTAATGTTTTAGTCCAGGGACTTATCTATAATGAAACAAAAAGTTTCCAGGGGGGTAGAACAGAAAAAGAAAGAAAAACGTTTCAGTTAGAAAGCGTATTTGCCCGAAGGCGTTTTTAGAAAACGGTTCGAATATAAAAGAGAGGCTGACGAGGGGGTCCCACTCGTCAGGTTTCAAAGTTTGAGAGAGAAAGCAGAGCGCCGGCGCAGAAGCTTCTGGTGGTCGCTGACGATCCACGATGAGGTAGGGGGATCGGAGGGTACCTACGAACTCACGGTGCTCTCCCGCGTCTGTGGGTGGTGGAGTTGGTCGTCGGCGAGCCCCACGTCGACGGCGGCCTTCACTCCGGCGGACGGCGGCTCGGGCGTCGGTGGATCTCACGGGAGGGCTGCAAGCTTCAAATTGGGGCGTGGGTTAGTGGAGTGGGTGCACTAGGATGCCACCGGTACAACTTGAGAGGCGGGGTGCACGACTCGAGCTAATCTTGCCGGAGCCGAAGCGGATCGGGCGGCCGGAGTCGGGAAGAAGGCCTCCCGAGGTCCTCCTAGTGGTCGAGGCGCGATCTGGTGAGGTGGAGGGAGTGGTGCTGGTCGAAGGCGAGCTCGGGGTGGCTATTTATAGCCGGCCCGAGGCGGTTTCCGAGAACGGGATAACTCCGGCGGTGATTACGGCGAGGCAGTGGCCGGACAGGTGGTTTAGGTGGCTGGGCATCAACGTGATGGTCCACTGGTTCCATTCAAACGCTAACCTCGGCTGGATTAGACCTGCTCCGCGGTTTTGACGGAACGGCGCTTCGCGTGCCCGTCGGCGGCACAGAGCATGCTCTGTGCTTGCCAGGCCACGGCAATGGTGCTGCAGGGTGCACAGGGAAGGAGAAGGCCACGCGGAGGTCTCAGGTGGTTTGGGCGGTGCCGGGCGGCGCTGTTCTGCAGGGCTGGCGCCTGTTGGCCGCCACGGGTGGCTCTGCCACTGCGGAAGACGCCGGCGCAGGCGAGACACGTCGCCACCGACGCCCGCGCCCGGCAAAGCGACCTTGCGGCACGCTGGATAAAAAGGGGAAGCAGTGAGCATCGATCCAAGGAGGCTACTGGCGAGATTGTCGACGGGTTCTGACGAAATGACCTTGTCGATCGAACCTGCATAATCAAACTCTGAACTTTCTCGAATCTGAGCGACAGCGATTGCATGCGGTGCTCGATGAAATGATTTTGGCATGTGGAAAATTTTTCTGGAGCTGATCTTTGGTGAGGTGACCTCTCAATGCATCTGGGGGCTGCCTAATTTATCCCAGAATTTTTGGAGAAGAAAAATATTGAATTTCACCAAAAATGACAAATCTGGTCCAAACTTGCAGTGAGAAAAACTTGAAAATTTTGAACTGTGGAAGAGTGGATCTTGATGGATCTTGGTTGGGGGTGCTAAGGACTAGTCAGAGGAGTTGGTTTGGGATCAAAACTCAAAAGAAATTTGGTACTTCCTTTGGAAACCACCTAGGTCCAAAAATAATGGCAGAAATAGTTTTGGGGATAAGATAAATGGAACAAAAATCAAAAATGGGTTGAACTTGCTGGGATTGGGTATTTGGCTTGACCCAAAGTGGAGGGAGGGGTTTTGGAGGAAAGTTTTAACATGAGGCATGGTAAAAAAAGAATGGTTGCAATAAAAGGAATAATTCCAAAAACCCAAAGGATTTCTTTTTAATTGAAAAACTTTTCAAAATGAATTGTGATGGGTTAACACCAAATGAAAAGTCTTCAATATCAAACACCAAGGTTGAGGAAGACACAAAAATAAAATATTAGTTCTAAGAGAATTTTTTTGAGAAGGAGGGTCTTTTTAGAAAGATTTTAAATAGCCTCCTTCAATTCAAATAAAGAGTTTGATAAAAAAACCAAATCAAAATTTTTGGAGTGTCACAACACCTACCCCCTTAGGAAAAATCTCGTCCCCGAGATTTCAGCTGTTCCACAAATAGGTGTGGGTGTTCTGCCCGAAGAAAATCCTCTCTTTCCCATGTTGCCTCATCTTTGGTGTGATTGCTAATCGACTTTGAAAAACTTAATTGTTTTCTGACGGGTCCTCCTTTCAGACTCCTCCAATATTTTTATTGGGCGTTCCCAGTAGGTGAGGTCTGGCTGTACGTCAATGTCCTCATGAGATACCTTCTTTACGGGGTTGCTCACACATTTCCTCAACTGTGAGACGTGGAACACGTCGTGGACGTCTGATAGCTCTTCGGGTAGGTCTAGCTGGTAGGCTATCGTGCCTCTTCGTGCAACTACACAGAAGGGTCCGATAAATCTTGGTGCTAGCTTTTCTTTAACTTTGAATCGTTGCAGGCCCCTCATAGGAGATACTCGTAGGTACACATACTCACCGGGTTCAAAACTGACTCCCCGATGTTTTCGATCGTAATAACTCTTCTGTCGGCTTTGAGCTGTCTTGAGTCGGTCCCTGATTAGCTTAACTTTCTCCTCAGCTTCCTTGAGCATATGCGGGCCAAGATACGCCTGCCTCGGCCTCTGACCAATTTAGTGGAGTACGACATCTCCGCCCGTACAAGGCTTCGAAAGGTGCCATTTGTAGGCTGGCTTGGTAACTGTTGTTGTATGCAAACTCGGCATATGGCAAGCTTTCTTCCCAACTGGTTCCATAAGTGAGAACACATGCTCTCAGCATGTCCTCTAGAATTTGGTTTACGCGTTCAGTTTGTCCATCACCGGGGATGGTATGCTTTGTCTTGAATGTCGATTGAGTTCGAGCTTGTGTAATTGATCCCAAAATCTAGAGACGAATTGAGTGCCTCTGTCAGATATTATAGTCTTTGGGACTCCATGCAGGCAAACTATGCGGGAGAGATAAAGCTTAGCAAGCTTCTGAGTGGTGTAGGTTGTCTTTATGGGAATGAAATGTGCCACCTTGGCTAATCTATCTGTGATGACCCATATGGCATCATTTCCGTGTTGTGACCGAGGTAGTCCAACAATAAGGTCCATCCCAATTTCATCCCATTTCCACTCGTGTATCCTGTTTGGCTGTAATAACCTCGCTGGTTTTGATGCTCGGCCTTAATGCGTTGACACGAATCACAGCATGCAATGAAGGTGGCTATATCCCTCTTCATACCGTGCCACCAAAAATTTTCGTGAATGTCTTTATACATTTTGGTTCCCCCCGGGTGGATTGAATATGGAGCGGTGTGGCCTTCGGCTAGAATTTGTTGTTTGAGGTATTTTATATTTGGTACGCAAAGTCTATCTCCGTACCATAGTATTCCCTTATCGTCTATGACAAACATTGAGGCCTTGCCCAAGCTCACTTTTCTTTTTATGCCTTCGATGCTGGGTGTCCATGCTGAGTCTCCTTAATTTGTTCCATTATGGTAGGCTGTATTTCCAAATTTGACACATCACCCTCAGTGACCATCACCATGTTGAGTTTGGCGAACTCCTGCTGAAATTCAGGTCTCAAGTTTGGCAGACCGTCGTTGACTGAACTGGGGTTTCGACTAAGAGCATCTGCCACTACATTCGCCTTTCCTGGATGGTAGTGAATACCAACATCATAATCTTTCACTAATTCCAACCAGCGTCGTTGCCATAAATTGAGTTTTGGTTGTGTGAAAATATACTTGAGGGTTTTATGGTCCGTGTATATTTCACAACGATTCCCAAGTAAAAAGTGCCTCCACTCTATGAGTGCATGAATGACTGCTGCCAATTCCAAGTCATGAGTAGGATAATTTTCTTCATGCTTGCGTAGTTGCCTGGAAGCATACGCGACTACCTTGCCTTCTTGCATTAATACGCATCCGAGGCCCTTCCGGGATGCGTCACAATACACCTCAAAACTTTTGTGTATGTCTGACACAACCAATATCTGTCTTTGTTGTTAATTTTCTTTTGAGTTCTTGGAAACTTTTCTTGCAAGCTTCTGTCCAAACAAATTTCTTGTCCTTCTTGAGCAACTGTGTCATTGGTTTTGCTATGGTGGAGATCAATAAACCTTCGGTAATATCCTGCCATTCCCAAGAAACTTCGTACATCCGTTACGCTGGCTGGTGGTTTCCAGCCAAGCACGGCCTTGACTTTTTCCGGGTCTACGGCAACACCTTCTTGGGTTAAAACATGGCCTAGGAAACCAACCCGTCTTAACCAAAATTCACATTTGCTGAACTTGGCGTATAATTTATGTTCCCTTAATTCTCCCAGTACAATTCTGAGATGTTCAGCGTGCTCTTCTGGTGTCTTGGAGTATACCAGAATATCATCAATGAACACCACAACAATTTTTTCCATAAATTTCATGAACACTTTGTTCATGCGTTTGTTAATCCAAACGACATTACTGTAAACTCATACAACCCGTATCTGGAGGTGAATGCTGTCTTGGGATATCTTATGTCCGTACTTTTAATTGATGGTATCCCGATCTTAAATCAATTTTTGAGAAAACCTTGGCTTGAGCGAGCTGGTCAAATAAATCATTTGTCCGTGGCATCGGATATTTGTTCTTGATTGTGGCCATGTTGAGTGCTCGATAGTCTATACATAATCTCAGTGTCCGTCCTTTTCTTGGCAAATAAAACCGGTGAACCCCAAGGTGAGGAGCTGGCTCAGATAAATCCTTTGTCCAAGAATTCTTTTATTTGCTTCTTTAATTCCACTAACTCGAGGGTGCCATTCTGTATGGTTTCTTGTAAATGGGGGTGGTTCTGTGCTAGTTCAATGCTGAATTCTATTTCCGGTCTGGTGGCATGCCTGGTAGTTCTTCGGGAAATACGTCGGGGAACTCACACACTACTGGAACTTTGCTTAACTCTGAAACGTCCACCTTTTTCAACCTTGGTTGCCGTGATATTTGTCTTTCTAGAGCTGAAATTTTTATTTTCTTCCCGTGATGATGGGTAAGAATTACCGTCCGGTTGAAGCAGTCAATAAATCCTTTGTTGGTGGTTAACCAGTCCATTCCTAGGATAACATCCGGTCCTTATTTTCCAATACAATAAGGTTTATGTGAAACTTTAATCCCTCAAACTCAATAACCACACCTTGGCGTAACTCCGAGTGATTTTCTTAATCCCGGGGACTTGATGATCATGGATTTTTCCAAGGGAAGCATCGAAAAATCATTTTGCAAAGCAAATTTCTTTGAAATGAACGAGTGAGAAGCTCGAGAATCAAACAAAACCGTAAGGTGTATTGTGTTGACAGGAACGCACTGAGTACGATATCCGGGGCATTCTGTGCTTCCTCCTTGGTCACATGGTTCAAGTGACCCTTCTTGTGATTATTATCGGGGTTGAAGTTGTTACGCTTGGGTGCTGAGTTATTACCACCGTTGTTCGTCTTGGGAGCTGAGTTTCTTGGCTTTGGGCACTGTTTGGCATAGTGCCCTTCCTCTCCACAAGCGTAGCAAGTAACACCTGGGCGGTATGTAAAATCCTTGTCCCTTGCATGAAATTTTTTGTTCGAGCGTGGGACATTGGTTGTGGACTTGTTTGCTCCATTTTTCTGAAAATCAGTCTTGTTCCGGTTGTTGCGAGCTTGAGTAGTCTGGTCCCTTTTACGCTTGCAAAAATCCTCCAAGCTGCGGCGCTCATTTTCCAACGTAATGGCTTTGTCCACAAGCGTTTTGAAATCCGGAAAGGTGTGTACGACCTGCTGGCATTTAAGTGTTGGTGCAAGACCGTCCAGAAATTTTTCCATCTTTTTATTTTCAGCCATGCGCTCTTCGTTGGCATAACGAGATAATTGAGTAAACCGACTATTGTACTGATCCTTTGTCATGCTTCTCTACTTGAGGTCGTCAAACTCCATTTTCTTGATCTTTATAATGCTTCTGGGGATATGCGCCCCACGAAAACCTTCTTTAAATTCTTCCCAGGTGATGTTATTTTCATTGGGGTGCATGTGTAGGAAATTTTCCACCATGACGCAGCTGCTCCAGTGAGGTAGTGAGGTGCATATAGTACCTTCTCACGGTCTGAACATTGTGCAATAATTAATTTCCTTTCAATGTCTCGAAGCCAATCATCGGCCTCAAGAGGTCTGTCAGTGTGCGAGAACGTTCAGGGACGCGTCTTTTGTAGTTCTGACAATTTGGATTGCTGCTAATACGGTCCACGGTGATTTCCCATATTGATGACATGATTCATCATTTCTTGATGCTGCTGCTGGCTTTGTTCATAAAGGCGACATACTTGGGAAAATGCTGCTTCACTGCCCTGCTGACTTGACTACCCCTGTGTGAAATTGTTGCTTGTTTGGGTACCATGATTTTCCTCTGGCGGACTTGGCATGGAACGAGTCCAAGGACGAGACATTTTCCACTCTGGGGATATTTTTTTGTAAAACTCATAAGAAAAAGAAATTGAGTCGCAAAATAAATAAATTCATAAAGGCAGAAATTTTTCAAGAAAAATATTTGATTGCGCATGGAGAAGGACCGCTCAGTACATATCTTACACGCAAGCAGTAATTATACAATACATCACTCATGATGTGCGTACACATTCCTGACATGTTATTTAGGCTAGTGCACTTCTCCCAGTTCCTACATGATGCGCACACAAACTACTTCTCACAACCTATATACATATAAACATATCACACAAGCTGGTACATCGCATGGCTGCTAGGCGCACTTAGTCGGAGATGGTAAGGATTTCCCTTGGCCTGCCGAGGGTAAGACCCAGTGATGCTGGGGACTCAACCTCCTCCTCACTAATAGGCTCCAGGCGCGAAGTGCTGAGTTGAGGAGCTGGTGCGGGCGTGACAGGTGGTGCAAAGACGGAATTTGGAGTAGGAGCAATGACTTGGTCAAACTCCTCGGTGGTAGGCAGGCTGACGAGCGGTGGCGAGGATGGCAGGTGAATAGGATGTTGAGGACGAGACGTAAGTCGCTGGTGGTGCTGTGTGGAGGAGCTCCCTCACATGGCGGAACAACCATGAACTGAGTCCATACGAGCAGCCACAAGGTCGTCCACGAGGTTATCAAAAGTTGCCTCGAGCGCCTTGAGATACTCAACAAGCATCTCAACAGCCTCATCTCGCTCTCCCCTAGCGCACGCGAATGCATAGTGACAAGTGTATGGCACGTGGCATGGAAGATAGCGGTAGCGACGAGTCTTCATTGAAGGAAGAACATCCCGGAGATGAGATATCGCCTCACGGGCAGCCATCTGCATGGCATGCCTCTCCGTAGGCATGGCCCTTCCCACAAACCGGAAGCGGCGTGACTCAATACGTCCTCCCTTGAATTGCACCGCGGCGTGGTGCATGGACAGACTGTCGTTGATCTTGTGTTGGTAGAGTGTGAACACTGGATGGGCTGATGGCCCAATCGCGATCTTGACGATGGAGGTGAGGAGCTTGATAAACCCCTCAGGTACATTGGCGAACACCTGTGACTCAACAGTCGCTGCTAGCCATCTACAAGTAGACAAAAATTCTGAATAGTCAGATCATAAATTTATGATGACTAAACGAAAATTGCTACGTTTTGCAAAATGCTAAAATAGCACTTAAGACGCTAATAACCGATTAGCGATCGCACCTAGTGGTTTCCTACAGTCAGCCTAGCTCTGATACCAAGTTTGCCACGACCAGTTTTCCAATAAAATACTTATTGAGAAACCGACCCTTTTATTTCCAAAGATAGGAGAATCCTCCTCATCGGTAGACAAATTCTTGATACGTAAATCCGTAAGTACTAAATATTACACAAGGTTGAGCCGAGGCTGCTCAACGCGATTTATAAGCACGCCAAAGATTGTACATAAAGGCGGATATGACACAAGGGTATGGTGGCATAACTACTGACTCGTAATAAGAGTGGTGGTGGATATGTCACAGTGACTTGGGGGACATGACTCCTAAATCTTACAGCTCATCGAGCGCCGGAGTGAGGCTCGATGATTTTATTCGGTAGCGGAAGCGTATATGATACAAGTGACAAATTCAAGGATCGCACGGGACTGACTGGGACTCCTCAAGGCGTCGGACTCGCTATCGAACTCTTCATCCATAAGATCGCCTTCCTCAACATGTGACCAAATCAACAAGCCAGGTGAGTACTTTCAATGTACTCGCAAGACAGTTCGGACATAAGATATAACAAATGCAAGCACGATGCATCATGAGCAGTTAGCAATGCACACTCAAATAATAGACTTGCACGACATGTTAAATAAAAAGGAAGTCACGCGGTAGTCCTTCCGAAATCCCAACAAAATAACTGAAAACCGATCGGGTGTCTGAAGCGACGCCTCGAAAGGTAAAAAAATAAATTAACATGTCATGATCAAGGCGTCTGGCGACACCACATAAAGGGCTTATATTGAGAAGTAAATGACAAGGTACATACGATCGGACGTCGAGCGACATCACGTAAAGGGCTTATATCGAAAGTAAATAACAAGAGTGCCACAGCTTGACGTCGAGCGACATCTCATAAAGGGCTTATATCGAAAGTAAATAACAAGAGTGTTACAATCGGACGTCTGAAAGCGACATCACATAAAGGGCTTATATCGAAAGTAAATAACAAGAGTGTTACGATCGGACGTCGGCGACATCATGTAAAGGGATTATATCGAAAGTAAATAACAAGAGTGCCACAGTCGGACGTCTGAGCGACATCACATAAAGGGCTTATATTTCATTATCCGTATTCAATAAATTCATGAAGTTAAATCACTCCAAGGAAATACTCAGTACATAATGACAAACGGGTTAGTCCATCCACAGGAGTAATCATTCAGCCAGGTTACCACTCATATTTGTTCACCGGAGATTGCCACGGAAACTGACACTGAGACTGACAAAGACAAGTTGAACACAGTCATTGACCATTGATACGGTTACTCGAAAGATTTTGACTCTGCAGAGTTTGTACTATTTAACCACGTACCAACGGATTTCGTGAGTCACGAAGGACTAGTTCCGTTACGGTATTTTAGAAGAAACACATCTAACCAGTACACACCCATTCCACATTCCGCTACCAGGAATCACCCTAGGCAATGTTCAAGAAAAACTCTAAGACGGGGAGGTCACAACCTCGACTAGCATGGGATCAAATTTATATCACAAGGCTCTAAGGGTGCCCCCTCTCGGTCCCAACCGGAAACACCCATGCCCCCTGACCGGATGACTGGCTTTAATCCAGGGCCATGGAACCCTCATCACGGCCTGTCTATTTGGTGTGTACGAGGAAAGAGGTTTGCAACTTACTAAACCAGATTCTTTGAAGAAAACATGTGGTAGTACAAGAAAAGGAATGGATGGTAACGTGACTTGATCCACATTGATACTGGAGTTAAATGGTTTGGCATAGGACTAGCATGCTTCAACAATACCATCTTACCACCTTTCATGTCACCACATGATTATGTAAACTCACATCAAATAACACATCGAGTTTCGAAGCTCACTTGTAATAGCTTTGCATGCAATGTAACATTTGATGTTCATATAAACATGCCATGAAATAACCACTCAAGCAAACATGCAAAACACTCATCATATCAAAGGTTCAAACATGCTTGCCTGGTTAGGAGTAGTCGGAGTCTAGCTCGGTGAAGTTCGCGGTTCCGTCACCTCCTCCGGTATCTATGGTATAAAGAAAACGTGTACTAACGTAAATACCGTGTGTGCACAAAAAGTGTTCCAAATATTTTTCAAATAAATATGATAAAACTAGACAGAAAATAAAGATGACAGAAAAAGAATCAATCAAAAATCATTTTTTGTTTAAAAGTTATTAATGTTTTAGTCCAGGGACTTATCTACAATGAAACAGAAAGTTTCCAGGGGGGTAGAACAGAAAAAGACAGAAAAATGTTTCAGTTAGAAAGCGTATTTGCCCAAAGGCGTTTTCAGAAAACGGTTCGAATATAAAAGAGAGGCCGACGAGGGGTCCCACTCACAGTTTAAAAGTTTGAGAGTGAAAACAGAGCGCCGGGCCTCCAAGCTTAAGTGGGTGGTCGCCAATGACGATCCACGGTGAGGTAGGGGATCGGAGGGTACTGCAGACTCACGGTGCTCTCCCGTCTGTGGGTGGTGGAGTTGGTAGTCGGCGCAGCCCCACGCCGACGGGCGGCCTTCACTCCGTGATGGACGGCTCGGGCGTTAGTGGATCTCGGGAAGGGCTGCAAGCTTCAAATTGGGGCGAGGGTTAGTGGAGTGGGTGCACTAGGATGCCACCGGTACAACTTGAGAGGCGGGGTGCACGACTCGAGCTAATCTTCGGAGCCCAAGCGGATCGGGCGGCCGGAGTCGGGGAAGAAGGCCTCTCGAGGTCCTCCTAGTGGTGAGCCTTGATCTGGTGAGGTGGAGGGAGTGGCGGCGGATCCAGGGGACGGCAGGCCTGCCCCCCAACGATCAACAATTTTAGTAGGAGCAACGAGTAATTACCAACAAGGTTCGATTAATACACGTACTCGGCCCCCCCTATACTTGAATCCTGGCTCCGCCACTGGGGAGTGGTGCTGGTCGAAGGCGAGCTCGGGGTGGCTATTTATAGCCGGCCCGAGGCGGTTTCCAAGAACGAGATAACTCCGGTGGTGATTACAACGAGGCAGTGGCCGTACGGGTGGTTTAGGTGGCTTGGCATCAACGTGATGGTCCATTGGTTCCATTCAAACGCTAACCTCGGCTGGATTAGACCTGCTCCGTGGTTTTGACAGAACGGCGCTTCGCGGGCCTGTCGGCGGCAGAGAGCATGCTCTATTCTTGCCAGGCCACGGCGATGGTGCTGCAGCATGCACAGGGAAGGAGAAGGCCACGCGGAGGTCTCGGGTGGTTTGGGCGGTGCCGGTCGGTGCTGTTCTACAGGGCTGGCGCCTGATGGCCGCCACGGGTGGCTCTGCCACCGCGGAAGACGCCGGCGCAGGCGAGACACGTCGCCACCGACACCCGTGCCCGGCCAAGCGACCTTGCGGCGCACTGGATAAGAAGGGGGAGCAGTGAGCATCGATCCAAGGAGGCTACTGGCGAGATTGTCGACGTGTTCTGACGAAATGACACTGCCGATCGAACCCGCATAATCAAACTTTGAACTTTCGAATCAACGAGCAAAGCGGTAAGGGCGGTGCTCGATGAAATGATTTTGGCATGTGGAAAATTTTTCTGGAGCTGATCTTTGGTGAGGTGACCTCTCAATGCATCTGGGGGCTGCCTGATTTATCCCAGAATGTTTGGAGAAGAAAAATATTGAATTTCAGCAAAAATGACAAATCTGGTCCAAACTTGCAGTGAGCAAAACTTGAAAATTTTGAATTGTGGAAGAGTGGATCTTGATGGATCTTGGTTGGGGGTGCTAAGGACTAGTCAGAGGAGTTGGTTTGGGATCAAAACTCAAAAGAAATTTGGTACTTCCTTTGTAAACCTCCTAGGTCCAAAAATAATGGCAGAAATAGTTTTGGGGATAAAATAAGTGGAACAAAAATCAAAAATGGGTTGAACTTGCTGGGATTGGGTATTTGACTTGACCCAAAGTGGAGGGAGGGGTTTTGGAGGAAAGTTTTAACATGAGGCATGGTAAAAAAAAGAATGGTTGCAATAAAAGGAATAATTCCAAAAACCCAAAGGATTTCTTTTTAATTGAAAAAAATTTCAAAATGAATTGTGATGGGTTAACACCAAATGAAAAGTCTTCAATATCAAACACCAAGGTTGAGGAAGACACAAAAATAAAATATTAGTCCTAAGAGAAATTTTTTGAGAAGGAGGGTCTTTTTAGAAAGATTTTAAATAGCCTCCTTCAATTCAAATAAAGAGTTTGATAAAAAAACCAAATCAAAATTTTTGGAGTGTCACAGTTTTAGTACGGTTTGTGCAAACTATGTAATGAATTTCATCCAGTTTATAGGAAAAGTTCTCGAAATGTAATGAATTTCATCCGGTCAATTTGAAATTTGCTTTGTTTGCACGAATTTCGTCCGGTTAGTTCATATAGTTGTCGAAAGGTATGCGGGAAACATCGGATGGCATCCATCAGTGTACTCGGACAGTTGCCGGTGTAAATTTGTGGGCCAGTGCCGGAGATGCCCTAACTATCATGCTATAATCGCTAACAATCCTCCATTATTTGGCAGGGAACAGTTATCCCTCGATCAAAATCAGATCCACGGTGTTTCGTGACTCCTCCCGCTTAAGAGTGTAAACTCTTGCTTACATAAAAATGGAGCAAGTGGACGGCACTGTAGCACGTCATATCACTCGAACTAGCCCGCCTAACGAGCAGGAAAGCACCGCCCTCGTCATTTTGTTCTGGATTTCTATCGATCGATCGCGCGAAAATGTTACGCTTCGCAAGTTCTAAAGGAAAAGGCGACACACTTACGACTCAGACGCTGCCGCAACTCCGACAGTCCGCTCGCACGCTGCTCACCAGAGGGGACACGCGTTGTCTTGCAATTTCAGTGACATGTGGGACCAGAATTGAATAAACCGTCGATAGTCAAATCTAATCGCCGGGCGGGCGCCGATCGAGAAGAGAGAAATGGGGAGGGAGAAGAGATCGCCCGCCGCCACGCATTTAACTCCGTGAAATATATGGTGATAATGTGAGGTGGGCCATCTTTGGAGTCCGGACCGCTTCGAGACCCGCTCTCACCGCCCTGGCCCCTCAAGACGCCAGCTGCTCACTGCATGCATAGCAAGTAGTCCCCGCTTATGTGAAGGAGAGAGAGGCATTGACAAAGTCAAGGAGTAGCAGTGGAGACAATAGCTTTCATCAAAAATAAACAATGAATACTCGTTGCTCGTCCTCTATATCGGAAAGAATACTTTCATTCGCCGACATGTGGGACGTCGACCATCCTGGTCCTTCTGCCATGCACAAAATTATCCCGGTCTACCCCGGTCGTATCGCAGGCCCAACCTTTCCCACTGTAAGTTGTTCGCACGAAGGAACCATCATGACTTCGTTGAATTCCGCTTCTTCAAGAAAACTTACTGTACCCGCAATACTGCTACCACACACGAAGACCGGACGACTGCATCACGCCATATCACTAAAACCCACTAGGCCAAACTAGCCCGCCTAGGTCATCTATTTTGGAACGGAGGGAGTACGTCTACTGACCGCTATGATTTTGTGTTGCACGTTCTCTCGTACTTTTGCTACGATTTTCCTACCCTATGAACCAAATGAGGCCTGAATGTATGTCGACTATTGTGCGATCGATCGCTAAGCCTACAATTTTAGGAGCTAGGGCTATTGGTCGATCAACGAGGGATAAGTATAAGCGCATTCACGAGCTCATCAGCCCCAACGCTTTCTCTTCGGTGAGTGTTTTGCAAGTACTATAGCTCGCACAAAGTAGCTAGCCCACTAACACCAAGAATCATAAAACAAGCCCCGCCGATATGATAAACAGTTCAAAATTACATCTAAGCATGCCATATATTACATCAAAAGCTGGTGAGGATACATCTGCTTTCCATAACTCGAGAGGGTTCACATGATTCATCGCATGATTCACTATCAAACAAAAGTAGCAAGTCCGCCCACACAAGACAAAGTGCACTAGCCCTAAGATGGTTTGATAACACGCATCGCTCGTAATTAAACATGTGGCAATGCAACTACCCTGAAGGATTAGCGCGACCAACTATTTCTTGTCATCGATCTCTCGGGCAATGACCACAGCATGGGCAGCGGCATGGGAATCGATTTCTGGGGCGATGTCCACAGGACTGACCGCGACATCGGAATCGATCTCTGGGGCGATGTCCACAGGATGGACAGCGGCATCGGAATCAATCTCCGGGGCGATGCCAACAGGACGGGCCACGACATTGGAATCATCAAGGACAACCACCGGCACCTACACAACCCTAACATATTAGCAAGCACATTGAAAATAATCATAAAGCATGCACATTGCATATAATCAATAACCTCTCCTATGGTAATAGGCCATTATTTTTTAACTTGTGCAGCTCAGCGGGGGATCTCATCCCTCTGGGGGTCATCTCCTCGCCCTCGATGGGGGCCGAATATCGCTTCTCAACGGCGACTATCTCCTCAAACTCGGTCTTCACCTCACATAGGTGGCAATCGAGTTCCCGGGTAGGCACGGTGGGGCCCTTTGTCGTTCTTCCAACTTTCTTTGAGGAGTTTGTCCGCCAACGCCCTCAACTCTTTGGCGGTGCTTGTTTCTTGGAGTTCTTCGTCTCCATGGGTTGGCCCGCCAACATGGTCAACTTCTTTGGTCGGTGCTCGCTTCCTGGAGATCGCTGTCTCCAGTGGGTTGTCCGCCGGCAACTCTTTGCCTAGTGCTCCAAGATCCATCAATGAACTGACAAACAAAAAGCAATCGAAAGGAAACCACAATCGCAATGAAAACGGGAAAAGAATAGGATGTGAGAATCGGTCGGTGCTTCGCAAAAAGAAGATTATTGGAATGAAAATATAGCAACATAACTAATTCGCCCACCTTTCCTTCATCGGTACAGAAGAAAAATGGCAGAAGTGAGTAGCCTGGAGTGAGGTTTTCTTCAAGAAAGGGAAGAAAGGGCTTGAACGAGCGTTCCAATGAAATGATGGTTGCTTCATCCAGTCCAACTTGGAGGCCACCTTACCACTGCCGGTAAAGGTGTGGGTTTTGTGATATGAAGGGTCATGATGGCCACACCGGGGTGACAGGTGAGTCTCGACTGTAGCACCTCGCTGTGATTTGGTGGATGGCACGCGGGCCCGGATGTTTTGAAATGTCCCGCATGTAGATAGAGTGGCTAGTCATATAGGAGTGCTCAATATTGTGCACCGCGACCAAGGCGGAGAGGAGAACGAGAGAACTACGTAATTAATGCATGAGTTTAATTAGGGTAGTTTTGTAAAGTACGAGATACATTACATTCCTCCAATTGCAAAATGCCTTGGTTCATGAGATTTGAGATTTGAGCCCTATAAACCGGAAGGGAGGGGTATCGCACACGGTGTAGTCTAGTCACTTGTTGAAATCTCTAGAAAGGCAAATACTCCTTTCCGGTTTACTGTGTCTATACTACTCCCTCCGCCTAGGTGTGTAAGTCATCTTACTGAAAACCAAATCGTCCCAAAACACTTAGGCGCTGTGCATTAATTTCTACCTTGTTTCTTGTTTCTTGACATACGTATCAACCAATAAGAGATGAGAGGTGTGCATGCTTTTAATGACTTGCAATGGCTAGTTCATTGCATGGAATGCTATTAATTAGCAAATAAACATTGGTGACCCTAGGAAGAAACGGTGGTAAGCACGTGGACCTATGCAGAATGAGTATCAACCAATGGATAATGGAGTTTAATTGTTAAACAATAGCAATTTTGTCTCATGCAAGAGCCTGGCTAGTACTCCAAGGAACCGCACCACGCGAGCTGCTCACAATCGCCACGCTCGGTTTGTGCTTGGCTCTTCGCCTCTTCGAGAAGACGAACAATGATGTTACTCCTACTTCTACGATCGAATCCACTGCTACATGTCCGTCCACCTCGTAAGGGAGAGATAGCGTGTGGCGAAGCTTCTACTTATCGCTCCCCGCCTTTATGCCTATGACAGTGGGCCTAACAGTGGTTGGCCCACTCCATGCAGCCAAAGGCAGTGCAGTTAAGGCACCGAGCTCGTCTCATGCGAGGGAGAGGGCGTCGTAGTAATCAAATTTCTATCTTGTACGAGTTGACGCGACACATCAAAGCACTGCACTCGATAAAAGTCTTTTAACACATTTCAAATGGGCTACTTCGTATATAGGAGTAGACATATTCTGCTTCGTATGTAGTCACTTGTTGCAATCTCTAAAAAGACTTATATTTGGAAACGGAGGGAGTGCAACGCATGCATGCATGCCGTGACTTTCCTTTTGATACTTGCATGTGTTGATTTGATGCACCTTGCCAAATTTTGACTATAAATTTAACTAACCAAATTTTCATGCATGTCACAAAAAATTACGGGGTTGTTTGGATTGTGGCTATGTTTGTCTTATGTTGCCACATTATTTTTCCCACACTTGCCTAACCTGAGTTGCTCAAATTGTTAGACGCAGTTTGGCTTGCCTAAGGGAATCTTGCCACAATTTTTGTGTTTATGACATGTGGGGTTCACTGCTAATAAAAAAAATTCTTGTCTTAGGTGTGGCTAATAAAAAAGACTTATATTTAGGAACGGAGGGAGTAGAAAATATAAATAATAATGCATGTTGGGGCAACCCACGCTTTCCGCTTAATTTTAGCCGTGGGCTTGTTCACAATTTTTACGAGGGGGTGGTTGTTCATTTAATGGAGGGACTTGTAGTACCAGACTTGAACGATACAAAGTGCGACCTGGCACACCGTAACACCACTTGGAACAAGCGGGTAGCTATCTCAAAAAACAATCAACAACTAAAAAACCGCGACCGGCATGTAGTAGTACACAATTTTAAACGATTGTTTTGATGGAGTGAAAAGGAAAACTACCCCACTACTTATATATAGGCGGAGCCTCCGCGCTTGCTTGCTAGGGCTGCTCTATTCACACACTCTCATCCTCTCCAGATCTAAACAAGATAGGGGTAGTAACACTGCCTTTCTCCCTTCAAAAACAACGGCTTTCTATCCTCACCGCTGGTTACAGATTCGGACGTATCCCTCCGCGGTGAAGGGGAGGAGGGCAGCGTTTAGGCCGTCGTCGGCAATGAGGAGGAGACCCACCGCCGGGCCGCACCATTATCTCCGGCCGAGCCGGCGCTGGAGGTCCTTCCGATCCTTCGTTGCTGCTGTGGGCGGATCCGCCTCCCGCCGCCCACCTATCCACATCCCGACGACCTTCGTGTATATCTTCGCTCAAAACCGCTTTAGCTCTACTTCCCCAGCTCGCTACGTCGCTGCATGTGCATCATTTTCTACCTCTCAGCGCCTCTCGATCGGATGGTCCAACGTCACATTTTTTTCTTCTATTGTTAGAGGTAAAGCTACTTCATGGAGTTAAATCTTGTACTTGGTTCAAACAAGAAATAAAGTGGGGGTGGGGGAGTTTAGTATGTACATCGGACTTGGTACAAACAGGAAGGAAAGGGTGTGAAAGTAGTACCATCGGTCATCCAACCGGTCTCTTGGTCAAAAGGAAATATAGGGGTAACGTACTGCATAAAGTGGTATGACCAGGACTAGATTTGCTATCCACACATAGGAGTAGGTGGCTAGAGTGAACAAAAATGGGACCAACCGGATATGTTTCTTGGATGTTTTTTCTCGGGGCAACAAACTATGAATCACCACTTTATGCCCCTGTTTACGTACATGGTCTTTGAATTTTGGTGCACCCTTGTCCCCAAATTGTTCTTAATCTAATGTCCCTGGTAAAAATGAAGCCATGCCACCGTTATAAGCCATGACAAGTTTAGCCAAATGTTTTTGCATGTAATTGTTTGAGACTGACATTTGCTTTCCTCTGTGCCTTTCTGTGCAAACAGGATATCCAATTCACTGGTTGTTGTTGTGACCTTTTGGTGCACTGCACAAAACTCTTCGTAAAAAGAAGTGACTTTTGTGTTGTTTAAGCTGGAATGTCGAGAATGGAGCAGTTGGTTCATTTTGGTGGAACTACACAAAGGGAGATCTGTGTTCCAATCCTCATCATCCATATTGGCGCCCATAACCTTCCTATAGGTAAGAATGATATTTAATGCATGTGTTCATCTCTATTTTCCGACTGCCATGAGAAAATAATGTTGTTTTTACTAGTACACTTATACTCCCTCACTGACAAAACCAATTCTGAATTAGAAGGCCAATCATGTACTTGGTTTCACCAACTGGTGAGGAGAAAGAGAAACAGAGCATGAAGAGGAAGAAGAAGAAGAATAAATAAAGGCCAAGGCGATCTTGCTTGAAGCGAGAGGCCTCGGTCGAGGCCATTCAAGGGCTCCGACAGCGACTACCTTACATGTGAGACGATCCTCCAGGGAGCCCTTCCACTTCGTTGTCTCACTTAATTAATTAGGAGTACTTAAGTACCACTAATTTATTCTTGCCTAATTTTCTGTTGGAGTTAAACAAATCTTTAGTAGGACCCTATCTTTGAATCATGTACGTGTGTATGTTTGTCTATGGAGGTGAATCATGTGGTGGAGCAGGGAGGAATATTATTAGTGTCATGACATAATAGTGCTATTGTTTTGCATGTAAATTTTATTGCGATTGGTTCAATGAGGCAATGTTTTATGATTGTCCATCATGAATTTGATGCTACTGTTTTAGTAATATGCTAATGTCTTCCTATCCTTTCTCACTAAGCTAATGAAGGTTTCACCTTGTTCCTACTTGTGCAAACAGAGATCACGTTGTGCCAATCATACATTTTAGTGGAACTACACAAGACAATACAATGAACTGGATCCCAGCGAGTGCTTTAACTCTGCTGGAAGTTCTTGATAATCTTTCAATATAATCCCAGCACTGGTAAACAAGAGTGATTTCAACCATTCATTTAAAGTGCACAAAAATATATACTATTGTGTGATTCCAGCGAGTGCTTTATCATCACTTATGGGACTACATGAATAAGCTTTTTTCTCAGGTTGGTGCGGTCCTAAGGCCTTCATCCATATTAGTTTGCTGTCATCTCTATTTGTATCGTGCTACTGTCATGAGAAACTCCTTTATCTTTGCACGTTAAAGTTTTGCAACCTATGATAAATGGCAATGCTTTGAGTGTTGAGTTGAGCTAATTGGCACTGATTAAATAAACTAATACCTCTCTTTAAGCAAGACTACTATGTTGCTAACTTTACCCATTAAGATAATGAGGGTGCTTCTATTTGTTAGTGTATGTTTCATCAACTAGTCCCACTATTACAGTAACCTCACTCTCTCAATATATGTGCCAACAGGGATGCTCGATTTTGGTGGAACTGCACAAAAACTTTGGGTGCTTCATTGCCTCGATAGCTTCCGTCCTTTCATGTCAGTCGCTAATCTCCACTTGCTTTCTTCCTTTGCTGTCAGTCGCTTGGCTTATCTCGGCTTCCAGTCAAACGAAATAGTAATTGATATGCTACCTCACACAGGTTGGTACTGGTCTTTATCCTGATTATTGCGCCTGTCATATGTATTGGTAATTTGGTATTGTGCTACTGTTTGCCGATTTCATAAAGGAGTAATTTGGAGCCTGAACTTCAGGCAAATCATTACATCGGGTGATTTCAGAGAATCGCACAAAATGATCAAATGGACAGGTACTTATGTCGCTGCTATGTACTCCAAAGTTCACTCGAGACAACCAGATCGACTATGGAAGCGTAACTCACAAAGATTAGACACATCATGCGTCAAAGCAGAATGGCTTCGAGAGCTTTTGATGGACTTGCCGGTGGTTGATAAACCAGTGCCGGCTGTCCTTATGAATTGTGACAATCAAACAGTGATTGCCAAGGCTAAGAGTTCAAAGGACAACATGAAATCCACAATGCACATAAGAAGAAGATTGAAATCTGTCAGAAAATCAAGAAACTCCGAAGTAATAGCGTTGGATTATATCCAGACGGCTAAGAATCCGGCAGACCCTTTTAAGAAAGGGCTATCACGGTCGATGTTGACAAGAAGTGCCTATATTCATTCGAGTATCAACCGGCGTCAACCAATTGTCAAACTCCAAGTATTAGGAGAGTGAATGCCAAAAGTATTGCTTGGTGCATAGCCCAGAAAAACGCAGTCCAGTCTTTGGTCCCAACTTGTACCTTTTGGTTATCGGCACATATGGTAGCGAACTATATGGCATGGAGTCTAAAGATTCCGGACAAGTTGGTTGACACGTATATTCATCTCGCACTTAATCACCGCCAAGGATGCTCCATTTCAGCTTGAACTGCACAAAAAATTTGGGTGGTTCATTTTCTCAACCGCCTCCTTTCTCGCTGCAATGTAGAATTTTGGCGAGATATGTGACCAAGATGAGCCAAGAACTAGTTGGATGAAAGTAGTGGCCAAGTTGCTCAAACCTCCCTCGACGAGGCCACTATTTGAGGATAAACCTACAAGCAAAGTTCAGATTGTCTGTTGCCTCTTATGTACTCAAAAGTTTACTCAGACAAGAACTAATTTTTAGCAAGAAGTACCTCGATTGAACACCATTTACCAGGTCTGCACTAGGTAATTAAAGTTCGTCCATGGATCATATTGGTTGTGATATCAATCATTTGGATGCATAAACATACTGAACATGTGTATATCTAAATCTTTTGTGAATTATGTATGAATATTGTCGTGTGATCTATCAATCATTTGGATGCATAGATATGCTTTGAGCTTGTGTATATATGAATCTTTTGAGTTGTTGATAGTGAATTTTGGCTATGAATATGAACGTGTCCTCGTGAACCTGAGTTTGATATGAATGTTTACCTTTTCTCGTTGTATTTGTGTGTGAACTTGTTAGTATGCTCACCGTCGGGTATAAAACGCAGGTCTCTTATAAAAGTAATGATGTGTCCAATTTATGTTTTCCCTTCTAACCACATTATATATATTTATATTATTACTATTATCGTATATTTTATAGAGACTTATATATACATTATAAAAACATCACATGTGTTATTAACTTATAAAAGTAAATGTTTAACCGAAAATCCTGGTTGTTTTTAACTCACAGGCAAGGAAAATCATGGTGATTGCGTACAAAAGCTGCGAAGATTTTAAGGACCAATTTAATAATAACGCGCTCATTTTTATTTTGAGCAATAAATCACTAATTTCTTAATTATATATATATAATGTGCCTCTCCGGTTTATTCTTTGATATTAATTGCTCCTTCTAACATAACATTATATATATAACGAGCCCACCTAATACGTGTATTTCAAGGAAGTGCAAATGGGCTGGGATTTCTTAGAAAATATAAATGGGCCTGATTGACGCGAAATTATTTGTTCACCCAGCCCAGCAAATGGACTGCACATTCTAGAAAACATGGGTTAAATATATGCCACATTTTTGCAGGCTAACATGTGGGCCAATAGGTCGAAGCCTACGTAAGGCGTTGTCAACTTGGTCAACAAATGATTGTGTCATCCACAGCCATTGGATTTATATCCAATGGCCGGCATGCACCTTCAATCTCTCGTCTTCTTCCTCCAGCGTCGCCGGGACCGCCTTGTCCGCCTCCGTGACTAAGCGGCTCGCTTAGCACGCATCGCCAAGCGCTACCCCACCGCCGGCCAGGCTATCCCTCCACCCCTCGACACCTCCTGTTATTCTCCACAGACTACAGCCCCACGCCGTAATAGAACCAGTTATAACCCTTCTCCTCCTCTCAATCTGCGACTCCACTGTCGCGTTTTCTCATCTCCGAGTCGTTCTCGTCCGGGGCCTCGTCGTCGTCCAGCGCCTCGCTGTGTTCGGTGCGGTGTGGTCAACAAACGAGTCATCGGAAGAGGATCAGACATGGAGAGCTCGACGGCCGGGACCCACGAGGTCCATGGTCGCACGCAAGGAAAGTTCCTCCTTATTAAGCTGAAAAATGTTTCCTCCACCGACAAATGGGACCCACTACCGTATCTTCGCTGGAAGGAAGTGCCTCCTTGTTTTGGCGAAAAAATTATTCATCTGTTGACCGTGGGACCCGCTGACGGTGATCGGCTTGTGGGCCTCGCTAAGCGGACGTGTACGCACGCGGCTTTGTCAACTTAATCAACAAATGATTCTAGTACCGGACTGTTGGATGTTAATCCAATGCCGTGCTCCTTCTTCAACCTCTCGTTTGCTCTCTCTCCGTGCACCGCAGCTGTGCCGCCAAGACCAACCAAAGATGAAGTTTCCCACTCCTCTCCATCTACGACTCCACCGCCTGCCTTCCCCATCTCCGGTCGTTCCAGTCTGCGCGCCGCAGACGGTGTGGTCAACGTGGTCAACAACCGAGAGTCATCTAAGATGACCGTACATGAGAGGTCGACAGTGGGGACGCACCACGCCCATGGACGCATGCATGCAATGTAACGCGGCGAGGTCAACGTGGTCAAGGAACGACTTCCATTGGAAGTATATCGTATGTGGAGAGTCTCACCGGGTCCACTACCGCAGCAAGTAAGTGCCTCCTTATTACGCTGAAAATAATGATTCCTCCAATCGACAAATAGGGACCCAATCGGACGGGCCACCGTATTTTGTGAAAAAACGTATGCCCCGACATTGCTGGGACCTACTGACGGGCCACCGATTTCACGAAAAAACTTCCTCATTGCCGGCTCGGACCCACCGGAAGTGCCTCCTTATTACGCACAAAAATGAATACTCCCCTCGCTAGCCGGGACCCACCTTGGTGGGAGGCTGACTTAGGGCCTACTAAGTTGACGGGACGAAAGGCTTTGTCAACTTAGTCAATATGAATGATTCTAGCTCCAAAGGATCAGACGATGTCCATCCAACGGTCAGAGTGCTTCTTCGACCTCTGGTCTTCTTGCTCCAAATTACCAAACCAGCTTGGCCGGTCGTGCCTCATGCTCCTGCCTCCCGTGGCCGGCTGTGCTGCCATGGAGGCCTCACCTCCCCCTACTATTCCCACCGCTGGCCAGGCCCTGCGGCGATGGCAGCCTCACACCGCAGCCGAACCCGTGAACGTGGTCAAGGAACGACTTCCATCGAAAGAGTACTGTACGTGGAGAGGCTGACAGCTGGGTCCACGGCCACAACCCAGTTTTTTTGTTATTTGCCAAGTAAGTCGCTTTTGTCACGCCTGTTGGGCTGCAAATCTTTCAAGACGAGGAGAGCTTTCATTCGGCTGGCCGAGAAAATGGCCAATCAGTAATGAGAAATGGGTTGTACATTTTTAAAACACATCAAACCGGCAATTAGTTTCAAATATCTTTTTTTCATTTCGAGATTTTAAATTACATTAATTTTTATGCGTGGAGAATTTGTTGGATTTTATATTGATATACATTTATTTTTAAAATCAGTTTGAATGTGAGTCGAAATTTCGGGATTAAAAACAGTTCGGACCGCACCGAAATATGCAAAATTTTGTATAATTGTTTAACTGTTTACACAGTATGGGCTGTAATGCTAACAAAAATAATATGGGCTCCAAAAAAAACCTTAAGAATTAGCAAATGGGCTGTAAATTATTAGAAATAATGGCAGATGGGTTGTATGCTATTTTCCACATATTTGAGGCTTTCCTAAATAAAAGGTTGACGACAAGCAAAGGATCGTTGGATGGCCATCCAACGGCCGTGCTTATTCAATCTCTCGCTCTTCCGCCTCCCGCTCAAACAAGCGCCATGGACTGCTCGCTTCCTCCTCCTCATGGCCGGGTCAGACTTGCCACAGCAGCCTCACCGCCCCATCATACTCCCATCACTGGCCTAGCCATCCCTCTACTCACCCACACCTGCTGTTATTCTCCGGCGACGGCAGACAAACCAGTAAACCCTCATTCAGTCGTACTCCCCTCCGCATGGGAAACAACTGTTGAGTCTTCCCTACCTCCGTGTCGTTCCCTTCCTAGGCCTCGCCGTCGTCCACCGCCCTGGTGCTCTGGGCACGGCCTGGTCAACATGGTCAACGACTGACATGCATCTGAAATGGATTGTACGTGGAGAGGCCGACAGCTGGGTCCACGGCCGCACGCAAGGAAATGCCTCCTTATTACGCGCAAAATAATGATTCCTCCACCTGACATCAGGGACCCACCGAAAGGGCCTCTCAGATTTCGCGAAAAAATGTTACCGCCACCGACAGCTCGGACCCACCAAATATATCTTCAAGACGCAAGGAAGTGCGCCCTTATTACGCACAAAAAATGAATACTCCGTCTGTTAGCTGGGACCAAGTATAGTGGCTAGCTGACTTGTGGGCCTACTAAGTTGACGGGGACGGAGGGCTTTGTCAACATAGTCAAAATGCACGATTCTAGCTCCAGAGATCGTACGTTGTCCATCAAACGGCCGTAGTGCTTCTTCAACCTCTGGTCTTCTTGCTCCAGCCGCCCAAA
The DNA here is from genome assembly GCA_021605145.1 of Aegilops bicornis. Lineage (NCBI taxonomy): Eukaryota > Viridiplantae > Streptophyta > Magnoliopsida > Poales > Poaceae > Aegilops > Aegilops bicornis. Next base: position 69,523,446 of record CM038672.1, read on the forward strand.
CCACCGCCGGTGCCTCGTGCTCTCGCCTCCCGTGGTCGGTTGCGATGCGGCGGAGGCCTCACCGCTTCTACTACTCCCACCGCTGGCCGTGCCATCCTCTACTCACCCACACCCCCGTTATTCTACGGCAACGGCAAATTTCACACCGCACCAACGAAAGTGAACCCTCATACTCCTCACGCGTGTGCATCCATCGCCGCGTCTTCCCCGGGCTCCGCGTCGTCCCCTTCCTAGGCCTCGCTGCCGTCCACCGCCTCGGTGCTCTCGGCGCGTGGCGTGGTCAAGGTGGTCAAGGAATGGCTTCCATCGGACGTGGATCAGACGTGGAGAGGCCGATACCGGGTCCACGGCCGCAGCAAGGAAGTGCCTCCTTATTACGCCGCAAAATAATTATTCCTCCACCGACAATGGGGACCCACCGGACGGGCCACCGTATTTCACGAAAAAACGATTCGCTTCTCGACCGCTGGGATCCACCAGCTACATCTTCGCACGCAAGGAAGTGCGTCCGGCAAAAAACGATTCGGCTTCTCGACCGCTGGGACCCACCAGCTACATCTTCGCACGCAAGGAAGTGCGTCCCGGGCAAAAAACGATTCGCTTCGACCGGCTGGGACCCACCAGCTACATCTTCGCACGCAAGGAAGTGCCTGACAGTCAGGACCCACACGGTCGAAGCGTACGTAGCGTTGTCATTCTGGTCGCGAACGTGTACGTACATACTGGTCGATGTAGAGGCGCGCACGTGTCGTAGTAGAGGCGCACACGTAGCATGTACATGTACGTACAACGGCGAGGGTGCAAGAAAGAAAATACGGCCACGTACGTACATACGGGCAGGGTCTCGAACGCCTACTCGCGCATATGTACATGGCTGGGTCGAAACGGAGAAACAACGTCGTCGTCGTGTTCATGGGGAGCCAACCGTCTGGGTCGGAACGGAATGCATGGTCATGTTCATCGGGAGGGCTTGGACGGAACAGGCAATGGAAACGAGGCCTGGCATACCGCACAACGGAGGAAACGGCCTTGTGTTCGACCGGCCACGTTCGAAACGGGGGTCCTGTTGATCGGGAGGGGTGTGGCGTACCGCAGAACGGAGGAAACGGACCTCCTACGGTCGAAACGGGGGTCCTGTTGATCGGGAGGGGTGTGGCGTACCGCAAAACGGACGAAACGAACTTGTGTTGGAGTGCTACGGTCAAAACAGGGGTCCCGTTCATCGGGAGGTGTGGCGACCGCAAAACGGGACTCCACGGGATACCGCTCATCTCAACCATCGACCTCCTCCAGCCTCCACGGGCCACCGTCGACCTCCTCCACCTCCACGGGCTCCTGCTCATCCAGCCTCCACCGCTGCTACTCCACCGGCTACTATTCAACCACCCTCCACGGGCACCCCTCCACCGCTCACTGCTCACCCACCCTCCACACCAAGGGGTCCTGTTCAACCACCCTCCACGGCCACCCTCCACCGCTTCATCGCTCATCCAGCCCTCCACACCACGGGTCCTGTTCATCCAGAGGTAACGCCACCGCCACCGCTCATCCACCCTCCCCGCAACGCCAATCGCTCATCCAATCGATCACCTTGATTAGCAACAGAGCGGGCGAATCGCCCATCGGGTTTAGTTAACAGCCATCGATCGATCGCCGGGTTCAAGAACGCAGTAGCCTACAAAGGCAATCGCCGGGTTCGATTAGAGCCCAATGCCTCGCCGGTTGATTAGAGCCGACGCCGCGCACACACACGCCAGACGTGAGAGAACGCAGCATCGCCGGCCCCGACCTCCCACCATAACCGCAACTCCTCAAATTTTCCTCCCTCGCTTCTACCATGGTTTTTTCCGTCATGGACGGCCCAAAGAATGTCATGCAGCTGCGCTCTCCTAAGCACGCCTGTGACGAAAAGCCCATTTTCTGTCATGATTTTTTGTCATAGAAGTAGGAGCCCACCACATCTATGATGATACCGGGTTTTGTCACAATTATCGTCATAGAAGTGTCATATGTATGACAGGAAAAAAATTTTGTTCGGCCCAAAATGTCACGGATGTGTATTTTTTTTTGTAGCGCTAGCTGCGTGACATGTGAATAGTGTGCCCTTGGCCTTCTCATTGACTTTTCTGTTAGACTTGATTAAATGCTGCTTCCAAGGTGTGACAAATTCATGAGAGTGTTCTTCATGAAAATATGATACTGGGTATTTGCCATCCTTCATATGCTTCACAGTTATCATGGCCTAACAACCACATCTACTGATCTTTCTTGCATGTGTTCTTTTCTTCTCATCATTCAAATCCGTCTTGGGTTCGTCCTTCTTCTTTGTTCGGAATCCTGATTTTCCATAAAGGCTCAGGAACTACTGGATAATATATTGAGGAATGCTGATGATTGGACACTCCCTGAACCACCACCCAAGCCTACTCCAAAGAAAAGAGGTATTCTATTCCTCAGTCGAGAAGATATGCAAGAAGCAAATAAATCTATGAAGGAAAAAGGTATTAAATCTGAAGATATTAAGAATCTACCACCTATTGAAGAAATAGATGGACTTGATATTCGACACGTAGTAGAGGTAAACTCTCTTTATTGGTTTGATGAAGGTGATATTCCTTATAATGAATCTCCTAGTCAGTGCTTGGATGAATTTGATCATTTTATTAGGAAGCAAGATAACTTTAATAAATATATAAGTGATCAATTTAAACACAATGCTATTATGATTAAACACTTGAGTGACTTGATGTTTAGAATTACAAATGATGTTAAGGGACTAGGTAAACACTCATCTATGGTTCAAACACAATTAGAACAAGTTGCCAAATCACAAAATGACGTACTTAATGAAAAGAACAACAAAATCAATGATCATGTTGTTAGAGTAATGACTAGAGGAGGTAAAATGACTCAGGATCCTCTATATCTTGAGGGTCATCCTAAGAGAACTGAACAAGATTCTCAAAGAATTAATGACGCCACACCTAGTTCACCTAAGAAGAAGAAAAAGAATAAGGATAGAACTTTGCATGCTTCTAGTGAACCTATTATAGAAAAACTTTCTGAGAATCCAAATGATGTTTCTATTTTTGATGGTGAGACACAGTCTGGTAATGAGCATATAGTAGTGATAATTATAATTATAATGCTAACGATGATCATATTGATGCTCCACCAGAGAATAACAAAGAATCTGATAATGATGTAGAAATAGAACTTGAAGTTGAGCTTGATAACCCACCTCCTAAGAATAAAAGGTATGATAAAAAAGACTTTGTTGCTAGAAAACATGGCAAAGAAAGAGAAACATGGGTCCAAAAACCTATGCCATTCCCCAGTAAGGCTGTGAAATACAGAGATGAAGAGGCTTTTAACCGCTTTGTTGAAATGCTTAGAACTTTGTATCTGAGAACACCTTTGACTAAAATTATGAAAATGCCTCCATATGCTAAGTACATGAAAGATATTGTCACCAATAAAAGGAAAATACATGAGGCTGAAATTTCTACCATGCTTGCATACTATTATTTTGAAGGAAAAATACCTTAGAAGTTAGGAGATCCAGGAATACCCACTATACCATGCTCTATTAAAAATAATTATGTTAGAACTGCTTTGTGTGATTTAGGAGCTGGTGTTAGTGTTATGCCTTTTTCTTTATATTGAAGACTAGACTTGAGTAAGTTGACACCTACTGAAATCTCTTTGCAAATGGCTGATAAATCAACTGCTTTACCTATTGGAATTTGTGAGGATGTTCCCATTGTAGTTGCTAATGTTACTATCTTAGCGGACTTTGTTATTCTTGATATGCCCAAGGACGACAACGTGTTGATTATCCTTGGTAGACCTTTTTTAATACTACAGGGGCTGTTATCGATTGTAACAAAATCAAGGTTACTTTTCATGTCAACAATAATGAGCATATGGTATATTTTTTGAAGAAAGAAAGCCAAGTGAATAGTATCAACTCTATTGAAAAAATTATGACAATCACTATTGGAGGTTTTGCATTTCCCCTTTCAACTCCTGAAAAGAAATATCAAATTCTTATTGTGAGGGAAATGCATATTCCCGTTGAGAGAAGAAGAAATGTTTAGGAGGGTTTTCTCTGGGAGTTCCTTGAGCAAGAGTTCCCCAAGGCCTGCAATTTGTGAACCGACCTCGAACCTCCTCGGGAGGCCATCATAAAAGCTTGCGAGTGGCTATATGAGGTTTTCATGATTACTGTTGGCATCAAGGAATAATTTGATATGTACGTACAGAATGCCGAGTTGACGGACTTCTTGTCAGATAAGTGTCCGCAATACCGTGATCTTACTGATTCATTTGTGCAGAAATTCAAGTATGTATCTCATCGATCCTCTCATTATGTTGTCTTTAGCCTTTACAAAAAATCTATTCGCATGAGTGTTCAAGATTTTTGCACTGCTTGTAGAATTCCCTTTTGGGGTACTTGTCCCGAACCTCATAAATCTGATTGCAATGAATTTCTTATGAGCAGCACTCGAGGTGAAACTAGAGCCGTAATGCAAGCTAGAATTGGTAGCATTCATTTTCCTGCCATTCACTATTTTGCTCTGTTCATAGGAAGATGCGTAACTAGTAAACATGGCCTCAGTACCACTTGTGCTCTTGATTTAAGCATCCTTAAAAGTGCAGTATCGAGAGATAGGAAATTTAATCTTCGGGCCATCATTGCACATCGTATAAACAAAATATCTTTTGATGGTGACCTTTATGGAGGGATTTATGCCACTCGGTTAACTGCTTACCTTGGAATACCTATTAGAGAAAATAACCATCAATTGCGTACTAGTTACCTTGATTATGATGCTATGGTCTGCCATCAATTTCTCGAAAGGGAAAGCCCACCATTTTGATACAGGCTAATCTTTAATAAGAACCGTGTTATCCATGTTACTTTGCCTGCCCCTGCATTCTTTAACTTTTAGGAAAAACAAAAATATTATATACATGAGGAGGAGGCTGAGGCGTAAGCAAAGGAGGTCGCTCATCGGAGTGAGGTCGCCCATCAGGCGGTGGCAGCTGTACTTGAGTACGACCCGAACTATCACTACGAAATCTACCCAGGCCAGCAGTGGATGTAGACCAAGTTAGGCCAAAAGCCTAAGCTTGGGGGAGTACGTATTCTCGCTGACATTTCATTCATGCCTCACACATTCATTTCAGTTGTCAGTGTTCACCATTTTCATTGTATATCCATGTTCCATTTTATTTAGCTTTCTTTTGTGTGTTTCAAAATCTTTCAAAAATTCAAAAATATTTCTCGCTTCTTTTCGGTTTTACTTTCTGATTTAGTAGTGCATAGTATTAAAATAAAACCCCAAAAGATTTCATGTTTCTTATTTTGTTGTTTGTTGGGAGTTCTTTGGTGTAAATAGTTTTTCTCGCTTTTCATTTTTTTTCTTTCGTTTGCTTCAAGAAAAACCAAAAACTCCAAAAAATATTTCAGTGTGTTTCTCTGAATTTCTTTTATTTTCTTTGAGTCGTCATCATGAGAAGACTTTGTTAGATATGTTGAGTGGATCCTTTATGCATTATTGTTAATCTAACAAAGGGCCAATATTACTTTGTCTTCTCCTTTGAATAAAGTTTCTGCAGATTCCAGTTTAGTCCATAGCACAGTTGCACTACTATTATTATCACATCATTCGGTCGTGCAAGTGAAAAGCAATAATGACGATGATTTGATGAAGTGACTGTGGCAATGAAAGGCTGGTATGAAAACTTCTTGTTTTCGTTTTTTGTAACTATGTTTAGCTCAGTACCCATGATTTAGCATATTATGAGTAAACATGTTTGCAATGACAATTAGAGATCATAGTTGCTCATGCCATGCTTAAGTAGCTAGGAGTGGATAATGATTTACCTTGGATGTCAACATGCATTAAAATGATTATGATGTAGTATGTTAGGATGGTATCCTCCTCTGGAAATTTCAAGTGGCTTGACTTGGCACATGTTCACACATGTAATTGATTCAAAACCAATGTGGCCTTCATAATATTTATATTCAGGGTATTTATATCCTACTCATGCTCATGTTCAACGTTAATTATCCAAAATGCATGATTATGACCGTTGTTGCTCTCTAGTTGGTCGCTTCTCAATCTTTTTACTAGCCTTCGCTTGTACTAAGTGGGAATACTGCTTATGCATCCAAATCCTTGAAACCTAAAGTTGAGCCAAAAGAGTCCACCATATCTACCTATATGAGGTATTACCCTGCTGGTCCAAGTAAATTTGCATGTGCCATCTCTAATCATTCAAATAAACATCTGTTTTGTGTGCTTGTACCGCTCATGGAGCGACGGGGCTGACAATATCTTCCATGCTAAGCGGGTTACTCTCATGACGAGAATTTATTCACTTGTCTTGCACGAGAGAGGCTGGTGTTAGGGATGCCTAGGCCCGTTAAAATGGAAACAAAGAAAATATAATAACACAAACTCCCCTGAAAGGTTGATTGTTTGGAGGGCACCCGAGGATTCGGCTAGCCATGGCTTGTGTCTCTATGGTGGGGGGGAGTAAACCTTTACCTTTTTGCAAGTGAACCGCTAATATGTGTTTAGCATGGAAGATGTTGAAATCCTTTGTTGTGACGTTGACAGGAAAATCACACCTCTCAAAATGTATTCATCTCTGTTTTAAGCTCTAAGCTCTGGCACTGCTGCATATCCCTGCTTCCCTCTGCGTAGGGACTTTCTTTTTTACTTTCACGTCATTTACTTTTATTGTTGAGTCATTACCTTCACATTCAAGCACCAACATAGAGAGCGCTATTATCATTCTTAGTGTAACATGCATCGAGTCTAGTTAATGTTGGATGTGAGCAAAACTGGATCTCTTCTACCCTAAATTACAAATTTTAGTTGCTGCTTGAATTTCAGAGGTGCTATGTGCTACTTATGAGCTGCGTTGGGATTTTCCCTGAAGAGGAGACGAGATGCAGTATAGTAGAGATAAGTATTTCCCTCAGTGAGAACCAAGGTTATCGAACCAGTAGGAGAATCACACAAAGCCTCATGAACAACACCTGCACACACAAAAGCAAATACTTGCACCCAATGCGGGCAAGAGGGTCGTCAATCCCCTTTAACTAGTTACTTGCAAGGACTAAATCTTGTAGTAGTAGATAGATAAAATGCAAAAAATAATAAAAGAAATAAAATTGCAGCAAGAAAATTTAGGTTTTCTTTTTATGTTTAAAGTAGACCAGGGGGCCATAGTTTTCACTAGAGGCCTCTCTCTCGAACACGTAGCATACATTGGGTAGATAAATTACTGTTGGGCAATTGATAGAAAAGTGCATAGTTTAGACGATATTCAAGGCAATGATCATGTATATAGGCATCACGTCCAAGACAAGTAGACCGACTCCTGCCTGCATCTACTACTATGACTCCACCCATCGACCACTATCCAGCATGCATCTAGGGTATTAAGTTAATAAAAACAGAGTAATGCCTTAAGCAAGATGACATGTTGTAGACAAAGTAAACTCAATAAATATGAATAAACCCTGTCATTTTACCCTTAATGGAAACAATACAAATACGTGTCTTGTCCCCTACTTTGTCACTGGGATATAGAGCACTGCAAGATTGAACCCATTACAAAGCATCTCTCCCGGTGAAGATAAATCAATCTAGTTGGCCAACACAAACGGATAGATCGAAGAGAAATACAAAGCTATAAAAATCATGCATAATAAAGTTCAGAAAAGACTCAATTACTTCTCATGAATAATCTGATCATAAACACATAATTCATCAGATCCCAACAAACACACCACAAAAGAAGATTACATCGAATAGAACTCAAGAAGATCAAGGAGAACATTGTATTGAAGATCAAAGAGAGATAAGAAGCCATCTACCTACTAGCTATGGACCCGTAGGTCTGTGGTAAACTACTCACACATCATCGGTAGGGTAGCAAGGTTGATGTAGAAGCCCTCCATGATCGATTCCCCCTCCGGCAGGGTGTTGGAAAAGGCCTCCAGATGGGATCGCGGAAGAACAGAGGCTTGTAGTGGTGGAAGAGTTATTCGAGGTGGTTCTTTGTTTGTTTCCCAATATTTGAGAATTTATAGAAGTGGAATTAGGTCAAAAGGAGCCACGTGGGGCCCACAAGGTAACAGGGCACGGCCAACCCCCTAGGCGCGCCATGTTACCTTGTCACCTCCTCGTGAGTCTTCTGGTCTCCTCCCGAAGCTTCTAGGGTCTCTTTTGTCCAGAAAAAAATCGTCAAAAAGTTTAGTAGTGTTTGGACTCCGTTTGGTACTGATTTTTTGAAAAACCAAAAACAAACAGAAAATAGCAACTGGCACTGGGCACTAGGTTAATAGGTTAGTTCCCAAAAATGATATAAAATGACATATAATTGCATATGAAACATCCAAGATTGATACTATAATAGCATGGAACAATAAAAAATTATCGATACGTTGGAGACGTACCAGCATCCCCAACCTTAATTCCTTCTCATCCTCGAGTAGGTAAATGATAAAGACGGAATTTTTGATGTGGAATGCTACCTAACATGTTTATCATGTAATCTCTTTTTACGGTATAAATATTGAGAAGCGATGAATTAACAATATCAACATAATAATATCCATGAACATAAGAAGCATAATCATTAAACTTTCAAAATATATGATCCTTAACGAATGTTATTCCCCACTCATTTTATCATGTTAGCATGGCATGACTCCGCCTTCACTGCACAAATATAAATCATGAGCATTCTCAACTTCACGCAATACATGAGCACGAGCCATGGACATAGCACAAGGTGGAATAGAATGTGGTGATAGGGATTAATAAGAGAAGTCAAAAAGGAAGAAAGTATCGTATCAACTCGGTGGATCAACGGACTATGGATATGTCCATCAATCGTTATCAATGTGAGGAGTAGGGATTGCCATGCAACGGATGCACTAAGAGCTATAAGTGTATGTAAGCTCAAACTGAAACTAAGTGGGTGTGCATCCAACTTGCTTGCTCATGAAGACCTTGGGTATCTAAGGAAGCCCATCATCGGAATATACAAGCCAAATTCTATAATGAAAAATTCCCACTAGTATATAAAAGTGACAACTCAGGAGACTCTCTATATGAAGAACATGGTGCTACTCTGAAGCACAAGTTTGGAAAAAGATAGTAACATTGTCCCTTCTCTCTTTTTCCCTCACTTTGTTCGTCTGAAGTCTCATCCCGACTTGTGGGGGAATCACAGTCTGCATCATCATTTCCTTACTAGGACAATGCTCTAATAATGATGATCATCACACTTCTAATTACTTACAACTTGATACTAGAACAATATGACTCTATATGAATGCCCCTGGTAGTGTACCAGGATGTGCAATGATCTAGCGTAACATGTATAAAAATGATGAATGGTGGCTGAGCCACAAATACTATGTCAGCTATATGATCATGCAAAGCAATATGACAATGAAGATGTGTGTCATATAAACGGAATGGTGGAAGTTGCATGGCAATATATCTCGAATGACTATGGAAATGCCATAATAGGTAGGTATGGTGGCTGTTTTGAGGAAGATATAATGAGGCTTATGTGTGATAGAGCGTATCATATCACGGGGTTTGGATGCACCGGCGAAGTTTGCATCGACTCTTGAGGTGAGAAAGGGCAATGCACGGTACCGAAGAGGCTAGCAAATTGCGGAAGGGTAAGAGTGCGTATAATCCATGGACTCACATTAGTCATAAAGAACTCACATACTTATTGCAAAGCCTATTTGCCCTCGAAGCAAAGTACTACTCGCATGCCCCTAGGGAGGAGGTTGGTAGGAGTTAACCATCGCGCACCCCCGATTGTAACAGCACCCAAGGATTTCATTTCAGACCTAAGAATGTTCGGACCTCCCCACCATGCCATGACCAACACTTAGATGAGTAGTCAATAACAAACTTTAATACTGATATTTCTATTAACCAATGATCATGAACCTATATCCTTTCATATTACGACATCAATATCATTAAACCACACGTTTCATATTTAGTGATCTACACGAAAGTTTTTATTATATTCCTCTTGAATACCTATCCTTTATGGACTAATCTTATAACCCGTGCAAATTACCATTACTATTTATTAGACTCTCAAAAATATTTAAGTGAATCATGAGAGTGCGACTATTTTTCAAAATAAAACCACCGTCATGCTCTAAAAGATATAAGTGAAGCACTAGAGCAACTACGTAGCTCAAAAGATATCAGTGAAGCAGATAGAGTATTCTAACAAATCATGATAAATGTGTGTCCCTCTCAAAAAAGGTGTGTCCAGCAAAAGATGATTGTGGCAAACTAAAAAGCAAACAAAGAAAACTAAACTATAGCACAAGACGCTCCAAGTAAAACTCTTATCATGTGATGAATAAAAATATAGCTCCAAGTGATATACCGATATATTGTAGATGAAAGAGGGGATGCCATTCGGGGCATCCCCAAGCTTATACGCTTGGGTCTTCCTTGAATATTACCTTGGGCTGCCTTGGGAATCCCCAAGCTTAGGGTCTTGCCACTCCTTATTCCTTCATCCATCGTCATCTCACCCCAAACTTGAAAAGTTCAAAGACACCACGAAACTCAACAGAAACCTCATGAGATCCGTTAGTATAACAAAAAATCTTAAACTTTAGGTACTGTTATAAATTTATTCATATTTAATTCATGCATAATGCTACTGTACTCTAACTTCTCCATGACTTATACCCCTCGATATAATCCATAGCATCATTGAAATAAGCGAACTATGCAATAGAAAACAGAATATGTCTAAAACATAATAGTCTGTAAATATCTAAATAAAAGTCATACTTCTGTTACTCCAAAAATTCTAAAAAAATAGGACAACATAAACAATTCATATACCAATACTGTGTAAAATTTCAAATTTTTCTGACATTCTAGTACAGAACCAAAAATCCAGAACTGAGCGTAAAACTTTCTATTTTCAAACAGCATAAATTATATTATCATCCAAATCATCCTAAAGGCATTACTTGGCACAAACACTAATTAAAAGATAAAAACACAATCGTAACAGTAGCTATAATTGTGTGACATAAGAAAAATAAAAATTGTAATAAAGATAAATATTGGGTTACCTCTCAACAAGCGCTATTGTTTTATGCCGCTAGCTAGGCATAATGCATTATTTCAAGTATTATCATCCTTCATTCACAAATCCTTTTTAATCAAATCTTATAGAACCTTTCTAATTAATTCCCTACTCTCTTGTTCTTCTTTTCTAGTAGGAGAACTTAAATAATTAAAGGGGCTTTGTTCAGTGATTTTTTCATTCATATTTTCAAACTTTGAATCATCACCATAAAGATCCTCATATAAAACATGTATTTCTTCATCAATAGGTTCTCTAGCCGTACTTTCAAACCATTCTTCACTAAATCCCTCATTAGTTCCCTTAGTGATCCACTCAAATTTATCACAAGTATTGTGGTACAAGGTTTTAATTATTTTAGCATAAGGGACTCTCCTCCTAATATTCTTACCGTAAGCAAAATAATTATTAGATTCCAACCTACGTATAGTATCCTTATCATGGAGGATTTATTTTATTGGAGGGTGCTCAAAATCTATTTTATAAAAAGAAAAAATGTCCCTAGCTTCTTGAATTATACAATCAAATTCATGCATGAGTATAATAGTGGCAATCTTCTTGGCCTTAGGATTATGGATATTGGGAAGTTCATAGAAGACCTTTTGTAATGCGGGATGAATATGCAAAAAAAATCATTCTAACTTAACAATAAGCATAGCAATAGCATCCAAATAGCAATTTGTTTTATCAAGAGTAGATCCTTTAATTATTGGTACGACTCTCGTGCAATTGAACAATTCTTGAATGACACTTTTCCCGATAATATTCCAGCTACCCACATGATAGACTTTCATTTTAAAATTGGCGAGAGTTTTTTTCTGAGGAGGGTCATGATTAGTATCAAGTGATTTAAGTTTTTCCTCAAGAGATTCATTAGTACTATCTTCACTACCACTTTCTACGATAATTTTATCGAACTCAGACATGATAGCAACTTCAAATAATCCAAGCAACGAGCAAATAAAAATATTTTTGTGTTTTTTGTATTTTTATGAGAAGTGAGGGATATGAAAACAAGAGGCAAATGCAAAAGGGCAAATAAAAAGTAGAGCAAGTAGATGATAGTTTATGCAAAGGTACTTGATAGGTTTTGATGATGTCTCCCCGACAACAGCGCCAGAAATTCTTCCTGCTACTTGTGAGTTGCGTTGGGATTTTCCCCGAAGAGGAGAGGAGATGCAGTACAATAGAGATAAGTATTTCCCTCAGTGAGAACCAAGGTTATCGAACCAGTAGAAGAATCACACAAAGCCTCGTGAATAGCACCTGGACACACAAAAGCAAATACTTGCACCCAACGCGGCCAAGTGGGTCGTCAATCCCCTTGAACTCGTTACTTTCAAGGGTTAAATCTTGTAGTGGTAAATAGATAAATTACAAAAAATAAAAGAAATAAAATTGTAGCAAGTAAATTTAGGTTTTCTTTTTATGTTTAAAGTAGACCCGGGGGCCATAGTTTTCACTAGAGGCTTCTCTCTCAAACACATAGCATACGGTGGGTAGACAAATTACTGTTGGGCAATTGATAGAACAGCGCATAGTTATGGCAATATTCAAGGCAATGATCATGTATATAGGCATCATGTCCAAGACAAGTAGACCGACTCCTGCCTGCATCTACTACTATTACTCCACCCATCGACCGCTATCCAGCATGCATCTAGGGTATTAAGTTAATAAAAACGGAGTAACACCTTAAGCAAGATGACATGATGTAGACAAAGTAAACCCAATCAATATGAATAAACCCATTATTTTACCCTTAATGGCAACAATACAAATACGTGTCTTGTCCCCTACTTTGTCACTGTGATATAGAGCACCGCAAGATTGAACCCATTATAAAACATCTCTCCTATTGAAGATAAATCAATCTAGTTGGCCAAACCAAATGGACAGATCAGAGAGAAATACAAAGCTATAAAAATCATGCATAATAAAGTTTAGAAAAGATTCAATTACTTCTCATGAATAATATGATCATAAACCCACAATTCATCAGATCCCAACAAACACACCGCAAAAGAAGATTACATCGAATAGAACTCCAAGAAGATCGAGGAAAACATTGTATTGAAGATCAAAGAGAGAGAAGAATCCATATAGCTACTAGCTATGGACCCGTAGGTCTATGGTAAACTACTCACACATCATTGGTAGGGCGGCAAGGTTGATGTAGAAGCCCTCCGTGATCGATTCCCACCTCCGGCAGGGTGCTGGAAAAGGCCTCCAGATGGGATCATGGAAGAATAAAAGCTTGCAGCGGCGGAAAATTTATTCGAGGTGCTTCTTTGTTGGTTTCCCAATATTTGAGAATTTATGAAGTGGAATTAGGTCAAAAGGAGCCACGTGGGGCCCATAAGGTAACAGGGCGCGGCCACCCACCTGGGCGCGCCCTGTTGCCTTGTCACCTTCTCGTGAGTCTTATGGTCTCCTCCCAAAGCTTCTAGGGTCTCTTTTGTCTAGAAAAAAGTCATCAAAAAGTTTCGTAGCGTTTGGACTCCGTTTGCTACCGATTTTCTGAAAACCCAAAAACAAGCAGAAAACAGCAACTGGCACTGGGCACTAGGTTAATAGATTAGTTCCCAAAAATGGTATAAAATGACATATAAATGCATATAATACATCCAAGATTGATACTATAATAACATGGAACAATAAAAAATTATCGATACGTTGGAGACGTATCACTCTGCGTTTATGTTTTGCGGTCTCAGATAGGGCTAGCGAGATACCATGTTATCATATTATATCATAATTTTTTTGACAAATTGTTGGCATTTGAGATATGTTACTAATTCTCTCTAGATGATTATGCCATTGTCATGAGTAAACATGAAATCTAAATGATATCATTCACATGATTATCTTATGATCTTTGCTGAAAAATTGGTTAATAGCTAAGCTTATATACAAAAACGAAACAAAAGAGTTTGTAAAGTCATTATTTATCACTTTCAGTTTGTCAACTGAATTGCTTAAGGACAAGCAATGAGTTAAGCTTGAGTCCAACGTATCGACTTTTCCAAACACTTTTGCTCTTGTTTTAGACTCTAATTTGCATGATTTTGATGAAACTAACCCGGACTGACGTTGTTTTCAGCAGAACTACCATGATGTTGTTTTTGTGTAGAAATAGAAGTTCTCATATTGGGCTAAAAATTTACGAAGAATTTTTCCTACTGGGAAAAGATCTACCGAAGGGGGGGCACCACTGAGCCACAAGCTCAGGTGGTGCGCCCCCTCGGGCCTCCGTTTGCCCTACCTCCGGTCATATAAGTTTCGTCTCACGGAGAAAAAATAGGAGAGAAAGAATCATCACATTTTATGATACGGAGCCGCCGCCACCTCCTGTTCTTCATCAAAAGTGCTGATTTGGAGTCCGTTCTGGGCTCCGAAGAGGGGGATTCATTGCCGTCGTCATCATCAACCCTTCCCCATCGACAATTCCATGATGCTCGCCACCAGGAGTGAGTAATTCCTTCATAGGCTTGTTGGACGGTGATGGAGTTGGATGAGATTTATCATGTAATCAAGTCAATTTGTTAGGGCATGATCCCTAGTATCCACTATGTTCTGAGATTGATGTTGCTATGACTTCCCTATGCTTAATGCTTGTCACTTGGGCCCGAGTGCCACGATTTCAGATCTGAACCCTTTATGTTATCATCAATATATTTGAGTTCTTGATCCTATCTGCTAGTTATATGCATGTGGCACCCCAGCTCAGAGGAACCGGAACACCCCGTATTCCAGCCCAGAGATCAAGCCTTCTGGAATACAACACTGCTTGGCATAGAATAAATCAGCTCTTTATTACAAATAATTTGGGTACAGGGGTTCGGGTAATACAAAGGATTACATTGGCACGGCGACACTACGCCTGCTAAGGTAGCTCTATGCTAGCAGCGGAACAACAACGATGGTGATGAACTCCACTCCATAGGGACTCTGGTTGGGACACATCCTAGCTCACAAACTCGGGATCCTCGACAAGCAATCAATCACGGCATTACCTGCAATCTAGCATGACATGACAGGTGAGTACTTTGAATGTACTCGCAAGCTCACAGCAACCAAAGCAATCAAGACAAACAACAACATTGCATTTACAGGTTAATTATCAATGATGATCATGATATTACTAGAACAATCACGAGAATGAGCATGGCATTTACATGTTACTCAAGATATGAACATGATGATACTAGCACTAGCATGAGAGGGGGGGTCGATGTTTAAGGTCCCTTGGACCAACTTACTCTTCTCGGAGGTTATCTCGTAACCACCATATGTAACAAACTTACCATCGTGAACATCACACGATCACCTCAGGATCGACCAAGCTCGGTATCAACTATACCATTGTGATTATCACATGACCACATGGAGCTTGATCTCTACCTGTGATCATCGCATGACCACATAAAGATCATCCAACTTCTTTTCTCATGCAACCGGGGTTGTTTATTATCCAGGTTATTATAGCTGTTGACCCATAGTGTGACCTACTACGAACTGTGTCCATGACTGAGGACGCGGCTATCGATAGATTATACACTCTGCAGAGGTTAGTACAATGTACCCACACCACGGAAATCATGGCCTCGTGCTCCCATTCGGGTGGACCAACGGCATTTCGACAAAACCAATCTATTGCATGACACTCTACCGGCCACTCTGACAAACTCCCCTTTGGGCTATGTCATGAGTGACCTTGTGTCACCGAGTGACACACCGCCACCATCGTGGCCAAACAAAAATCGTCCCAAACGGGGACCTGAGCTCAATACCAAAACCGGGTACACAAGGTTATAGCCGCCTACCTGATCAGGGTAGCACGTGCACATAACCTTCCCTGGTTGGAGGTATAGGCGAGAGGCATGACAATAGACCAAATTAGGGCCTCCCCATCCAGGCAAGTGTGGTTGCACTGGTGAGCTCGATTCGGTGGCACCATGACTCAGCTAACAGATTTGTTCAAGTTCAATTAATGTCAGGTTCAACTTCAATGGTGATGAGCTGAGCCATAACAAAATAACATGATGAAATAATAGTGCATATGAGCATGATGTCAACCTAAGCATGGATGTGCAATATAACCATTTATCATAACATCAACAACAATAAATCATTTAGTCTACAGGATGCACATGAGCATGGCATAAATATGATCATGAATATCACAAGTATTTGCATAATAAACCATAACTACTCATGTGAGCATATCATGATTGCTAGCATATGAACTGAATACAATAATGGAACATGAGAATAATACTAGTAACAAGTAAATATCTGGATGCACATGACCATGGCATAGGGATGAGCATGAATCCACAAGCATATACATAGCATTTACAAAATAATTAAATGAACAAACAATTATTCAAACATTCAAGCGGAATCCATGGCTATTGCAAGGCCATCATGCAAGTGGTTGTTGTGGCTTTCCTGGGGATGAAGGATTCATCGGGAAGAAGTGTATTGAGTTCGGGGAAAGATTCGCCAAAAAAGTTTCTCTCCCAGCGGAGCTGATTAGAGGGCAAGGGCAAAATGGTCATTTTTATAATGTGACAACATCATGAAAGTGATACCAACAGAACTGGCTCGACGAACAAAGAACGTGGGCTTTGGGATCACGTGAATCAGAGTTACGATTGCGAAAATATGGCCGTTTGTTCGTTAGGCAGAAAACAAATAAAAAATGTGGTTTTCTGCTGCTAAGGAGTGAACATCCGCAATGTAAAGGTTTTGGCCGGCGGGGCTGAAAAAAAAAAGCGCATTTCTGAGATTATGCTTTTGAATGGATAAAACGCCTTTCTGCCTGAAGAAGCAGCGGAATACGCTTTCCTTAGACGAAAATGTATTTAATAGAATACGCCTCCACTTAAGCTGGCGGGCCTGGGCGTTGTGTCGCTGACATGCGGGACCCACCATGCTCTCTCTCTCTCCTCCTGCTTCCTTCTTCTTCCTCCCATCGACACAGAGAAGAGGCGAGGCCGGTAGGCCCCGGCGAGGATTTTGGGCGGCACCAGCCACCATTCGAGGCACCCGACCTACCGGAGTGCTCAGGAGGCCGAGGCGATCCCATTGGTGCACAACACGGTCATCGGGGAGCTCGAAGGTGAGCGGAGCTTCGGCCGCGGTGGAGGGCGGCCTCGGGCGAGCTTGGGCTCAAGGTGACGCTGGTCTGGCGGGCGTGGGGAAGGGTGGCGAAGGGTTTCTGGTCCTTGGGGATCATCTTGGTGAAGAAATGATGAGGGCAGGGGCTCGGGCATGCTCGAATTTAGGAGAAGGCTGAGGCGGCAATGGAGGACAGAGGGAGGGCAGGGGAGCTCCTTGAGCTCGATTGAGTGGTTGGGCGGGGTTCTTGGAGAGGGAAGAGGATGTGGGTGAGATCGATGGGTCTCGAGAGTGTTATATGTAGCCGGGGCGATGGTGAGGGCTAGCGCGGCCACGGTGGTGAGCTATCCAGCACACAGTAGCTCGGGAGACATGCATAGGGGAGGGGGCCAGAGGGTTCACTCGACACGGAGAGGCCACGGAGGGGCTTCGGCAGAGCTCGAGGAGGAAGAAAACAGAATGAACACGATGTAACACCCCCTTGTAATAAGCACTGTGACACTCTGTTAATCTTGCCAAGTCATGATCATTTGCAGTGCCAAGTCCTATGGGTTAAGGTTCCAATTCAACTTCAAATCTGAAAATCAACTCAAATTCAAAAGTGCAAATTAAAGTTGATCAAACCCTGCTGGAAAAATGTTCACCTTTTAGCAAATAATCTCAAAATATTTACTGTTAAGGAACACAACATCATCATCAACCACAGAAGGGCCTAAGTATTTTAACAGAGCCAATTCAGCATTTAAAATGCCCAAATCATTTTTGCATAAATTCAAATGGGTCCCAAAAATGCCCAAACTTTTTGTGACAGTGTTGGATATTGCAATGTAATTATGTGACCTAGTTTCACATTTTTACTAACTCATTTGGTGACTAAAAATAATGCAATTCTGCTGCTGCTCAATTAAAACAGAAAAATAAAAGGAAAAGGCCACTGTGCACTGCCACTAGTGCACAGTGCCTGGAGCCAGCCCATCTGGCCCATTTCTCCTTCTCTCTCATGTGCGTGTCGACGCCGCTGAGGCCGAGCTCACGCGTGTCATTCGTGCGCCGACACGCCGCCGCTCCACCTACAGAAAAGGAGGTGGAGGGGATAAGGCCAATGCCCGAGCCGTTCCCCCTGGCCCCGCCTCATTCTCCCCCTCTCATCTCGCTCGCTCCGCCTCTCTTCCCCTCCTCAGATCCGATGGCCGAGCGCCACCATCACCGTGAATCACCGTTGCCGTGGCCAACGCCCTCCCCACCTCGTCTGCATACGCCTGGGAGAAGCGTTGTGGTCGACTGCAACTACCGGAGCAGCTGGAGGGAGCGGAGGAGCGCTGCTTCATCCCCGAGCTTCGTCTTCAACCTCGGGTCACCGTCGCACTTCTTCGTCGCCGGCACCGTCTGCTGCTCCTAAGCCACCAAGGGCTTTTCGTAGCCGCTCGGTGAGCTCCGTGCTGTCCTCCTCCTTTTCCTTCCTCGCCTCGTCGCGCCTCTAGCCGTAGTTGTTGTTGCCGTAGCTCGATGCCGCCGACGAGCTCGACGCCGTTGTTGTGGCCTTTAGCACGCTCGCCCGAGTCGCGCACCGTGCTCCTGGAGCTCGTGCGAGTCCAATGCGCACCCACACGCGCTTCCCCGTGCCCTCTAGCCTCTAGCCCGACGTGTGCCCGATGCGCCCGTCTGCTTCGTCGCCGGTGTGCCTCCGGTGACCAAAAGGTCACGGAGCCAAGCGCGTTGTGCTCACCGCGTTGCGCCGCACCAGCCCAGCCTCTCCTTTCGCTCCGAAGCACGTTGCATCGCCGAACCCGTCGATCTCCCGAATATGCCGCCGCCTTCGCTCAACGCCGACGCCGTTTCTGGCCAGCTCCGGCGAAACCACCACCACCGCGAGAAGCGGCACGGTCCCCTCGTTCGAACGCGCCAGGCCCCGAGCTTTTTGGTGGCCCGTAGGTGATTTCCGGCGAGGTCCCGAGCCTCCGCCGCGTTTTCAGGCTCGCCGGTGTTCAGCCGCCGGCCGACCGACGTGGCAAGGGTGGGGCCCACCTCCGTGCCACATACTGTGGGCCCCGCGGGCCCCAATTGGTCCGTTGACCCTGTCAACGTTAACGTGGCCGCGCCCTGTTCCACTGGCGTGTGGGCCCTGTGTTAATTAAATGAATTAAAAGAAAAAGGAAATGTTAACTAAATTATTTAATCTAATTACTCACTGACTACAGGGGCCCAGCCACTAATTATTCTGTTAATTTAAACTAACCCTTCTGTTTAAGCCACTGCCACTAACATGTGGGTCCCACTGGACCCACATGTCAGATTTGACCTGGTCAGTTGTCCGTTAACCTGCTGATGTTAGCATGACATCATGCTGACATCATAATTCCCTTTTTCTGTTAATTTATATAAATCCAGAAAATCAAATAATCTTTAGAAATTCATATCTTTTAAACCGTAGCTCAAATCCAAAAAGTTAAAACATGAAATGCTCAGAACGGCGAGACGAGTCTGATCGTGCCGTCTGTTTCAATGCCGGACCCCCTACATAGAAGAACTCGTAACTCCGAGCTCGATTCTGGTATAGGAATAGTGCACACCCTCCAATAATTAAATCCCACACTAACCCTAAAATAACTAAAATGCCTCGAATACATCTTTAGGAAACCCTGCACTGCATCGTAGTCATCGCATGCCCAGATTTGCATCATCGCTGTATATTTACTTGTTTCCTCCCCCTCTTCTCTCTTGGTAGACACCGACGCCGACGTAGTTCCCGAGGTCGACGCTGCTCAGGAGCCAGACGACGCAGCTGACGACCTTGCCCTTGCCGTCGAGCAGACAGGCAAGCACCCCCATTTTGAGCATTCCGATATTGCCTACTCTCTTCCCTCGTATGCTTGCATTAGATGTTACTGCTGCTATTACTATCCTATATCTATTGCATAGCCTGTTTAATTGTACCCTACTGTTCGTACCTGCCTATTATCCTAAACTATTTAGCATAGGATGGGTAGAGCCTGATTAGAGACCCACTTGTCCCGACTGCCCCGCTGGATTCTCAGAAGACCCGTTCAACGGGATCGAAGATCAGACCCGGGCACCGCACGTCACATCCCCCTAAGTTGCTCGACACTACTGGGTTACCGTCACGTGCCGAGGGTGACTCCTCTTTAGCACGTTTGATGTTAACCTTGTAGGTTAGCTAGTCGGTCGTGGTAAGCGAGGGTGAATCCTCCTACACCACCCCCCGATAGTAACGCCGTGTTTCAACTTCTCAAATGTGGACTTCGAGGGTGAATCCTCTTCCGTTCACCTTGACGACAACATCAGGTGGAATTCCGTCGAGGGTGAATCCTCAGGGTTCCCTTGGTGTCGGACACACAGTTACTTTGGATACTGAGACATGACTTGAACCATGATACTAAATACGGGTCGGCCCTGAGGGGTACCCGCGCGAGCTGATATGCGGAGTGATGTGGAGCCGGGTTGACCTGAGAGGTGCCCGCGAGATAATTACGAGGCGTGGCCGGGCATTCTTAGTCCTTGCCACAAGTCCTCGAGACGGGGCGACGGGGTCACGTCGATCGTGAGTCTCTGCTCGTTACCGCGCGCTCCTAATCCACGAGCGGTTTGAATATTTGATCCGAGGGGCCTTTGGACCGGCAGCACTAACCAGCACGTGGGCATAGTATGGGCGTTCTGCGTCATAAACTTCAGCCGGAGCTTAATTGACGTCAGCGACTGAGCGGCGCGCACCGAGTTGGACTGGGAACGCAACCGCACTTGTATAAGGGTTTGCTAGGTCTGCTCTCGGCCACCTGACGCAACGTGCAGGAGTTCCCGGGGCGATGGCCCAAGACCCCTGGGGCATAGGTTAGTCCGGCGTGCTAACCTCTCATTAAGTATTTGGTCGGGTTGCGGCGTATTGTTTGGCCGAGGCCAGGCATGACCCAGAAAAGTGTGTCCGGCCGGAGTTAAGCAAGCGTGGTGGGTAAGTTGGTGCACCCCTGCAGGTAAGAAACTTCTATCGATAGCCTGTCCTACGGTAATGGACACTTGGAGTTGTATCGATCGGTACAACTAGAACATGACTGAGATGATAACTGGATAGTATGGCTCTGGGATTACTTTCTCGTAGGAAGTCGAGAGAGGATCTCAGGCCGAGGTTGATGATACTACTACTACTTTACATTATGTTACCCTACTCTCTTCTATGCGGCAAGACTGAAGATGCTGAAGATGCTAGTCTTCAATAGGACCAGGCTTCCCCTCTATTCTGGCATTTCTGCAGCCCAGTCCACATTTTCAACCCTGCCTTGAAAATGTTTCATATGTAGTGTAGATCCTTGCTTGCTGAGTACTTCGGATGAGTAGTCACGTTTGCTTTACTTTCATTTTCCCCATATTCATTCAATGCCGACAGAAGATGGAGCCCCTGAGACTGCTGCCCCCACGATGACTACGGCTACTACTACTACCCTCCCGGCGAGTACTACTAAGAGGAGCCTACTGACGACCAGGAGTAGGATCGGAGGGTCTAGGGCAGGAGGCCTTCGCCTTTCGATCGTAGCTTTTATTTTACCCCGCTTTCTAAAGGCTTATCTGTCTCTCTATGTATTAGTCGCTGATGCATCCGTTGACGCTTGTATGCCATCGAGCTTATGTATTCGAGCCCTCGAGGCCCTGGTTTGTAATATAAAGCTTGTATGACTTTATTTATGTTTTAGAGTTGTGTTGTGATATCTTCAAGTGAGTCCTTAGGCTTGATCGTGTGCATTTGCATGTATGGTTAGTGCACGATTAAGCCGGGGTCGTCACAGGTTGGTATCAGAGCCGACTACCCTTAGGAATTCCCCTTTCCAACTCCTTGCCCGAAGTTGAGTCTAGAGGTCAAGAACTTGTTTTACTAACTTGGCTGTGTGGCTTATGGGCCCACGTCGCCAATTGGGTGGTATTAGGATCTTTTACTTCTCGACCTTTACTCTGTGACTCTGACTTCTCTTCTATTCGGGTTTTCCAAAATTACTAACACCGACACTTAGGATCTCATAAATTCCATCCACCCGGAGAGCTGGATTTCAGTGCGATTTCCCTGTCGTTGATCTAATTAGTCTGATAATCATTTTCCTTTCCATTGTTTCGTGCATCCCCCATTATCCTGAACAACTCTAGTGTTGATCTTATTCTGGGAATGGATTGGTTGAAGGCTCACTACGCCTCAATCAATTGTGCAACTAAATTTGTACACCTTCTGCACCCGTCAGATGAGATAGTGAATTATCATGCCCACGTCACTCAGAATGCCAAGGCTCAAATTTATGCCTTGAATGCATTGAACGCTTCTCCACTGGAGGGTATTGAAAACATTCTGGTCGTATGTGACTTTTAGGATGTTTCTCCAGAAGAACTTCCAGGGATACCCCCTGCTAGGGCTGTCGAGTTCGTCATTGACTTGAAGCCTGGCACCACTCCTATTGCGAAGCGTCCTTACAAGATGCCTCCGCACCATCTTATCGAGCTTAAGGAAGAAATTGACAAGTCACTTAGCAAGGGTTTCATCCGCCCTAGTTCCTCCCCATGGGGAGCACCTTCTCTCTTTGTAAAGAAGAAAGATGGTACGAATAGGTTGGTTCAAGATTACCGTCCTATCAACCAGGCAACCATTCAGAACAAATATTCGCTTCCTCGGATCAATGACTTATATGATCAACTTGCTGGATCTTCGGTGTTCTCTAAACTCGACTTGAGGTTGGGTTATCACTAGATCCGTGTCCGCATACCCAAGACTGCATTTGTTACTCGTTATGGCTCCTACGAGTACACCGTGATGTCCTTTGGCCTCACTAATGCTCCAGCCACGTTCTCACGTCTGATGAACTACATATTCATGGATTACCTTGACAAGTTCGTCGTGGTATATCTGGATGATATTCTGGTTTATTCGAAGAACAAGGAAGAACATGTCGAACATCTTCGTCTTGTTCTGGAGAGACTTCAAGAACACAAGCTATATGCCAAGTATTCCAAGTGCGAATTCTGGCTTTCTGAAGTGACCTACCTTGGACATGTGATTTCCAAGGACGGTATAGCCATTAACCCGGAACGTGTTTAGGCTATTCTTGACTGGACTCCTTCGAAGAATGCCAAGCAAATCTAAAGCTTCCTGGTCTAGCAAGCTATTGCCGACGCTTCGTTGAGAATTTTTCAAAGATTGCCAAGCCCCTGACTAATCTGCTTCACAAAGGCGTTAAGTTTGAGTGGACAGATAAATGTCAGGAAAGTTTCCAGACCCTCAAGGACAAGCTTACTTCTGCTCCAGTGCTTGCTCCTCTAGATTCACGCAAGGACTTTGTGATCTTCTGCGACGCTTCACGTCAAGGTTTAGGCTGTGTCCTGATGCAAGAACAAAAAGTGATTGCATATGCCTCGTGATAGTTGTGTCCGCATGAAGAAAACTATCCAGTACATGATCTTGAACTTGCTGCTGTGATCCATGCTTTGAAACAGTGGAGACATTACCTTCTGGGTAACCGGTGTGAGATTTATACCGATCACTAAAGCTTGAAGTACTTGTTTACTCAGCCGGATCTCAACCTCCGTCAGCAACGATGGTTAGAAACCATTACGGACTATGACTGTGGTATTTCATATACCCTTGGCAAAGCTAATGTGATGGCTGATGCTTTAAGCCGGAAGTCCTATTGTAATAACCTCATGGTTAAGCGAGCTCAACCTCGTCTGTGTGAAGAACTGAGCAAGTTGAACCTCCGAATTGTTCCACACGGTTCCCTTAATAACCTTGTGGTACAACTGAACCTTGAGAAGGCTTTTAAAGACGCGCAAGCCAAAGACGCTGAAATTGATTTGATGAAGAAGGAGCTTCACCTTGAGAAGTACCGGGATTTCTTAGTTGCTGAAGATGGAACATGTACTTTCGGGACTGCATTGTAGTACCTCGCTTCGAACTTATGACTGATAAGGTCATGAAGGAAGCACATGATACACCGCTCTCTATCCATCCGGGTAGTACTAAGATGTATCATGATCTTCGACAAAGGTACTGGTGGTCTAGAATGAAACAAGACATCGCGCGATATGTTGCTGAGTGTGATGTTTGTCGTCGCATCAAGGCAGAACATCAGAAGCCTGCTGGACTTCTGCAACCGCTTCCTATTCCTCTATGGAAATGGGATAAAGTCCAGATGGATTTCATAACTGGTCTTCCAAAGTCTCAGAAGGGTCACGATGCCATTCTTGTCGTCGTCGACCAACTCTCCAAGGTTGCTCATTTTCTACCTGTCAAGGAGACTATCACTGCTAGCCAGTTAGCAGAGCTTTACATCTCCAGAATTGTTTCACTCCATGGTATTCCGAAGGAGATTAGTTCGGACCGTGGTGGTCTCTCACCTCCAAGTTCTGGGAAAGTTTCCAACACGCTATGGGAACTCACATTACATGGAGTTCAGCTTATCATTCTCAGTCCCAAGGCCAGGTTGAGTGAGTTAACCAAGTGCTTGAAGATATGCTTCGAGCTTGTGTTATATCATTCGGTAAGAAGTGGGAAGAATCTCTTCCATATGTCGAGTTCTCTTATAACAACAGTTATCAAGCCAACTTGAACATGGCCCCCTTCGAAGTTCTCTATGGACGTAAATGTCGAACCCCTCTGAACTGGTCAGAAACTGGGGAACGACCACTCGTGGGACCGGACATTATTTAACATGCTGAGGAACAAGTCTGAATTGTCCGGGAAAATCTCAAGGCGGGTCAGGACCACCAGAAGAGCATCTATCATCGCAAACGATGGGGTCTGACTTATCAGCCAGGTGATCATGCTTATCTTCGAGTCACTCCTATGAAGGGTACTCGTCGTTTCAGAATCAAGGGCTAGCTAGCTCCCCGCTATATTGGTCCTTTCTGCATTGTGGCTAGACGTGGACAGGTGGCATATAAACTGGAGTTGCCGCCGCAATTCTCCCATATCCACGATGTCTTCCACTTGTCGCAGCTTCGAAAATGCTTCAAGGAATCTCCGCACCGTGTAGTGGATCACGAGATGCTCGATTTGCAAGATGACTTATCTTATAAGAAGCATCCGATCTGCATCCTCGATGAAGCTGAACGTCGGACTCGTCAGAAGATGATCAAGTTCCTGAAAGTGCAGTGGTCGAATCATACTGAAGATGAAGCCACTTGGGAACGTGAGGATAATCTCCGAAAGGAATATCCCGACCTCTTCCTTTCTTCCTCCTAAATTCTCGGGACGAGAATTTCTTTTAGAGGAGGAGAATTTGTAACACCCCCTTGTAATAAGCACTGTGACACTCTGTTAATCTTGCCAAGTCATGATCATTTGCAGTGCCAAGTCCTATGGGTTAAGGTTCCAATTCAAATTCAAATCTGAAAATCAACTCAAATTCAAAAGTGCAAATTAAAGTTGATCAAACCCTGCTGGAAAATGTCCACCTTTTAGCAAATAATCTAAAAAATTGCTGTTAAGGAACACAACGTCATCATCAACCATAGAAGGGCCTAAGTATTTTAACAGAGCCAATTCAGCATTTAAAATGCCCAAATCATTTTTTGCATAAAGTCAAATGGGTCCCAAAAATGCCCAAACTTTTTGTGACAATGCTGGATATTGCAATGTAATTATGTGACCTAGTTTCACATTTTTACTAACTTATTTGGTGACTAAATATAATGCAACTCTGCTGCTGCTCAATTAAAACAGAAAAATAAAAGGAAAAGGCCACTGTGCACTGCCACTAGTGCACAGTGCCTGGAGCCAGCCCATCTGGCCCATTTCTCCTTCTCTCTCATGTGCGTGTCGCCGCCGCTGAGGCCGAGCTCGCGCGCGCCGTCCGCGCACCGACACGCCGCCGCTCCATCGACGGAACAGGAGGCGGAATGGATAAGGGCAACGCCCGAGCCGTCCCCCTGGGCCCGCCTCATTCTCCCCCTCTCATCTCGCTCGCTCCGCCTCTCCTCCCCTCCTCAGATCCGATGGCCGAGCGCCACCATCACCGCGAATCACCGTTGCCGTGGCCAACGCCCTCCCCACCTCGTCTGCGTATGCCTGGGAGAAGCGTCGTGGTCGACTGCAGCTACTGGAGCAGCTGGAGGGAGCGGAGGAGCGCTGCTTCGTCCCCGAGCTTCGTCTTCAACCTCGGGTCGCCGCCGCACTTCTCGTAGCCGGCACCGTCTGCTGCTCCTAAGCCACCAAGGGCTTTTCGTAGCCGCTCGGTGAGCTCCGCACTGTCCTCCTCCTTTTCCTTCCTTGCCTCGTCACGCCTCTAGCCGTAGTTGCCGCTATTGCCGTAGCTCAACGCCGCCGACGAGCTCAACGCCGTCGCTGTGGCCTTTAGCACGCTTGCCTGAGTGTCGCGCCGTGCTCCTGGAGCTCGTGCGAGTCCAACGCGCACCCACATGCGCTTCCCTGTGCCCTCTAGCCTCTAGCCCGACGTGTGCCCGATTGCGCCTCCGTCCGCGCTCGTCGTCGGTGTGCCTCTGGTGACCAAAAGGTCACGGAGCCAAAGCGCGTTGTGCTCACCACGCTGCGCCGCACCTGCCCAGCCTCTCCTTTCGCTCCGTAGCATGCTGCATCGCCGAACCGTCGAGCTCCCGAATACGCTGCCGCCTTCACTCAACGCCGTCGCCGTTTCCGGCCAGCTCCGACGAAACCACCACCACCACGAGAAGCGGCACGGTCCCCTCGTTCGAACGCGCCAGGCCCCGAGTTTTTGGTGGCCCGTAGGCGATTTCCGGCGAGGTCCCGAGCCTCCGCCGCATTTTCGGGCTCGCCGGCGTTCAGCCGCCGGCCGGCCAACGTGGCAAGGGTGGGGCCCGCCTCCATGCCATTGACTGTGGGCCCCGCGGGCCCAGTTGGTCCGTTGACCCGGTCAACGCTGACGTGGCTGCGCCCTATTCCACTGACGTGTGGGCCCCGCGTTAATTAAAAGAATTAAAAGAAAAAGCAAATGTTAACTAAATTATTTAATCTAATTACTCACTGACTACAGGGGCCCACCTACTAATTATTCTGTTAATTTAAACTAACCCTTAAGCCACTGTCACTGACATGTGGGTCCCACTAGACCCACATGTCAGATTTGACCTGGTCAGCTGTCCGTTGACCTGTTGATGATAGCATGACATCATGCTGACATCATAATTCCTTTTTTCTGTTAATTTAAATAAATCCAGAAAATCAAATAATCTTTAGAAATTCATATCTTTTAAACTTTAGCTCATATCGAAAAAGTTAAAACATGAAAGTTGCTCAGGACGGCAAGACGAGTCTGATCGTGCCGTCTGTTTCGATGTCGGAACCCCCTACATAGAAGAACTCGTAACTCCGAGCCCGATTCCGGTATAGGAATAGTGCACACCCTCCGGTAATTAAATCCCGCACTAACCCTAAAATAACTAAAATGCCACGAATACATCTTTAGGCAACCCTGCACTGCATCGTAGTCATCGCATGCCCAGATATGTATCGTCGCTGTATATTTACTTGTTTCCTCCCCCTCTTCTCTCTCGGTAGACGTCGACGCCGATGTAGTTCCCGAGGTCGACGCTCAGAGCAGACGACGGTGACGACCTTGCCCTTGCGTCGGCCGAGATGTGCAAGCACCCCCATTTTGAGCATTCCGATATCGCCTACTCTCTTCCCTCTTATGCTTGCATTAGATGTTACTGCTGCTATTACTATCCTATATATGTTGCATAGCATGTTTAACTGTACCCTACTGTTGATACCTGCCTATTATCCTAAACTGTTTAGCATAGGATGGGTAGAGCCTGATTAGGGACCCACTTGTCCCGACTGCCCCGCTGGATTCTCAGAAGACCCGTTCAACGGGATCGAAGATCAGACCCGGGCACCGCATGTCACTTCCCCCTAAGTTTGTCGACACTACTGGGTTACCGTCACGTGCCAAGGGTGACTCCTCTTTAGCACGTTTGATGTTAACATTGTAGGTTAGCTAGTCGGTCGTGGTAAGCGAGGGTGAATCCTCCTACACCACCCCCCGATAGTAACACTGTCTTGCAACTTCTCAAGTGTGGACTTCGAGGGTGAATCCTCTTCCGTTCACCTTAACGACAACATCAGGTGGAATTCCGTCGAGGGTGAATCCTTAGGGTTCCCTTGGTGTCGGACACACTGTTACTTTGGATACTGAGACATGACTTGAACCATGATACTAAAGACGGGTCGGCCCTGAGGGGTACCCGCGCGAGCTGATATGCGGAGTGATGTGGAGCCGGGTTGACCTGAGAGGTGCCCGCGAGATAATTACGAGGCATGGTCGGGCATTCTTAGCCCTTGCCACAAGTCCTCGAGACGGGGCAACGGGGTCACATCGAACGTGAGTCTCTGCTCGTTACCGCGCGCTCCTAATCCACGAGCGGTTTGGATATTTGATCCGAGGGGCCTCTGGCCCGATAACACTAACCATCACGTGGGCATAGTATGGGCGTTCTGCGTCGTAAACTTCAACCGGAGCTTAATTGACGTCAACGACTAAGCGGCGTGCGCCGAGTTGGACTGGGAACATAACCGCACTTGTATAAGGGGTTGCTAGGTCTGCTCTTGGCCGCCTAACGCAACGTGCAGGAGTTCCCGGGGCAATGGCCCAAGACCCCTGGGGGCATATGTTAGTCCGGCGTGCTGACCTCTCATTAAGTATTTGGTTAGGTTGCGGCGTATTGTTTGGCCGAGGCCGGGCATGACCCAGAAAAGTGTGTCCGGACGGAGTTAAGCAAGCGTGGTGGGTAAGTTGGTGCACCCCTGCAGGGAAGAAACTTCTATCGATAGCCTATCCTACGGTAACGGACACTCGGAGTTGTATCCCGATCGGTACAACTAGAACATGACTGAGATGATAACTGGATAGTATGGCTCTGGGATTACTTTCTCGCAGGGAGTCGAGAAAGGATCTCAGGCCGAGGTTGATGATACTACTACTACTTTACATTATGTTACCCTACTCTCTTCTATGCGGCAAGACTAAAGATGCTAGTCCTCGATAGGACTAGGCTTACCCCTCTATTCTGGCATTTCTGTAGCCCAGTCCACATTTTCAGCCCTTCCTTGAAATGTTGCATATGCAGTGTAGATCCTTACTTGCTGAGTACTTCGGATGAGTACTCACGTTTGCTTTACTTTCTTTTTCCCCATATTCATTCAATGCCGACAGACGACGGAGCCCCTGAGACTCCTGCCCCCATCGACAACTACGACTACTACTACTACCCTCCCGGCGAGTACTACTACGAGGAGCCGACTGACGACCAGGAGTAGGATCGGAGGGTCCAGGGCAGGAGGCCTTCGCCTTTCGATTGTAGCTTTTATTTGACCCCGCCTTCTAAAGGCTTATCTGTCTCTATATGTACTAGTCTGTACCCAGACTCTGATGCTTCCGCTGACGCTTGTATGCCATCGAGCTTATGTATTCGAGCCCTCGAGGCCCTGGCTTGTAATATAAAGCTTGTATGACTTTATTTGTGTTTTAGAGTTGTGTTGTGATATCTTCAAGTGAGTTCTTAGGCTTGATCGTGTGCATTTGCGTGTATGGTTAGTGCACGATTAAGCCGGGGTCGTCACACACGATGATGGCTGCGGGCACGCGGTGCGGTGTGGCGCGTCGGGGAGGAAGGAGAAGTGGGAGAGGGGTCCAGAGGGGTCGCGTGGACGAAGGGGAGTGTGAGCGATGCTGTGGACATGCCGCAGTGGCGAGACCACGACATTTGGGCAGTGGCCGAGGGCCCTAGTGCCCAGAGCATGCTTTTGGCAAGCCAGACCACGTGGTTACCGCGTGACCGTGGTGTTACCATGCGTTCTGGGCGGCTCAAGCATATCTGCCTGGTTGGGCACTCCCCAAGTAGCTGCTAGGAAGAAGAAGACAATGGAAGAAGATCAAGAGGGGACTGGGCTGAGCTCAAACCTAAATTAGCAGCAAGGTGTTTTATTAGTGGTGTGAGCAAAGAGCAAGACCAATGGGTCTGAGTTTTGGCTGAGAGTGATCATCCACTAGGGTGATTACTGTGACAAAGTTTCAGATCAAAAGGATGAAGATAGCTAGCACTTCGTTCACAAACTGCCCCACTGGACAGAAAATGAAAATGGAAGCTGCACTCACATGGATGATTGGATTGAGCTGAAATACGTTGGAGGATTATGATTTGGGCATAGGGAGGCACTGTAAAAATTTCATACCATTTAAATAAATAAAAATGGTACTTCCTTCACAATGCTTTCCTTAGGACAGAAACTTGGGGGAATTATTGAGAAATATTGGATGAATGAAATGAGCCAAAATTTGGTGGAGGGAAGTTATATAGGTAGGAGATTGTTCTGTTAAAATTTCAGAATTTATGAAGCCATATAAATTATAGTTGCTTCACAACCTAGGGCAAACAGGGTTATTCCTTTAATAGAAAAAGGAATATTCCCAAGGACTAAATATTGGGGTTGGGCTGAAATGGAAATAACATGACTTGGGAAATATTTGAGAGTGACAAGCCACTTGGGAGTGGAAGAAGAGATGAGCTTCCCAGGTTTCAAGACCACAGATCCACAGAAAAGAAATTCCAAATAAAATTACAAAGAAATCCAAAAAAATGGCCAAAATCGGGGTGTCATAATGCACTTGTTACTGTTCTGGACCATAGACCCCAAAGTGACAATAATCGGGATACTCTCCAAGGATGACTATAATTCGAGGAGTTCATGTATTCACCATGTGTTAATACTTTGTTCCGGCTCTCTATTAAAAGGAGGGATTAATATCCCTTAGATTTTCTTATGGATCCGCTGCCACGGGAGGGTAGGACAAAAGATGTTATACAAGTTCTTATTATAAGCACGTATGACTATATGCGGAATACATGCCTACATTGAATTGATGAATTGGAGATATTATGTATCGATCTAGGTTGTGACTGTTACATGATGAATGTCATCCACACAAATATCCATCGCTGATCCAATGCCTACGTTTGTTCATATTGATCTTTGCTAAGTTAATACTATTGCTGCTGCTGTTACAATCACTACAAAACTGCTACTGTTATTGTCACCGTTACTATTGCTATTGTTATCACTACTTCCAAACTATCATACTACTATGTGCTACTTGTGAGCTATGTTGGGATTTACCCCGAAGAGGAAGGGTGAAGCAATGTAGTAGCAGATAGTATTTCCCACAGAGAGAACCAAGGTTATCCAACCAATAGGAGAACCACACAAATTCCTAGTAAGCAGTACCTACACACACAAGAGCAAATACTTGCACCCAACACGGGCAAGAGGGTTGTCAATCCCCTTGAACTCGTTACTTGCAAGGATTAAATCTGATAGTGATAGATATATAAATTGAAAAGTAAAATAAAAAGAGTAAAATTGCAGCAAGGTATTTTTGGTTTTAGCAATATGATAAAAGTATATCTGGGGGCCATAGTTTTCACTAGAGGCTTCTCTCTTGAAACATAGCATACGGTGGGTAGACAAATCACTGTCGGGCAATTGATAGAAAAGCGCACAGTTATGATGTTATGCATGGCAATGATCATGTATATAGGCATCACGTTCGTGGCAAGTAGACCGAAACGATTCTGCATCTACTACTATTACTCCACCAATCGACCACTATCCAGCATGCATCTATGGTATTAAATTCATGACAAACTGGGTAATGCTTTAAGCAAGATGACATGATGTAGAAAGAATAAACTCAAGCAATGTGATTAAATCCTGTCGTTTTACCCTTAATGGCAACAATAAAATACGTGCCTCGCTACCCCTTCTATCACAAGGTGAGGACACTGCAAGATTGAACCCATTACAAAGCACCTCTCCCACTGAAGATAAATCAATCTAGTTGGCCAAACCAAACGGATAGATCAGAGAGAAATACAAAGCTATACTAATCATGCATAATAAAGTTCAGAAAAGACTCAATTACTTTCAATGAATAATCTAATCATAAACCCACAATTCATCGGATCCCAACAAACACACCGCAAAAGAAGATTACATCGAATAGAACTCCATGGAGATCATGGAGAAATTTGTATTGAAGATCAAAGAGAGAGAGAGAAGAAGCCATCTAGCTACTAGCTATGGACCCGTAGGTCTATGGGAAACTACTCACACATCATCCTAAGGGCAGCAAGGTTGATGTAGAAGCCCTCCGTGATCGATTTCTCCTCCGGCAGATTACGGGAAAAGACCTCCAGATGGGATCGCTGAAGAACAGAGACTTGCGGCGGCAGAAAAGTTATTTAGGATGGCTCTCTGTTGGTTTGGGGATTTATGGGAATTTATAGTGCTAGAATTAGGTCAAACAAAGCTACGTGGGACCTACGAGCTCAGGTGGCACGCCCCCTGGGGGTG
This sequence comes from Aegilops bicornis, assembly GCA_021605145.1. Lineage (NCBI taxonomy): Eukaryota > Viridiplantae > Streptophyta > Magnoliopsida > Poales > Poaceae > Aegilops > Aegilops bicornis. The sequence goes on from CM038672.1 coordinate 69,556,129, forward strand.
CGGCGTGTGAGCTCATGGCTCTCCCGTAGATCTTCTGGCCTCCTCCCGAACGTTCTAGGGTCCCTTCTGGTCCAAAAAAATCACCGTAAAGTTTCATCGTGTTTGGACTTCGTTTGGTACTGATTTTCTAAAAAGCCAAAAACAAGCAAAAACAACAACTAGCACTAGGCACTGAGTTAATAAGTTAGTTCCCCAAAATGATATAAAATTGCATATAAAGCATATAAAGTATCCAAGTTTGATAATATAATATCATGAAACAATAAAAAATTATAGATACATTAGAGACGTATCATTGTGCTACTAAATACTTTGCTGCATAAGTATTATTTTCCAGGTGTGGTTGAATTGACAACTCAACTGCTAAGCCTCATAAATTTTCTTTGGCTCCCCTTGTGTCGAATCAATAAATTTGGATGAAATACTACCCTCGAAGACTGTCGTGATCCCCTATACTTGTGGTTTATCAAAACCCTAGCCACCACCATTACCTGAAGCTTGTGACCCTGTAGGTCCGGTGAAACATAGACATGAACAAAACCCCTTTCGTTCAATGACAGATAGTGGAACCGTGGATGTTGCTAGTTGTAGACTGCGGTTGGTATTTCCTCGAAGAGGAGAGGATAATGTAGTATAGTAGAGATAAGTATTTCCCTCAGTTAAGAACCAAGGTTATCAATCCAGTAGGAGAACCACGCAAAATCCCGTTAGACGCACCTACACACACAAAAGCAAACACTTGCACCCAACGCAAATAAGAGGGTTGTCAATCCTCTTAGCGGTTATTCGCAATGATTAATTCTGAAAGTGATAGACAGATAAAATAAAATACTAAATAAAATAAAAGTAAATAAATTGCAGCATAGTATTTTTGGTTTTAATATATGATAAAAGTAGAGCCGGGGGCCAAAGTTTTCACTAGAGGCTTGTCTCTCGAACACATAGCATACGGTGGGTAAACAAATTACTGTTGGGAAATTGATAGAAAAGCAAATGATTATGACGGATTCATGGCAATGATCATGTATATAGGCATCACGTCCGAGATAAGTAGACCGACTCCTGCCTGCATCTAATACTATTACTCCACCCATCGAGCGCTATCCAGCATGCATCTAGGGTATTAAGTATGAAGCAGAGTAATGCCTTAAGCAAGATGACATGATGTAGACAAAGTAAACTCAAGCAATATGATTAAGTCCCATCTTTTTGTCCTTAATGGCAACAATACAACTACGTGTCATGTCCCTTTACATCCTTTGGGATTGAGCACTGCAAGATTGAACCCATCACAAAGCACCTCTCCCATCACAAGATAAACCAATCTAGTTGGCCAAACAAAATCTATGTATCAGAGAGAAATACAGCAATAATAATCATGCATAAAAGAGTTCAGAAAAGACTCAAATATTTCTCAAGAATAATCTGATAATAAACTCACAATTCATTGGATCCCAACAAACACACCACAAAATAAGATTACATCGGATAGAACTCCAAGAACATCGAGGAGAACATGGTATTGAAGATCAAAGAGATAGAAGAAGCCATCTAGCTACTAGCTATGGACCCGTAGGTCTGTGGTAAACTACTCACACATCATCGGAGGGGTATCAAGGTTGAAGAAGAAGCCCTCCGTGATCAATTCCCCTCCGGCAGAGTACCGAAAAAGGCTCCCAGATGGGATCGCGGAAGAACATAGTCTTAAGGTGGCAGAAAGTCTTTCTCCTCTATCCCTCTGGTATATTGGGAATGTTTGGGAATTTATAGTGCTGGAATTAGCTCAGGAGGGGCTACGAGGGGCCCACAAGCCTGGGGGCACACCCTACCCCCCAGGGCGCGCCCTCTGAGCTTGTGGCTCCCTCGGGGCTCCTCTGGTCTTCTCCCGAAGCTTCGTGGGTCTCTTCTGGTCCAGAAAAAATTAATCCAAAGTTTTTTCTCGTTTGGACTCTTTTTATAATGATTTTCTGAAAATACAAAAACAAACAAAAAATAGCAACTGGCACTAGGCACTGGTTAATAGGTTAGTCCCAAAAAAAATGATATATAATGGCATGTAATTGCATATAAAACATCCAAGATTGATACTATAATAGCATGGAACAATAAAAAAATTATAGATACATTGGAGATGTATCAAGCATCCCCAAGCTTAATTCATGCTCATCATCGAGTAGGTAAATGATAAAAACAGAATTTTTGATGTGGAATGTGCTACTTGTAGTCTACGTTGGTATTACCCCGAAGAGGAGAGGATGATGCAGTACAGTAGAGATAAGTATTTCCCTCAGTTAGGAACCAAGGTTATCAATCCAGTAGGAGAACCAAGCAAAATTCTGTTAAGCGCACCTGCACACAGAAAAAAGAAAACACTTGCACCCAACACAAATAAGAGGGTTATCAATCCCCTTAGCGGTTAATTGCAAGGATTAAATCTTATCGAGGTAAATAGATAAACTAAAATACTAATTAAAATAAAAGTAAATAAATTATAGCAAGGTATTTTTAGGTTTTTCATATGATAAAGATAGACTCGGGGACCATAGTTTTCACTAGAGGCTTCTCTCTTGAGAACATAAACATAAGGTGGGTAAACAAATTATTGTTGGGTAATTGATAGAAAAGCAAATAATTATGACGGATTCATGGCAATGATCATGTATATAGGCATCACGTCTGAGACAAGTAGACCGACTCCTTCCTGCATCTATTACTATTACTCCACCCATCGATCACTATCCAGCATGCATCTAGGGTATTAAGTATGAAACAGAGTAATGCCTTAAGCAAGATGACATGATGTAGAGAAGCAAATTCAAGCAATATGAATAGACCCCATCTTATTATCCTTAATGGCAACGCAACAATACAAATACGTGTCATGTCCCTTTCTGTCACCGGGATTGAGCACCGCAAGATTGAACCCATCACAAAGCACCTCTCTCATTGCAAGATAAATTAATCTAGTAGGCCAAACCAATCGATAGATCGGAGAGAAATACAAAGCTATAACAATCATGCATAAAAGAGTTTAGAGAAGACTCAAATATTTCTCATGATTAATCTGATCACAAACTCACAATTCACCGGATCCCAACAAACACACCGCAAAAGAAGATTACATCGGATAGAACTCCAAGAACATCGAGGAGAACATTGTATTGAAGATCAAAGAGAGAGAAGAAGCCATCTAGCTACTAGCTATGGACCCGTAGGTCTGTGGTAAACTACTCACACATCATCAAAAGGGTAGCAAGGTTGATGTGGAAGCCCTCCGTGATCAATTCCACCTCCGGCAGAGTACCGAAAAAGGCCTCCAGATGGGATCGCGGAAGAACAGAGGCTTGTGGTGGCAGAAAGGTTTTTTCTTCTGGCTCTCTGGGGGTTTCCTAATATTTATGAATTTATAGAAGTGGAATTAGGTCAAACAGAGTCACATGGGCCCCACAAGGCAGCACGGCGCGCCCCCCTAGGGCACTCCCTGGTGCCTTGTGAAGCCTCCGTGAGGCTTTTGGCCCCCTCCCGAAGCTTCCACTATTTCTTTTGTCCAGAAAAAACCTCCAAAAAGTTTCATGGCATTCGGACTTCATTTGGTACTGTTTCTCTGAAAAGCCAAAAACAAGCAGAAAACATCAACTTGCACTGGGCATTGGGTTAATAGGTTAGTCCAAAAAAATGATATATAATTGCATATAAAAACATCCAAGGTTTATACTATAATAGCATGGAACAATAAAAAATTATAGATACGTTGGAGACGTATCAAGCATCCCCAAGCTTAATTCCTGCTCGTCCTCGAGCAGGTAAATGATAAAAACAGAATTTTTTATGTGGAATGTGCTACTTGTAGTCTACGTTGGTATTACCCCGAAGAGTAGAGGATGATGCAGTACAGTAGATATAAGTATTTCCCTCAATTAGGAAACAAGGTTATCAATCCAGTATGAGAACCAAGCAAAATTCTGTTAAGCGCACCTGCACACAGAAAAAAGCAAACACTTGCACCCAACGCAAATAAGAGGGTTATCAATCCCCTTAGCGGTTAATTGCAAGGATTAAATCTTATTGATGTAAATAGATAAACTAAAATACTAATTAAAATAAAACTAAATAAATTATAACAAGGTATTTTTTTTAGGTTTTTTATATGATAAAGATAGACTTGGGGACCATAGTTTTCACTAGAGGCTTCTCTGTTGAGAACAAAAACATACGATGGGTAAATGCTACGTCTTGAGCTTGCGTTGGTTTTCCTTGAAGAGGAAAGAGTGATGCAGCAATAGTAGCGTAAGTATTTCCCTCAGTTTTTGAGAACCAAGGTATCAATCCAGTAGGAGGCTCCTCAAAAGTCCCACGCACCTACACAAACAAACAAAGAACTCACAACCAACGCAATAAAGGGGTTGTCAATCCCTTCACGGCCACTTGCGAAAGTGAGCTCTGATAGAGATAGTATGATAAGATAAATATATTTTTGGTATTTTATAATATATATGCAAACGTAAAGATGCAAATAAAAGTAGATTGAAAGCTTATATGATAAAAGACAGACCCGAGGGCCATAGGTTTCACTAGTGGCTTCTCTCAAGATAGCATAAGTATTACGGTGGGTGAACAAATTACTGTCGAGCAATTGATAGAAAAGCGAATAATTATGAGATCGTCTAGGCATGATCATGTATATAGGCATCACGTCCGCAACAAGTAGACCGACTCTTGCCTGCATCTACTACTATTACTCCACACATCGACCGACTCCTGCCTGCATCTAGATTATTAAGTTCATAAAGAACAGAGTAACACATTAAGAAAGATGACATGATGTAGAGGGATAAACTCAAGCAATATGATATAAACCCCATCTTTTTATCCTCGATGGCAACAATACAATACGTGCCTTGCTGCCTCATTGCCACTGGGAAAGGACACCGCAAGTTTGAACCCAAAGCTAAGCACTTCTCCCATGGCAAGAAAGATCAATCTAGTAGACCAAACCAAACTGATAATTCGAAGAGACTTGCAAAGATAACTCAATTATACATAACAGAATTCAGAGGAGATTCAAATATTATTCATAGATAAACTCGATCATAAACCCATAATTCATCGGATCTCGACAAACACATCGCAAAAAGAGTTTACATCGAATAGATCTCCACAAGAGAGGGGGAGAACATTGTATTGAGATCCAAAAAGAGAGAAGAAGCCATCTAGCTAATAACTATGGACCCGAAGGTCTGTGGTAAACTACTCACAACTCATCGGAGGGGCTATGGTGTTAATGTAGAAGCCCTCCGTGGTCGATTCCCCCTCCGGCGGAGCGCCGACGAAGGCTCCAAGATGGGATCTCGCGGATACAGAAGTTACGGCGGTGGAAATTGTGTTTCGTTTGCTCGCTGGATGTTTTCGGGGTACGTAGGTATATATAGGAGGAAGAAGTACGACGGTGGCCGCCTGTGGGGCCTAGGAGATAGGGGTGCGCCCAGAGGGGGTGGGCGCGCCCTCTTGTCTCCTGGCCGCCTCGCAAGCTTCTTGATTTGCACTCCAAGTCCTCCGGATCACGTTCGTTCCAAAAATCACGCTCCCGAAGGTTTCATTCCGTTTGGACTCCGTTTGATATTCCTTTTCTTTGAAATACTGAAATAGGCAAAAAAAAGAATACGGGATGGGCCTCGGTTAGTAGGTTAGTCCCAAAAATGATATAAATATGTAAAATAAAGCCCATAAACATCCAAAAGGGGTAATATAATAGCATGGAACAATCAAAAATTATAGATACGTTGGAGACGTATCAAGCATCCCCAAGCTTAATTCATGCTCGTCCTCGAGTAGGTAAATGATAAAAACAGAATTTTTGATGTGGAATGCTACCTAGCATAATTCTCAATGTAATTTTCTTTATTGTGGCATGAATGTTCAAATCCAAATGATTCAAAATAAAAGTTCATATTGATAAAGGAAATAGTAACACTTCAAGCATACTAATCAAAGCAATCATGTCTTCTCAAAATAACATGGCTAAAGAAAGTTCATCCCTACAAAATCATATAGTTAGGCTATGCTTCATTTTTGTCACACAAAGATGTTCCCAGATTCTATACCCCCGATGACAAGCCAAGCAATTGTTTCGTACTTAAATAATCTCAAACTTTTTCAACCTTCACGCAATACATGAGCGTGAGCCATGGATATAGCACTATGGGTGGAATAGAATATGATGATGGGGATTGTGTGGAGAAGGCAAAAAAAGGAGAAAGTCTCACATTGACGAGGATAATAAACGGGCTATGGAGATGCCCATCAATTGATGTCAACATGAGGAGTAGGGATTGCCATGCAACGGATGCACTAGAGCTATAAATGAATGCTCAACAAAAGAAAACTAGTGGGTGTGCATCCAACTTGCTTGCTCACGAAGACCTAGGGCATTTGAGGAAGCCCATCGTAGGAATATACAAGCCAAGTTCTATAATGAAAAATTCCCACTAGTATATGAAAGTGACTACATATGAGACTCACTATATGAAAAACATGGTGCTACTTTGAAGCACAAGATATGAGACTCACTACATGAAGAACAAGGTGCTACTTTGAAGCACAAGTGTGGAAAAAGAGATAGTAACATTGCCTTTTTTATTTATTTTCTTTTTTTCTTTTTTTGGGGCAATGCTCTAATAATGATGATCATCACACTTTTATTGATTACAACACATGAATTACAACTCAAAACTAGAACAAGATATGACTCTATATGAATGCCTCCGGCGGTGTACCCGGATGGTGCAATGAATCAAGAGTGACATGTATGAAAAATTATGCATGGTGGCTTTGCCACAAATACGATGTCAACTACATGATCATGCAATGGCAATATGACAAAAGTAATGTATGTCATGATGATGAACGGAACGGTGGAAAGTTGCATGGCAATATATCTCGGAATGGCTATGGAAATGCCATAATAGGTAGGTATGGTGGCTGTTTTGAGGAAGATTAAGGAGGTTTATGTGTGATAGAGCATATCATATCACGGGGTTTGGATGCACCGGCGAAGTTTGCACCAACTCTCAAGGTGAGAAAGGGCAATGCACCTGCATCAAGAGGCTAGCAATGGTGGAAAGGTAAAAGTGCGTATAATCCATGGACTCAACATTAGTCATAAGAACTCATATACTTATTGCAAAAATTTAGAAGTCATCAAAAATCAAGCACTACGCGCATGCTCCTAGAGGGATAGATTGGTAGGAAAAGACCATCGCTCGTCCCCGATCGCCACTCATAAGGATGCACAAGCCAGGTACACTTCATGTTTCAAACTTGTTACACAACTTTAACCATACGTGCATGCTATGGGACTTGCTAACTTCAACACAAGCATTCTTTGAATTCATAATCACCCAACTAGCATGACTTTAATATCACTACCTCCATATCTCAAAACAATTATCCTATCAAATTGATCATAGCATCCAATTCACTTCCTATGATAGTTTTTATTATACCCAACTTGGATGCCTACCATTCTATGACCAATTTATAACCATAGAAAATACCATGATGTTCTAAAAGACTCTCAAATAATATAAGTGAAGCATGAGAGGCTAGTAATTTCTACAAAATTAAGCCACCGCCATGCTCTAAAAGATATAAGTGAAGCACTAGAGCAAAAACTATCAAGCTCAAAAGATATAAGTGAAGCACATAGCATAATCTAGCAAATTCAATCAAGTGGGCTTCTCCCAAAAGGTGTGTACAGTAAGGATGATTGTGGTAAACTAAAAGACAAAGACTAATATAATACACGACGCTCCAAGCAAAACACATATCATGTGGCGAATAAAAATATAGCTCCAAGTAAAGTTACCAATGAACGAAGACGAAAGAGGGGATGCCTTCCCGGGGCATCCCCAAGCTTAGGATTTTGGCTATCCTTGAATATCTTGGGGTGCCATGGGCATCCCCAAGCTTAGGCTCTTGCCACTCCTTATTCCATAGTCCATTAAAGCTTTACCCAAAACTTGAAAACTTCACAACACAAAACTCAACAGGAAATCTTATAAGCTCCGTTAGTGAAAGAAAACAAAACCACCACATAAGATACTGTAATGAACCCATTATTTATTTATTTTGGTGTTAAACCTACTGTATTCCAACTTCTCTATGGTTTATAAACTATTTTACTAGTCATAGACGCATCAAAATAAGCAAACAACACACGAAAAACAGAAACTGTCAAAAACAGAACAGTCTGTAGCAATCTGTAACTAACGCAAACTTATGGAACTCTAAAAATCCTACCAAAATAGGAAGTCCTGGACAATTTGTCTATTGATCAGCAGCAAAAAGAATCAACGCAAAAGCACGTTTATGTGATTTAACAAAACTAATTTCGTGCGCACAAAGTTTCTATTTTTCAGCAGAATCAAATCAACTATCATCATAGGTTATCCTATAGGTTCTACTTGGCACAAACACTAATTAAATTATAAAAACACATCTAAACAGAAGGTAGATGCAAAATTTATTACTAAACAGAAACAAAAACAAAAACACAAATAAATTGGGTTGCCTCCCAACTAGCGCTATCGTTTAACGCCCCTAGCTAGGCATAAAAGCGAAGATAGATCTAAGTAGTGTCATCTTTGATTTTCAGTTTTTTAGCGGAGTCATGCTCGAATCCGGGAGGTTCTTTACGTTTCCCTTCATACTCGGAGATTTTTAGATCAAAAGAATCCAACCGCTTATTGCAAAAAGTAATCAACATATTCATGCGGTAAAGATTTCAGCTAACACTTTTAAGAGGCTCAAGAGACTTTTGTAATAATTTTGTTACTTCGCAAATCTTTCCAAACACTTGTGTTTCTTCTTGGGTAGGATGAGGTCCTCCCTTTTGAGGTAGTGTTCCCACTATTCCCTCTATAATTTCATGCCCAATACTAGGATCAATTTCAATAAAATTTCCCTTGGCAATGCAATCCAAGAGTTGTCAATGCGTCATGTTTAACCCAACATAAAAATTGCGAAGAAGAATTCTAAAGTTCACCTCTAGGGTGCACTTGCGATAAGATTCCATCATCCTATACCAATAATCTTTTAAGTTTTCTCCTTGTCTTTGCTTGAAGTGGAGAACTTCAAACTCGGGAGACATAGGAGCGGATAAGGAACTAGCCATAACGATAAGGTAAACGATCTAACACACGAGTAAATGGAAAAAGGCAAGCAAAAGAGAGAGAGAGAGAGAGAGAGAGAGAGAGAGAGATTGGGAAAGAGAGGGCGAATAAAACGGCAAGGGTGAAGTGGGGGAGAGGAAAACGGGAGGCAAATAGCAAATAATGTAAATGCGAGGGAGATGAGTTTGTGATGGGTACTTGGTATGTCTTGACTTGAGCGAAGACCTCCCCGACAACGATGCCAGAAATCCTTCTTGCTACGTCTTGAGCCTGCATTGGTTTTCCTTGAAGAGGAAAGGGTGATGCAGCAATAGTAGCGTAAGTATTTCCCTCAGTTTTTGAGAACCCAAGGTATCAATCCAGTAGGAGGCTCCTCAAAAGTCCCACGCACCTACACAAACAAACAAAGAACTCGCAACCAACGCAATAAAGGGGTTGTCAATCCCTTCACGACCACTTCATGAAAGTGAGATCTGATAGAGATAGTATGATAAGATAAATATATTTTTGGTATTTTATAATATATATGCAAAAAGTAAAGATGCAAATAAAAGTAGATTGAAAGCTTATATGATAAAAGATAGACCCGGGGGCCATAGGTTTCACTAGTGGCTTCTCTCAAGATAGCATAAGTATTATGGTGGGTGAAAAATTCTTTGTCGAGCAATTGATAGAAAAGCGAATAATTATGAGATTATCTAGGCATGATCATGTATATAGGCATCACGTCCACAACAAGTAGACCGACTCCTACCTGCATCTACTACTATTACTCCACACATCGACCGACTCCTGCCTGCATCTAGAGTATTAAGTCCATAAAGAACAGAGTAACGCATTAAGAAAGATGACACGATGTAGATGGATAAACTCAAGCAATATGATATAAACCACATCTTTTTATCCTTGATGGCAACAATACAATACGTGCCTTGCTGCCCCTGCTGTCACTGGGAAAGGACACCGCAAGTTTGAACCCAAAGCTAAGCACTTCTCCCATGGCAAGAAAGATCAATCTAGTAGGCCAAACCAAACTGATAATTCAAAGAGACTTGCAAAGATAACTCAATCATACATAAAAGAATTTAGAGGAGATTCAAATATTTTTCATAGATAAACTTGATCATAAACCCACAATTCATCGGATCTCGACAAACACACCGCAAAAAGAGTTTACATCGAATAGATCTCCACAAGAGAGGGGAGAACATTGTATTGAGATCCAAAAGGAGAGAAGAAGCCATCTAGCTAATAACTATGGACCCGAAGGTCTATGGTAAACTACTCACAACTCATCGGAGGGGCTATGGTGTTGATGTAGAAGCCCTCCGTGGTTGATTCCCCCTCCGACGGAGCACCGGCGAAGGCTCCAAGATGGGATCTCGCAGATACAAAAGGTTACGACAGTGGAAATTGTGTTTCGTTTGCTCCCTGGATGTTTTCGGGGTACGTGGGTATATATAGGAGGAAGAAGTACGTCGGTGACCGCCTGTGGGGCCCAGGAGATAGGGGGCGCGCCCAGAGGGGGTGGGCGCGCCCTCCTGTCTCCTGGCCGCCTCGCAAGCTTCTTGACTTGCACTCCAAGTTCTCCGGATCACGTTCATTCCAAAAATCACGCTCCCGAAGGTTTCATTCCGTTTGGACTCCGTTTGATACTCCTTTTCTTCAAAATATTGAAATAGGCAAAAAAAAAAAACAAGCAATTTGGGCCTCCGGTTAGTAGGTTAGTCCCAAAAATGATATAGATATGTAAAATAAAGCCCATAAACATCCAAAAGGGGTTATATAATATCATGGAACAATAAAAAATTATAGATACGTTGGAGACGTATCAGTAAACAAATTATTGTTGGGTAATTGATAGAAAAGCAAATAATTATGAAGGATTCATGGCAATGATCATGTATATAGGCATCACGTCTGAGACAAGTAGACCGACTCCTGCCTGCATCTACTACTATTACTCCACCCATCGATCGCTATCCAGCATGCATCTAGGGTATTAAGTATGAAACAGAGTAACGCCTTAAGCAAGATGACATGATGTAGAGAAGCAAATTCAAGCAATATGAATAAACCCCATCTTTTATCCTTAATGGCAATGCGACAATACAAATACGTGTCATGTCCCTTTCTGTCACTGGGATTGAGCACCGCAAGATTGAACCCATCACAAAGCACCTCTCTCATTGGAAGATAAATTAATCTAGTAGGCCAAACCAATCGATAGATCGGAGAGAAATACAAAGCTATAACAATCATGCATAAAAGAGTTCAGAGAAGACTCAAATATTTCTCATGATTAATCTGATCATAAACTCACAATTCATCGAATCCCAACAAACACACCGCAAAAGAAGATTACATCGGATAGAACTCCAAGAACATCGAGGAGAACATTGCATTGAAGATCAAAGAGAGAGAAGTAGACATCTAGCTACTAGCTATGGACCCGTAGGTCTGTGGTAAACTACTCACACATCATCAAAAGGGTAGTAAGGTTGATGTGGAAGCCCTCCGTGATCAATTCCCCCTCCGGCAGAGTACCAAAAAAGGCCTCCAGATGGGATCGCGGAAGAACAGAGGCTTGTGGCGGCAGAAAGGTTTTTTCTTCTGGCTCTCTAGGGGTTTCCTAATATTTATGAATTTATAGAAGTGGAATTAGGTAAAGCGGAGTCACATGGGCCCCACAAGGCAGCACAGCGCGCCCCCCTTGGGCGCTCCCTGGTGCCTTGTGAAGCCTCCGTGAGGCTTCTGGCCCCCTCCCGAAGCTTCCAGTGTTTCGTTTGTCCAGAAAAAAATCTCCAAAAAGTTTCATGGCATTTGAACCTCATTTGGTATTGTTTCTCTGAAAAGCCAAAAACAAGCAGAAAACAGCAACTAGCACTGGGCATTGGGTTAATAGGTTAGTCCAAAAAAATGATATATAATTGCATATAAAAACATCCAAGATTGATACTATAATAGCATGGAACAATCAAAAATTATAGATACGTTGAAGATGTATCAAGCATCCCCAAGCTTAATTCCTTTCGTCCCTAGTAGGTAAATGATAAAAACAGAATTTTTTGATGTGGAATGCTACCTATCATGTTTCATCATGTAATCTCTCTCTTACGGTATGAATAATAAGATCTAGATGATTCAAAGAAATACTCTATAATTTAATATAAAGACATCAATACTCAGGCATACTAATAAACAATCATGTCTTTCAAAATAAAAATGCTAAAGAACGTTATCCCTACAAAATCATACAATACTGTCATGCTCCATCTTCTTCACACAAAGTATTTATCATGTACTACCCCGGTTTTAGCCAAGCAATTGGTTCATACTTTTTAATGCGTTTCAGCTTTTTCAACTCCCACTCAATACATGAGCGCAAGCCATGGATATAGCACTATGGCTGAAATAGAGCATGCTGGTAGAGATAAATAAGAGAAGTCAAAAAAATGGAGAAAGTCTCACATCAATGAGGCTAATCAATGGGCTATGGAGATGCCCATCAATTGATATCAATGCGAGGAGTAGGGATTGCCATGCAACGGATGCACTAAGAGCTATAAGTGTATGAAAGCTCAACATGAAAGCTAAGTGGGTGTGCATCCAACTTGCTTGCTCATGAAGACCTCGGGCATTTGAGGAAGCCCGTCATCGGAATATACAAGCCAAGTTCTATAATGAACAATTCCTACTAGTATATGAAAGTGACGAAATAGGAGACCCTATGAAAAACATGGTGCTACTCCGAAGCACAAGTGTGGAAAAAGGATATTAACATTGCCCCTTCTCTCTTTTTCTCTCATTTATTTTTTCCCTTTTTTTTTCTTCTTTCTTTTTTTCTTTTTTTCACATTTTTTCTTCTTTTTTTCTATTTTTTTTCGTCCGGAGTCTCATCCCGACTTGTGGGGGAATCATGGTCTCCATCATCCTTTCCTCACTAGGACAATGCTATAATAATGATGAACATCACACCTCTATTTACTTACAACTCGATACTAGAACAAAAATATGACTCTATATGAATGCGTCTGGCAGTGTACCAGGATGTGCAATGATGCTAGCGTAACATGTATAACAATGATGAACGGTGGCTGAGCCACGAAAACTATGTCAGCTATATAATCATGCAAAGCAATATGACAACGATGATGTATGTCATAACAATGGAACGGTGGAAGTTGCATGGCAATATATCTCGGAATGCCTATGGAAATGCCATGATAGGTAGGTATGGTGGCTGTTTCGAGGAAGATATAAGAAGGCTTATGTGTTATAGAGCGCATCATATCACGGAGTTTGGATGCACCGATGAAGTTTGCACCAAATGTCGATGTGAGAAAGGGCAATGCACGGTACCGAAGAGGCTAGCAAATTGCGGAAAGGTGAGAGTGCATATAATCCATGGACTCACATTAGTCATAAAGAACTCACATACTTATTACGAAAGTCTATTAGCCCTCGAAGCAAAGTACGATCACGCATGCCCCTAGGGGAGGTTGGTAGGAGTTAACCATCGCGCGCCCCCGACTGCCACGCAAGGGAAGACAATCAATAATAAACCATGCTCCAACTTCATAGCATAACGATAGATCATACATGCATGCTTCGGGAATCACAAACCTTAACACAATTATTCTTACTAAACCATAATTGTCTACTAATACCTCACATATATTACCATCGTAATATCGTAAAACTATTGCAAGGAATCAAATTTATCATATTCACTGATTTACATGAAAGTTTTTATTATATCCCTCTTGAATACCTATCATATCAGGACCAAATTCATAACCCGTGCATATTACCATTGCTATCATGAGACTCTCAAAAAGATATAAGTGAAGCATGGGAGTGCAACTATTTCTTTAAAATATAACCACCGCCGTGCTCTAACAGATATAAGTGAAGCACTAGAGCAACTGCCTAGTTCAAAAGATATAAGTGAAGCACATAGAGTATTCTAACAAATCACTAATAATGCGTGTCCCTTTGAAAAAGGTGTGTTCAGCAAAGATGATTGTGACAAATTAAAAAGCAAATAAAAGCAAGCAAACTATTTCACAAGACACTCCAAGTAAAACACATATCATGTGATGAATAAAAATATAGCTCCAAGTGAGTTACCGATAGATTGTAGACGAAATAGGTGATGCCTTTCGGGGCATCCCCAAGCTTAGACGCTTGAGTCTTCCTTGAATATTACCTTGGGGGTGCCTTGGGCATCCCCAAGCTTAGGCTCTTGCCCCTCCTTATTCCATTGTAAGACATACTCCCTCCGTTCCACAATGTAGTGCGGATAGATATTTTGAGAAGTCGAACCTTATTAACTTTGACCAAGTTTATAGAGAAAAAATATACAACTAGAATACCAAATGCATATCATTAGATACTTCACAAGACGTACTTTCATATTGTATAAATTTGGTGTTGTAGATATAAATAGTTTTCTATTTAAACTTGGTTAAAAAATTTAAAGTTTACTTTTGCAAAAATCTATATGCACTACATTATGGAACGGAGGGAGTATTATCAATAAATCAATCTCCATGATGTGTTCTTTGATGTAGTCCTCGTGTGATCTTATCTTCATGTGTGAGTAGTTCTGTAAGGTTATGAGTTGAGGCAAGAACCTTGCAACCCGATTTATTTGTTTGGAGGGATCAATGGAAATACTTTGAATTAACGTCTCGCATGTGTAACATAAAATTGTTTCGTAGTTGTCTCGTTCATGTTCTTTATCCCTGCTGGCACCCAGGATCATGAAGAACGAGTCACGAAGAGGCTAAGGACAGGGAGACCGTGAAGTGTTATTCTGAACATCAGTGACAGAAAGGTTTAGTACGGTAACACGGATCCTATCCCCGGGAATTCAAGAGGTGTAGTCATTAAACGCCTAATGCTTTTGTCTGATTATTGCAATCTTAGTTATCGAGGCAGCCCGCCCGATGGATAGGGCCTTCGGTTGGACAATTAACTCTTGATGGAGGACACGTGCCGGCCAAGACGTAATTTGGACACATCTCCTACTTCGATATGTGACAATCACATCTTGATGGATAACTTTCAGAGCACAAATTAATACCATGTTTGGTCCCGACACAAATATATGGATGTAAGCATAAGTCCTCGTACCCATGCCTATTTTTATGATAAGCGTTTTCGGTGTCTGCTTGATTTATGATCCGGTCAAAAGCTGGAATTAATTCTTTAGCAAAAGCTTGTTTGAGACCTTAGCTTAAAGGGCACTGTTCTCTCGTGGATTCGATAACTCAGGGTCACCTGTAGGGAAAAAGGCGAGAATTCTTTCTACTCCATTTTTGGATCACCAAAGGAAGTAATCAATTGATTGGTAACAATCGAGCTGTGACCGCAACATTTGGCTCTCTCAGGTACTCTGGGCCAAACACTGCTACCACATTCTTGTAGAACTTGTACAATGATGCAAGGCATGTGGAATCACTCATGCGGACATACTCATCAACAAGATCACTAGGAATGCCGTATGCAAGCATCCGAATAGCTGCAATGCAATTCTGATATGAGGAGAGGCCAACCTTTTTAAGGGGCATCCTCCTTGCATACGAAATAATCATCATACGACATCACTCCCCTCCTGAATACAGTTGCACATGTCTCGCCATCCAGAAGCGGCGCTGGAAAAGCCTGGGATTGAAGAGGGGGCCGTGCACTAAAAGTAATCGGCGAAGAGTAGGCAATGACCGCTCTGTGTGTTGTAATTCAACGCTGGAGCATAGTCCGCGATCGATCCCCTAAACCTCGGCTGCTGCCTAGCAATGTGGTCACTGGTGATTGTGGAGCGAGGGCCGACGGGCTTGGAGGGAGGCTGGCGGCGACGGAGACGAGGGGGTGGCTTGGCCATGGAGGTGCTACGACGACGGCGAAAAGAGGCCACCAATGTCGATAAGAGCGGACATCAAACGCGGTGTAGAGGTGGGGAAAATGTGTGGATGCGGGCTGCGGCCTGGGCATCGTCCAACCGGCCGGAAGTGGGTGGCGGCGGGGTGGTCGAATGTCTCAGGTGTGGATGGAGGAGAGGGAGAATGGATAATGATGTGCAACCGACGGGCGGCCAAAGGGACAAGGGCGGGCGACGCAAACCAGATTCAAATTTAGGCTAAAACTAAGTGACGGACGGATGAAAAACGGTCGGGCATCCGGCGTGTTGGGCGCTTTTTTCATCCGTTTAGACCAAACAAGAGTGCGTGAACAATTACGATAAAAAAAAAGAGTGCGTGAACAAAGTGCGTTGGCTTGTACTAGGAGTTGCCCTTAACTGCTGTCCTGGTGCCCTGGTGCCACCGGAGACCCAGCGTCGGGCTTCCCGGTTCCGCCGCAAGTCCCACCAAGTCATCAACTAAACCGAGCCCAATTCCAACCCGCCTCGCCCGCTCCTATCCTGTCCAAAGCGAAATGTAAACCGTAAAACCCAAAACAACTGGCCAGGAAAATGATTATTGACAAATAATCCGAGGCGACACCAGCGCAGCGCAGCGCAGGCAGCAGCGCGGTGCTCACCCACCCACCTCTCCCCCTCCCCCCCCACCACCGCGTCACGCCTCCCCTCCCCCTCTCAGATCGCCGGGAGCCAGGGGCCGGCGAGAGGCGCGCGAATGGCCAAGTCCAGCGCGGACGACGCGGAGCTGCGCCGGGCCTGCGCGGCCGCCGTGGCGGCGTCCGGCGCGCGCGGCGAGGAGGTGTCCTTCTCCATCCGCGTCGCCAAGGGCCGCGGCATCTTCGAGAAGCTCGGCCGCCTCGCCAAGCCCCGCGTCCTCGCGCTCACCAGTCAGTGCTTCCTCCTCCCGCTCCCCCCGCTCCCCCCGCGTGGTAGCGGGCTAGCGGCTGCCGTGTAGCTTACTGTATATCGCTGCTTCGATTTTGCTTCTTCCGTGCTGCTGCGGCGAGGGTTTGACCTGGTTGGGGCAGCCTCCAGGCTCCTGGCGGCTATTTCGGTGCTGGTTTTGTTGACTGGAGAGCCCTGCTGCTCCAGCCAGGAAGTTATCTGCAGCCGAATCTTTCTTCTCCACTGACGACCCATGAGACCGTTGTTATGGTTCGGCATGAGAGAGTTGGGATCTCGGTAGCCTGGATCCAACTAATGATCGTAGCTGGGTTGCTTTGGTTGACTAGGTCACTACACGTTCGCTGGTTTTTAGCTGAATCGGCAGATCCATTTTTTCACTTATTTGACGCGGTTAGCTCTGAATGTCCAAAATTAGTGATCTTTCTTGCATGTGGCACTGTAAGCCTAAACTAAATATCACTACATGCTGCAAGGGTGCACAATTTGAATTTTTTTTTCGGAAGATGGAGCTGCAGCCGATGCTGAAAGTAGCCTACATTCACTAGCCGGATCCATCCAGGGTGCATAAATACGGTAACTTGTCAGCTAGAGCTCTCACCATGCAGAGCTGAGATCAGTAAAGTGCAAATACTGGCACCTGGAGACCTAATACATGGATCGTTTGCAAAACTTAGCAATGTAGCAGGTGACCTATAGCTAGAGTTGACTGAGCGAGGTGCTAGAGCTAATTGGATGATTCCTTGTGAACTGCAGTTTGTTGGAGTTAATGCAGTTGATCAGAGATGACAATGAGCATTCACAACTCAGGATGGTCATCATTGTAGGGTGCAGCCTACCAGGTGCACAAGCCTCAAGAGCGAATCAGTACACAAATTCATCCAAGGCCATCTGATCTCATCCCACCGTGCTGCCGCATGGACACTGCTGCTGCCTGCTCTGCAACAGAAATAAGCAAGTTTTTGCACTCAACTTGCAAAAATCCCGATCATTTGGAATGTGCAGTAAGAAGGAACAGAATGGCCACGAGCAGAAAACTAAGTGAACGGGAGAGGTCAAACTGACCTAGCAGAAAGGAAATAAAGGAAAATTTAGAAGAAAACTTCTAAGTCAATCCATGGAAGCAGTCCAATAGAAAAGTTCTATATTGGGATCAAACTCACAACACGTGGATGAAGTGTATCAGTCCATAAAGCCACAAAACAAAAAGCAAAGCATGAAATTTGTGTGAGACCCTGGCATTGGAGTAGTACATGCCATCGTTGGTCTTAGGATGCATGGGATTGGATGGCATCAGTAAATTTGTTGATTTGTCATCAACTAGGCCTTGTGCACCTCATGTGTCGCGCTGTTGGAGAGAGACTGCCATAACTTGTCAAAGGACAAATGGTTTAGGACTTAGGAGGTACTTATTTTCTCCCTGTGGATGTACTTAATCGACCCAGGAGTTCTCCAGTTCAGGTTACCCAGGCAGTCTCTTTCAGCAATCTGTAGTTTTCCCATGGATGAATGCTAACATAGGATGTCCCCAAACAGGCCTTGAAATTTGTGCATGTAACTCAAGGAGCTGAGATATGTTTTCTCACATAGTTTATATGTTGATCTTTTAGCAGAGATTGCTGGGCTGCTTGTAGGATTGGCAGTAGAGTTTACATTTATGATTGCTGGGTTGACAAAATTTTATTTTGGGATTGTCAATTCCAATATGTAAATCCATAGCCTAGTCAGGAATTTCTTATATGTAACTGTTTGAAGGGAGAAGATGTTCTAGATGGCTCTTATCCCAGTGGTAATGTCTTCTTCTCTTTTGTTTGAAGCACACTATGAGTGCTCAAATTTTCTTTGGCTTGGTTCAGTTTCTGTTTGGTGCACTGCTACTCAATTGTTGGTGCAAGGAGAGGTTCGCTGCAACACTGATTAATTGGATTGATTGAAGAACATAATCTAACTGGAAGGAATTTTCTTTTGAAAGTTAATCCCTTCCTCCCTGGTTAACTACAATCAATTATAGTTAGATATGTTCGTCTTCAAGACGTTATTAAGAAAGCAATAACAAACTCGAGAGTCCCGAAAAATCCTAGGGTTCCTCTGCCGCCGGCACCGGTGCCGGTCCGCCTCGTCTCCGGTGGCCTTAGGGCCATGTCGGCGCGGTGGACCCCGGCCCTTGCCGGCAGGAGGGCTTCGTATTTAGACGTTCCTTCGAGTTTTGTTAGGGTTTGTGTCTGCTTTCGAGAATACGAGATGGTGGCGGCTCCTTGAAGATGGAATAAGGTTCTCCTCGCCTAGGCCCCATCTTGGTGGTGCGTCTAGCATTGTCGGTGGGCGTGTGGAGGTGTGTCTCCGGCGGATCTGTGCTCGGTGGATTTGCTCGGATCTGGTCGTAGTTCGTCTATGTGCATGTGTCTTGGGGTTTGATCCTTCCGATGTATGCTACTCTTCAACGACGGCGGTTTTTGGTGCGCTGGTCCTATGGGGCCTTAGCACGACCGACGACTTTCCGACTGCCTACTACAACAAGTTTTGCCCGGCTCGGGCGAGGGAGGGGCGATGACGGCGGCGCCTTCGGCTCGCTTCAGTGCCTATAGTCGTCCCTAGGTGGTCTACAGATCTAGATGTAATTTTTATTATTTCTGGTGTTCGTTGTACTGTCATGATTGAAGATGAATAGATCGAAAGTTTTCCTGCAAAAAAACTAGTCAATTATAGTTGTACTCCAGTCACTGTTGTCCACCCAAACGATATGTACACAAAGATACATCGTTAGCTTCTTTAGCGGTGAAGATTGGTTAATATTTTTATTTACCTGCTGTAGCTTGGATGACAATGGATTATGGCTCAATTGTTCTGTGCTAGGAAACTATTAGACAATAACTGTTCTATTATACAAGATGTTACAGCATGTGCTAAACAGTATTAACTTCATGCAGCTAAACATTCGTCAAAAGGCGAGGCAGATAAAGCTTTTCTCCGAGTATTGAAATATTCATCAGGGGCAGTACTCGAGGTTTGTTTCCTATATACTGTAAAATCTTCCCAGTTAATACTTCTCCAGTTTGTAACAGGAGTTACAACATTGGCTTGTGTAGTGGCATTAATAATGTTAAAGCTTTCACCTACGTAGATATGCTATTGTCAACCAGATGAAAAAACTGTTTGGATTTGTTTAGTTTTATTGGCTAATGCTGCATATGCACTTCTATATTTCGATCATTGTCTACCTCATGAATCATCATATCTGCATAACATCCCCACTATCTGAATTTTATATGCACCCTTAACTGACCAGATAAAGGATTTTCACTACGTTCTGTGGTACTTTTCCTCTGCTTTTCAGTCTCCTGTTAGAAACTTAACCTGATCCTTTTGTTTCAGCCAGCCAAACTTTACAAGTTGAAACATCTTACAAAGGTTGAGGTTATTTCAAGTGACCCTAGTGGTTGCACATTTGTTCTGGTATAGTTCCCCTTGCATTCTTCTTCTGTGCAGTAGTTAAAGAAGCTATTTGCCTATTTGTTATATCCACTTCTAACCATTTAATAAACTGCACTGCAGGGGTTTGATAACCTTAGGAGTCAGACTGTTGCTCCTCCACAATGGACCATGCGAAACATTGATGACAGGTTGTTCCCTAGAAAGTCTGCTTTGTGGTGTTAGATCAGCTACTTTTGGTTAGCCTGTTTTCCTTCCTTTTTTTTACACGTTTCTGAAGTCTACACATTTAGCAAAACGATAATAGTGTTCTCTTACATGCTGCATTGCTGTCTACCCTCCTTTGATTTTTTTTTAATTTTTAATTTTTGCAAAAACTTTTGTATCTTCTCTGCGCTGTATTTGCCCAACAAATATGTACAAGAAAAGTTAACTGTACACATGTAGTGTGTGCTTTGCTTTCTATTGTCATGTTGATTTCTTCAAAAGATTCTTTGCATGTTGTTCTCGCTGTGCTGTATTTCTTTGGCTTGGGCCCATGCTTTAAGAAAATGCCTAGAGCACCGCCCTTTAACTAAAAAATAGGAGATTAACCAGAAACATTATTTTGAAGCTACCCAGTCCTTTGGCAGGTTTGGTGTAGCAAACTAGTTCTATGTGTATGTATTGCAAAAAACTAAATTTAACAGACTAACACGAATCCGTTTGGATGGTAAAGTTAAGGCAGATCACATTGATGTGGTGACCTAGGAGACTTCTAACAATTGTTTGTTTATTTATTTTGCAGAAATCGTCTACTTTTTTGTATCTTGAACATCTGCAAGGAGATACTTAGTTATCTTCCAAAAGTTGTTGGAATTGACATTGTGGAGTTAGCTCTCTGGGCAAAGGTGCATATGGAAACTTTGTTTCCCATTACCAAGACCTGCTTTTACCTTCCTTATAACCCCCCCCACCCTCTATGTCTCTTAACTAAAATACTACAAGTGCACTAATTTTTTCTAGAGAAAAGTATATTTGTCGTCCCTCACCTCTTGTGAAGTCTAAATTTAGTCCCTCAACTATAAAACCGGACAATTTGCAACCCCAACTTGTGAAACCGGACAAGCTAAGTCCCTCTCCCGATTACAAGCGGTTTCAGGATGACATGGCGTGGTTTTGACCCGATCCCTTATGGGTCTTCTTCCTTCTCGTTCTAACTCAGCTCGGCATTTTGTCGGGCAGTTGGAGTGCGTGGAGAAGCATGAGGAGGACGTGGGTGTGGAAGCCTGCGGCGAAGTGGCTCTGGTCCCTGGCGACCTCTATAAGGCAGCGCCGGCGCGCGTCCCCCAGCGTCTCGCCCGCGCCGTCGACACCGGCGCCCAGATCATGCTCTGGCAATACAAACGCATTTGAACTGTGCAGAGCTGGCCTGCGTGAGGACGACGGCGGAAACGCGTGTCGCTGGAGCGGGAGCTTGGCCACGCTTGCACTGCCACACCTCGGCTTGTCGTCCACCGTCCATCACCGTGACGCGCCATCGCGAGCCGGCGCTTCGAGTTGTCGCATCATTGCCGTGGTGTTGTCTGCCCCACGTTGCTGCCAAGTTGCTCGTCGACACCCCATCCGCGCCTTGACCAAGCTCGCCGTGCCGAGATATCGTTGGCCGCCGTCGCCACCGCATCCGTCCCTTATCCAAGCTCTCGCCCGAACCGAACTGCTCGGCCCTACCGCCACCCCGATGCGTGTAGGGGAAGCCAGAGATGTGGGAGGAGATCCTGATGGGTGATGTTCGGGACAGCAACATGCTAGCATGGCCATGCGAGCGCACGCACAACACCTGTTTGATGTTTTGTCTCAATAGAGTTCACATGAGCGATGCGTGTGTTTTCGTTTTCTTTTCTTTGTACCTAAAAGCTTTGCCACGTGTCACTTTGGACTGGTAAAAACCACGTTGAGTCAGCATGGATACTGCCCGAGGGACAAAACTTGTCCGGTTTCAAGAGTTGGAGGTGCAAGTTGTCCGGTTTCGTAATTGAGGGACCAAATTTAGACTTTGCCAAAAGTTGAAGGATGAAAAGTATACTTTTCTCTTTTTTCTACAAGCGTCCGATAGGTTTATATACAGATTAAGTGACTCCAATTGCCCGTTGGCTTGATATTTTGTAATTATCTCCTTTTAGGAAAATACGTTGACACTGGATAACCAAGAGAATAACCAACAAGGGCAAGAAACATCTGTTGCTACTCAGACCGAGAGGAAAGTAACGCAAAAGTTACTGTTGAAAATGATCTTGTGTCTCAAGCAAAGGACGAGGAGGAGGACATGGAGGCACTTCTTGACACGTAAGAAACAGCCATATTACTAGCTATTTCTTGCTGTATTACTTCTTTTAGCAATATTTTCTCGTCAGCTTAATTTATGCTCTTTAAAGCTGCATATCTAATTAATTTCTGTTCTGTTAGTGGTATTTTTTTTGTTCTGTTGCTTGTTTTCAACCTAGCATTCCTGGCATGCTTGTTGGCAGCAGATATTTGACAAATGTAGATAATGCAGGTATGTTATGGGCATTGGTGAAGCCGATGCTTTCTCTGAGAGATTGAAGCAGGAGCTTGTTGCTTTGGAAGCAGCTAATGTCTATCAGTTGCTGGAAAGTGAGCCTTTAATAGAGGAGGTATAACTTTCATTTTCCCGTATCAAATTTCTATGCGATGCTAATGGATTTTCTATGATATCAAACCGCGTTGCTGCTTGCATGCCACTTTTTGTTAAAATCATGAGTTGATTCTTTTGTCACACTATTTTGTTCCATTGACTGGCAACTGCTTGGATTTGTAGGTTTTGCAGGGTATTGATGCTGCTAGTGCAACCATAGATGATATGGATGAGTGGTTACGAATTTTCAATCTGAAGCTGAGGCATATGAGAGAAGATATTTCGTCGGTATGCTTCATAAAAATCTACTCCCTCCGATTCATATTACTTGTCGCCCAAACAGATGTATGTATCACTGAAGCTAAGCTGTAGATGTCTTTTCGAAGTGGAAAAATATTCCAATCCATTCAATCGACATGTTTCACAACCGCTATATTAATTTTCTGAGTTCAAAATTGTAGCCCTTATAGTTTGA
Source organism: Aegilops bicornis (assembly GCA_021605145.1). Lineage (NCBI taxonomy): Eukaryota > Viridiplantae > Streptophyta > Magnoliopsida > Poales > Poaceae > Aegilops > Aegilops bicornis. Next base: position 69,579,666 of record CM038672.1, read on the forward strand.
CTCTATGAAATACAACTGGTTTGCTGGAGTATGTTTTTTAGTGGCTACTAGCAGTAGCTGGAGCATGTTTTTTTGTTACCTGTTGGAACTAGTATGAGACCAACATTGTTTGGGCATTAAATCATCTCAAAGCACACTTAGCACTCTATCAGAATATAATATGCCCTGAAACTGCCTAATTTTAATCAGTAGCTGGCATGTTCTGCTGATTTCCCCCCTTTAATTTAGGTGTTATGGTTTGGCTTGGTAAGAGTTCGAAGACTGGGATAGGGCACTCGTCCCTCATCTAGTTTCCTCATAGCCTAATCCCTGTGACAGTAACAAGACTCGAAGGTCTAGTTGAACTATTGACTCTTCATTGCTTGATTGGAAGGCTAAGGCTTACATGGTAGCCCTTCATTTATATGATTGACTCGATCCACGATCACAACTTGACTCCTAATGGAACCAGAAACCCGAGCTTCCTAACTTTTTTTTTCTGATAAAGGAAGCTTTTATTGAATTCAGATCATTACATCAAGATGATACAATCATGCTGTGCTCACTCCCGGCCTCTGCATAACTAGGATGCACACAGCCCACACACACTAGAGTTTTATAACAAGTGGAATAACAGGAAAATGCTATGGACCGTCAATCCTTACACTAGACCAGCTTCCTAACTGAATAGTACTCTTTAATGAATCATGTTCATACAGATGCAAAGACCAACCAGCAAGGCATTTGTGCACTTAATTTAATCCCTTTCCCATGACACTTTTCGAAGATACATATAAGGCAGAAATACACGAGTCCACTATGAGGCAGCGGCCTCACATGTGTGCCTTTCTTAATGCACACGAACGAGGTTGCTACATAAACCCATGCTGAGCTCGTGTTATTTATTGCCGCTGCGGGCTTGCCACACGCCCATAGCACTAGATTGTTTCTAGTCCATGGAACTTACAACACTGAAAATGTGATTCTACCCAAAATATTTAGTATCAACGTTTTCTTAAGGATAGTGTCAACCTTATTATACTCACAAATCACAACTGGCAGTAACCTGTTGAAATATATGAGCTGCTTTAACTGCTTGATTGTACCAATTGCCCAATTGGTATATCCTGTTACTGGCCGTAACTGGCCACTTGTAATCAGTTTCAGTCTGGGTAGGATTCTTTCTCGGGTATGACACCACGATACTTGAAATCAGTTTCATCTTATGCTCCCCCCAAATGTGGAGAGCACAACTTTCTTTGACGATAGTCCTTATTATGCTCATATTTTGCAGATCGAATCACGTAACAATGGCTTGGAGATGCAGTCTGTAAATAATAAAGGACTTGTTGAGGAGCTGGAGAAATTGCTTGAACGGTTGCGAATTCCGCAGGAGGTATGGTTCAGACAGAGAGGATATTCATCTCCCATAGTGAATTAGTTATCCCTAATACTGTGTTACTTTATTGAAATGCAATGCAGTTTGCAGCATCACTAACTGGAGGTTCATTTGAGGAGTCACGTATGCTGAAAAATGTTGAGGCTTGCGAATGGTTGACTGGGGCCATTCGCTGCCTCGAAGTGCCAAATTTGGACCCATCCTATGTCAATATGCGGGCTGTAAGCTATCTTATGAACTCTTGTTTCGGTTATTACAACATTAATTCATAGTTTTATACCAAATCCATACATGTATTTTTTTTGTCATGTTAATAATGTAGTATGGGCAACCTGAACGTTGAATAAACCGTGGCTGCAATTTGAATTGGTTATATGGGTAAATGAACAAACTGGTATAAGGTTCTGCTACTAAATGTTTTGTTTCAGAGTACGGTTAATAGATTGAGTCACTGGGACATAATAATTCAGAAACAGATCCAATTTAAGTTCTGCTTGTGATTGCTTTAAATTCAGTCATTATTCTGCAACTCCGAGCCAGAAAAGAAGTAAACTTCATTCTATCAGGTTAGGGAAAAAAGAGCAGAACTGGAGAAGCTGAAAATAACTTTTGTTAAACGAGCATCAGAGTTCTTGAGGAACTACTTCTCTAGCTTGGTGGACTTTATGATAAGTGACAAAAGCTACTTTTCTCAGGTTTAGTGATAGTCCCATTGTTTGCAGTAATTTATTATATTTTTCACTTTTTGGGTGAAATGACTTGGATAATTCACTTTGAACTGAAAGTAGCGAGGGCAATTGAAGCGGCCTGATCATGCAGACCTAAGGTATAAATGCAGGACATATGCTCGACTTCTTCAGCATTTAAAGGTCATACACCCTTAATTTGTTCCTAATATGTCATATTATTACATATTGGCATCATTCCCATTTTTACATTTGTGGTTGCTCATTTGTGCGCAGAGTCTGGACAAGAGCTGTTTAGGCCCCTTAAGGAAGGCGTATTGCCAATCTCTTAACTTGCTACTTCGTCGAGAGGTCAGGACAAAGATAATTAAATTCTATTGTTTGATATGCTGCCTATGCGCTTTTACATCCTTCCTATTTGTCCAGTTAACGGCATTTTTTCTGTTCGTTTTGTTCTCTATCTTACAACGGTGTTCAAAATGACAATAAGTTAACGTTAAACTTGGGAATGATATTATATAATGACACTGGTGTACTTAAGCTTTATTTATTCGCTTTCAGTTATACCTGACTTTTTAATATGCGTTTAGCTCTTGTATTTCACGAGTTGTATAATTTAGAATGTTTTTTTCATGTAATTTGATTCAGGCACGTGAATTTGCAAATGAACTTCGTGCAAGTACGAAAGCACCAAAAAATCCAGCTGTTTGGCTTGAAGGTTCTAATAATGCTGGCCAGAATGGCAGTAGTGCTGATACTTCAACAGTATCTGATGCATACTCAAAGATGCTTACGATATTTATCCCGCTGCTTGTGGATGAGGTTATACTTATTTTCCTTGAATGCAGCTCTTATTGTACTTGTTTGGCTCTACAGTCAAACTAATGAATATTACATTTGCAGAGTTCCTTCTTTGCACATTTTATGTGCTTCGAAGTACCTGCACTTGTTCCAGCTGGTGCTCCTAACGTTAACAAGCGTAGATCTGGAGCAAATGACCCTGATGATGACGACCTGAGTCTTATGGATCCGGATGGCAATGATATCAAACCAGGTACTGTTCTTATCTTGTGTAGATGAATGTATGCTCATTTTCTCTCAAATAGGCCTAGTGTGCAATCTATAATGATTCTGTTTCCAGATAATACATCTGTGGAGTTGGGTACATTGAATGATGCTCTTCAAGAACTGCTCGATGGAATCCAGGTATATTTTAGTACATGTTGACACAGAACCAACACAAGAAGAATCAGTTTTATAATACCAAAAGGGAGGAGTTCTATTATGCAAGTCAAATGTACAATCTTTTTGACATAACCAACTGGTTATGAAGTATTACACTCTCCTTTTATTAATCAAGGAATGCACTTCTATTTCCATCACTTTCAGGAAGACTTCTATGCAGTTGTAGATTGGGCGTACAAGATTGATCCCCTGCGTTGCATTTCGATGCATGGTATTACAGAACGTTACCTTTCTGGTCAGAAAGCTGATGCTGCAGGCTTTGTTCGAAAACTACTTGATGACCTGGAGTCAAGAATATCAGTACAGTTTAGCAGGGTTAGTGTTCTTATTGAGGCTGAAAAGCTTCATTATAGCTATTTAGAAGAGATTCACTTGCTTCCTACCTCTCACTTGTACCTTTTGATTCTAATCTGATTCCAGTTCATCGACGAAGCGTGCCATCAAATTGAGCGTAATGAAAGAAATGTGCGTCAAACGGGAATTCTAGCCTACATCCCGAGGTACTTGATGAATTGGCATCTTAAAAAAATGCATATACATTCCTCATCCCTTGCAGCATGGTGCTATTATTTTATGCTACTTCAGAGGTGGTTCTGGAGATGTGTAGAATTTTAGAGTTTTTCTTTGGAAAAGCTTTAGGGAATGATTGAAGGTTTGGCGATGTGGTCATCCCTAGATTAAGTAGTGCCCTTCTTGACAGTACTGTTGTCCTTGAGACTCAATGTGGAAAGTTGATCCACCATAAGCCTATAAAAAATTACAACCAAAACTCTTATTCTCATTTTTAGGGGTCACCATTTCCAACTAGAATAGGGACTTGTCTTTTCTTTTCTCATTTTTAGGGGTCACCATTTCCAACTAGAATAGAGACTAAACCCCGAAATACTTGATAAAAACATTAGTCCCTTAATGGTGTTATTAATCAACTGAAACCCATTAGGGGGCCTAAATGCACTTACACTACTAGAAAATTTCGAGAGCAGTGATAATGAGTAAGCTTCCACTGGTTTTACAGCCTTGACAGTGTTGACTATGTTTCTATATTAGAGCTGTTGAGAAATAGAAACACTCAATGTGCACTTGTGCAGATGTTCTGTCATATGATGATTGTAGTGTTTGTTTTGTATCAACCATGGTGTTTGCAAATATAAATATATTACGGTCTGATCATTTTATGCTCGTCACTTTATTTAGATTTGCTGTCCTTGCATCACGGATGGAGCAGTATATTCAAGGGCAATCTAGAGACTTGATTGATAAAGCATACACAAAGCTAGTGAGTATAACTGCCCTTCCAATCTTGCACCTGTTTGCCTTTTTGTATTCCATATGTACTAGTACTAAATTTGCGACTTATTGATTGAACTAATATGTTAGTCCTATTTTGCTTTTATGGACATCACCAATTTGTACTAGCATCTTTTGTAGCTGCTAAGTTTTACTTCCCTTGATAAATATACATTTTAACTAGGCCATTGATCTTTCTTTAACCTTCTCTCTGAACGAACTGCTCCTTGTACTCTGGAATAGGTTAGCACAATGTTCACAACTTTGGAGAAAATTGCACAAAGTGATCCTAAAACTGCGGATATTGTACTGATCGAGAATTATGCTGCTTTCCAGAACAGGTTATTTTTCCTTGTCGCAAATCATAGTAAATTCTTCTTAGCATCATATATTTGACTTGTCCCATTGTTACTTTGTCATTTTTAATGCATAGATTGGTCTAGGAGACTAACAATATGCATTGTTTTATGCAGTCTTTATGACTTGGCTAATGTTGTGCCAACTCTTGCAAAGTTCTACCACCAGGCTAGCGAATCCTATGAACAAGCTTGCACTCGCCATATCAGCTCACTCATTTATCTTGTATGTAAATATAGTTAGATTCTACTTGCTGTGGATATGTTTCTTCCTTTCAAAAATCTGAGATCTTTCTTGCTTTGGCTTATGACAGCAATTCGAGAGGCTGTTTCAGTTTTCTCGAAAAGTCGATGAATTGACATACACAATAGCTGCTGAGGAGGTGAGCTAACTTTACACATAGTATCTGTTTTAGACTTTGAGGTGCTGTACTAACCTCTATGGTTTGGTTTCTAGTCCTTGCTAGCAATACGGAATCGAACTTTTTTGTAAAAACTGGCAAAATGTGGCTTTTTCGCATGCTCTACAAAAATTAGTTACAAGTTTGAAACATTATTTTTTGCATTTATAAATTTATTTAAAAAAAAATCATGCACCATTTTGTTGTTATGGGTTCAGTAGAAGAAAACAAAGGCAGCGGGTATCATTACATGTTCTAGTTATTCACATGCGTCATGCATGTACTACATTCTGTCAAGTGGTGATCATTTGATATCCAATATCCTTGTCATTTTATGCAACGACTAATATTTATGATTTCTCCTCAGATACCTTTTCAACTTGGGTTGTCAAAAACTGATCTAAGGAGGGTGCTGAAATCAAGTTTATCTGGGGTAAGTAGACACAGATTGTTTCATGACTCCAGTGTATTTCTGTGCTTTCTAGCAAACATTCCATATGCAGCAGAAGTGATCTTGTCATTTTCGTTCAAAAAACGACCGAACTTATGGCTGAGTGGTAGATAGGGTCTCTTGTGTTGTGCAGTCATGCAATATAAGATTTTTAGTTTCCTCAAATAAAAATAGCTCAAACTGAGCATCTTTTCATTGTGATTGTAGTCAAATCTTATTTTAGACAAATGAAACTGGATCTGTTGTTTTCGCATTTGAGTGTTTTCAATGGTCGATGAGATCTCTTTTTTGACGCCTTGCCAGTTCAATATGTTCACAGGAGCATGCAGTGTAATTCCATTGATTTGGGGATTTTGATTGTATTGTGTCAGGGTCCAACTCATTTTGTGTGCACTTAGTGCATGCCATTTTTGAATGTTGTCTCAACATGGCTTCATATGGATCACAGTGGACATTCGCACACCATCTTTAGTTTTGAGATAATGACCAATGTGTCACCCATAGCATTTTGTTTTGTTCAAGATGCTGGTGTAAAGTGAACTCATGAAATTTTGTAACTGTGCAGATTGACAAGTCAATTGGTGCCATGTACAGAAGATTGCAGAAGACACTGACTTCTGATGAATTGTTTCCCTCGCTATGGGATAAATGCAAGGTATGCGGCCTAATCACTCTTTATCAATTTGCATTTGCTTGTTGAAGTCGTGGCCGGTTTACAATTTTCTAGAGCAGTAAGATCACACGTTAATTTAATGGTTCCTTCTTGACGTTTGCAGAAAGAGTTTTTGGACAAGTACGAGAGCTTTGTCCAGATGGTGACACGAATCTACGGAAACGAGCCTATAATGCCGGTTGCCGAGATGAGGGACACCCTTGCTAGCTTCTAGATACTACAATGAGTTCAGCGCCATGTATGATTTCAGTGCTGTAGCTTATATCTATATTCAATTCATTCTATTGGATTTTGCAGGTTCACCTTTCTCTAGGCCTCTTTTAGGGTGGGTTCTACATGTATGTTGTTTACTTGTCAAATTGTATGTGTGTATAGAAATGGATTTGAGCTGTTTGTTGTCTGTCGCAAACCAGCTCCTGTTGGCGCAAAGGAATATGAATGTAACAAGTCTGAGAATTGTGTGCATGATCGTGTAAACGCCGAAAGGTTTCTTGTTCATGTCTCATCTTATTGCTGTGAATTTTCAATATGTGCGCAAACTAGGAACCGAATGTTTCTTTTTGGTAAAATTCCGCATTCGGCTTTGTTCATCTGGATCACGATGGTATATGTGAAGACTGCCTATTTGTGGCAAAAAAACAAAAAACAGATCGGTCACATAATAATAGGAATAGTTCATTTTTCTGTCCGGAAGATTAACACTGAAATAAACTAGAGATAGATTTGTACTAAGTCCGCTCTGCATCCCTACACCTACATATTGAGATTCGGTGCTTTCATTCACCGAATTAAAATGACAAGGCAAATTGGGACAGTAAAAATGAGAATCTGACGTAAAAACTCCAAAAGTGAAGCGACGGGCGATGCAGCTCAACAGTGCTTGAAAGTAAATCATGGTTTGTTTGTTACAGAGCAAACCTCATGATATCACGAGTCAATTTTTGTCTATCACTGCTGCATGGCTCCCTCGTTCATCTTAAGCAAAAACATGGGGTAATTCCGCTGGAAAACTGGAAGAAAAACGATTGCCCTTTCACAACACGAGCACGATACAGAAAATCTCTACTATACTTGAAATCTCTTGGCAAAGAAATCAAAGACAGGGAAGCAAGCGGAAGCAGAAATTCGGCGAGAAAAAGATTGAGATGGCAACGGGAGGAAGAAGCAAAGAAGGATAACCGGCAGAGAAGTGAAGAAAGAGGGAGAAGCTGACTGGCAGATGCAGATCTGGAGCCTTTTATACAGAAGAAGAAAAAAGCTGGTGGAATCTAGGGCTAGTGGCAGTTTTCCTCGCTGAATTTACGTTTCTGTCCCTAACTGCATGATTGCTAGTTCAGCCACTTAGTTTTCTTTTGGTAAATAAGGTAGGCCGCAGTCTACCTTATACGTAATATATTTCAAAACGAGACCGAAGTCTTGAGGATTGTTTGATTACAATTTACTACCAAAACGGCTCGTGCGTTGCTACGGGAGATTTTTTTTATAATCTTCAATGGTCATGACCACATTTTGCTGCATCACCGCTCTCATTTTCGTGAAATTGTGAACAATTTTCGCAAATCATGAACATTTTTTTAAACTCGTGAACATATCTGAATTCATGAATATTTTTAAAATCCATGAACATTTTTACTTCTTTTCGAACATTTTCTAAAGTCATGGATTTTTTTAATTCATGAACATTTTATACTATTTGCAAACACTTTCATTTTCGTGAAATCGTGAAAAACTTTTGAAAACTTTTGAAAATCATGAACAATTTTTTAAACTCGTGGACATATCTGAGACTGTGAAATTTTTTACTTCTTTCGAACATTTTCTAAAATCATGAAAAAAATTGAATTCATGAACATTTTATACTATTTGCAAACACGTTCATTTTCGTGAAATCGTGAACAATTTTTGAAAATCATGAACATTTCTTTAAACTCGTGGACATATCTGAGACTGTGAACATTTTTTTACAGATTTTCAATTTTTTTTCTAAAATCACGAAAATATTGAGTTCATGAACATTTTATACTATTTGCAAACATTTTTTTAAATTGTGAACATTCTGTTAAATATTTTTCTTGAATAGGCAAACATTTCAACGAACATTTTTTTTGGAAATTGGTGGAACAATTTTTGAAATTCATGAACGTTTTTTTGGTTTAACAACCATTTTTTGAAATGCTTGATCATTTTTTAAATCTGCAAACATTTTATGAATCAATAAACTATTTTTAAGTCACCAACAGTTTTTGAATTTTTAGGATAGTTTTCAATTCATGAACATTTTTTGAATTGGTGAAAGTTTTCTCTATTTCATTAACATTTTTTGAATTGGTGAAAGTTTGCTCAGTTTCATTAACATTGTTTAATACACAAACTTTTAAAAAAAATCATGAACATTTTTTGATTTTCCAAGCATTTATTTTCAAAATAGCGATATTTTTTAATATGTGAACATTTTTAAAATATCATAAATCTTTTCTAAATCCACAAACATTTATGAATTATTAAATATTTTATTTCAAATTTCATATTTTTTTAATTTACAGAACTTTTTTGAAGTCCCAAATTTCTGAAATTAGAAAAAATGACGGAAAAGGAAAATAAAAAATAAAAAACAGGCCGCCCAGACATCTTCTCTCGGCATGCAAAGCGTAGTTTAGGAGGTCCCTACTGCATGGGCCGGCCCAGGCAGGGGATTCCCCATTGTGAAACTTTTTTTATCACTTATAGGTGGCATTGGTGGGTAATATTTTGCAACTTTCAGGGCAATTTCCGTGACGTACCGCCAGAAGCAATAGCCCCTTTATTATTAGATATAGATATAGATATAGATAGATATAGACAAAGGATGTTACCAAAGGCAGTCCATCAAAATAGGAAAAAAGAAGAAGATGAAAAGCAAGATCAAAACATAACAACAGCAAGACTGAAAACTGAATACAAGCTGCAGACCCCATTCAACTTCTTGACCATGTATACCCTCACATGCAGCCACCCTTGGTATGTATTTTGGCAACCTCGGCCAAAATACACTATTTTTGGGGATGATTGTAGGCTTGTAGCGCAAATAAGTCCAGTTGGTTTCCAAACAATTCCTTTGAAAGTAAGGAGACTGTAGTAACTGTTGGTAGTAGCTAGCTAGCTAGCTTGCCTGAAAAAACATCCATCATGCCATCCGTGCCAGTCACAGAGGGGGCTTGAACATTCTCAAGTAGCTCTCTCAGGTTCTCCAATTCAATGGTAACTGTTTGGTGAAGATTGGGATGCAGTTTTATTTCCCATGACCCCTGAAACTGAGAGGAGACTGATCACAACTTGCCAAGGGCAAATGTCACAAGATTTGGTTCCCTATCTGATCAATATGATCCTACCTGTAGCCAGCTGAGCCACAACCATTTTTTTGAACCGGGCTAATCCCCTTTCCATTACCAAGATAAAGGAAATACAACCGAACCCAGAAGTGTCCAAAAGTAAAAGGGAAAGGGAAAAAGCGAGTTCAGGGCAGTCTAGGGAAAACCCATTGCAGTCACTCAAGTCGAAACGACCACAATGAGTCGAGGTTTTGGAGCTTGAGGATGCCAAGTGTCAATGGCCAAAAGAACGGGGTTGTGGTTAGAGACGTCTCTCACTAGCTTCCTAACAGTGACCAAAGGAAATAAGTCCTCCCAGTCACAGCTCATCAAAATCCTATCTGGTTTCTCTAGAGTGGGATGAGCTTGATTGTTTGATCAGGTGTACATTCCCCCCTCCGTATGAATCTCTTTCAAACACATTGTGTTAATCACCGAATTAAACTTGTCAACATACTAGGAAGCGGCCATTTTCTTGTTTTTCTCACCACAATGCCTCAGGATATTAAGCGGCCAATAATGTAAGGGATTGATAAGTGGCTACAGAAGTTGGCCATTTCAGACAGAAATTCTTCTTTCTGCTCATCATGAGCCACAGCATATATAGTTAATAGGGCCCAAACACTTTGAAGTTTAACATCAAACACAATAACTTGTAAAATGTATTTACCAACTGAGGGAATCCAGTTCCACTCACACACATCATCAATGTCAAATTTTCTCAAGAGACTAGAGGAAAAATCCTTTTTCATAGTTTCTTGTAGGCATAAAAAATCAAGGGAGTGATCTCTGATGAGATCAGAGAAGTAGGAAGTCATTCCATTCTTTCCCGTTCTCCTGCAATTCCAGAGAAGTCCATTCATTTTAAAGGTGGTTTTTTATTCCTCCCCCTTTTCACTCTGCTAGGAGATTCAGCATCATTACCACCTCCCATGGTGGGCTCCACCAGGTTTTTTGGCTTCTAGTTTTAGGTCTCTATTAACATTGTGTTGTACTTTTCTAGCACTTCTCTTTTCCGACCCAACTACAGTGAAATCAGAGATACCATCCTCAACATGGCCACCCCCACTTCATATTAAGAGAAGTCTCATCCCCTTTTTCATTGGTAATAAACATAGTAGCATCAGAAGGATTTTTATCATCAGGGGCATTGCATCTAGTTTTCCCAAGTTCTCTAAGAATATCAATTTTAGTGAAATTTAAGTCAGGAATAATCACCCCTTCTTACTAGCTCTAAGCATCAAATCATTATTAGAAAGGGTAGCAAATGAATTGGATGATGAGATAGTACCTTCCAGGTCTCACTTCTTGCTGGCAACCATGGCTATATCCTCTATCTTCTCCAAATTGGTTTGCATTGTCCTCACACTGAATCTAAGAGCATTCTCAGATAAGAGAGGAGGTGTTGGAACCACTTCACCACACTGCTCAAAAGCAGAATCAGGTGATTGGACACTATACTCAACTGCATGGTCTTGTGTCACCAATCGGACCCAGCAATTATGTCACCTGGATGGACTTCCTCACCACAACAGCATAAGAGTTAGCCCATGCCTTTTTAAAGCCACAACCAAATTGAGGCATATAACCTTAGTCTCGAGACTACAAAGTGCACTTCCTTATGCTAGCTAGGCGAGTAGGTGTGCAATGCGTGTATAACCTTAATTAGTTGGCGACAAGAGAAGAGAGTGCACATATAATAAACCACCGTCAACTAGAGTACTGTACTAAGTTAAACACAACGACGTGCCACCACTTTTATACCTAATAATAAAGAGGCTATTGCTTCTTGCGGTATGTCACTGAATTTTCCCTCAAAATTGCAAAATATTACCCGCCAATGTCACCTATAAGTGACAATTTTTTTTACAAAGGGGAATCCCCTGCCTGGGCCGACCCATACAATGGGGACCTCCTACACTCGCCAATTCAGAAAATGTTCATAAATGAAAAAATATCCAAAATATTCAAAAACAGTTCGTGACTTACAAAATAGTTTATTTATTCATAAAATGTTTGCCGATTCAAAAAATGATCATGCATTTCACAAAATGTTCGTGATCATGTATTAGAAAATGTAATGAAACTGAACAAAATTTCGCCAATTCAAAAAAGTTCATGAATGAAAAAATATCCAAAAAATTCAAAAACTGTTCGTGTCTTACAAAATACTCCCTCCTTCCCAAAATATAAGGCACGGTTTGACTTTTCTGGTCTTCGTTGCACAACTTTGACTATATTTTTTATGTATTATATGTCTATAAAATTATTATATATACATATGAAATAAAATTGCTTTGGTAAGACAAATACAGCGATGTCATTTATACATGTTCAATCCATATACTTTGATATATATTAGTGGTCAAAGTTGTGCATCAAAGACCGTAAAAAGTCAATCGCGCCTTATATTTTGGGAAGGAGGGAGTAGTTTATTCATTAATAAAATGTTTGCCGATTTAATAAATTATCATGCATTTAAAAACTGTTTGTCAAATCAAAAAAATCTTCATGAATTTCAAAAATTGGTCCACCAATTTCCAAAGAATGTTTGTCAATTCTAGAAATGTTCGCCGATTCAAGAAAATTATTTTAAAAAATGTCCACAATTTTAAAAAAATGTTTGAAAACAGTATAAAATGTTCATGAATTCAAAAATGTCTGTATTTTAGAAAATGTTTGAAAATTTGTAAAAGTGTTCATGAATTTGAAAAATGTTCACGAGTTAAAAAAAAGTTTATGATTTCACAAAATTGAGAGTGATATTGTATCTCGGTGATGCAGCAAAATATGGTCATGGCTTGAAGATTATGATATTTTTCTCTCTTGTTGCAACGCACGGGCCCTTTTACTAGTATCAACTAATCATTTTTGAATTGCCGATTTACTACATAGCTAGAGGGCGACAAGAGAACTCGGCCCTGTCAATTTTTCTAGTAACACCATTATGCAGTTCTGCGGCGGCTCCGTGCCCATGCAAATAACACGAGGTCCTCGCGGCATTAAACTACGCAAGTCCATCAAAAGCACTGTCAAATCGTATTACCTCTTTACCAAAATATAAGATATTTTTGAAAAACGCCTTATATTTTGAATACGGAGGGAGTAGATCTTACGGGCTGCTCGATTGATCACGTTCTTGCCTCCGGTTAATTGACCGGTCCAAACTGAGTGAGCCACGTTGCAAAGCTACTCGTAGCCGTAGGGATTCTGTACATGTCACGAAATATATGGGCTCAATCTGTCACGAGGTCTAGAACGAAGAAGAGCAAGGTAATGGGTGCACCATGACGTACAATATATACGAATCGAAGGGAATTCACATATAATAAACCACACTGTCGAGTAGTAATTAAACACGAAGTACAGCCGGTCATGTGTATCTATCAACCGATAGCACTTTTTTTATCTCTCTATATATAATGTCAATCTATTTATGCACCCCAATTCACTTTTTATTGCGCTTTACCTTAGAGAGCGACAAGAGTGCCATTTTCTGACGCCCTTTTGCGGCTGCTCCGAGCTGGAGCAAATGACACGAATTCGCCCCGAAATTAAACTAGGAATCCAGTCAAAAGCTGCTTTAGCTTGATGCCAGCTGAATCTTGATTCCTGTCCCCCGCCAATTGACAAATCCAAATCAAGCGATCCACGTTGCAGAGCTACTCACAGATAGTAACAAAATTAGGGACGCGTACAACTTTACATGTCATGCAATATATGAGCTTACGTCGAGAGATCTACGACCAAAGAGTAAACTAACCACGGATGATATTAGCTGGCGATCTGAATTATCTACTGATACTATCATATTGATCCCCCAGGGTTTAAACAATTGGACATGGTTTGAGTTTTCTCTAAAGCAAATTGCATCTTAGTATATATGATTAGCTGAGGATGAATTAGCTAGTATGATAATCACACACCGACGGTCCTACTTGCCAACATCAAGAAAGAGGCCATGCTTTGGGTAACTGCGGGTGCTAGAAAGTTGGGATACTTGATATCGCGAGAGTAGTTGGTCACCTTTATTTGTGTTGTTGCAGCACTGTCTGTGTTGTAACACGACCATAAACTCTATTCCTCTTATTAAATGAATGAGGCAAATCTTTTGCCTCTATTCAAAAAAAAAAAAAATCACACACAAGCGCTTTAGACCTACCTCGGATATGTTGACACTCCCGCAAAAAAAAAGTTGGACATGCATGATCGATTTTTAGCACGCGCAGCATCCATTTTTCTCTCCCCCTTTTGTCTTTTGATTATCGTAACTAATTAACTTGGTGGTAGGCCCACGGTAATCAAGGCAACCTTGGCAACTGATGGGATTTTGTTCAACATGTATTCGTCTCTAGTGCAAATCGAGTGCGCACTTGTTGCCAGACCAGTGGGCACATACACCACACTGGTTGAAAGCAGTAGGCGAGGGGAAAATAAGGAGTACCGTATGTACTTTTTACTTGGTGACCTGAGTTGGAAGTTTTCTGAGAGGAGAGGAAGTTGGGTTGGAAGTTGGAACCCATGTTCATGTCCTACGACGATCCTTCTAGAATGAAACAAAAGAGGCTCATGGCCATAGCAACCCTTAAATTAGGCAACTGTTTTCAACAGGATACCCTTAAATATTGACGAAGCAGATCATGAGGAAGATCAACTAACTAAAAAGAGTTCATGAGTGAGATCTGGAAGCATTACAGACGGGGACATGGACAGACCTAAAAGGCTCAATGTCCGAAAGTGCTCTTCTGAGCCTGAGCTCACATGCACCAAAATATTTAAAGAGTTCAAAAAAGTCTGATTTTTTTGCCAACAAACATTGCTGTATTTTTCACATGCATGCAAAATTTCATGACAAAATGACATTCATGCAGGTCTCGGTGAAAAAAAAACAAAATCAATGCTCCAAAATGCTTCCAAAAACAGTTTTTTTCGAGCATGATTTTGTCTTTTTTGCCGTGGCCTCCACAAATGTCATTTGATCACGAAAATTGGCACGCATGTGTAACACACATCAATGTTTGTTGTCACAGTTTTGTTTACTTTTTAAATATTTTTTCGATTTTACTGTAGCAAAGGGTGCATGTGAGCTCGAGCTCACATACTCCATGTCCGTTCAACGTCTATATATATACATAACCGATAATACTGCAAGCACGACAGACTCTTACGGAGACCCCCCCTCTCATGTGTTGGCTCCCCTGATTTTCACTGGTGGGTCCGCCTCATTAAGCCAAATCTCAGCTAATCGATGCTAACCACCCTGTTAATTAAACCTCCGAAAACAGCCCGTGAGTCTAGCATCGCTCATACAAAACTGACCGTAGTTATGTTTTTTAGTCGTGAGTTGTGCCATTTTCTATAGTACTTGAAAAAGGCATGCCGAACAATTGCACAGCCTTCTGTTTGCTTTCTTGTTTAGCTAGACTTTGTTTTCTTGGTTCTTCTATTCTCCTTGTATATATACTCCTTTTATACATATTTTTGGAAAAATACTATAGAACAATTTTTATAAGGTTTTGGGGCAATAAGTAATGTTTCGGCTTTTACATGGATAGGGAATAGTATCGAAGTGGTCATTTTTCGATTAACCTTGCACTTACACAACATACGGCTGAAACACAAAAAAGTGGCCTCATTGACATTTACAATTATACTTTTTGCAATGATTACAAGCTTTCTTACTTTGGATGTGGACTGCTCTTATTTATGTACTTTACCACCTTAAGGAAAACTTTGACACACTTTACTTGCACTCAGTTATGGGGAGAGTACAGATGTACAAGCTTAGTCTCCTATTTTGGCGACAAGAGAGCATGCACCATGACGCACCACATATACGAATCAATGGGCATTTACATAAAATAAACCACTGTCAAGTAGTAGTTAAACACGATGAACGGTTGGTCATGCATATCTATCGACCGGGAGTTCTTTACAGTCACTCTTATCTTCAGTTCACCTTTCATTGCGCTTTTACCTAGAGGGCGACAAGTGCATTTGCCACTGCCATTTTTCTAACACCCTTTTATGGCTTCTCCGCGCCAGAGCAGATGACACAAATCCAGTGTGAAATTAAACTACAAACCCAGCCAAATACGTTAGCTCAACTGGTCATGTTCTTGTCTCCCATCAATTGACAAATCCAAACCAAGCGCTCCACGTTGCAAATCTAGTCACGAGTAGTAATAAAAATAGGGATATGTACATGTCACAAAATATATGGCCTCTCCTTGCGAGATCTAGGAACGGAGTAAACTAAACGGTGGTGTTATTAATTAGTTGTCGATATGCATGATCTCGCTTTGATCTTATCTTGCATGGCCGGCATAAAGTATGTTATAGTGTGAATCCAGATTAAATGTCTGAGCATTTTTTTAGAAATGTTTGAGAGAGTTTTAAAACTAAAGACTATGTATATATATGATGATTAGTTGGGCATAAAGATAGTGTTAATTTGTGCTTTAGACCTACCTTGTATGTATATATGTTCAATGTAATACATGCTTTTATATGGCCCACAGGGTCGACCTTTTTTTCTCCCTTTATTATTTTAAATTAAATTACCCGTGGTTGCCACCTGCTTCCCCAAAAAAGTCAACGCGGAGTGATGGTATTTTTTTTGAGACAAACGCTGCTGAGTGATGTAATTGAAGCAATCATTGATAGGTCAGGGGCGGCGCTAGCGTGAGGTCGTGTAGGGGTGGCCGCCATGGGAGGCAAGCTCTTATATAGGTTCAGTCGAGCCGGAAGAAGAGAAAACGAAATATAATTCGCTCTAAGTTGTGATATGGGCCAGTAAGTAAGGCCCCATTGAACCGTTCAACCAGCAGCCCATCACGTGAGCCTATTATTTTTTTAGCTTGATGTTCCTAAAACAAACGTGAGCCTATTATTTTTTGTAGCTTGACGTTCCCAATTCCTATGATCTTGTCAATGAAAAATGCAGACACAATAATGCATCTGCGCTCATCATGGTGCCATCCACTCTTTCCTTCCTACCTTGATGTGGTGCCTTTCCCTGCCACCTTGCCACGGCATTCCCCAGGTCCGCCTCCAATTGATGGTGCTGGAGAGAGAGGGAGAAGGGAGTCGACCCGTTCCTGGTTTTGTTCCAGAAGATCATAGAAATTTTTCATTGACTAAGGAAAAGTAGAGGGCATCTACCAATCCTCCATGTATAACTACAATTTAGCGGTAAATACATGTCTTATATTTTTTGAACCATATTATGCGAAGTTTTATATTAATCTATTTTTTACATGTTTACATATCTAATGGACTTGAAGATTATACATTTATTTGGAATAAAGAGTGGAACACTAGCGGTAAATACATGTCTTATTTTTCGTTTGAACCAGTGTCATATTAAGCTAACTTTTGTATTAATTTGTTTTATTACATGTTTAGGTATCTAATGGACTTGAATATTCGCAGTTTATTTTGGAATAAAGAATGGAAGATTCAACAAGCAGGAGTCCAAGTTAGAATTTATATGAATTTCCCCTTGCTTTATATACTTTTTACTTAGTTCTTGAGACAAAACTATTTTGAACCATTAATTTGTAATTTGTTGCATGTATGCATACTATTTGACCAATAAATTTTATTGATTGACTTATTTGATTGTATTGTGGCTTCGTTTTTTAATTTTATTGAAAGGTCCGCCCTAGGTAACCTCGAATCATGGATCCGCCACTAGGTCCTTTGTTCGATCAATATTTGGCAAGGCCCCGTTTGGAACACAAGAGTTCAAAATGTAGGAATAGAAAAATACATGGATTGAGATGTCGTGTGTTTTAGATTTCTATGAAACTAAAACCACAAGAAAACTGTAAAATTGTCATTTGGATGTCACGCATGAAAAACATGGGAATTGTATACACAAAGGGAAGAAATTTCCTCCAATAGTATTTTGAAATAGTTCATTGCGTAGGAATTTCAAAGGAATGTAAGATAGCAGTACCTATGTTTGAAAGTGCAACTATACCTAGGTGGTTTTGGTAATTCCTAACAACATATAGCTCATTGAGCTAACATTATTTCAAGATAAATATTATAGAAAAAGCTCAATGAATGGCATGGCATTAATGAGAAAAGTGGACCCCTCAAAATACTACGGATAAAAGGACTGGCTCAAGCTCAAAGCTCAAGACTCTACATTTTATATTTTAGTGATCCAAGATCACATTGAGTCTATAGGAAAAGCCAATACTATTAAGGAGGGATGAGGTGTTGCTTAATGAGGTTCTTGCTTCATAGTGCTTAGTGATATGCTCCAAAACCCTCAACTACTTTCCCACATCCACATATGACCTAAACCAAAAGTCAAACTCGGCCCCACCGATTCTTTCTATCCGGCACCACCGAGTTCAGATGTCATAGCCACTGCCACAAACCCTAGGCAAATCGGTCTCACCGATAGGGATCTCGGTCTCACCGAGATGGGATTGTAATCTCTCTGTTTCCCTTCGTAACGTTTCGGTCCTACCGAGATGAGCGATCGGTCTCACCGAGACTGCAATGTAAACTCCCTGTTTCCTTTTCGTAACATTTCGGTCCCACCGAAATGAGCAAACCGGTCCCACCGAGTTTACCTGACCAACTCTGGTTAGCTTATTACCAAAATCGGTCCCATCGAGTTTGTGTAATCGGTCTCACCGAGATTACATTATGCCCTAACCCTAACCATATCGGTCTTACCGAGTTGCATGTCGGTCCCATCGAAAATCCCAACGGTCACTAGATTTGCTGAATTGGTCTGGCCGAGTTTATCAATTCGGTCCCACCGAGTTTGGCAAGTTGTGTGTAACGGTTAGATTTTGTGTGGAGGCTATACATACCCCTCCACCTCCTCTTCTTTCATGGAGAGAGCCATCATAGCGAACCTACACTTCCAATACACATTTTCTGAGAGAGAACCACCTACCCTTGTGTTGAGACCAAGATATTCCATTCCTACCATATGAATCTTGATCTCTAGCCTTCCCCAAGTTGCTTTCCACTCAAATCTTCTTTTCACCAAATCCAAATCCTGTGAGAGAGAGTTGAGTGTTGGGAGACTATCATTTGAAGCACAAGAGCAAGGAGTTCATCATCAACACACCATTTGTTACTTCTTGGAGAGTGGTGTCTCCTAGATTGGCTAGATGTCACTTGGGAGCCTCCGACAAGATTGTGGAGTTGAACCAAGGAGTTTGTAAGGGCAAGGAGATCGCCTACTTCGTGAAGATCTACCGCTAGTGAGGCAAGTCCTTCGTGGGCGATGGCCATGGTGGGATAGACAAGGTTGCTTCTTCGTGGACCCTTCGTGGGTGGATCCCTCCGTGGACTCGCGCAACCGTTACCCTTCATGGGTTGAAGTCTCCATCAACGTGGATGTACGATAGCACCACCTATCGGAACCACGACAAAAACATCCGTGTCTCCCTTCCCTTTACATTCTTGCAAGTTGCATGCTTTACATTCCGCTGCTCATATACTCTTTGCATGCTTGCTTGAATTGTGTTAAGATTGCTTGACTTGTGCTAAGTTAGCTAAAATCTGCCAAAGACTAAAACTGGGAAAAGAATAAGTTTTTATTTGGTCAACTAGTCTAATCACCCCCCCTCTAGATATACTTTCGATCCTACAAGTGGTATCAGAGCTTTGGTCTCCATTTGCTTTGATTTCCATAACTTTTGGTAGTCATAGCCTTGGTTTCACAACCTAGGAGAGTATGGCGTCTAGCGAGGGAAATTATCACCAGAGAGGTCCTTACTTTGATGGTACTAATTTTGCTAGTTGGAAGCATAAGATGAAAATGCATATTCTTAGACATAACCCCGCCGTTTGGGCTATTGTGTGTATTGGCTTGCATGGTGAATTCTTTGATGGGAGAGAACCGAACCATGAAGCTACCGCGGAAGAGTTGAAGATGTTGTAATACAACGCTCAAGCTTGTGATATCCTTTTCAACGAATTGTGCCCCGAAGAATTCAACAAAATCAGCCATCTTGAGAATGCAAAGGAAATTTGGGATACTTTGATTGATATGCATGAGGGTACCGACTCCTTCAAGGAATCCAAGTTGGATGTGCTTCAAAGTCAACTTGACAAGTTCAAAATGAAGGATGGTGAAGGTGTCGCTGAAATGTACTCTAGGCTTGCTCTTATCACAAATGAGATTGCCGGCTTAGGAAGTGAAGAGATGACCGACAAATTCATCATCAAGAAGATCCTAAGAGCCTTGGATGGAAAATATGATACCGTGTGCACATTGATACAAATGATGCCCAATTACAAAGATCTCAAGCCAACGGAAGTCATTGGAAGAATTGTTGCTCATGAGATGTCACTCAAGGATAAGGAGGAACTTCACAACAAGTCAAGTGGTGCCTACAAAGCCTCATGTGAAGCCCCCACATCATCAAGTGAGAAACAAATCTTCAATGAAGAATTGAGCTTAATGGTGAAGAACTTCAACAAATTCTACAAGAGTAGAAGCAAAGAGAGAAGCTCCAAGTCAAGGTCCTACAATGACAAAAGATATTCTAGTCGAGAGCGTAATTGCTACAATTGTGGAAGACCCGAACACTATTCCAATGAATGTACGGCACCCTACAAAAGAAGAGAAGAATCACCTAAAAGGATAAGTAGAAGAGAAGAATCACAACCAAGAGAGAGAAGGAGTAGAGATGATCGTTATGAACGAAGAACATCCCGGAGAAGCAAGGATTCGGAAAGGAAGGACAAGTCATCAAGGAGCTACACAAAATGAAGACATCAAGTTCATGTTGGTGAACGGGTATCTGGCTCCGACTCAGACAATCACTCCGAGAGAAGCTATCACTCCGACTCCGAATATACTCAAGATGAAGGTGTTGCCGGTCTAGCACTTGTGTCAACCAACTCCTACGACATATTTGATTCACCAAATGAAGGAATTGGAAGATGCTTCATGGCCAAAGCTCCAAAGGTATCACACCCCGAGTATGTTGATTTCAATAGTGATGAAGATGACTTGTTAGGTGATGATGATTTACTTGTTGACAATTTAGTGATGAATACTATGATGAAATGTCAACTAATCATGCTAATCAAGATAAAATGAATGACAATGATAAGGAGAAGATTGAGCTTCTAACTAAAGAACTAAACACTCTTAAGTTAGCTCATGAAACTATCTTAGAAGATCATCGAGAACTTTTAAGGACTCATGAGAAGTTATGCTTTGAAAAGCTCAACCTTGAGCAAGAGCATGAGTTCTTAAAGGCAATCAATGATGATCTTCGTAAGAAAAGTTCTTCTTACATTGCCAAGCGTTTACTCTTATCTACTTACATGCCTTAAGTCAAGTCTAGTAACAAGAACAAGAAGGATTCTTCCTCTAGTAGTAACAATAATCATGCTAAATCCAATGTTGTTGCTTCTAGTAGTTCTCCTGATTCCACTAATGATTCTCTTAGCCAAGTTACACTTGAGCAAGAAAATAGCTTATTGAAGGGAATTATAAAGAAAGGTGTTTACAAGAGCCTTTAGGGAGTAAGCTATTTGAGGAAATCAGACGCCAAGCAAGGAAGGCACCGGAAGAATCAAGGTGTTGGTTTTGAGCGAAAGTTCAATGCCAATGGAGTTGATTGGGAAGAAGATCAATACCCCAAGACGAAGTTTGTTCCTCAACAAGAGAAGTATGATCCTACTTCCTTCAAGGGGACACAAGCCCAAGATGATCTTCCACCACAAGACCACAAGCAAAAAGGCAAGGACAAGCTTCAAGAAGAGATTGATGCATTTGAAGAAGCTCCAAAGGCCTTGGTCAAGTGGGTTCCCAAGACTACATCAAGTTCCACTTCATCAAGTACGACTACAACTCCAAGGATTCCCATCAAGATGATGTGGATCACGAAGAATAAGAACTAGAGAGTTCTTGAGGGTGACTTCGCCAACATATTTCACTCATATCATTTTGGCAATAACTAGTGCAATCAACTTCCACATCTTGCACTAGTTCAAGGAGTCACAAACCCTCTTGTTGGTAAGACAAGGGACAAGGTAACCTAATGCTCTCATAGACATCATCTCGTGTGTGCATCACTCTATGTCTATGGATATCCTTGTTTGTTCCTTGTGGGACTAACCCGTGTAGGTATTGAAAGTGCAACTCACTCCAAAGGATTGCTCCAAATGATCTACATCAACATTGAGCATCCACATATTCAACACCTACATGAAGTCATCATCGACAAAACCCAAGGTTAGTTCATCCCTCTAAGGGGGGATCTCACATCTAGGGGGAGATTTACTCTAAGAATTGAGATAAAGCAACTCTAATGGTGTGAACACAACAATGCATTATGTAAAAGTGGTAACCCACTTGAGCTTAAACGATGAGCATGAGCTATGATCAAATGTTCTCATTTGACTCCTAAGTCAATATACTCATATATAGATGACCTAGTCATCGCCAATTGCTTTATAGATGCTAGAATTGGTTGTGCATGCTTTGCCACATATTTCATTTGCCATTTTATTGTGTGAGCATGTTGGTTGCATATTTTACTCATTCGAGGACATCCACTTGTTGTTTTGATTGATTGGTTTCTTTTTCTTTTGCCAAGTGGATGGACAAGAATGCCTAAGAACCTTCTCTAGATATCTATGCTCTTCTCGTCTCAAACTCTATTCATGCTGCATCACAAAATTTGATCAAGTCGATTCGAACCACTCACGTGTGAGGAGCACTCGAGTCCCCGATTAGTCATAGACTTAAACTTCCAAAACTTCTTTGTGCGTTTCGGTCTGACCGATTCTTCCATTTCAGCCATACCGAGATCACTAAGTCGATCTAGGTTTTCAATCTTGGTGCAACCGATTTGAACTTTTCGGTCACACCGAGTTGTTCCACTCAGTCACACCGACAGGGTCGGGCTATATATACCCACGGGCAAAACTTTGGAAATTTTCTCCGAACTCTTTCGCCCGCGCTCAGCCCGCTCTGCCTCCAGGGTCTCCGGATCGTCCTCCTCATCGCCAGCTGCCTCCTGCCGCTGGTCTCCGCCACCGTCAACGGGAATCATCCCCACCGTTGCCACCGTAGCGAGTTCATCGCCGAACTAGGGTATGAACTCGATCACTGTGCTATCCCTATCTGATTCCTAACACACTGTGTTCGCCATGAATCTTGCCACAATTGAAACTATCTTATCTAGTCAAAATACTCCATAGATTAGAGATGAATTGAAAATTTAGGGTTAGGTTTCCGCCGAAACCATCTCGGACCAACCGAGTTGTAGAACTCGGTACCACCGATTCGGCTAAGGCCATTGCACATGTAATTCTCGTCTGACCGAGAATTGCAAATTGGTGTGACCGAGTTCAGGACTTTGTGAAACCCTAGCAGTCTTGGTGCCACCGAACTGTGACTCGGTCTGACCGAGTTCACTAGTTTAGGTTCCACAAGCTGCTTCGGTATCACCGAGTTTACAAATCGGCAGATCCGAAATGCTTTCTGTGGAAAACTAAAACTAAGTTTTTGACTCATTATTTTGCAAAAACCTCTGTATTTTGTGATGCTCATCCACTTTATATCATCTATATCTACTCACAGGGTCTGTTGTCAGTGTTTCCAACATGTCTGATCAAAGTGACAGCCAGAACAAGTCAAAGGAGCAGGTTCACATGAGTGAGGGCACTAGTCCCTCTAGCAGCTATGATGAGGGTAGCAGGAGCACACCCAACAACTTACCCAAGGCAGCCACCAGGACCAGAAAGAAGAGAACTTCAGATTCTGAGGATGAAGACTATGCGACTGTTGAGGATGAGGCCACTTTCAAGAAGAAGGTGCTCAAGAAAAAATATGGCTCAGCTGCAGCCACTAAGCCTAGTATGAAGACCAAAGCACCTGCCAAAGGGTTCCCATGTCTAAAGCCAGAACCTCCACTCAAGCATCTTTGGAAACTGAACCCAAAGAGGCTGCTGCAGAAGGGAAGAAGAGGAAGGAAAGGGTCAAGAAGACCATGGCCAGGGTTGTTGGAAAGCCTTCCATGATGGAAGAGGAAGAGGAAGAGGTTCTTTGCACCGGACACCTAAAGCTCGAGAAGCTTATGGGTGATGCCATCAGTCAGGGGCTGCTTCATCAAAGCCCAAAGAAGCACCCAAGGCTGCCTCCAAGCCCAAGACTGCACCCAAGAGGAGTACGAAACATCCCATTCTTTGAGAAGAACAAGGCCCCAAAGGTTCTAAACTGGGTCAAGAGGAAGATGATGAAGAACATGTTTTGAGAAAATTGAAGCCTAAAATTCCATATCACAATGATGCCCATCCTGTAGCTGAGAACATGAAAATTAGAAGGGATTCAGGATTGATACTATGGAGAGAGCCTGATCCATATGCTACCAGGAGAAGGACTGCTGTGGACTATAGATTTCACACCAAGGAACAACATGATTTCTATGAGACAGTGCTGCTGGACAAGAAGCCAATTGTTTGTGATATGAGATGGGTGAACTGGGAATATATCAAGGAGCATGAAGAACACTATCCTGGTGTGTATGATAGCTTCAGTGCTTGTGGAGTGGCAGACTTTGTTGGGCAGAAGCTCACAAAGTGGAATGATGAGCTAATAATGCAATTCTACTCCACAACACACTTCTATCCAGATGGCATGATAGTATGGATGTCTGAAGGTACTAGGTGCCAATCATCAATTGAAGAATGGGCTAATCTGATCAATGCACCTAAGGAGAAAGAGGATGACTTGGATGTCTATGCCAAGAAGAAGATGGATCACAACTCTATGGCACATATGTACAAGGAGATCCCAGATGCTGCTATTGAAACACACAAGTTTGGATTAGTACATTACCTTCTGTCAGGACCGCCAACCATCAACTGGATCCTCATGCACACTCTTTTGCCCAAGTCAGGTGATCACAACATGATCAGAGGCCATGCAATAAATCTGCTACACTTATTTGATGTGCCACAAAAGTTCAAGGTCATGAGTCTTATAGTTGAAACTATCAAGAGGACAGCTGCTGACCAAAAGAGAAGTTGTGGGTATGCCCCACAGATCCAGGAGCTGATTAACTCCAAGATGGGCACTAGCACATACTTGTTGGACAAGGATCATATGCCTATCTACCTAGACTTTGAGGATAACACTGTTGTGATGGATGAAGATGAACCATCTTCTGTTCAAGCACAAGCAAAGAAGGAGAAGGCAAGGACTGAGAAGGCTGCCAAGATGCCAACAATGGAAGAGGCATATCAATACTTCTTGAAGAGCAAACAGGATCAGCTTGGCTACTTGATTGCATCCACTCTGAGGATTGAGAAGGGGCTGGCCACCTTGACTCAAAACTAGGAGAGCCTGGAGAGGATCATGGAGCAGAAGTTCTATGACTTGGATGTGAAGGTAATCGAGATCCAAATGTTGTTGAGCAACTCGAGGATGATATGCAGGAGAGGAAGGGCAAGACAACCACCGAGGCATTTGCGAGTGCCTAGAGCTCAGAGGTCACCTGCAGTGCGATGGCAGACACACGAGCCACTTCATCTGCACCAGCTACAGCTTCAGTGCCACCAACTCCAACACCCACTCCACCAGCTCCATCTACATCAACTGACGCCTTCATCCTTGGAGTTCTATCTACACCACCACCTAAAGATCAAGCCTAAGATACGATTTAGTGCTATGCATTTTCTATGAACTTTTTGGTAACTTGTTGCCAAAGGGGAGAAAAATGTATAGATCATAGGCTTCGATAGAGAGTGTTGCTTTTGTTCTCTCTTGCTTTGGTGGTTGAACTTTATTTGCTTGATTGAGATACCTTCTGTCTGTGTGATACTTGGATGATCATCTGTTTGATTATATGCTACATTAATGCTTGTTGGATGACATTATCCTTTTATCTCTATATGATCATTCACTTTGCTTGGTGATGAGTGCACGTATTCTATTGTTATCATTTTGAGCGCTCCACCAAGATGTATGTGACATGGAAGAGTAACCCATGAGTCTAACTCTTTGTGCATTTGCAGTCCAAAGCAAATCTTAAACTATGCGCAAATTTAGGGGGAGCTCTTTCTTATCACATAGTTCTCAAAGTGACAATGTTTTTCACTCTTATTATCATTTGTCGAAGCTTTGATCTATATGTTGTCATCAATTACCAAAAAGGGGGAGATTGAAAGTGCAACTATCCCTAGGTGGTTTTGATAATTCCTAACAACATATAGCTCATTGAGCTAACATTATTCCAAGATAAATATTTCAGGAAAAGCTCAATGAATGGCATGGCATGGATGAGAAAAGTGGACCCCTCAAAATACTAAGGATAAAAGGATTGGCTCAAGCTCAAAGCTCAAGACTCTACATTTTATATTTTAGTGATCCAAGATCACATTGAGTCTATAGGAAAAGCCAATACTATCAAGGAGGGATGAGGTGTTGCTTAATGAGGTTCTTGCTTCATAGTGCTTAGTGATATGCTCCAAAATCCTCAACTACTTTCCCACATCCACATATGACCTAAACCAAAAGTCAAACTCGACCCCACCGATTCTTTCTATCCGGCGCCACCGAAGTTCGGATGTCATAGCCATCGCACAAACCCTAGGCAAATCGGTCTCACCGATAGGGATCTCGGTCTCATCGAGATGGGATTGTAATCTCTCTGTTTCCCTTCGTAACGTTTCGGTCCTACCGAGATGAGCGATCGGTCCCACCGAGATTGCAGTGTAAACTCTCTGTTTCCTTTTCGTAACATTTCGGTCCCACCGAAATGAGCGAACCGGTCCCACCGAGTTTACCTGACCAACTCTCTGGTTAGCTTATTACCAAAATCGGTCCCACCGAGTTTGTGTAATTGGTCTCACCGAGATTACGTTATGCCCTAACCCTAACCATATTGGTCCTACCGAGTTGTGTCGGTCCCACCGAAAATCCTAACGGTCACTAGATTTGCTGAATCGGTCTGACCGAGTTTATCAATTCAGTCCCACCGAGTTTGGCAAGTTGTGTGTTACGGTTAGATTTTGTGTGGAGGCTATATATACCCCTCCACATCCTCTTCATTCGTGGAGAGAGCCATCAGAACGAACCTACACTTCCAATACACATTTTCTGAGAGAGAACCACCTACCCTTGTGTTGAGACCAAGATATTCCATTCCTACCATATGAATCTTGATCTCTAGCCTTCCCCAAGTTGCTTTCCACTCAAATCTTCTTTCCACCTAATCCAAATCCTGTGAGAGAGAGTTGAGTGTATCATTTGAAGCACAAGAGCAAGGAGTTCATCATCAACACACCATTTGTTACTTCTTGGAGAGTGGTGTCTCCTAGATTGGCTAGGTGTCACTTGGGAGCCTCCGACAAGATTGTGAAGTTGAACCAAGGAGTTTGTAAGGGCAAGGAGATCGCCTACCGTGAAGATCTACCGCTAGTGAGGCAAGTCCTTCGTGGGCGGCGACCATGGTGGGATAGACAAGGTTGCTTCTTTGTGGACCCTTCGTGGGTGGAGCCCTCCGTGGACTCACAAGGCAACCGTTACCCTTCGTGGGTTGAAGTCTCCATCAACGTGGATGTACGATAGCACCACCTATCGGAACCACGACAAAAACATCCGTGTCTCCATTTGCGTTTGAGTTCTCCAAACCCTTCCCTTTACATTCTTGCAAGTTGCATGCTTTACATTACGCTGCTCATATACTCTTTGCATGCTTGCTTGAATTGTGTTAAAATTGCTTGATTTGTGCTAAGTTAGCTAAAATCTGCCAAAGACTAAAATTGGGAAAAAGATAAGTTTTTGTTTGATCAAGTAGTCTAATCACCCCCTCTAGACATACTTTCGATCCTACAATGTTCCAAAAGGTACCAAAAGCAAATTTCATACGAGAATCTTATTCTCCAAAACTTCTATGATTTCTCTTTATTTTAAATGGGGCCTAAGTGTGCATTTATTGACATCTTACGAGATAATTACTGCCTCACTGGCAGTTCGTAAATCCCCGAAAGTGTTATAGTGTTTTGTTCAGTACTATTCATCTTGAAAGTTGTTAATGCAAAATATCTCGGTCTTCCAACACTACAGGGATGGATGAGTAAGGGAAAAAGTTAAAACTCTATAAAAGAAGCTTGTAAAAGACAATGCGTTGGGGAGACAACTATTTATCTGCCAGCGGGAAAGACGTAATGATCAAATCAGTTGCACAGCCGATATATGTCATGGTAGTGTTTTAAGTTGTGAGATGGTATGTTGATAGTTCAATGTGTTTAATCAGGTTTTTTTGGCGGTTGGAGAGTGGGAAGAGTAAGACTCACTAATTTCTTGCGACAATTTGTTAAATCCAAAGAATTGAGGGGGACTTGATTCCCATAAATATCTTTGTTTAACCAGACCCTCCTTGTGCATCAAGTGTGGTGATTAATTCAGAACCCTGGTAGCCTAGTGGGCAAAGTTCTTAGCACAAAGTATTTCCTAAATTGTGCATTGCATGATACTATGTTTACCGGCTATGGTTCTTCGACTTGGCATATTATTGAGCGTGAATTCGATTTGCCGAAAAGGAGCCTAATCTGGTGGGTGGGCATGGGTGCCAGTATCAGAGTGTGGAGAGGGCATGTAATACCACATGATTTTTCTCTAAGACCAATTCAAGATCAAATGTATGCATGCAATTGTACTACTCAATTTGATTACACTAATGTGCAAGTGTACCTACGAAGCTATCTTGTATGGCTTCTGCCATCTTCTTGCTATTGCCCATCCGTTGTTTTAGGGTTACCCGCAAATCATACGCGTGCGCCAGCTGATTACACTAATGTGCACGTCCTTGCATCTAGATCGAGAGCTTAGCCCTGCACCACACAATGTGCATCCGGTCAGAAATAACGTGGCACCACGCACGACGGCTACCTGATCCTCACTTTTGTTGGATCAGGTGTTTGTCAGCTTGAAAGCAAAATTGGCTCATTCAATACTTCTTGCCACTAGATGCGGAAGGAATCTTGAAAAAATTACTACCGAATAGGAGTAGAAATGATTATGATTTTCTCACCTAGCATCTGGATAAAAGCAAATGTTTTCGTGATTGAGGGTAAAAGACATCGTGTAATATATATTTTATAGTTGTGTTGGCAAGAAAAGAAACATTGCTTATTGCCATAGAAAAACAAGTGGGAGAAAAACAAATAATATCATTCCTATCAAGGAACACGGTGTGAATTGTGAAATCTATACATTCTCCAGAAAAGCTCAGAGCATATCGCTTCATATTAAAGTTTATTAGCAGAGCAGAGTCTACTGCTTTGGCAAGACCTTTTCTCCCTGCCTCCGACGAGGTCCTGGCAACCAGCGAGACCGTAGTCGTCGTCGACGTCCCGTTCACGAGCTCGGGTGGGGCTTCGCCCTTTCAGTTGCAAAATCAACCGACGCAAATTCTACTTCCAGGTGGCCCGCCGCCTGAGATATAGCAAATGCGAAAGAGGAAAGAAAATTTCAATATTATGCTAGTATATGCGAGGGCACTGGAGGACACTTGCTAGTTGTATGATTGCCAACAAATAATAGAGTTGATGCATGCATGTGCCCACAAACCTTTCGCGACCACCATGCAACGGTGGCGCGTGAAATGTTGACATGCGCGCACCACCGTACTCGATCGCATTTGCACGTATGCGGTATGCTCCTTGCCCGGCCGTTGCCGATAGCGTGGTAACCTAGGTAGTGGCTGCACGAAATTAGGCCACGGACCAATCGGCTAACCGATCGAGAAAAAAAAAGCACAGAGAGTAAATAGCATAAAGCTACCAGTTTACAGGCTAGGGTTTCAAAAAACTACCGGTTTTTAATTTTTCTCAGATAACTACCAAATGAGCGGTCGGCTGTTTCAAAAAACCCTAATCATAGAGTGCTTTGAAATTGATCGCGATTATGACAGTTGGGACCCGCATGTAAGAAAACCGTTAGTTTGACCATTTGTTTGACTGTTAGCTTACATGTGGGGTCCGCATGTCAGTGTCCTTTGTCATATTCTAAAATAAAAGATATGTTCTCAGAGAAAAGCAATCGGGTCCCTGGATGTTTTTAGAAAAAGCAATCAAGTCCCTGGATGTTTTCAGAAAAAGCAATCGGGCCCTTGAGGATAACTCGCCCACAGACGACGCCGGTAGCTCGCCGGCGGCCAGCTCGCGGGCAAGGCGAAACGAGGCGGCTCGGCCGCGTTTTCCTCAAGACGAGCCGGGCGAGGTGGCCGGGTTCTCCGCCGATGCTGTCGCCGCCTTGGCCATGGCGCATGAAGGGTCGTGCTCCTTGGCACGACGGCCGAGCCATCGCCATGGCGCTGGCCGGTGTCGCCTGCTCCTGCCTCACCGGTGGCGGCCCATTCTCATTCAGCGATTGGCGGCGACCCTTGCTCTGGCGCCATGGGCAAGGCAGCCTCGGCCATGGCGCACGGATGGCGGCGACCGTGCTCTGTGCTGCTGTTGCTCCTCCGCGCGACCTTCGTTCCCGCCGTCGTCCTTGTCTTACCGCGAGACGGATGGTGGAGGTGGCCATCGGCGAGTGGGGTAGTCGGGCAGGGGGAGGAAGAAGAAAGAGCCAGAGGAGAGAAAAGAAGATAGAGGAAGAACAGACCACTTACACGTGGGTCCCACATGTAAGGTAACAGTCAAACAAAACGGTCAAACAAACGGAGTGTTTAGGGGTGGGCCCGACCTGTCATAAAACAGTTTAAATCGCTAGCAACGAATGTTTTGGATTTTTTGAAACAGCCGACCGCTCGCCTGGTAGTTATCGAGAAAAATTAAAGCGATAGTTTTGAAGCGCAGCGCGTAAGCCAAGTAGTTTTATGCTATTTACTCAAGCACAGATGATGCTCCATGGGTGCAACGTTGCGGGAGCGCGCGTAAAAGTCGACCCAACTTCCAACGTCGGGCCACGCCTCGACGTGGACGTTACGCAACGGTGATGGGCCAGGTGTCCCCGCTTCCGCCGTAGAGCTGAGCCGGAGCGCCGGAACTGGAAGTAGGTCACGGGCGAGACAGACAGATCATGGAAGCTGACGGGATGGATAGTGTGCTGGTTACTGGTGTGACCCAAAGCTGATGGATAGAAAAGAACGTGTGATGGATAGTAATGGCACGCATGGCCTTGCCGGACTCTCAACACCAGTGCTAGCTAGCCTAGGAGGCCTAGGAGCAGTAGCTGCTGTTTGGGCTCTCGTGATTTCACTTTATCTAAACAAAGCTGGAGACGCTATTATTTGTGTCAAGGGTCTTCTTTCTTGGAGCAACTCCAATGCACCGATCCAAACAGACGGCGTTTTTGTTCATTTGGTTCGGTCGTCCGCTTGGCGTCCGCTATGTTTATCATTTAGGTTGGCATTGTGTCCAACGCCTGTGACCCATTTTATGTCCACGTACAAATTTGAAAAGGACCATGGTCGTAGATCATGCCTGCGGCCATGCCGTCGCTCAAAGTTCATGTCGGCATCACGCCAGCGGCGGGCATACAATGTGAACTCCAAAACAACACCACACAGTTCATACTGACACACTTGCGAGCGGCCGGCACACATGCCGGCATACAAAAAAGGGGCAGGAGTTCAACCACGCAATCGCGGCTGTGGTCATGCCAGCACACTTGCCGGCATACAAAAAAGTATGACGCTCGCCGTCACAGATCACTCGCCGTCAAACTTGAGCATGCCGGCCTGCATCTTCTCGAACCACGGCCTCTTTCTCAGCGACACGGTGTTGAGGTCCACCCTCATGATCTCCACCCCCGCCATCATGCTAGCGAGAGCCACTTCTTTCGCATTGGTCTTGGCATTGCGGCCTCGATCTCTGGCATCTTGACTTGCTTCTCTGCCTCCATCTCAAGCATCCTCGCTTGCTTCTCCGCGTCCATCTCAAGCCTCTTCCTTTGGATCTCCATGAAGTGCGTTCATGTGCTCTTCCTTGTCTTGTCGGCACTTCTTCTCCCTTGAGTCCTTCTTGGTCATCATGCCCTCCACGGTTGCGAGCAAGGCGATCGACGCCGCATCCCGCTTGTCCTTCTTCTTGGAGTTGGTCTTCCCCCGCGTCCTTGGCTTCTCGCCCTTCCCAACCTCCTCCACCGCTTTCTCCCCCCCCCCCCACGCGCCATGAGGGCGGCATATTGCGCCTCGAACTTCTCCTCCCCGTTGATGATCCTCCAACAATGAAAGAGGCTGAAGGACTTGCCTTCATGTTGGACCTTGAATGCCTCCAAAGTTTGGAATGCCTACAAATGAATTGCATGCAAGCATATGGGCAAATGGATATGCAAATGGACATGCAAGCATAAACAAAATGAAAACAAAGAGGGGCGCATGCATGCATACCATGTCTTGCATGCCGATGCCGCTCACGGGGCGTGCCCTGATGCTCTCAAGAGTGACACAAAAGTTGTTGCACTCTTGTCGGATCACCTTCCATCGCTTTGAAATGGACACCCACGCACGCGTGCTTTGCATTTGGTACGGCGCAAACTTCTTGCATTCATGAAACTCACGGTGGACACGAGTCCAAAAGGTTGATGCCTTTTGTTCGACGCGGACCTTGGGGGTCTTGCCCAGTGTCCCTCCAACACTCACAAAGGAGCTTCCCCTCGGCCGCCGTGTAC
This sequence comes from Aegilops bicornis, assembly GCA_021605145.1. Lineage (NCBI taxonomy): Eukaryota > Viridiplantae > Streptophyta > Magnoliopsida > Poales > Poaceae > Aegilops > Aegilops bicornis. The sequence continues at coordinate 69,612,117 of CM038672.1, forward strand.
CTCTTTGTCCACTTGCTCTTGTGCTTCGGCTTCGCCCTGGCGGCTTGGTTGGCGAGCTCGACCTCGAACAAAGGCTCCCCACTACAGAAAAAAGACACATCCATGACATTTTGGGCCAAACGATTTTTTTTCCTGGCATGCTTATGGCACTTCTATGACGATAATTGTGACAAAACCCGGTATCATCATAGATGTGGTGGGCTCCTACTTCTATGACAAAAAATCATGACAGAAAATGGGCTTTTCGTCCTGGGCGGGCCGGAGACGAAGCTGCATGACATTCTTTGGGCCATCCATGACGAAAAAAACCGTGGTAGAAGCGAGGGCGAGGAAAATTTCGGGAGTTTTCGGTTACGGTGGGTGGTCGGGGCCGGCGATGCGCTGCTTTCTCTCGTGACACGACGCTGCAGCGTGGGTGTGAGGCGTTGGGCTCTAATCGAATCCGGCGATTACCTGCGAACTACGCGTTCTTGAACCCGATCGATCGATCGATCCGGCTGTTAATCAACCCGAACCCGATCGGCGATTCTTCGCCATCGCCGCTAATCGAAGTCGACCGAACCCAGCTGCCTCCTTCCCTTGATGAACAGTGAGCGTTGTTGGGGGGGGGGGGTTTGGATGAACAGTTCCCGGTGGGGGGTTGGATGAACAGGACCCCGTGATAGTAGAGGTCGTTGCCGCTGGATGAACATAACCCCGATCGATCGAGCCGGTTGGGGGTGGATGAACAGGACCCCGTGGAGGGCTGGGTGAACAGGACGACCCCGTGGAGGACTGGTTGAATGGTAGCCGGTGGAGGGCTGGTTGAATAGTAGTTCGTGGAGGGGTGGTTGAACAGACCCCGTGGAGAGGGCTGGTTAAACAGTAGCCGGTGGAGGAGCGGTGGAGGTTGGATGAACAGGATCCCGTGGATGAAAATGCAGGTGGAGGCTGGAGGAGGTCGACGGTGGATGAACAGTAGCCCGTGGAGGCAGTCGACGGAGGAGATGAACAGTATCCCATGGAGTCCCGTTTTGTGGTACGCCACACCCCTCCCGATGAACAGGACCCCTGTTTCGACCGTAGGGCTCCAACACAAGTCCGTTTTCTCCGTTTTGTGGTACGCCACACCCCTCCTGAGCAACAGGACCCCGTTTCGATCGTAGGAGGTCCAAGAGAAGTCTGTTTCCTCCGTTTTGCGGTACGCCAGACCCCTCCCGATGAACAATATCCCGTTTCGACCGTGGCCGGTCGAGCACAAGGCCATTTCCTCCGTTCTGCGGTACGCCAGGCCTCATTTCGATCGGATATTCTGTCCAAGCCGGTTGGCTCCCGATGAACACGACACATTCTGACCCAGTCGGTTGCCTCCCGATGAACATGACGCTATTTCTCCGTTCCGACCCAGTCGGTTCGCTGCCCGATGAACAGGACGCCGTTGCTGCCGTCCGTTGCCTCTCCATGTAGACAAGCCCTAGCCGTCCATATATATATGCGCGAGTACGCACTCGAGACCCTGTCCGTATGTACGTACGTGACCGTATTTTTTGTCCTGTGGCTGTGCGTACTTGTACAAGACTTAGACAGGACTGCGTGAACTCCTATGTCGGGTGCTCTACAACGACACGTGCCGCTACTTACTCGGCCACGGTTCATACTTGCAGAGAGACCGATCGACCAGTATGTACGTACACGTCCGCGACCAGACAGACAACGCTACATACGCTTTGACCGGGTGGGTCCCAGCGGTCAGGGAGGATAAGGCCGCACTTCCTACGTGCGAAGATATAGCTGTTCGGTTCCAGCTGTCAGGGGGAGGAATCATTTTTATTTTGCGAGTAATAAGGAGGCACTTCCTTGTGTTCGAAGATGTAGCTGGTGGGTCCAGCTGTCAGCCTCACCGCCTAAAGTCCTCTTCCGATGGCTGTCCTTCGTTGACCACGTTGACCACGCCGCGCCGAGAGCACCAAGGCGGTGGACGACGGCGAGGCCTAGGAAGGGAACGACGCGGAGCCGGGGAAGACGCGACAGTGGATGCCCACGCGGAGGGGAGTACGTGGGTTGACTGCTTCGGCTGCGGTGTGAGGCTGCCGTCGCCGGAGAATAAATTGATGTGCGGGTGAGTATAGAGGGATGGCATGGGCAGCGGTGGCAGCACAGCCAGACACGGGAGGCAGGAGCAGGCGGCACGGCCGGCGCTGGTTTGGGCGGCTAGAGCAAGAAGACCAGAGGTTGAAGAAGCACGACGGCTATTGGATGAACATCGTATGGCCACTGCAGCTAGAGTCGTTTATATTGACTAAGCTGACAAAGCCCATGGTACGCGTCAACTTAGGGCCTGTTCGGTAGCTCGCTCGCTCCCAGGTTCCGCAAATATGCGAGCGGAGCTAGCCCGAACGGCCCAGCTCCAAGAAGCTGGCTTCCTGGAGCGGAGCGGCACGCACGTACAAAAAATCGGAGCGACGGTTTCGGCGATCTCAGAAATCGGGAATATGGAGTTGGCTTTATTTACGACCAGCTGCCACCGCGAAGTGAATCGAGGGGGTCACGTACCGGCTCGCTACTTCTATCTCCCCTGTTCTCGTGTGTTCGCCTGGGCCTAAGGCCACCTTACCTGTTGAGCCGGCTGGGCTCCAGCCCACCTAGCCAGGTTGGCCTGCTAACACGTACGAGAAGCTGGAGCGAGGGGCCGAACGAATTTCTGAGCACTAGCGCTCGCGCAGGAAGCTGGCGATCCAAAAACGAAGCTGTATTTGTGGACTTTTCGGAGTTGGAGAGTTGCCGAACAGGCCCTTAGTAGGCCCACAGGTCAGCCTCCGAAACGGTGCGCCCCAGATGTCAGGGGAAGGAATTGTTTTTTGGGCGGCCGAAGTAAGAATATCCGAGATTGAAGAAGAAGCACGACATCCAACGTCCACTGTTGCTAGAACCGTGCGTTGACTATAAGTTGACAAAGCCTTGCATACGCGTCAACTTAGTTTTTTTAGGGGACGCGTCAACTTTGTAGACCCACAAGTGTGTGACAGAGAACATATAGCCCATTTGCGAAGAATGTTCAGCCCATTTTTTGAATTCTAATGGAATTTACTACAGCCCATTTACAGTTTGTTAAAAGTACAACCCATTTTATAGCTAAGACAATGATTAATAATTTCAACCAACCGCTCAAAACAAAATTCAATAAAATTTCCCACATTTTGATGGGATTCAACATATTTTTATCCCGAAATTTCTAGTCAGATTAAAAATAATTTCAAAATAAATTTTTATTACGTAAAAATCCAACGAAATATTGCGCGCGAAACAATTAATGAAATTAAAATTTTCAAATTCAAAAACATTATTTTTTAAAACTAATTACGTGTTTGGTGCATTTTTTTATAGTTACTGCCTAGTTTTTATAATTACATCGCATTTATTATTTCTTAAAGCCCATTTTCTTGTTAAGCCTAATGCATCCCTTCTAGGAAAGATTTGCAACCCAGCGGGACGGAGAATAACAAGTTGACCTTGCATGGGTATTCCTAAAAAAAAGTATAGCTGTGCTAGCCATTTTCAGCTTGAAAAAAAATTAATATCTGGGCTGGATATCTGTCGTGGGCTAGACGGGCCACAGGCCGCCCAGTTAATACCCTGCTCTCCTCTGAACAACAACAAAAAACATCGTTCAAGAAAAACTCAAAAACACAAATACTGCTCGAGCTACTTGGTCCCAGTTGTCGGCCCCTCCTTGTGCAATTCTCTCGTTTATTGACTACATAGGCTGACAATGGTGTGGGACCGTGATGTCAGGAAACCAGTAGGAAGCAAAAAAATATAGTTGTATATAATAAGGAGGCACTTGAGTACGTGCGGCTATGGCCCTGGTGGGTCCCCACTGTCATCCTCTCCAAGTAAAGTCATCTCCCCATTCCTCATGTCCGTTGACCATGTTGACAACGCGAGACGGCGGCGCCACGGCAAGCGCAACAACTAGAAGGACGGCGGAGAGGGCCTCGTGGGCCCTACGGATGGTTTGATACAGCGCCCGCTGCTCATTTAGAAAGCTAGGGTCATGGGGCCACATGTCCGCGACGACATTGCCGTTCGCTTATTCGCCGGTGCTCGTTGTGGAGATAGAGGTTGCAGCGCATGTTTATATGAAATCCAACCGTGTATGAATGAATTTAGTTTGATTAGTTCGAATTCTTGTATCACTGGCATTGGATGAACATGCAAAACAATACGTACTAGCATTATTCCCAGGGTGATCACCTCGTTTGCAGCAGTTTCACATGTACTCCCTCCGGTACTTTTTAGTCTACATATAAGTTTTGTCTGAAGTCAAAGAATCTCTACTTTGACCAATCTTATAAAAAACGTATGAACATTCACAATGTAAAATCAACTAACTTGAAAGAAATCTAATATGCGAAGTAAAAAGGAACAGAGGGAGTACAAAGAGTTTGAGTAGCTTTTTAGCGTTCCTGTACATTGCAATCAAACAGACATGCCTGGCAATTCATAGGGAACATTCAAAACAATCGATGATTATGCATCTCAGTGATTCACATGTCAGAGCCAATATTTAATTCACAATTAAATAATAAAGAAAAATCGATCGATGCTGCTGACAGCAAAGGGCGTCTCATTCAAAAATATCAAACACATGTCTTCTTGCTAACATCAATGAGCAAGATTTGACATGGTTGTCCCATTCCAAAATGTCAAATGCGTGTTGTTTTGCGTACATCAATGAGCAAACTTTGACAAGGTTTTCCCATTCCAAAGTATCAAATGCCTACGATTGTGGAATGGGAAGGGTTTGCCATCAGTTCGGACATTGACATGGCACCTTGTGCTAAATAAACCAGCTGTTCTTTTTGTGCAGTTCCACCAAAATCAACCAAATTCGCACGTAGCTTGTATGATTTCGCCTTTATATGTTGCAACGCCTTGAACATATGGGCACCTCCTTTCCTGTGGTGGAAATGAATGATTCGATGTATTCATGAATATTTTGTGCAGTTCCCATTGAAATCAAGCTGAGCACCACTGTTTGCACAAATAAAAAAAGTGATTAGTATAAAGCAAACTGTACTATGAAACAGGCAACCTACATGATCCATGCAGAGCACACATTTAAAAAAATAGAACTCACCGGAAGGAATCCTAACATAGCATTGTATTGGACATTGATAACCCACAAGTATATGGGATCAATTGTAGCCTCTTTCGATAAGTAAGAGTGTCGAACCCAACGAGGAGCTAAAGGTAGAACAAATATTCCCTAAAGTTCTATCGACCACCGATAGAACTCTACGCATGCTTGATGTTCGCTTTACCTAGAACAAGTAAGAAACTAGAACTACTTTGTAGGTGTTTTTGGATAGGTCTGCAAGAAAATAAAGAGCGCGTAAATAAAAGCTAGGGGCTGCTTAGATAAAAAAAAACTAAAGTAAACATGACGAGTGTGGAAAAGTGGTGGTAGGAGTTGCGAAATTGTCCCTAAGCCATTGATTACTTTACTAGACCGATAGCAAGTTTCATGTGGGAGAGGCCATTGCTAGCATGTCATCCCTGACTTGGAATTCTATGCACTTATGATTGGAACTATTAGCAAGCGTCCGCAACTACTAACGTTCATTAAGGTAAAACCCAACCATAGCATTAAGATATATTGGTCCCTCTTCAATCCCGTATGCATCAATATCTATGTTAGGTTGAAGCTTCTGTCACTCTTGCCCTCCAATACATAGTCCTATCAACATACAACTAACCCTATGGTGTGATCCACGCACGCGCTCATATGATGGGCACCAAAGAACAGCAACATAACTACAAGCAAATTAAATCAATCATAGCAATTCATCAACCACCGATAGGACAATGAAAATCTACTCAGACATCATAGGATGGCAACACATCATTGGATAATAATATGAAACATAAAGCACGATGTTCAAGTAGAGGGTACAACGGGTTGCGGGAGAGTGGACTGCTGTAGATAGAGGGGGAAGGTGATGGAAATGTTGGTGAAGATGGCGGAGGTGTTGGTGAAGATCGCGGTGATGATGATGGTGGCCACGGCAACGTTCCGGCGCCACCGGAGGAGAGGGGGAGAGGGGCCCCCTTCTTCCTCTTCTTCCTTGACCTCCTCCCTAGACGGGAGAAGGGTTTCCCCTCTGGTCCTTGGCCTCCATGGCATGGGAGGGGCGAGAGCCCCTCTGAGATTAGATCTGTATCTCTGTCTCTCTCTGTTTCTGTGTTCTCCTCTGCTGCCCTTTCACCGTTTCGTATATATATGGAGATCCGTAACTCCGATTGGACTGAAACCTTCGCCGTGATTTTTTACCAAAAATTATCTTTCTTGCCGCCGAAGAAGGGCATCAACCGCCTTACGGGTGGCCCACGAGGGTCAGGGGCGCGCCCGGGGGGGCAGGCGCGCCCCCCTGCCTCGTGGCCACCTCGGGCACCATTTCACGTTGATCTTTCTCCCAGATTTTCCAAATATTCCAAAAATAAGCTCCGTCCGTTTTTATCCCGTTTGGATTCCGTTTGATATGGATATTCTGCGAAACCAAAAACATGCAGCAAACAGGAACTTGCACTGGGCACTGGATCAATATGTTAGTCCCAAAAAATAGTATAAAAAGTTGCCAAAAGTATATGAAAGTTGAATAATATTGGCATGGAACAATCAAAAATTATAGATACGATGTAGACGTATCAGCATCCCCAAGCTTAATTCCTACTCGTCCTCGAGTAGGTAAATGATAAAAAAGATAATTTTTGATGTGGAATGCTACCTAACATAATCTTGATCATGTATCTAATCATGGTATGAATACTAAGACACGAGTGATTCAAAGCAATAGTCTATCCCTTGACATAAAAACAATAATACTTCAAGCATACCAACCAAGCAATTATGTCTTATTGAAATAACATAGCCAAAGAAAGCTCATCCCTACAAAATCATATAGTCTGGCTATGCTCCATCTTCACCACACAAAATATTCACATCATGCACAACCCCGATGACAAGCCAAGCAATTGTTTCATACTTTTGACGTTTCTCAAACCTTTTCAACTTTCACGCAATACATGAGCGTGAGCCATGGACGTAGCACTATAGGTGGAATAGAATGTGAAGATGGGGGTTATGTGGAGAAGACAAAAAAGGAGAAAGTCTCACATCGACGTGGCTAATCAACGGGCTATGGAGATGCCCATCAATTGATGTCAATGTGAGGAGTAGGGATTGCCATGCAACGGATGCACTAGAGCTATAATGGTATGAAAGCTCAAACTGAAACTAAGTGGGTGTACATCAAACTTGCTTGCTCATGAAGACCTAGGGCATTTGAGGAAGCCCATCGCTGGAATATACAAGCCAAGTTCTATAATGAAAATTCCCACTAGTATATAAAAGTGATAACTCAAGAGACTCTCTATATGAAGAACATGGTGCTACTTTGAAGCACAAGTCTGGTAAAAGGATAGTAACATTGCCCCTTCTCTCTTTTTCTCTCATTTTTTCTTTTTTGTAGGCTTCTTTGGCCTCTCTCTTTTTTTTGGGGGGGGGGGGGCTTCTTTGGCCACTTTTATTTTGAGAACCTCACATGGAAATGCCATGATAGGTAGGTATGGTGCCTGTTTTGAGGAAGAAATAATGAGGCTTATGTGTGACAGAGCGCATCGTATCACGGGGTTTGGATGCACCGGCGAAGTTTGCACCAACTCTCGAGGTGAGAAAGGGCAATGCACGGTACCGAAGAGTCTAGCAATGATGGAAGGGTGAGAGTGCATATAATCCATGGACTCAATATTAGTCATAAAGAACTCACATACTTATTGCAAAAATCTATTAGTCATCGAAACAAAGTACTACGCGCATGCTCCTAGGGGGATAGATTGGTAGGAAAAGACCATCGCTCGTCCCCGACCGCCACTCATAAGGAAGACAATCAATAAACACCTCATGCTCCAACTTCGTTACATAACGGTTCACCATATGTGCATGCTACGGGACTTGCAAACCTCAACACAAGTATTTCTCAATTACTCAACTAGCACGACTCTAATATCACCATCTTTATATCGCAAAACTATTGCAAGGAATCAAACATATCATATTCAGTGATCTACAAGTTTTATGTAGGATTTTATGACTAACCATGTGAATGACCAGTTCCTGTCATCTCACTAAATAGATATAAGTGAAGCAAGAGAGTTTAATTCTTTCTACAAAAGATGTGCCCACGCTCTAACAAATATAAGTGAATCAAAAGAGCATTCTACAAATGGCAGTTGTCTATTTAAAGAGAAACAGGCAATCCAAGCTTCAAATGATATAAGTGAAGCACATGAAGCATTCTATAAAGCCATACTCAAAAGATATAAGTGAAGTGCAAAGAGAATTCTTATAAATCCACCAAGGACTATCTCATACCAGCATGGTTCATAAAAGAAAGAAAATTAAAACTAAAGCAAAAGACGCTCCAAGATTTGCACATATCGCATGAACGAAACGAATCCGAAAACATACCGATACTTGTTGAAGAAAGAGGGGATGCCTTTCGGGGCATCCCCACGCTTAGACGCTTGAGTCTCCTTTAATATTTACTTGGGGTGCCTTGGGCATCCCCAAGCTTGAGCTCTTGCCTCTCTTCCTTCTTCTCACATCGAGACCTTCTCGATCATCGAACACTTCATCCACACAAAACTTCAACAGAAAACTCGGTAAGATCCGTTAGTATAATAAAGCAAATCGCTACTCTAAGTACTGTTGCAAACCAATTCATATTTTTGTTTTTTCATTGTGTATACTGTAATATAACTTTTCCATGGCTTAATCCACTGATATAAATCGACAGTTTCATCAAAACAAGAAAACTATGCATCAAAAACAGAATCTGTCTAAAACAGAACAGTCTGTAATAATATGAATATTAACCATACTTATGATACTTGAAAAATTCTGCCAAAATTAGTAAAAATAAAAAATTTGTATAGAAAGACAGTGCAAAAAGAATCAGAACCATTTGACGTTCTAGTAAAAAATTAAAAATCGCGTTCTACAGCCAAAGTTTCTGTCCTGCACCGTACAAACCAACAAGCATTGTAAACATCCTAAAGGCAAACCTTGGCACATTATTTTTATTTCTAAACTTTATGAAAGCACACAACAGAAATAAATGACTCTCTAAAACTTCCGGGTTGTCTCCCTGGCAGCGCTTTCTTTTAGCCATTAAGCTAGGCATATAGTGCTCGAGTAATGAATCCACCCGGATCCCAAGGTATATCAAAGCCAATCTTAATTAACAATGATTTGTAATTTAGTAGTGAGAACAAGACAACATATATCATGCAACAACGAAGTCTAACTCTCTTCCTATGCATCGGCATGTCATAAAAGAACAATTCATGCACACATAGTAAAGGCCAATGCATAGTGTAAACAGTTTCTTGCAATTTTACCAAGTTGTAAACACAGAGAGGTGGAGATATAGTTCCTCTCTCATAATAATTGCAAGTAGGAGCAGCAAGCACATGCATATTATATCTATCAAAATCATCATGTGCAACGGTAAAAGGCAACCCATCAATGTAATCCTTAATAAGGGTAAACTTCTCCGATATAGTATAATCGGGAGAATTCAAAAAGATAATAGGACTATCATGCGTGGGTGCAATAGCAACAATTTCATGTTTAACATAAGGAATTATAACAAGTTCATATCCATAAGCATAATTCATATTGGCATCTTGGCCACAAGCATAGCAAGCATCCTCAAAAAGGGATATTTCAAGAGAATCAACGGGATCATAACAGTCATCATAGCAATCATCCTTCGGTAAGCACGAAGGGGAATTAAACAATGTATGAGTTGAAGAGTTACTCTCATTAGAAGGTGGGCACGGGTGATCAATCCGCTCTTCCTCCTTTTTGTTCTTCGCTCTCCTCCTCATCTTTTTCATCCAATGAGCTCACAGTTTCATCAACTTCTTCTTCCATAGATTCCTGCAAAATATTAGTCTCTTCTTGGACAGCGGAGACTTTCTCGATAAGCGCATTAATATAGGAATTATATTCATAATTATCATACCAATATTTTAGGATAGCTAAATTTTCAGGCCTATAAACATCATCATCAAAAGCTTCATACTTTTCAAAAAAAGATTCAATTTCATAAGCACCCTTAAAAGCAACAAATTCTTCTATTTGTTCCACATCATAGTAATCATATATACCTCTAGCATACGAAGCCAAGGTTTCATTATCATTAAATTTGCATGAAAAGGGAAGGTGTGGAGTCTTCATCCTAGAGCAACAAGTATAATCATAACTCAAGCATACTTGCCGAGCATACCACTTCAATATATAAATTTGATCCCATAATAGTTTCCCTTTTTGTGTCAAGCGATAATCCCTAAAGTATTAACGTTGATCCAACGTTACTCCCATTACCAAATTGAATGAGGTTTTCTCAGGATTATCAAAGTGGTACATAATATTTTTCACATATTGAGCATCGAGGGTTTTAGGAGGTTCCCCATCTCCATGAGCAGCAAGTACCCCTAATTTTTGTGGTATTTGGTGTTCCATATCCATAACTAAAGATAAAGAACAACTAAGAATAGCAAATACAAAAAAAATACTTAGTGATAAAGCAAACAAGCACACACGAGAATATTCACCCCACACTATTGCTCCCCGGCAACGGCGCCAGAAAAAGGTCTTGATACCCCACAAGTATAGGGGATCAATTGTAGCCTCTTTCGATAAGTAAGAGTGTCAAACCCAACGAGGAGATAAAGGTAGAACAAATATTCCCTAAAGTTCTATCGACCACCGATACAACTCTATGCACGCTTGACGTTCGCTTTACCTAGAACAAGTATGAAACTAGAAGTACTTTGTAGGTGTTTTTGGATAGGTTTGCAAGAAAATAAAGAGCGCGTAAATAAAAGCTAGGGGCTGCTTAGATTAAAACACAACTAAAGTAAATATGGCGAGTGTGGAAAAGTGGTGGTAGGAGTTGCGAAATTGTCCCTAATCAATTGACTACTTTACTAGACCGGTAGCAAGTTTCATGTGGGAGAGGCCACTGCTAGCATGTCATCACTGACTTGGAATTCTATGCACTTATGATTGGAACTATTAGCAAGCGTCCGTAACTACTAACGTTCATTAAGGTAAACCCCAACCATAGCATTAAGATATATTGTTCCCCTTCAATCCCGTATGCATCAATTTCTATGCTAGGTTGAAGCTTCTGTCACTCTTGCCCTCCAATACATAGTCCTATCAACATACAACTAACCCTATGGTGTGATCCACGCAGCAGCTCATATGATGGGCACCAAAGGACAACAACATAACTACAAGCAAATTAAATCAATCATAGCAATTCATCAACCACCGATAGGACAACGAAAATCTACTCGACATCATAGGATGGCAACACATCATTGGATAATAATATGAAGCATAAAGCACCATGTTCAAGTAGAGGGTACAGCGGGTTGCGGAGATTGGATCGCTGTAGATAGAGGGGAAGGTGATGGAGATGTTGGTGAAGATGGCGGAGGTGTTGGTGAAGATCGTGATGATGATGATGGTGGCCACAACAGCGTTCCGGTGCCACCGGAGGAGAGGGGGAGAGGGGCCCCCTTCTTCCTCTTCTTCCTTGACCTCCTCCCTAGATGGGAGAAGGGTTTCCCCTCTTGTCCTTGGCCTCCATGGCATGGGAGGGGCGAGAGCTGTTGGAAATATGCCCTAGAGGCAATAATAAAAGGATTATTATTATATTTCCTTGTTCGTGATAATTGTCTTTTATTCATGCTATAATTGTATTATCCGGTAATCGTAATACACGTGTGAATACATAGACCACAATATGTCCCTAGTGAGCCTCTAGTTGACTAGCTCGTTGATCAATAGATAGTCATGGTTTCACGACTATGGACATTGGATGTCATTGATAACGGGATCACATCATTAGGAGAATGATGTGATGGACAAGACCCAATCCTAAGCATAGCACAAGATCGTGTAGTTCGTTTTGCTAGAGCTTTTCCAATGTCAAGTATCTCTTCCTTAGACCATGAGATCGTGTAATTCCCGGATACCGTAAGAGTGCTTTGGGTGTACCAAACGTCACAACGAATCGGGTGACTATAAAGGTGCACTATGGTATCTCCGAAAGTGTCTGTTGGGTTGACACGGATCAAGACTGGGATTTGTCACTTCGTATGACGGAGAGGTATCACTGGGCCCACTCGGTAGTGCATCATCATAATGAGCTCAAAGTGACCAAGTGTTTGGTCACGGGATCATGCATTACAAGATGAGTAAAGTGACTTGCCAAGCAACGAGATTGAATGAGGTATTGGGATACCGACGATCGAATCTCGGGCAAGTAAAATACCGGTTGACAAAGGGAATAGTATACGGGTTGATTGAATCCTCGACATCGTGGTTCATCCGATGATATCATCGAGGAGCATGTGGGAGCCAACATGGGTATCCAGATCCGCTGTTGGTTATTGCCCGAGAGCCATCTCGGTCATGTCCGGATGTCTCCCGAACCCGTAGGGTCTACACACTTAAGGTTCGGTGACGCTAGGGTTGTATGAATATGAGTATGCAGCAAACCGAATGTTGTTCGGAGTCCCGGATGAGATCCCGGACGTCACGAGGAGTTCCGGAATGGTCCGGAGGTAAAGATATATATATATATAGGAAGTCTTATTTTGGTCGCCGGAAAAGTTTCGCGCGTTATCGGTATTGTACCGGGAGTGCCGAAAGGGGTCCGGGGGTCCACCGGGGGGGTCCACCTGCCCCGGGGGGGCCACATTGGCTGTAGGGGTGCGCCTTGGCCTATATGGGCCAAGGGCACCAGCCCCAAGAGGCCCATGCGCCATGATATAAGAAAAAGGAGAGTCCTAAAGGGAAGGCACCTCTGAGGTGCCTTGGGAGGATGGACTCCTCCCCTCTCGCCGCACTCCCTTCCTTGGAGGAAGGGGCAAGGCTGCGCCTCCCCTCTCTTGCACCTATATAAAGGGAGGGAGGGAGGGGTGGCCGCACCCATAAGCCTGGCGCCTCCCTCCTCCTGCAACACCTCCTCCTCCGTGGTTGCTTAGCGAAGCCCTGCCGGAGTTCTGCTGCATCCACCACCACGCCGTCGTGCTCTTTGGATCATCAACAACCTCTCCTTCCCCTTGCTGGATCAAGAAGGAGGAGACGTCATCCGCCCCGACGTGTGTTGAACGCGGAGGTGCTGTCCGTTCAGCACTAGGTCATCGGTGATCTGAATCACGGCGAGTACGACTCCATCATCCCCGTTTCATTGAACGCTTCTGCACGCGATCTACAAGTGGTATGTAGATGCAATCACTCTCCCATGAATCGTTGCTAGATGAACTCATAGATGGATCTTGGTGAAACCGTAGGAAATTTTTTAATTTTCTGCAACGTTCCCCAACAAGAGCCCCTCCAAGATTGGATCTGTATCTCTGTCTCTCTCTGTTTCTGCGTTCTCCTCTGCTGCCCTTTCACCATTTCGTATATATATGGAGATTCGTAACTCCGATTGGACTAAAACCTTCGCCGTGATTTTGTTTACCAAAAATTAGCTTTCTTGCGGCCGAAGAAGGGCATCAACCACCTTACAGGTGGCCCATGAGGTCAGGGTCGTGCCCGGGAGGGGGGGCGCCCTGCCTCGTGGCCACCTCGGGCACCATTTCACGTTGATCTTTCTCCCAGATTTTCCAAATATTCCAAAAATAAGCTCCGTCCATTTTTATCCCGTTTGGATTCCGTTTGATATGGATATTCTACGAAACCAAAAACATGCAACAAACGTGAACTGGCACTGGGCACTGGATAAATATGTTAGTCCCAAAAAATAGTATAAAAAGTTGCCAAATGTATATGAAAGTTGAATAATATTGGCATGGAACAATCAGAAATTATAGATACGACGGAGACGTATCAGCCATCACAGCAACAAAGATGGAGATCCGTGAGTCCTTCTGAGCTGAAGTTAGTTTGTTCTTGTGGGCAATAATGTAACCATCCTTCAACTGCTCCCTTCTTAAGAAGAGAGGCTTGGCTTCTTTATCCTGGCATAATCGGAACTAGGCACTTCACGTACTCCATATTCTTCTTCAGAGGAGGATGATCCTGTTGTGCAAAGACAAGAGGGCAACTAAATGCTAGCATCACTGTTTGCTCGAAAAAAGGAAAGGAAATATTTAAAATAGCACAGATGAAGCACTTCTCAAGGACAATACCACTTTCTCATGACAGTATCTAAACAGTAGCACAACAGCAATAGAGATGACAAAGCACAATCATATGGATGAAATCCGTTGGCGAGTGTAACATCCCAAATTTTCAATTTGGAATGTTATACACTAGATCATCATTGCATACCATATTTTATTGCTTTTGGCCTGATCCAGAAATTCTACGCAACTGAGGGAGGGGGGAACCCTCACCTGTGGCCATCTTCATCATCCCGGCGCTCTCAATGACGAGGAGGGAGTAGTTCACCCTCGGGGCTGAGGGTATGTACCAGTAGCTATGTGTTTGTTCTCTCTCTCGTGTACTCTCTCGTGTTCCCTCTATGGCACGATCTTGATGTATCCTGAGCTTTGCTATTGTAGTTGGATCTTATGATGTTTCTCCCCCTCTACTCTCTTGTGATGAATTGAGTTTCCCCTTTGAAGTTATCTTATCGGATTGAGTCTTTTATGAGAACACTTGATGTATGTCTTGCCGTGTTTATCTGTGGTGACAATGGGATATCATGTGCCACTTGATGTATGTTTTGGTGACCAACTTGCGGGTTCCGCCATGAACCTATGCATACGGGTTGGCACACGTTCTTGACTCTCCGGTAGAAACTTTGGGGCACTCTTTGAAGTACTTTTATGTTGGTTGGATGAATCTGAGATTGTGTGATGCATATCGTATAATCATGCCCACGGATACTTGAGATGATATTGGAGTATCTAGGTGACATTAGGGTTTAGGTTGATTTGTATCTTAAGGTGTTATTCTAGTATGAACTCTTTTATAGATTGATCCGAAAGAATAGCTTTGAGGTGGTTTCGTACCCTACCATAATCACTAAGTTTGTTCTCCGCTATTAGTAGCTTTGGAGTGACCCATTGTTGCATGTTGAGGGATTGTTATATGATCTATCTATGTTATTATTGTTGAGAGAACTTACACTAGTGAAAGTATGAACCCTAGGCCTTGTTTCCTATCATTGCAATATCGTTTGTGCTCACTTTTATCATTAGTTACCTTGCTTTTTTTATATTTTCAGATTACAAAAACCTATATCTACCATCCATATTGCACTTGTATCACCATCTCTTCGCCGAACTAGTGCACCTATACAATTTACCATTGTATTGGGTGTGTTGGGGACACAATAGACTCTTTGTTATTTGGTTGCAGGGTTGCTTGAGAGAGACCATCTTCATCCTACGCCTCCCACGGATTGATAAACCTTAGGTCATCCACTTGAGGGAAATTTGCTACTGTCCTACAAACCTCTGCACTTGGAGGCCCAACAACGTCTACAAGAAGAAGGTGGCGTAGTAGACATCAAGCTCTTTTTTGGCGCCGTTGCCGGGGATGTGAGTGCTTGAAGGTATATCTTTAGATCTTGCAACCGGATATTTTTGTTTCTTGTTTTATCACTATTTTAGTCTATAAAAGAAAACTACAAAAAAATGGAATTGAGTTTGTCTCATACGCTTCATCTTTTTAATATCTTTCGTGAGTATGATGGGAAGGAAAATTGTGCCAAAGTGTTAGAAGAAGAATGCATTAAAATATTTGGCACTAAATATTTGAATGATGAGCATCATTGCAATGTTGTTAGTATGAACTCCTTGAATATCCATGATGCTAATGATATGCAAAGCCACAAGCTTGGGGAAGCTATGTTTGATGGAAGATGATATTTTTTGTCCCCCAAGCTTTGATGAGAAAATTTACTATGATGAAAGCATGCCTTCTATCTATGATGATTATTGTGATGACACGTATGCTTTAAAGAATAATGGTAACCATGAAACATGACATCTTGATCTTAATTTTCAATCACATGATAGTTATTTTGTCGAGTTTGCTCCCACTATTATTCATGAGAAGAATTTTGCTTATGTGGAGAGTAGTAAATTTTCTATGCAAGTAGATCATGAAAAGAATGCTTTAGGTGCTGGTTATATTGTTGAATTCATTCATGATGCTACTGAAAATTATTATGAGGGAGGAACATATGCTTGTAGGAATTGCAATAATATCAATTTTCCTCTCTATGTGCTCCAAGTTTTGAAGTTATGCTTGTTTTACCTTCCTATGCAAGTTGATTATTGTTCCCATAAGTTGTTTGCTAAAAAAATCCCTATGCATAGGAAGTGGGTTAGACTTAAATGTGCTAGTCATATTCTTCATGATGCTCTCTTTATGTTTCAATTCTTATCTTTTATGTGAGCATCATTGAAATCATCATGCCTAGCTAGGGGCGTTAAACAATAGCGCTTGTTGGTGGCAACCCAATTTTATTTTAGTTTCTTACTTTTTGGTTCTGTTTAGTAATAAATAATTCATCTAGCTTCTGTTTATATGTGGTTTTATGTTTTAATTAGTGTTTGTGCCAAGTAGAACCTTTGTGAAGACTTGGGTGAAGTCTTTATGATCATGCTGTAAAAAACAGAAACTTTAGCGCTCACGAGATTAGCTTCAACTTTTTACTGGAGAGTGCTATTTAGTTGATTCTTTTTGAAGATGATTACTAGACAAATTCCTCATGTCCACCAATTTATTTTAGAATTTTTGGAGTTCCATAAGTTTGCGTTAGTTACAGATTACTACAGACTGTTCTGTTTTTGACAGATTCTGTTTTTTCGTGTGTTGTTTGCTTATTTTGATGAATCTGTGGTTAGTAAAATAGTTTATAAACCATAGAGAAGTTGGAATACAGTAGGTCTAACACCAATATAAATAAATAATGAGTTCATTACAGTACCTTGAAGTGGTGTTTTGTTTTCTTTCGCTAACGGAGCTTACGAGTTTTCTGTTAAGTTTTGTGTTGTGAAGTTTTCAAGTTTTGGGTAAAGATTCGATGGACTATGGAATAAGGAGTGGAAAGAGCCTAAGCTTGGGGATTCCCAAGGCACCCCAATGTAATATTCAAGGGTAACCAAGCGACTAAGCTTGGGGATGCCCCGGAAGGCATCCCCTCTTCCGTCTTAGTTCATCGGTAACTTTACTTGGAGCTATATTTTTATTCACCACATGATATGTGTTTTGCTTGGAGCATCATTTTATTTTCTTTAGCTTTGCTTGCTGTTTGAATAAAGTACCAATATCTGAAATTCTTAAATGTTAGAGAGTCTTCACATCGTTGCATAATTATTCGACTACTCATTGATCTTCACTTATATCTTTCGGAGTAGTTTGTGTTTGCTCTAGTGCTTCATTTATATCTTTTAGAGCACAGTGGTGGATTTGTTTTATAGAAACTATTGAACTCTCATGCTTCACTTATATTATTTTGAGAGTCTTAAATAGCATGGTAATTTGCTTAAATAATCCTAATATGCTAAGCATACAAGATTTCTAAGAATTCTTATGAGTGTGTTGAATACTAAGAAAAGTTTGATGCTTGATAATTGTTTTGAGATATGAAGATGGTGATATTAGAGTCATGCTAGTTGAGTAGTTGTGAATTTGAGAAATACTTGTGTTAAAGTTTGTGATTCCCGTAGCATGCACGTATGGTGAACCGTTATGTGATGAAGTCAGAGCATGATTTATTTATTGATTGTCTTCCTTATGGGTGGCGGTCGGGGACGAGCGATGGTCTTTTCCTACCAATCTATCCCCCTAGGAGCATGCGCGTAATACTTTGCTTTGATAACTTCTAGATTTTTGCAATAAGTATATGAGTTCTTTATGACTAATGTTGAGTCCATGGAATATACACACTTCTCCCTTCTTTCCACCATTGCTAGCCTCTCTAATACCGCGCACTTTTCACCGGTATCATACACCCACCATATGTCTTCCTCAAAACAGCCACCATACCTACCTATCGTGGCATTTCCATAGCCATTCCGAGATATATTGCCATGCAACTTTCCACCATTCCGTTTATTATGACACGCTCCATCATTGTCATATTGCTTTGCATGATCATGTAGTTGACATCGTATTTGTGGCAAAGCCACCATTCATAATTCTTTCATACATGTCACTCTTGATTCATTGCATATCCCGCAGACATCACGGAGGCATTCATATAGAGTCATATTTTTTTTCTAAGTATCGAGTTGTAATTCTTGAGTTGTAAGTAAATAAAAGTGTGATGATCATCATTATTAGAGCATTGTCCCAGTGAGCAAAGGATGATGGAGACTATGATTCCCCCACAAGTCGGGATGAGACTCTGGACGAAAAAAAAGAAAAGAAAGAGGCCATAAAAAAATAGAGAAAAGAGAGAAGGGGCAATGCTACTATCCTTTACCACACTTGTGCTTTAAAGTAGCACCATGATCTTCATGATAGAGAGTCTCTTATGTTGTCACTTTCATATACTAGTGGGAATTTTTTATTATAGAACTTGGCTTGTATATTCCAATGATGGGCTTCCTCAAAATGCCCTAGGTCTTTATGAGCAAGCGAGTTGGATGCACACCCACTTAGTTTCTTTTATTGATCTTTCATATACTTATAGCTCTAGTGCATCCGTTGCATGGCAATCCCTACTCACTCACATTGATATCTATTGATGGGCATCTCCATAGCCCTTTGATACGCCTAGTTGATGTGAGACTATCTTCCCCTCCTTTTGTCTTCTCCACAACCACCATTCTATTCCACATATAGTGCTATATCCATGGCTCACGCTCATGTATTGTGTGAAGATTGAAAAAGTTTTGAAAATGTTAAAGTATGAAACAATTGCTTGGCTTGTCATCGGGTTGTGCATGATTTAAATACTTTGTGTGGGGAAGATGGAGCATAGCCAGACTATATGATTTTGTAGGGATAACTTTCTTTGGCCATGTTATTTTGAGAAGACATAATTGCTTTGTTAGTATGCTTGAAGTATTATTATTTTTATGTCAATATGAACTTTTTTCTTGAATCTTTTGGATCTGAATATTCATACCATGATTAAGAAGAGTTACATTGAAATTATGCCAAGTAGCACTCCGCATCAAAAATTATCTTTTTTTATCATTTACCTACTCGAGGACGAGCAGGAATTAAGCTTGGGGATGCTTGATACGTCTCCAACGTATCTATAATTTTTGATTGCTCCATGCTATATTATCTACTGTTTTAGGAAATATTGGGCTTTATTATCCATTTTTATATTATTTTTGGGACTAACCTATTAACCGGAGGCCCAGCCCAGATTTGATGTTTTATGCCTATTTCAGTATTTCGAGGAAAATGAATACCAGACGGAGTCAAAACAGAACGAAATCAACTGGAGAAGTTATTTTTGGAAGGAAAGCCACCCGATGGACTTGGAGTGCACGTCAGGAAAGAAGGGAGGTGCTCACGAGGGTGGGGGCGCGCCCCCCCCCCTGGGGCGCGCCCCCTGCCTCGTGGCCCCCCCTTCGGTCCACCGACGGTCTCCGTTCACCCATATATACCTACGCATTGCCTAAAACTTCCAACAGAAGAAGATAGATCGGGAGTTCCGCCGCCGCAAGCCTCCTCAGAGCCACCAGAACCTCTCGGGAGCCTGCTCCGCACCACGAGGGAGGGGAACCTCACCGTGGCCATCTTCATCATCCCGGTGCTCTCCATAACGAGGAGGGAGTAGTTCACCCTCGGGGCTGAGGGTATGTACCAAAGAGCTATGTGTTTGATCTCTCTCTCAGATACTCTCTCGTGTTCCCTCTATGGCACGATCTTGATGTATCCCGAGCTTTGCTATTGTAGTTGGATCTTATGATGTTTCTCCCCCTCTACTCTCTTGTGATGAATTGAGTTTCCCCTTTGAAGTTATCTTATCGGATTGAGTCTTTTATGAAAACACTTGATGTATGTCTTGCCGTGTTTATCTGTGGTGACAATGGGATATCATGTGCCACTTGATGTATGTTTTGGTGACCAACTTATGGGTTCCGCCCATGAACCTATGCATAGGGGTTGGCACACGTTCTTGACTCTCCGTAGAAACTTTGGGGCACTCTTTGAAGTACTTTTATGTTGGTTGGATGAATCTGAGATTGTGTGATGCATATCGTATAATCATGCCCATGGATACTTGAGGTGACAATGGAGTATCTAGATGACATTAGGGTTTTGGTTGATTTGTATCTTAAGGTGTTATTCTAGTACGAACTCTTTTATAGATTGATCCGAAAGAATAGCTTTTGAGGTGGTTTCGTACCCTACCATAATCTCTAAGTTTGTTCTCCGCTATTAGTAGCTTTGGAGTGACTCTTTGTTGCATGTTGAGGGATTGTTATATGATCTATCTATGTTATTATTGTTGAGAGAACTTGCACTAGTGAAAGTATGAACCCTAGGCCTTGTTTCCTATCATTGCAATACCGTTTGTGCTCACTTTTATCATTAGTTACCGTGCTGTTTTTATATTTTCAGATTACAAAACCTATATCTACCATCCATATTGCACTTGTATCACCATGTCTTCATGAACTAGTGCACCTATACAATTTACCATTGTATTGGGTGTGTTGGGGACACAAGAGACTCTTTGTTATTTGGTTGCAGAGTTGCTTGAGAGAGACCATCTTCATCCTACGCCTCCCACGGATTGATAAACCTTAAGTCATCCACTTGAGGAAAATTTGCTACTGTCCTACAAACCTCTGCACTTGGAGGCCCAACAACGTCTACAAGAAGAAGGTTGCGTAGTAGACATCAAGCTCTTTTTCTCGGCGCCCGTTGTGGGAGGTGAGTGCTTGAAGGTATATCTTTAGATCTTGCAACCGAATCTTTTTGTTTCTTGTTTTATCACTAGTTTAGTCTATAAAAGAAAAATACAAAAAAATGGAATTGAGTTTGTCTCATACGCTTCATCTTTTTAATATCTTTCGTGAGTATGATGGGAAGGAAAATTGTGCCAAAGTGTTAGAAGCAGAATGCATTAAAATATTTGGCACTAAATATTTGAATGATGAGCATCATTGCAATCTTGTTAGTATGAACTCCTTGAATATCCATGATGCTAATGATATGCAAAGCCACAATCTTTATGATCATGCTGTAAAAAACAGAAACTTTAGCGCTCACGAGATTAGCTTCAACTTTTTACTGGAGAGTGCTATTTAGTTGATTCTTTTTGAAGATGATTACTAGACAAATTCCTCAGGTCCACCAATTTATTTTAGAATTTTTGTAGTTCCAGAAGTTTGCGTTAGTTACAGATTACTACAGACTGTTCTGTTTTTGACAGATTCTGTTTTTTCGTGTGTTGTTTGCTTATTTTGATGAATCTATGGCTAGTAAAATAGTTTATAAACCATAGAGAAGTTGGAGTACAGTAGGTATAACACCAATATAAATAAATAATGAGTTCATTACAGTACCTTGAAGTGGTGTTTTGTTTTCTTTCGCTAACGGAGCTTACGAGTTTTCTGTTAAGTTTTGTGTTGTGAAGTTTTCAAGTTTTGGGTAAAGATTCGATGGACTATGGAATAAGGAGTGGCAAGAGCCTAAGCTTGGGGATTCCCAAGGCACCCCAAGGTAATATTCAAGGATAACCAAGCGTCTAAGCTTGGGGATGCCCCGGAAGGCATCCCCTCTTCCGTCTTAGTTCATCGGTAACTTTACTTGGAGCTATATTTTTATTCACCACATGATATGTGTTTTGCTTGGAGCGTCATTTTATTTTCTTTAGCTTTGCTTGCTGTTTGAATAAAGTACCAATATCTGAAATTCTTAAATGTTAGAGAGTCTTCACATCGTTGCATAATTATTCGGCTACTCATTGATCTTCACTTATATCTTTCGGAGTAGTTTGTGTTTGCTCTAGTGCTTCACTTATATCTTTTAGAGCACGGTGGTGGATTTGTTTTATAGAAACTATTGAACTCTCATGCTTCACTTATATTATTTTGAGAGTCTTAAATAGCATGGTAATTTGCTTAAATAATCCTAATATGCTAAGCATACAAAATTTCTAAGAATTCTTATGAGTGTGTTGAATACTAAGAAAAGTTTGATGCTTGATAATTGTTTTGAGATATGAAGATGGTGATATTAGAGTCATGCTAGTTGAGTAGTTGTGAATTTGAGAAATACTCGTGTTAAAGTTTGTGATTCCGTAGCATGCACGTATGGTGAACCGTTATGTGATGAAGTCGGAGCATGATTTATTTATTGATTGTCTTCCTTATGAGTGGCGGTCGGGGAATGACGATGGTCTTTTCCTACCAATCTATCCCCCTAGGAGCATGCGTGTAATACTTTGCTTTGATAACTTCTAGATTTTTGCAATAAGTATATGAGTTCTTTATGACTAATGTTGAGTCCATGGATTATACGCACTTTTCCCTTCTTTCCAACATTGCTAGCCTCTCTAAACTCTCTACTGGTAAAGGATATAAAATTAAATGGAAAGCAAATAGAAAGGTAATTGAAAATAAATGAAATAGAATAAGGTGAAAGGAAAAAAATAAAATGTGAAGAAAACTAAATGAAAAAGGGGAAAAAGAGAAAGGAGTAGCAGTAGCGTGTATCTCAGAACGCGCTGTAGCTAACGTAGCAGTAGCACGCCGAACGCCCATCGCTACTTCGACTTATCCACGGGTTCGCCCTTCCCCACGGCCACTTCCCCAAATCCAACTCTCCACTCTCACCGCATTGTCAATTGGTCGCCAAGGCCTCCGCACACCCTCTACGCCGCCCCCTACCCCAGATTCAACGCCGCCCCCGCCCCCGACCTCAACGCCGCCCCGGACGCCGCCCCCGACCCCAACCTCGACGCAACCATCCGCCGCGCGCCCGAGCCCCGACCCCGACCTCGACGCCGCCTGCCCCTCCCTCGTCGCAGGCACCCGAGGTGAGCACGCCTGCTCCTCCCTCTCCCCTACCTCTGCCGAGGGTTTCGGTATATTTTAGTTGCATCAAATTAGTTAGGGTTCATGTAAGGGTGGAAACGAATCGGATGCGGATGCGGCTCAAATGAGTTAGGGTTCATGTAAGGGTGGAAACGAATCAAAATTCTAAGATGAATCATAAAACAAGTAAAATTTCTTTGGTGGCGGTCGCGTGGGCCAGTGACGGTCCAGAGGCTCGAGGACCCCGCGGAGGTGGTGCGTCACCGTGTCAGTGAGGAGGACGCGCACGTCCGTCGCTACTTGTTTGCGTTGGAGCACAAGTTCTCCAATACCGGCAGGTTCTCCGAGGATCTCACTAGAGCTATGTTCCCGTGATGGTTCCTTCTCTGTGGGTGTCCACCGCCCACGCCGATACCCGTCGTGTGCTAGGGTTTTAGTTGTATTAGTGATGTTATATGTATGACACTATTCGGGATGTATTAGTGATAATATTCGATGATGTACGGACGCATGAGATGATTTACTTTTGATTATTGAATGCATGCTAATTTGAGTCCTATAAGATATTTTGAAATGTATATCTTGTGTTGCTCAAATAGGATATGTGCTTGCCCAAGTGGTCGGTCATGTTTGCAGGTTACACCTCCGAGTGTCCTATGTTTTGCCAGAGTGTTGATTCATTTCCGTTCCGGCAAATTTCAGGCACTCGATATGTCCTATTTTAGCAAAGGTCATGCCGAATTTTTCCGTGAATTTTGGCATGACTTGTGCCAGAATATGTAGGAAATATCGAGTGCCCTGGATTTGTGTGTTGAGTATCCTGGTAGTTTTCTTCGATCGATTTTCAATTAATGTTTTAACTATGAACATAGGAAATGTCTGACGATGAAAAGGATTTTGGTATTTGCAAATACTGCGAAAACGAAGCGCTACGTATTTAAATCTTCCTAGATGATGATAGGCGCTTCAAAGATCAAGTCGACGAGAACTTCAAGTGGATCTGATGAAGTCACAACGACAAGTCTTTTTTCGTAATTAAGCATGACATCTGCTTCATTTGCTTCAACTTATATTTTTTTTACTATTCTACTAGCGTATCTCCTGCCATGCAAGAGTTTTTGTATTGGATAAGATAGGTTTCAGTCATACTATGGAGGTAAAGAAAGTTTACTTGAAGACCGAGCATGGTTATATTTTCCACGCAAAATTATACAATTCAGACGACTACACCTATTTTGGATGCAAAACATGGCGAGCACTATGCAATACTTATGCATTTGAGCCTGATATGGTTATCACCTTTGATATTCGTCCGGAAGATGATATTGAAGGTAATACCGACATCTGGGTCGATGTGCGACGCCTCGATTATACCATTATGTAAGTTTCTCAACCATATTTATGTCTTTGATATTGTTTATTCAAAATAGTTGACAACTAATTTGTATTGTCACTTATTTCGTGCAAGCAAACATGTCCAGCTTGGTAGATAGGACCGTATATCGTGTCGGGATGAACTCAATCGCAAGGAGCTCACCATTATGTTTCATGGCTTGTGGATCTTGATCTTGTCAAGACAAATTTTCTTCCTGCATTTAGAAATGTTAGTACTTGAAACGTGCGACCAATAGTGTTCGTAATGAACTACGGTCACATCTATTTAGGAAGGATGGTATGATTTTTACTATTTGTCCTCAGTGCATCTTTTCCATACATTATTTTGGAAGCTAAACTTCATTGCTAAGTATGTTACCATACGATGTTCTTCAACAGGGACTCCCGGTGAATGTTGTGCCTTATGGGATCGAGACTAAAGGTACCATGAGTATTATTAGCTTACGGCCCAGATATCCCACAGATTACTTTAGCACATTCAAGATTAGCGACGGATTCTTAATAGTGCAATACTGGACCAAATATGTGACGGGGGAGCACAGAGAAGTACTAGGGGGCAGCAAACAGATGCGCTACCCACGATTAGGAGACAGGTTCATTTGCATGCTCCAACTTGATCAAGGAGGAGAGCTATACATGTTTTATGTTATTTCACCTAAGAGAGAGCAACATGAGTGATTAGCTAGCTAGAAATGAGTTTGAATATGATGATGTGCTACACTATTACTATGATTATAAAATAGCTAGTATTGGTGGTAATGACTATGATGATTATTATTAGCTACTGTTAGTGGTGATTAAATAAATATTGTTGGTGGTAATGACTATGATGATGATTAAATAGCTTGTCTTTGGCGGATTAGATTCAAGTGGAGGCAACATGTGGTGCACATCGAAAGTACTACTAGTCCAAACTAGATCAAGTTTGGATTAGTAGTATACTTGTGACATGCACCGCATATTGCCTCCACTTGAACCTAATCCATCTTCGTTTGACACACTGTTATGGACATAATGATGTAAACCTCATAACTGGTATTGTACCAATATTTGTACAATGGCGCATAAATACACTAAAAATAAAAAAATAAAAAAAGAATACTAGTAGCGATGGAGAGAAAACATGCTGCCACTAGTTACATTAGCAGTAGCGTGGGAGCGAACAAACGCTGCAGCTATTTGTCCTAGCAAAGAGCGCTATGCAAGCTGCCATCGCTACAATAGCTGTAGCGCCTTATTAGTAGCGCCTGCGGTACTAGTGAGCACAAAACCAGCGCTACTGCTAGGGTTTTCCCTAGTAGTGTTAGTAAACGAAGCTTGTTTCTTTCGCCGTTTGACTTTCGTTGCTTCGTTTGATTTGATTCTTTTTGCAAACCGGAGTTCTTAAGTTGAACTTTCTGGTTAGTTCTCTTATTTGAGTTTTACCTGTGCATTAGATGAGTGCTTATTGTATGCTTGTTTGTTTGCGATAGAGTACCCGGAGTGCGCTGCTTGCTACTTCGAAGCTCTAGGGTTCACGGATCATCAGCTAGGCAAGTAACACTTTGATCATACCTCTTTACTACCCAGTTTTATTGCATTAAATCAATCCTCAAACAATTGCATGATTAGGATCTGATTAATATGTGGTTTTTGGGAAGTAGATGAGGTAGTACCTATTACCCGTTTTATTATCAAACCCTTGGGAGTTACTTCAACGTTTGCTTATGCCATGCCATGCTAGTAGACTTGGATTGGGTGAGTGTATCCATGACAGATGTGAGATTGTTACTTAATGGTTCAACTTAAGGTGGCAACTTAAATACACATCTGGGTGGATTGAGGCACCTGGGTATTCCTGCGATTGCCTGTTTTTCTTTATGGACCGCCACCCAGGCTTAAAGGAATCATGAGATTATTCATGCTAGAAACTTCCGTGTGCATCCACAAGCTACTATGGGCTCTAGCATAGTTGATTAAGTCGTGCGAACTCTTACAGTGGTAGAGTAGAAGATGTAGGGGAAAGTAGGTGTAACTGTCTACCCGATCGTAAGGTGCTAGCGCTTCTGAAAGACTATGTCTCGGTCATCCGTTTCTCAAACACCATAGTGCAAGAATCCCAATGGAGGAGATCGAGTCTTGTGGGGAAAAGTGTGCAAACCTCTGCAGAGTGTATAAACTAATCATGGTTAGCCGTGTCCCCGGTTATGGACATCTTGAGTATCTAGTACTTGGATTATCATGTGAATCTCATCATGTTACTTTAATTAATTTTTGTTGGGTTTTAATGATGATGCTTAATTGGGATTGAGAGGGTGTCTACACTCTCAATGTTTAACAACCACCATGATAGTTAAATAAAATTTATTCCTTTGCAGTAGGGAAAAATTGGCATTACGCAAAACTGTAACCATAGAGCTTTCCACCAGCCATATATGCATGCAGTATAGCCTATTTCTGTTTGTTACTCTCTATGTGTTACATTGCCAGCATATTCCATGTGTCTTGACCCGTTTCGGGCTGCAACGCTCATATTGCAGACTTTTCGCATTTGAGTAAGGTGTTGTAGTTCGTGGTTATATACTCAGTGATGCCGTTGGAGTTGATGGACTCGCTTATCTTCCAAGCATTCCGCTGTTATCGTTATTAGATGGCCTTAAGCCATATTTATTGTAATAAGTTCTCTTTTGAGACATTCGATGTAATAAGTGTGTGATTGCTACTCGTTATAAATCCTTCAAGCATCGTATGCGTGTCAAGATTCTTGATCCAGTGGATGACACTAAAGCACGTAGATCGATCGCTTGAGGTCTGGTCGCTACAAGATGGTATTAGAGCACACGCTGACTGTAGGACACGACCACTAAGCTAAGAGCCCTTGATCACTACTCACTCTTCTCATTTCTGACTCCTCATCTTTTCTACTCTTTTAGGATGGCGGATGCAAGGAACAAGTTCAGGCAACCGGATGAAGATACACCCTTTGGACGCCACTTGAAGGAAGTCACTAGATACTTGAACATCGGAGTATCAAGCTTCACCGGAACCTACAACGCCACTTTACCTGAAGAGGAGCGCTGGATGATTCAAGTTCTAGTTCCAGAAAGGACATTCGCGCCAGTCACTGAGCCCATAGAGTTTTCCTTTGATGCACCAACCTCGAGTCTAGGAAAGAGTATGGCAGCCCAGATCACCATGGGACGCATTGGAGAAGTTTACCACAATGATCTCAAGGACACTATTTACCAGATTTGTGGGCGCCGAGATGAGCAATGGGAGATGATCAGCACCAGGAAGGATAGATCAATCGCAGCTTTTATCCAGGAGTTAAACCAACACATTCGACGCCTTGAGAGAACCAGGTTGTGTGCGTGCATGATAGATCCAAGAAGGCGATGACAAGGATCACGGAGCTGGAGGAAGAACTCTATGCTACACGCGAAGATTATATCGAGGAAATCGAAGTATTAGTGGAGAAGAATGACGACCTGACCAGGAAGCTAGGAGTTTTCATGGGAGACCCCGCACCAGGAGGAGAAGATGACGATTCCACTTGCCCGGGGAACTATATCATCATCGCATTTACACCGACTCGGACCTGCATTTACATCGATGATGACTATGTTGATGAAGCTGGAGCGGATATCATGGAGTCTTCATCGGAGCAGTTTTTCTAGTCGACCACCATAACAATAGTATTATTCCCCCATGTATCTAGTATAGTCCGAGCACTTTTATAACGATAGTTAGACCGTTGCATGCCCTTGTTTGAATTGAATGAAGTGATTTTGTTTGCTTTTGTCTCATGTGCATATGGGTAGTGTTTTCTCTCTAGACCTCATTCTTTTTATATTTTCTCATCTTTTCTAAACCCTCAGATGCCTCCGAGACATGACAATGGATTTGCTTTCCCACCGGAGCTCACTCAGTTGATCCAGCAGCAGAATGCATTGATGCAGTTGCTAGTCCAGAATCAGAATCAGGGGAACAACAACAACAACAACAATCCACCACCACCACCTGTTGATCACTTAACCCATTTCCTTAGACTGAATCCGCCGGTATTCTTAAGTAGCACCGAGCCGATAGTTGCAGATGATTGGCTCCGCAAGACAGGAAGGGATTTGACCACCGCAGGATGCACAGATGCGGAAAAGGTGCGTTTTGCCGCAGATCAACTTGAAGGACCCGCAACATCATGGTGGGAGAATTTCACAGCCACTTATCCTATCGACACTGTCACATGGGATCATATTCAGCAGGCTTTCCGTACTGCCCATGTTTCAGCAGGAGCTATGGCCATGAAGAAGCGTGAGTTTGGTAACTTGCGCCAAGGAGGACTGGACAAGCCACAAGATGTGGATGACTTTAGTAAGTTAGCACGTTATGCCCCAGATGACGTTGCTACGGATGCAACTAAGCAGGAGAAGTTTCTGGAAGGACTAAATGATGAGCTGAGCATGCAGTTGATGGTAGCAACTTTCAACAACTACAAGGAGTTGGTAGATCGTGCTCTTATGATTGAAGGGAAGCAGCAGCAGATTGAAAACCGCAAGAGGAAGTATGGACAAGGGAAGTACAATTTTGGAGCTCAAAGCAGGTTACGCTTTTACCTCAAATCGGAGGACATTTTCAGCATACCCATGGAGGAGGGAGTTCGCATAATCATAATGGCCCCAAGAATGGTAATGGGAATGGGGAAGCAACGGTCGAACTGCATCAACCCATCAACCCCAGCCAAGAGAGACCTGAGCCAAGTCACTTGCTATAAGTGTCAAGATCGGACATTATGCCAATGAATGTCCCGAAGCCCGTAATGGAAATGGCAATGGAAGCTCTGGGAAGAAGTTGAACCCTTTCAATAGGGGACAGGTGAACCACGTTAACATGGAGGAGGTTGAAGCCCAGCCAGATGCAGTAATAGGTAAGTTTTTGGTTAAGTCATTTACTGCAATCGTTCTTTTTGATACTGGTGCATCGCATTCATACATATCAAGGGATTTGTGGATAAGTATAAATTGCCCACCAAGGTTCTTAGAACACCTATGTTAGTAAGCTCACCAGAGCGCAGATATGGCCATCGAGGATGTTTTCAAGTGCCATTGAGTATAGGTAGGCATGTTTTTCCCTCAGATTTAATCATTCTGGAATCGCAAGGTTTGGATGTGATTATGGGTATGGATTGGCTATCGATGTATGGAGGAAACATCGATTGCGCCAGTAAGTCGATTTTGCTTACCACCCCAGAAGGGAGAAGAATCAAGTATGTATCAAGACATGAGCCGAAGAGGACACAATTAAATTCCTTATCAGGAGTTATGCAGGAGGAAGTACTAGTGGTGAAGGATTTCCCTGATGTATTTCCAGAGGAGTTGCCAGGCATGCCACCGGACAGAGACATTGAGTTTTTGATCGAGCTTTTGCCAGGCACAGGGCCGATATCTAAGAGACCGTACCGGATGCCCGCACAATATTTGGAGGAAATTAAGAAGCAGATTAAGGAGTTACTGGATAAAGGCTTTATTCGCCCAAGTTCTTCACCTTGGGGATCACCAGTGCTTCTAGTGGAGAAGAAGGATGGATCGTTGAGGATGGTTGTTGATTATCGAGGATTGAATGAAGTGACAATCAAGAACAAGTACCCACTGCCAGTGATCCACGATTTGTTTGACCAGTTGCAAGGAGCTAAGGTATTTTCCAAGATCGATTTGCGATCAGGATACCATCAGTTGAAGATTAGAGAGCAGGATATACCTAAGACGGCTTTTACCACCAGGTACGGGCTGTATGAGTATACCATTATGTCATTTGGTCTGACTAACGAACCTGCATATTTCATGAACATGATGAACAAGGTGTTTATGGAGTTTCTGGATAAGTTCGTCGTGGTGTTCATTGACGATATTTTGGTCTACTCAAGGAATGAAGAAGAGCATAAGGAGCATTTACATTTAGTACTTGAGAAGAACAGAGAACATCAGTTATACGCCAAGTTCAGCAAATGTGAGTTTTGGTTGAAGGAGGTTGGATTCCTCGGACATGTTATATCCGGAGAAGGAATAGCAGTAGATCCCACCAAGGTTGTCACTTTGACAAATTGGGTAGCACTAACGACAGTTGGAGAGATTCGGAGTTTTCTTGGACTTGCAGGATACTACCGGAGATTCATTGAGAATAAGAAGGATACCGAGTTCAAATGGACTGAAGAATGTGAGGCCAGTTTCCAGGAGTTGAAGAAACATTTGGTTACATCGCCAGTGTTGATTCTGCCAGATCAGCGCAAGGATTATGAGGTGTATTGTGACGCTTCACGTCGAGGACTTGGAGCAGTGCTTATGCAGGAGGGAAGAGTTGTTTCGTATGCCTCACGATAGCTTAAGCCCCATGAGTTGAATTATGCTACACATGATTTGGAGTTAGCAGCCGTAGTGCACGCATTGAAGACGTGGAGACATTTTCTCATTGGAAACCATTGTGAGGTGTACACGGATCACAAGAGTTTGAAGTACATCTTCACGCAGAAGGAGTTGAATCTCAGGCAAAGGAGATGGTTGGAGCTCATCAAGGATTATGATATGAGATTGCATTATCATACCGGAAAGGCTAACGTAGTAGCTGACACGTTGAGCTGCAAGAGCCATGTCAACACACTCTTGACCGGAGAGATACCAAAGGAGTTAGCCGAGGATCTTCGTGAGCTATGTTTGGAGATAGTTCCGAGAGGCTATGTAGCAGCATTGGAGATTCAGTCTACTTTGATGGATAAGATCAGAGAAGCTCAGAAGACTGACAAGGAGATTGCCTCTATAAAGGAGAAGATGAGCAAAGGAAAAGCTAAAGGATTTCGTGAGGATGAGCACGATACCTTATGGTTTGAGGACCGCGTTTATGTGCCTAATGATCCGGAGATCAGGAAGTTGATTTTGCAAGAGGCCCATGATTCGCCATACTGGATTCACCCAGGGAATACCAAGATGTATTTGGATTTGAAAGACACTTTCTGGTGGACCGGAATGAAGAAGGATATTGCGGAGTATGTAGCAGTTTGTGATATATGTCAGAGAGTGAAGGCAGAGCATCAAAAGCCAGCACGATTGCTACAGCCATTGCCGATACCTGAATGGAAGTGGGATAAGCTAGGCATGGATTTTATCACGGGATTGCCCAGGACCCGTTCAGGCTATGACTCGATTTGGGTTGTAGTTGATCATTTGACGAAAGTAGCTCATTTCATCCCAAAGTGAAGACCACTTACACCAAAGTGCTAAGTTGGCAAAGATATACATGACCAGGATCATATGTCCGCATGGAGTTCCGAGGAGCATTGTATCGTATAGAGGAACCCAGTTTTACCTCAAAGTTCGGAATCGGTTGCACGAAACTTTGGGTACCAGGCTAGAGTTCAAGATGACTTTTCATCCGTGAGATGATGGATGCACCGAGAGAGTCAATCAGATTTTGGAGGATATGCTGAGAGCTTGTGCGCTAGATTATGGATCTAGTTGGGATGAAAACTTGCCATATGCGGAGTTCTCTTACAACAACAGTTATCAATCCAGTTTGAAGATGGCCCCTTTTGAAGCCTTGTACGGAAGGAGGTGCAGAACACCATTGTCGTGGGATGAAGTTTGAGACCGCCCGATTGTTTGGACCAGATTTGATTAAGGAGTCTCGAGCAGAAGGTGAAGTTGATTCGCGATAGGCTCAAGGTAGCCCAGTCCGCATGTAAGAGCTATGCAGATTCTAAACGCAAGGAGACAGTTTACGAAGTCGGAGATAGAGTTTATCTTCGTGTATCTCCACTTCGAGGAGTTAAGCGCTTTGTAGTTAAGGGAAAGTTAGCACCATGTTTTGTGGTACCATACAAAGTTTTGGAACACATGGGAGAAGTTGCTTACAAATTGGAATTGCCCGAAGGATTGTCAGGAGTTCACGATGTGTTCCATGTTTCCCAGTTGAAGAAGTGCCATGCAGAGATGGCTGATATACCGCTAAGAGATACAAAGGTCACCGGAAGCAATTGATTAGATAGTGATTTGACCTATGAGGAGAAACCGGTCAAGATTCTCGAATATGCCACCGATTCACCCGCAAAGAAGGTTATCAAGTTTTGCAAGGTTCAGTGGAGCCACCACACCGAGGATGAAGCCACCTGGGAGCGAGACGAAGATCTGCTGAAGGACCACCCTCATCTATTTTCTACCCAACCCGAATCTCGAGGGCGAGATTCATCTTAAGGGGGGTGGGTTTGTAACATCCCAAATTTTCAATTTGGAACGTTATACACTAGATCATCATTGCATACGATATTTTATTGCTTTTGGCCTGATCCAGAAATTCTACGCAACTCAAGGATCCACGGAGAGAGTTGGGGATTTCGTTATTTTCATATTTGAGTCTTCTCAAATTTTGAAAATAGGATCATTTGATTTTAATTATTTTATCTTCAATTATTTCTATAGAAATATGAGAGAGGAAATAAAATGACTTTCCCAAAATAAAGAAATATTGAGGATTTAATAATAAAATCAAATAAGATTTTATTTTGGAGTTTATTGCTATTTTATTTGAATTTAGGAAAAATGCGTGTTTTTTAAAATTGCATTTAGGCCCCAAATAAATGTTCTTCTTGTCCAGCTTGATTTTAGAAGTCGGGGAAAATTTATTTCGGGATTTTTGGAGTCCGTTTAGTATTTCTTTTGTTTGTTTTATTGCGCGTAATGTTTTTTTTTAAACGCGAACCGACCTAACCGGGCCGTGTCTGGCCGGGACTTCGACCCAGCCGACCCTTTAAGAGCCGCGAGGCCCGAGCCAGCCGCCCCGCCCCGAAACCCTAGCGCCGGATCTCGCCATTGCCGCCGCGTTCGCCACGGATCTCGTCGCCGCCGCGCCGCCACGCCCGACGCCACCGGATCCCGCCGACGCCGGCGCCGCCACGCCGTCTCCGACACCCGCCGCCGGATCCTCACCGCCGCCAGACCACGGAACCTGGCCGCCTCGCGGACCCGACCCCGAGGTAGCCGCCGCCGGTTTTCGCCGGTTAACCGCCCGGTTTTTTTATATAAAATACAGTCGTTTTTTGTATTAGATTGGTTTTTTTCTCCCGGTTTAGTTTATTTAGCGGACGTTCGTCCGTACGTTCATTTTAACAAACGGTTTTTGTCGTTTAGTCAGCAGATAAATAACGCTCGCTCATAGCCTCGTCTGCTTTTCTTTTCTCGGATTTTCCGTGATTATTTTCGATCGTGATTTCTGATCCGATTTTCGTTTTAGTATAACTTTTCGCTCGTTTATCGGAATCAGGCGATTCAAGCGCGTAGAGTTTCGTCTCGAAACCCTCTTTCCATTTAACCAACTCAAACAAGTTTTCGCTTCTGTAAAATTTTACTTAGATCCGGAATAGTAAACGAAGCTTGTTTCTTTCGCCGTTTGACTTTCGTTGCTTCGTTTTATTTGATTCTTTTTGCAAACCGGAGTTCTTAAGTTGAAATTTCTGGTTAGTTCTCTTATTTGAGTTTTACCTGTGCATTAGATGAGTGCTTATTGTATGCTTGTTTGTTTGCGATAGAGTACTAGGAGTGCGCCGCTTGCTACTTCGAAGCTCTAGGTTTCACGGATCATCAGCAAGGCAAGTAACACTTTGATCATACCTCTTTACTACCCAGTTTTATTGCATTAGATCAATCCTTAAACAATTGCATGATTAGGATCTGATTAATATGTGGGTTTTAGGAAGTAGATGAGGTAGTACCTATTACCCGTTTTATTATCAAACCCTTGGGAGTTACTTCTACGTTTGCTTATGCCATGCTATGCTAGTAGACGTGGATTGGGTGAGTGTATCCATGACAGATGAGAGATTGTTATTTAATGGTTCAACTTAAGGTGGCAACTTAAATACACATCTGGGTGGATTGAGGCACCTGGGTATTCTAGCGATTGCTTGTTTTTCTTTATGGACCGCCACCCAGACTCAAAGGGATCATGAGATTATTCATGCTAGAAACTTCCGTGTGCAGCCACAAGCTACTATTGGCTCTAGCATAGATGATTAAGTCATGCGAACTCTTACAGTGGTAGACTAGCAGATGTAGGGGAAAGTAGGTGTAACTGTCTACCCGATCGTAAGGTGCTAGCGCTTCTGAAACACTATGTCTGGGTAATCCGTTTCTCAAACACCATGTAGTGTGAGAATCCCAACGGAGGAGATCGAGTCTTGTGGCGAGAAGTGCGCAAACCTCTGTAGAGTGTATAAACTAATCATGGTTAGTCGTGTCCCCGGTTATGGACATTTTGAGTATCTAGTACTTGGATTATCATGTGAATCTCATCATGTTACTTTAATTAATTTTTGTTGGGTTTTAATGATGATGCTTAATTGGGATTGAGAGGGTGTCTACACTCTCAGTGTTTAACAACCACCATGATAGTTAAATAAAATTTATTCCTTTGAAGTAGGGAAAAATTGGCTTTACATAAAACCTGTAACCATAGAGCTTTCCACCAGCCATATATGCATGTAGTATAGCCTATTTCTGTTCATTACTCTCTATGTGTTACATTGCCAAAGCATATTCCATGTCTTGACCGTTTCAGCTGCAACGTTCATGTTGCAGACTTTTCGCATTTACAGTAAGGTGTCAGAGGTCGTGGTTCTATACTCGGTGATGCCGTTGGAGTTGATGGACTCACTTATCTTCCAAGCCTTCATTTATTATCGTTATTAGATGGCCTTAAGCCATATTTATTGTAATAAGTTCTCTTTTGAGACATTTGATGTAATAAGTGTGTGATTGCTACTCTGTTATAAATCCTTCAAGTACTGTGCGTGTCAGCATTACTGATCCAGGGATGACACTAAAGCACAGAGATCAGACTGTTTGAGGTTTGGTCGCTACAGCGAGATACAGTAAAAAAAATCTGTGGGCGAGTACCAACCTTTGTCAGGAGGCTTATTGTGTAGAGCATACAGATCAAGCACTTCTCCAGAACCATGTGTTGTTATCTACTGTGGTTGCCATGCTTACTATATACTCCTCGATTAGTTTAATGTTTCCAACATCTTCTTGTGCAGTTCCACTAAAATATATGTTATCTTCAAAGAAGATCCCTGTTTGCACAAGTAGAGATAATTACATATAACATTAAGAGTGGCATCAAATCAGTGGCAAAACAATTGCTCGTTCCAGCCATAGCAATAAATTAAGATGCAAAACTATATCATTACTTGTGTCATCACAGCCCAAAGGCTTGATTACAAAGACCGGAGTTGATTTTGTTTTTCTTCTGCTTGTTCTTCCCCTTCATCACTTGGTTCAATAACAGACAAGCTTCGCCTTCAAAGTAAGATTTGGCATGTCAATTAAGGAGCACGAGTATTGCACTAAACAACAACATTAATTTCCTGATGAAAGTGGCAAAATACATGCCAACAGTTGTGAAATATCCTTATCTCACCTCAATGGGATATTACGGTGCACATACAGATTGGAAGTCTTGTCTCTATTTATGCAGTTCACTAAAATCAAGCAACATTACCATATAAGTAGCACAACATATGAAACCACACTGCACAATCATGTGAAAGAAGGCTAGTACTAACCTCTCATGATGCAGAATTCAAACAACTCACAAGAACAAGATCTGAACCAAATTTGCCAACACGGATGGAAGTCAGATCTCCTCTTGTGCAGTTCCACTAAGATCAAGCAATCAAGCAACATTGTCAGTGTGACATTTTGGTTGAACTGCACAAAACACTCTTAAAACAAAAGTGTTTTGTGCAGTGCAACAAAAGGTCACAATAGCAACGAGGTGAAGTAGATAACCCTGTTTACACAGAGGTGCAAAGGAAACAACTTGCGGTCAATAACGGTGGATGACACAGAAGCCAACAAAAAGAAGCATCTAACTCATCTAAATGGGAAAGAAAGCAAGACAGTAGCATTTCTCAAACGGTGGCATTGATTCATATTAACAGAGAGATTATATTAACAATAAAATTCGTTAAACATGTAATTTGCTTTCAACTGTGGCATTGCATCAATTTTCCAGCGGCATTATTAGAGGGTGTTTGTTTACATGGACTTTTTGGTGTAGGGACTAAAAAAGTCCCTTTCAGTCCCATCTAAACCAAACATGAGGGACTTTTAGGGACTAAAAGTGGGCATTTGGGACTAAAGAAAGAAGACCCCGAGGGAGAGTCTTTTTGGGACTTTTTCCAACAGTTGCCCCTGCCCCGCATCGCACCTTATCTCTATTTGTTCATTACTAGGGGTAGCATGGTCTTTTAGCATGTCATTTAATAACCTCTAGTCCATGTTTACTCCCTATAACCAAGTCGGTAGGGACTAGGGACTTTTTAGTTGGGACTAAAAAAAGTCCTAGGTCTTTTTAACCAAACAGGGCCTTAGATTAACAACAGCTAAAGAGTTGCACGGGACAATGGATGCACCAACACCATGTGCATCTACCGATGTATAAAGGGGTGATGCACAGTCTGTTGCAACAAAGAAGAAACAACCAAGGAGCATATTTCTGTTGGTCCCAGTTTTGTTATCTTTAGACGCCTTTCCCTATGTGAGGGCAACAAATCTAGTCTTACTCAAACTCTACAGCCTTGTCCCCCAAAACAAAAAAGATCAGTTCATTATAGATGTGCATACTGCGTTTGTCATTGTTTTCCCTTTCCGACCAACGTAGGTGTTGGATAGCCAGTCTGTACTAGTACTTTCCCTCCTTCCTTTCCTCTTTGAACCACATCCTAGATTCATGCTATACAACTTTCCCCACTACTTTCCTCCCTTTCCTCTTTGAACCACGTCCTAGATTCATGCTATACAACTTTCCCCACTACTTTCCTGTTTGATCCAACACCTAGATTCAAGTGCAGAAGCGGAAAAAGCCCACATGCAGCTAGAGCAATGCATGTGGAATAAGTAAATTATACCTTAAGGTTCTTGGGGTGTGGTTAAGTGGGAGAACGGAGGCCGTTCTGCCCATACTATGTACGGTAGCGAGGAAGAAGGGGTCAGAGGCCCTCCCGCGCCGCCGCTGGGTGAAAGAGAACAGATGCGCCCATAGTGGATTCCCTCCCTCGCCGACGGTGACAACGTTAAGCCTCCTTCCCTTCCCGGTGGACGGATCCTGCCGGCTCTTTGACCAGCAGTGAGGGGAGAGACAGAGAGAGGCCAATGAAGTATTGTTTAGATCTGGAGAGGGTGAGAGAGTGTGAAGAGAGCAACTGTTGGGTAACATAGTAATTTCAAAAAAAATCCTACGCACACGCAAGATCATGGTGATAAATAGCAACGAGAGGGGAGAGTGTTGTCCACGTACCCTCGTAGACCGAAAGCGGAAGCATTAGTACAACGCGGCTGATGTAGCCATACGTCTTCACGATCCGACCGATCCAAGTACCGAACGTACGGTACCTCCTAGTTCAGCACACGTTTAGCTTGATGACGTCTGCTACCTCTTGAGCTCGCGTTGGATTTCCCCGAAGAGGAGAGGATAATGCAGCAGAGTAGCGTAAGTATTTCCCTCGGTTTTTGAGAACCAAGGTATCAATCCAGTAGGAGGCCACGCGCAAGTCCCTCGTACCTACACAAAACAAATGGCTCAACGCAACCAACGCGATTAGGGGTTGTCAATCCCTTCACGGTCACTTACGGGAGTGAGATCTGATAGAGGTGATAGATAATATTTTTGGTACTTTTGGTATAAAGATGCAAAGTAAAATAAAAAGAAAAGTAAGAAAGCAAAGCAATAATAAAGTGATGGAAGATTGATATGATAGAGAATAGACCCGGGGGCCATAGATTTCACTAGTGACTTCTCTCAAGAGCATAAGTATTTTACGGTGGGTGAACGAATTACTGTTGAGCAATTGACAGAATTGAGCATAGTTATGAGAGTATCTAGGTATTATCATGTATATAGGCATCACGTCCGAGACAAGTAGACCGACTCCTGCCTGCATCTACTACTATGACTCCACTCATCAACCGCTATCCAGCATGCATCTAGAGTATTAAGTTAATTAAAGCAGAGTAATGCCTTAAGCAAGATGACATGATGTAGAGGGATAAATTCATGCAATATGATAAAAACCCCATCTTGTTATCCTCGATGGCAACAATACAATACGTGCCTTGCTGCCCCTCATCATTTGGGAAAGGACACCGCAAGATTGAACCCAAAGCTAAGCACTTCTCCCATTGCAAGAACTACCAATCTAGTTGGCCAAACCAAACGGATAATTCAAGAGACTTGCAAAGATAACCAATCATACATAAAAGAATTCAGAGAAGATTCAAATATTGCTCATAGATAATCTTGATCATAAACCCACAATTCATCGATCTCAACAAACACACCGCAAAAAAGAAGATTACATCGAATAGATCTCCACAAGAGAGGGGGAGAACATTGTATTGAGATCCAAAAGAGAGAAGAAGCCATCTAGCTACTAACTATGGACCCGAAGGTCCGAGGTAAACTACTCACACTTCATCGGAGAGGCTATGATGATGTAGAAGCCCTCCGTGGTGGATGCCCTTCCCATGAGCTCCTAATGTGCCCAAGATGGGATCTCATGGATCTGAGAAAGTTGCGGCGGTGGAATTAGGTTTTGGCTCCGTGTCACTGCTCGGGGTACGAGGGTATATATAGGAGGAAGAAGTACGTCGGTGGAGCTTCGTGGGGCCCACGAGGTGGGGGCGCGCACAGGGGTAGGGCGCCCCCTACCTCGTGCCCACCTCGTGGCTTTCTTGGACGAGGGTCCAAGTCTCCTGGATCATATTCGTGGGAAAATCACGTTCGAAGGTTTCATTCCGTTTGGACTACATTTGATATTCCTTTTCTTTTAAACACTGAAATAGGCAAAAAACAACAATACTGGGCTGGGCCTCCGGTTAATAGGTTAGTCCCAAAAATAATATGAAAGTGGAAAATAAAGCCCAATATGGTCCAAAACAGTAGATAATATAGCATGGAGCAATCAAAAATTATAGATACGTTGGAGACGTATCAACGCCCCGCGAACTCCGATCCAGCAGTGCTTCACGTGAGAGTTCCGTCAGCACGACAGCGTGATGACGGTCATGATGTTTCTACCGACGCAGGGCTTCGCCTAAGCACCACTATGATATGACCGAGGTGGAATATGGTGGAGGGGGGCACCGCACACGGCTGGGAGAGATCAACAGATCAACTTGTGTGTCTAGAGGTGCCCCCTGCCCCCGTATATATAGGAGCAAGGGGGGAGAGGCGGCCGGCCAAGGAGGGCGCGCCAAGCGGGGAGTCATACTCCCACCGGGAGTAGGACTCCTTCTTTTCCTTGTTGGAGTAGGAGAAGGGAAGGAAGGGAGAGAGGAGAAGGAAAAAAGGGGGGCGCCGCCCCCCTCCTTGTCCAATTCGGACTAGAGGGGTAGGGGGCGCGCGGCTGCCCTGGTCGCCCCTCCACTTCTCCCACTAAGGCCCATTAGGCCCAATATACTTCCTGGGGGTTCTCAGAACCCCCAGATCATGATAAATGTCAAAACCTCCCAAAACACTTCCGGTGTCCGAACATAGTCATCCAATATATCGATCTTTACGTCTCGACCATTTCGAGACTCCTCGTCATGTCCATGATCATATCCGAGACTCCGAACTACCTTCGGTACATCAAAACAAAAAACTCATAATATCGATCGTCACCAAACTTTAAGCGTGCGGACCCTACGGGTTCGAGAACTATGTAGACATGACCGAGACACATCTCCAGTAAAT
Source organism: Aegilops bicornis (assembly GCA_021605145.1). Taxonomy (NCBI): domain Eukaryota; kingdom Viridiplantae; phylum Streptophyta; class Magnoliopsida; order Poales; family Poaceae; genus Aegilops; species Aegilops bicornis. The sequence goes on from CM038672.1 coordinate 69,652,308, forward strand.
AACCAATAGCGGAACCTGGATGCTCATATTGGCTCCCACATATTCTACGAAGATCTTTATCGGTCAAACCGCATAACAACATACGTTGTTCCCTTTGTCATCGGTATGTTACTTGCCGAGATTCGATCGTCGGTATTTCAATACCTAGTTCAATATCGTTACCGGCAAGTCTCTTTACTTGTTATGTAATGCATCATCCCGCAACTAACTCATTAGTCACATTGCTTGCAAGGCTTATAGTGATGTGCATTACCGAGAGGGCCCAGAGATACCTCACCGACCATCGGAGTAACAAATCCTAATCTCGAAATACGCCAACTCAACAAGTACCTTCGGAGACACCTATAGAGAACCTTTATAATCACCCAGTTACGTTATGACATTTGGTAGCACACAAAGTGTTCCTCCGGTAAATGGGAGTTGCGTAATCTCATAGTCATAGGAATATGTATAAGTCATGAAGAAACCAATAGCAACATACTAAACAATCAAGTGATAAGCTAACGGAATGGGTCAAGTCAATCACATCATTCTCCTAATGATGTGATCCCGTTAATCAAATGACAACTCATGTGTATGGCTAGGAAACTCAACCATCTTCGAATAACGAGCTAGTCAAGTAGAGGCATACTAGTGACACTATGTTTGTCTATGTATTCACACATGTATTATGTTTCGGGTTAATACAATTCTAGCACGAATAATAAACACTTATCATGATATGAGGAAATAAATAATAACTTTATTATTGCCTCTAGGGCATATTTCCTTCAGTCTCCCACTTGCACTAGAGTCAATAATCTAGATTACACAAAGAATGATTCTAACACCCATGGAGTTTTGGTGATGATCATGTTTTGCTCGTGGAAGAGGCTTAGTCAACGGGTCTGCAACATTCAGATCCGTATGTATCTTGCAAATCTCTATGTCTCCCACCTGGACTTGGTCCCGGATGGAATTGAAGCGTCTCTTGATGTGCTTGGTTCTCTTGTGAAATCTGGATTCCTTTGCCAAAGCAATTGCACTAGTATTGTCACAAAAGATTTTCATTGGACCCGATGCACTAGGTATGACACCTAGATCGGATATGAACTCCTTCATCCAGACTCCTTCATTTGCTGCTTCTGAAGCAGCTATGTACTCCTCTTCACACGTAGATCCCGCCATGACGCTTTGTTTAGAACTGCACCAACTGACAGCTCCACCGTTCAATGTAAACACGTATCTGGTTTATGATTTAGAATCATCCGGATCAGTGTCAAAGCTTGCATCAACGTAACCATTTACGACTAGCTCTTTGTCACCTCCATAAACAAGAAACATATCCTTAGTCCTTTTCAGGTATTTCAGGATGTTCTTGACCGTTGTCGATGACCCATCTTTGGATTACTTTGGTACCTCCTCGCTAAGCTAATAGCAAGGCACACATCAGGTCTGGTACACAACATTGCATACATGATAGAGCCTATGGCTGAAGCATAGGGAACATCTTTCATTTTTTCTCTATCTTCTGCAGTGGTGGGGCATTGAGTCTGACTCAACTTCACACCTTGTAACACAGGCAAGAACCGTTTCTTTGCTTGATCCATTTTGAACTTTTTCAAAACTTTGTCAAGGTATGTGCTTTGTGAAAGTCCTATCAAGCGTCTTGATCTACCTCTATAGATCTTGATGCCCAATATATAAGCAGCTTCACCGAGGTCTTTCATTGAAAAACTTTTATTCAAGTATCCTTTTATGATATATCCAAAAATTCTATATCATTTCTAATCAGTAATATGTCATCCACATATAATATTAGAAATGCTACAGAGCTCCCACTCACTTTCTTGTAAATACAGGCTTCTCCAAAAGTCTGTATAAAACCATATGCTTTGATCACACTATCAAAATGTTTATTCCAACTCCGAGAGGCTTGCACCAGTCCATAAATGGATCGCTGGAGCTTGCACACTTTGTTAGCTCCCTTTGGATCGACAAAACCTTCTGGTTGCATCATATACAACTCTTCTTCCAAAAATCCATTCAGGAATGCAGTTTTGGCATCCATTTGCCAAATTTCATAATCATAAAATGCGGCAATTGCTAACATGATTCAGACAGACTTAAGCATCGCTATTGGTGAGAAAGTCTCATCGTAGTCAACTCCTTGAACTTGTCGAAAACCTTTTGCAACAAGTCGGGCTTTATAGACAGTAACATTACCGTCAGCGTCAGTCTTCTTCTTGAAGATCCATTTATTCTCTATGGCTTGCCGATCATTGGACAAGTCAACCAAAGTCCACACTTTGTTCTCATACATGGATCCCATCTCAGATTTCATGGCCTCAAGCCATTTTGCGGAATCTGGGCTCATCATCGCTTCTTCATAGTTCGTAGGTTCGCCTTGGTCAAGTAACATGACCTCTAGAATAGGATTACCGTACCACTCTGGTGCGGATCTTACTCTGGTTGACCTACAAGGTTCGGTAGTAACTTGATCTGAAGTTATATGATCATCATGATTCGCTTCCTCACTAATTGGTGTAGGAGTCACAGAAACAGATTTCCGTGATGAACTACTTTCCAATAAGGGAGCAGGTACAGTTACCTCATCAAGTTCTACTTTCCTCCCACTCACTTCTTTCGAGAGAAACTCCTTCTCTAGAAAGGATCCATTCTCAGCAATGAATATCTTGCCTTCGGATCTGTGATAGAAGGTGTAGCCACGATTTCCTTTGGGTATCCTATGAAGACACATTTCTCCGATTTGGGTTCGAGCTTATCAGTTGAAGCTTTTTCACATAAGCATCGCAGCCCCAAACTTTAAGAAACGACAACTTTGGTTTCTTGCCAAACCATAGTTCATAAGGCGTCGTCTCAACGGATTTTAATGGTGCCCTATTTAACGTGAATGCAGCCATCTCTAAAGCATAACCCCGAAGCGATAGCGGTAAATCAGTAAGAGACATCATAGATCGCACCATATCTAGTAAAGTACGATTACGACGTTCAGACACACCATTACACTGTGGTGTTCCGGGTGGCGTGAGTTGCGAAACTATTTCGCATTGTTTCAAATGTAGACCAAACTCGTAACACAAATATTCTCCTCCATGATCAGATCGTAGAAACTTTATTTTCTTGTTACGATGATTTTCCACTTCACTCTGAAATTCTTTGAACTTTTCAAATGTTTCAGACTTATGTTTCATTAAGTAGATATACCCATATCTGCTCAAATCATCTGCGAAGGTGAGAAAATAACGATACCCACCGCGAGCCTCAATATTCATCGGACCACATACATCAGTATGTATGATCTCCAATAAATCTGTTGCTCGCTCCATAGTTCCGGAGAACGGCGTTTTAGTCATCTTGCCCATAGGGCATGGTTCGCAAGTACCAAGTGATTCATAATCAAGTGATTCCAAAAGTCCATCAGTATGGAGTTTCTTCATGTGCTTTACACCAATATGACCCAAACGACAGTGCCACAAAAAGTTGCACTGTCATTATCAACTCTGCATCTTTTGGCTTCAACATTATGAATGTGTGTATCACTACTATCGAGATTCAACAAAAATAGACCACTCTTCAAGGGTGCATGACCATAAAAGATATTGCTCACATAAATAGAACAACCATTATTCTCAGATTTAAATGAATAACTATCTCGCATCAAACAAGATCCAGATATAATGTTCATGCTCAACGCTGGCACCAAATAACAATTATTTAGGTCTAAAACTAATCCCGAAGGTAGATGTAGAGGTAGCATGCCGACGGCGATCACATCGACTTTGGAACCATTTCCGACGTGCATTGTCACCTCGTACTTAGCCAGTCATCGCTTAATCTGTAGTCCCTGTTTCGAGTTGCAAATATTAGCAACAAAACCAATATCAAATACCCAGGTGCTACTGTGAGCTCTAGTGAGGTACACATCAATAACATGTATATCACATATACCTTTGTTCACCTTGCCATCCTTCTTATCCGCCAAATACTTGGGGCAGTTCCGCTTCCAAAGTGACTACCGCTTGCAGCAAGAGAAGCACTCGGCCTCGTGCTTAGGTCCAGGCTTGGGTTTCTTCTATTGAGCAGCAACTTGTTTGCGTTCTTCTTGAAGTTCCCCTTCTTATTCCCTTTGCCCTTTTTCTTGAAACTGGTGGTCTTGTTGACCATCAACACTTGATGCGCCTTCTTGATTTCTACCTCCAGCCTTTAGCATTGCGAAGAGCTCGGGAATTGTCTTATCCATCCCTTGCATATTATAGTTCATCACGAAGCTCTTGTAGCTTGGTGGCAGTGATTGAAGAATCCTGTCAATGACACTATCATCCGGAAGATTAACTCCGAATTGAATCAAGTGATTGTTATACCCAGACATTTTGAGTATATGTTCACTGACAGAACTATTCTCCTCAATCTTGCAGCTATAGAACTTATTGGAGACTTCATATCTCTCAATCTGGGCATTTGCTTGAAATATTAACTTCAACTCCTGGAACATCTCATATGCTCCATGACGTTCAAAACATCGTTGAAGTCCCGGCTCTAAGCCGTAAAGCATGGCACACTGAACCATCGAGTAGTCATCAGCTTTGCTCTGCCAGACGTTCTCAACGTCGTCGATTTACATCTGCAGCAGGTTCGCACCCAGGGGTGCTTCCGGAACGTAATTCTTTTGTGCAGCAATGAGGATAATCCTCAAGTTACGGACCCAGTCCGTGTAATTGCTACCATCATCTTTCAACTTTGCTTTCTCAAGGAACGCATTAAAATTCAACGGAACAACATCACGGGCCATCTATCTACAACAACATATACAAGCAAAATACTATCAGGTACTAAGTTCATGATAAATTTAAGTTCAAATAATCATATTACTTAAGAACTCCCACTTAGATAGACATCCCTCTAATCATCTAAGTGATCACGTGATCCAAATCAACTAAACTATGTCCGATCATCACGTGAGATGGAGTAGTTTTCAATGGTGAACATCACTATGTTGATCATATCTACTATATGATTCACGCTCGACCTTTCGGTCTCAGTGTTCCGAGGCCATATCTGCATATGCTAGGCTCGTCAAGTTTAACCCGAGTATTCTTTGTGTGCAAAACTGGCTTGCACCCGTTGTAGATGAACGTAGAGCTTATCACACCTGATCATCACGTGTTGTCTCGGCACGATGAACTTTGGCAACGGTGCATACTCAGGGAGAACACTTTTATCTTGGAATTTAGTGAGAGATCATCTTATAATGCCACCGTCAATCAAAGCATAAAGGATAAACATCACATGCAATCAATATAAGTGATATGATATGACCATCATCATCTTGTGCTTGTGATCTCCATCTCCGAAGCACCGTCATGATCACCATCGTCACCGGCTAGACACCTTGATCTCCATCGTAGCATCGTTGTCGTCTCGCCAACTATTTCTTCTACGACTATCTCTACCGCTTAGTGATAAAATAAAGCAATTACAGGGCGATTGCAATGCATACAATAAAGCGACAACCATATGGCTCTTGCCAGTTGCCGATAACTCGGTTACAAAACATGATCATCTTATACAATAAAATGTAGCATCATGCCTTGACCATATCACATCACAACACACTACAAAAAAAAGACACATCCCTGACATTTTGGGCCGAACAATTTTTTTTTTCTGTCATACATATGACACTTCTATGACGATAATTCTGACAAAACCCGGTATCATCATAGATGTTGTGGGCTCCTACTTCTATGACAAAAAATCATGACAGAAAATGGACTTTTCGTCCTGGGCGGGCCGGAGACGCAGCTACATGACATTCTTTGGGCCGTCCATGACGGAAAAAACCATGGTAGAAGCGAGGGGGAGGAAAATTTCGGGGAGTTCCCAGTTACGGTGGGAGGTCGGGGGCCGAGCGATGCGCGTTTCTCTCGTGACACGTGACGCTGCTGCGTGTGTAGGCGTTGGCTCTAATCGAACTCGAAGCGAGGCGTTGGGCTCTAATCGAACCCAAGCGACAGACCGCAGTTACGCGTTATCGAACCCGAGCGATCGATCGATGGCTGTTAATCGAACTCGATGGAGCGATTCCTTCGCTGCTGCTAATCAAGCCGATCGATTGGATGAACGGTGAGCGTTGCGGGGGGTTGGATGAGCGATGGCGGTGGTGTTGCCTCTGGATGAACAGGACCCCGTGGTGTGGAGGGCTGGATGAGCGATGAGACGATGGAGGGGTGGCCGTGAGGGGTGGTTGAACAGGACCCGTGGTGTGGAGGGCTAGATGAGCGGTAGATGGTGGAGGGGTGCCCGTGGAGGGGTGGTTGAACAGTAGCCGGTGGAGTAGCGCGTGGTGGAGGCTGGATGAACAGGAGCCCGTGGAGGCTGGAGGAGGTCGACGGTAGCCCGTGGAGGATGGAGGAGGTCGACGGTAGCCCGTGGAGGATGGAGGAGGTCGACGGTGGAGATGAACAGTATCCCGTGGAGTCCCGTTTTGCAGTACGCCACACCCCTCCCGATGAACAGGACCCCCATTTCGACCGTAGGAGGTCCGTTTCGTCCGTTTTGCGGTACGCCACACCCCTCCCGATCAACAGGACCCCCGTTTCGATCGTAGGAGGTCCGTTTCCTCCGTTTTGCGGCACGCCACACCCCTCCCGATCAACAGGACCCCCGTTTCGACTTTAGGAGGTCCGTTTCCTCCGTTTTGTGGTACGCCACACCCCTCCCAATCAACAGGACCCCGTTCTGAACGTAGGAGGTCCGTTTCCTCCGTTCCGCGGTACGCGAGGCCTCGTTTCCATCGCCTGTTCCATCCAAGCCCTCCCGATGAACACGACCACACATTCTGTTCCGACCCAGCCGGTTGGCTCCCCATGAACACGACGACGACACTGTTTCTCCGTTCCGACCCATCCATGTACGTATGCGCGAGTAGGCGTTCAAGACCCTGCCCGTATGTACGTACGTGGCCATATTTTCTTTCTTGCACCCTCGCCGCTGTACGTACATGTACATACTACGTGCGCGCCTCTACTATGACACGTGCGCACCTCTACTACGACACGTGCGCGCCTCTACAACGACCAGTATGTATGTACACGTTCGCGACCAGAATGACAATGCTATGTACGCTTCGACCAGGTGGGTCCCGACCGCCGTGCACTTCCTTGATCACGAAGATGTAGCTGGTGGGTCCCAGCCCGGGGGCGAATCGCTTTTTGCCCGGACGCACTTCCTTGCGTGCGAAGATGTAGCTGGTGGGACCCAGCAGTCAGGGGGGCAAATCGTTCTTTTTTTGCCCGGACGCACTTCCTTGCGTGCGAAGGTGTCGCTGGTGGGTCCCAGCGGTCAGGGGGGCGAATCGTTTTGTTTTGTTTTTTGCCCGGACGCACTTCCTTGCGTATGAAGATGTAGCTGGTGGGTCCCAGCAGTCAGGGGTAAACGTTTTTTTCACGAAATACAGTGGCCCGTACGGTGGGTCCCGACTGTCAGGTGGAGGAATCATTATTTTCCACGTAATAAGGAGGCACTTCCTTGCTGTGGCTGTGGACGGTATCGACCTCTCCACGTCTGATCCCACGCCCGATGGAAGTTGTTCCTTCACCATGTTGACCACGCCACGCCGAGAGCACCAGGCGGTGGACCACGGCGAGGCCTAGGAAGGGGACGACGGGAGCCGGGAAGACAGCGGTGGAAGCCCACGGAGAGGAGTACGAGGGTTCTTGGTTCGGCTGCGGTGTGAGGTTGCCGTCACCGCAGGCCTGGCCAGCGGTGGGAATAGTAGGCGGTGAGGCCTCATGGGCAAAGACCCGGCCACAGGAGGCAGGAGCATGCGGCACGACCGACGCGCTGCTTTGGGCGGCCGGAGCAAGAAGACCAGAGGTTGAAGAAGCACTACGGCCGTTGGATGGACATCGTACGGTCACTGGAGCTAGAATCGTTCATATTGACTAAAGTTGACAAAGGCCCCCGTCCCAGTCAACTTAGTAGGCCCACAAGTTAGCCTCCCACCATGATGGGTCCCAGCTAGCAAGAGGAGTATTCATTTTTTGTGCGTAATAAGGAGGCACTTCTGGTGGGTCCGAGATGACAGCGCGGTGAACGTTTTTTTCGCGAAATACGCTGGCCCGTCCGGTGTGTCCCAGCAGTCAGGGGGGAAACGTTTTTTTCGCAAAATAAGGTGGCCCGTCCGGTGGGTCCCTGCTGTCAGGGGGAAACGTTTTTTTCGCGAAATAAGGTGGCCCGTCCGGTGGATCCCTGCTGTCAGGTGGAGGAATAATTATTTTGCGCGTAATAAGGAGGCACTTCCTTGCGGTCGCCTGGACCCAGCTGTTAGCCTCTCCACGTACAGTACTCTCCCGATGGAAGTCGGTCGTTGACCGCGTTGACCACGCCGTGCCGAGAGCACCAGGGCGGTGGTCTGGACGACGGCGAGGCCTAGGAAGGGGACGACGCGGAGCCGGGGAAGAAGCAGCGGTGGTAGCCCGCGCGGAGAGGAGTATGAGGGTTCACTGGTCCGGCTGCGGCGTGAGGCTGCCGTCGCCGCAGAATAACAGGGGGTGTGGGTGAGTAGAGGGATACCCTGGGCCAGCGGTGGGAGTAGTAGAGGCGGTGAGGCCTCCGTGGCATCCTGATCGGCCCACGAGAGTGGAGCACGCGGCATGACCGGCGCTGCTTTGGGTGGCTGGAGCAAGAAGACCGGAGGTTGAACAAGCACTATGGCCGTTGGATGGACATCGTACGGTCACTGGAGGTAGAATCGTTCATATTGACTAAGTTGACAAAGACCTCCGTCCCCGTCAACTTAGTTGGCCCACAAGTCATCCTCCCACTATGGTGGGTCCCATCTAGCAGGGTGGGTATTCATTTTTTTGTGCGTAATAAGGAGGCACTTTCTTGCGTGCGAAGATATAGCTGGTGGGTCCGACATGTCAGTGGGGGGACATTTTTTTCGCGAAATACAGAGGCCCTTCCGGTGGGTCCCAGCTATCAGGTGGAGGAATCATTATTTTGCGCGTACAGTCCACGACCGATGGATGTCGTTTGTTGACCACGTTGACCAGGCCGCGCCGAGAGCACCATGGCGGTGGACGACGGCGAGGCCTAGGAAGGAACGACGGAGCCGGGAAGACTTCGGCAATGGTTGCTCACGCGGTGGGGAGTACGAGGGTTTCTTGGTCCGGCCGTCGTCGGAAAATAACAGGAGGTGTGGGTGAGTAGAGGAATGGCACGGCGACAATGAAGTAGGGTGCTTGGCGGTGCGGCATGTGCGGCAAAGACACGGCCACAGGAGGCGGAGGCGAGTAGTCCCACCGGAGCTAGTTTGGTAATTTGGGCAAGAAGATCGAGATATTGAAGAAGCGGACGGCCGTTGGATTACCATCCAACGGTCATCGTCTACTAGAATCGTTGTGGACTAAGTTGACAAAGCCAAAGTACACGTCAACCTAGTAAACCCACAAGTCAGCCTCCAAATCATCCCCAAAGCGACATACTGACCCGAAATTTCTAGCAGATTCAAATTAATTTTAAATCTAAATATACCTTAATTTAAATTCAATGAAATTTTACCCGCCCAAAAACAATGAAATTTAAAATATCAAAATCCGAAGAAAACATTATTTGGGAACTAATTGCTGTTTGCTTTGTATTTTTCATTTCTGACCCATTTATTAGTACTTATTGCCCATTTCTTATTACTCATAGCCCATTTCTTATTACTTATAGCCCATTTTCTAGGCAAAATGCATCCCTCCTCGTCTTGAAAGATTTCCAGCCCAGCAGGGCGTAGAAAAGACAGTAGGCCTATGTTGGTTATTCTGAAAAAACAAAATAGCTGGCTAGCCATTTTTCAGAAAGGAAAAAAACAAACTGGGTTGGTCATGTGCTAAACATATGAAATAAAAGCCTGGGATAGACGGGCCACGGGTCCCGCACAACCCAGTTGATACCCTTCTCCATCCTGAAAAAACAAAATTACTGCACGCGCTACTGGGTCCCTACTGTCATCTTCACCATGTACAATCATCTCCTTATTCCTCTCGGTTGTTGACCATGTTGACAACACCGAGGGCGAGGCCGGGCGAGCGAACCAAGGCGGAGGACGATGGTGAGGCCTCGACGGGAACGAGCAGAGCCAGGGAAGATCACAGCCAGCCGTGGGAGGCGGGAGCAGGCGGTCCCGTCGGCGCTGGTTTGGCTTTGGCGGCTCAAGGAAGAAGAGACTGAAGAAACGCGACAGACGTTGAATGTCAATCGAACGGTCAAGGTTGGCACAATCGTTTTTTGACTAAGAGGACACCAAGTAGCATACTTTTTTATATATAGGAAGAAAACTGCGAGGAAAATGCGTTCGTCTGCCGTCCTCCTCACAGGGAACGTTCGCCACATAAGTGACTAGCACCCTTGGTTTTCAACCGAGAGGTCTTGGGTTTGAGTCCGAGGAACTCTCAATTTTGTCCTCCTTCCTTTCTCGCAAAAAAGGGAAAGAAAATCAAAGACTTGGGAAGGCGTCTGAACAAGCTAGTGTACCAAAGAAAGAGACGTCGCCGAAGTTTTAGAAAAAAGAAAGACGTGCTCTGTAGCTGGATCGAATCCAAACCTAGACTATGACTATATATGGTGCTATGCTACTCGCAAGTAATGAAACCGACATATCCAACGCTCGCTTCTCCTCTTCTCTACTTACTCGCTTAGCATCGAAGCTCGCCGCAGCAACCATGTCTGCCGGCTGCTTGTCCATCTCGCTCTTCCAGGCAACAACCAGATATGCGCCAAGTCGCCACCCGCATTACCATCGCTGTGGGGTCTCATCACACTTCGCCAAAGACGCTGCGACCGCAGCCGATTGCTCATTGCAACCGCCGACGTTGGTGTGGTGCCACCGCTGCAAATCACGCAGAGTCATCCGTCGCGTCTCAACCACAATCCGCAACCCCGCCGAGTCTTCTACAAATGCCCGAATCATAGGGTAATAATATGTTTAAGTGTTGTTCTGCTGCTTTTAGTTGCTGATTTTTTTAATAGTTTGGTTGATGATCTTCCAATTTGATTCATGCAGAAAAGGGAAGGTTCGTGTGATTTGTATTTACGGGAAGTTGCTGATGTGGGGAATGCAACTACGCTGATTATTTGGTTAGGCGAGGAATCCCAATACCCGGCAGGTTGGGGTGTTGGACAAGAAACCGAAGGAACAACGTAAGAGGAAGATGCACGAGCAGAAGGTTAAAGATGCAGTTCCTTCCGATCATGGCCAAGCAACGACTCTTGAACGGCCTTGACAACAATGAGGAGATGAAAGAGCTTGTGAAGATAATGGGCAAAATCGATGTGCTCAGAGGGATGATTGTCTCTTTATTTGCGGTGTATGTAGCACTTTCGTGATGTATTCAAGTGGCATACGACATCAAGACTTTGTCAAACTAGTAATGAATGAAACTCGTGTAGCAGTGGGCGTAGTGTTGTGAACATCTAATGATTTCTATTAACGGAAATCAGGGGTATCCCCTTTGCTCATATAAATAAATAAATAGCAGAGGCCCCGCTGGTCAGCTTTGTTCTCATTCAAGACGTCGAGCAAATTGCAGTCCAACAACAAACTATGTCATCAAATTCAAGTTTCACAGCCAAATATGAGTACAACTAAACAACAATGTCATCATGTTTTAGTTGTCATACAATCACCAAACACAAATCAGCATACATAACAAGTGATGTTCTCATAGCAAAATACTAAACAACATGTTCATCAGGTTTCAGCTTGTCATAGCAAACACAATTTCACATAGTAGATAAAAACGTTCGGCGTGCAAATACGACAAAAGCAATGTAATCATCATCCGCAGAAAGAGCGCCAACATCTTCGCCATGTGTATCGCCTGAATCGTAATTCCCCACGGTGTCATCTTCTTCTTCGTCCTCAACGCCCTCGATCGTTGGCTTCTTCTTGATCAACTCTTGTATGTCCACAAAGACGACAGGCAATCTTTTCACCGGCGTCATTGACGTGATGGTTCTCAAAGATATTAGGAACATCTGTGTTATCTTGTACATCAGGAGCAGTGTAAGCATCATCTTGTTGTGCAACTTCATTAAATGAATTCCTCTGCTCAAACCTTTGCAACACTCTCCAGTCATCGCTACGTGCAAATGTGTCTTCCAAGAAAAATATCTGTGTTGCTTGATTTGCCAAAATAAAAGGCTCGTTGGTCTGGTACGCCGCCTTGACATTGATGGATTTGAAATAATCATCACCTCTGGGTTTTGCGATCACGGAAAACAGGTTATACCAACGACAAAGACAAATGTGAAGCACACTGATGATCCTTGAAACTGGAGATATACTGCAACTGAACAATGTCTGTTATGTTAGCATACATTTCAGTTGTCTCTTTGTCATACGTATCCGTGCTCATGATGGCATTGTTTTGCATCTTTCTGCCTTTGTCTCGTGCAAGGGTGTTGTAGCACACATCTCCAACAATGCAAGATTCATAATGTCTTACCCGAGTATCAGGACCCATTGCTAGTGAGTAAAGGGCATCATCAACTGCCTGCCCATCCTCCCGCATCTTCTTAACCTATGGTTAGAAAATAGACAAGCTGATCATCTTATGTACTCAATATATTAAAAATCGACAAAGGCACTTCAAAAGCTTACATGGTTCTTGAACCATTTCGCAAATCCTGCCATAACCAGTTTGTCAATGTTTCTTGGATTTTGCGGCAAGAACTCCTCTTTGTAGATGCTGCACAACATAGTGATCGTCAAACATCTAAATATATAAGAATGTGCTGCAAGTTTAGTAGATTACGATGTATAAGCTGCAAGATCGCACTTACTTGATATAAGGTAGTATCTCAGATGCTTATTCAACACATACCAAACCATTTTGTCCAAATCTTTAGGTTTGTCCTCTTGTCGACTCTTCCTCGTAACTCGAGCAGTAACAATCAAAACATTGAGCCAGGATTGTCTTCACCCACCTCTTTGCTAAGTCGATCACCGTTTCAATGTATTTTGAGCGTAATGTCAACGCTTCAGAGCAATGTAGGCCTCTGCAATGGAACCCTTGGGTCTAGCTCTGTTCCTAACATAGCCCTTCAAAGTGCCTAGCCGCCTTTCAATAGGGTACATCCAGCCATACTGTACTGGACCTCTAAGTAGTGCCTCATCAGGTAGATGAACAACCAAATGCACCATCACATCAAAGAAGGCTGGAGGATATATCTTCTCAAGGTCGCATAGGATAGTTGGTATCTTGTCTCTAAGACGCTCCAAAGCATCTATCCTCGATATTTCTACCGCAGTTGTTCCCTGAAGAATTGTCCCAACTCGCAACTGCTCAGTATAAGTCGTATGCCCAATCCTCTAAGGATAACAGGTAAAACCCTTTGAAGTAGGACGTGGCAGTCATGAGTTTTCAACCCTTGTACCTTGTTTCCATCTGCACTGACTCTCCTTTCAAGGTTGGAAGCAAATCCATGTGGGAATCTCACACGTGACAGGACCTCGCAGAATTCTTTTATTTTTACCTTGTCCAAGACATACACAGCTGGTGCCATATCCCGTGGTTTACCTTCATCTTGCACCTGCAAATCCTTTCTGATACCTAGGTGTGTCAAATCAATCCTAGATTTTAAGGTATCTTTCGTCTTGCCTTCAATGTTAAGAAGTGTGCCGATAATGCTGTCACATATATTTTTCTCGATGTGCATCACATCAAGATTATGCCGCAGATCCAAATCTTTCCAATACTCCAAGTCCCACAAAGTGGACCTGCGGGTAAACAATAATCTCTCTTCTACCGTGCCATGCTTCCTTTTCCCGCTACCATTACCAGGACGGTTTCCTGGTGCAATATGCCTGACCTTCTCTAGCTCCACTTGCAACTCATCGGCGGTGAGCCTCTTTGGCGCATCACGGTTTTCATGCTTTGCATTGAACACATGTCTTCGGTATTTTCTGGGATGCGGCTTGTCCTTGGCAAGGAAACGACGGTGTCCAATGTAATAGATCTTGCTAAGTATTGCGTATGACAGCAGACTCTTGTCACAGCGAACACATGCATTGTAACCATGTGTCGTTCGCCCTGACATAGTGCCTAAAGCCGAATAATCTTGGATGCACCAAATTACAACAGCATGCAGAAAGAAATCAGCTGGTGGGCTGCTATATAGGTCTCAAGCGAGAACACCCTTCCATAGCTGTTGAAGTTCCTCCACAAGAGGCTCCATGAACAAATCAAAATCCTTTCCAGGACTTTTTGGACCTAGGATGAGCAAGTCCATCATGTAGTTTGATTCTTTGGTGCAGACATTTGAAGGCATGTTGTAAGGGATAGCACTGGCCACATGCTATATGTGGCGCTCTGGTGGCCAAATGGGTTAAATCCATCTGAAGCTAAGCCACGTCTAATGTTTCTCGGTCAAGAAGAAACCCTTTGTGTTTATCATTGAAGCTTTTCCACTCACTACCATGAGATGGATGGCTCATTACATTGTGATTTCTGTACTCCTGGTTCCTAGAATGCCACAGTACATCCTCTCTTGTTTCAGCATCATGAAACAACCTCTGCAATCTTGGTGTAATTGGAAAATGTCTCAGAACATTATGAGGAACCCTCTTCACAAAGATCGCCATCTTTCCATCTTGATGATTTGCATTTCGGGCATTCACTTAAGTTGGCATAATCCTTCCGAATGTAACACAATTATTCTTACAAACATGGATCATATCATATCCAATTCCAACCGCACGAAGGAAATTCTTCATTCTATCAGAGGTGTGTGGCAGCTCAGACGCATCTCGGAAAGATTTGCGAAAGCAGCCAACATCGCATCAAATAATTTGTTGGTCATCCGCTCAAATGTCTTCACCAAGAAAGGTGACCATAGCTGAGAATCTTGACAGCTTATTTCGGGGTGACAAAGAACGTTGCATTGTTCCAACATGCGGGCCCTCCGCTTTTCTTCTCCGGTGAAAGTTCACGGAATGCACGAGCATTTCGTAGCATTGTTGCAATGTTGGTCAAACTCATCGGCTCCGCCACCACCACCTCCTCCTCCTCTTCCACATGAGCATCAGGCGGATCAAGATGGTGATCTGCTGCTTCCACGTAGTCAATAACATTGACGTTCACAGCTTCACCATGATGAACCCACCTAGTATATGTGACCGACATCCCATACAAGTGTAGATGATTTTGCACAGTTGACTGGGGTCTTGTAATTGAATTCATACAACTGCTACACGGGCAGAGCACATCTGATTTCAGACCACCTTACTCAGCTCTGATAAAGTTCATGAAGTTTTCAACCCCCTCGACATATGCAGCGGAGAATCTTCGAGCAGAAGTCATCCAAGTCATGTCCATCTGTTAGACATACAAATTAGTTGTTCTACTAGATATTACAGGAAAAACATATATGTTTTTTTATGAAGTCCAGAAAAAATACCTAGGTCGATGTCTAAAGCTATGGCAAGATATTTGGACGAGCAGATCTAAGTAACAAAATATATGTAAAGCTAATTCAGCAAACAGATTTGGGTGCTAAATTATGGCAGGCTGTTTCAGCAGTCAATGAGGCCGAGCACACAGCCATCGAACTATCGAAGGCCATCGCAGCAACAAAGATCGAGTATAAAATGGTGTAGAGCTATTTCACCTAACAGATTGGCTACTAGACCATGGCAATCTACGTCACAATAAATATATGGCAGGATATTTTAGCAACTAATCGGCCTTGGCATGCCATCTGAGCTAAGCAGATAGAGTGCGTATCAGGGCAAGGAAGCTTCTTAAGCGAGCATATTGACAAAGAAACTACTTGACAAAGCAGTGAGATTAACGGCGTCTATCGGCTAACATTCAAGACTACACCGACATGAACGCGGCCTCGCCTAGAATGCGTGTACCATGGGAGAAGCTGACCGCCGTGGTGTCTCCACCACGAACGCCGCCGCCGATGGTGGCGGCGCTGACCGCCGTCGCCTCCACAAGAACGTAGCTGAGGTGGCGGCACGGCTAGAGGACGGCGATCTGAGAGCGTACTGTGGGAGCGAGAGGATCGCCGTGCGTCCCCTCGACGAACCGCGGCGCCGACGTATCGGCGCAGCGGGGAGGGCGGCTTTGGCGGAGCGAATGGAGTGGAGGGGTTTGGGGAATATTTGGCCGAAGGGCGGTTGAATCGAATTTGGGGGGAATTTTTGTGTGTGTGTGGGGGGGGGGGGGAGGATTTTCGCGCGGTGGGCGGGGGGAGTTTGGCGCATGGTCGGTTTCTCCAAGTGCAGTCCCACGTGTCAGTGAAGAGGCAAGCCGAAGCGCGTTCCGTTTGCGTGAGCCGTGTGCAGGACCGAACGTGTGTGGGGTGCAATGCGACCGCGACATGAGTGCTGTCAGTGTACCACCTTTTTTCCTTTTAAACTAGGTGCTTCGCCCCCTCAAATAAAAATGTTGCTTCGCGCGATCCATCAATACTAATACTAGTAATCCGGTAATCCCGACTAAAACGGCGCGGCCGGGTCTTTTCCCGCGCGATATGCTGGGTGGTTGGCTTAGTTAGGTTTTTTAGATTTGTCTCGGTTCAATAAAAAGCAGAGTTGGTGATGATGGTGTGCCTGTCATCCTGCAATATAGGCCGTCTGATCTATATCTAACAGATAGGAAGGAAACTATGACAATTTACGCCAAGACTCCTCTCCACATTTGCAGATAAGGCTTTCCCTCGTTCATCCTTTTCTCCCACAAGATCTTGATCTTCCGCAACGCACGGGCATCTTGCTAGTACTCCTACAGTATGTATATTATTGTGAAAGTTCATATACACCGGCCGAGATTAATGCAAACACGGCAGATTTTCATTACATTTCAAACTTTTATAGGACAGAAAAATAAAAGAAACCCGACCCTAAACCTATTCTACGGCAGCGACCGACGTCCATGGATGGGGGCGGGGTTCAAGACCCATGAAGTGAAGGTGCGGTCTCCGGCGAGGAAGGGTAGAACACGGGATACGGACCAGCCAGTTGGCACACCATGCCCTGCCGCCTCCCATGCCCTACTCATCCTCGAAGGAGTCCCCGACCTCGGCGGTGCCGGACGTTGGACGATGGCAAGTAGGACGCGTGGCTGACGGTGCTTTGCCGGGCCGCCGGGTTACCGCCAGCGGTCGCGTCGGCCCCTGCTACGCGCCACTATTAAGGCCGCGAGAGGCGACTTTGAGCGAGGGCGGCGACCTCGAGCTTCATCCCGAAGACAAGCTCTCCGTAGAGTGTTCGCACTTGCGGTCATGGCGGATGTGGTGCGGTGTAGGAGGACGATGCGCTATGGTGTGCAGGTTAGCTGGGCGTTGCCGCTTTAAGTAGCGCATTCCGGTGAGGCCAAGCGTCCGGCGCGTCATTAAGTCGCCGGAGTTGGTTCCTCGGCACCGAGCCTCTTAACGACATTTACGAATGGACGGCATGAATGCGGCAATCGGCGCCCGGCTAGGAACGCACCGCCGACGGCGCGAGGGACGAGGGCTTTGGTGTGCCAGGGTAGTCAGCTACGGTCGTGGCAACGTTGGAGATGCCCTTTGCTCAAATGCGATCCCCACATGTCATTGAAAAAGCAAGACGACCCGACATGGTCTCAGGTCCAGAGGATGCAGTTGGCCGCGCTACACCACTCCGTGGACGCGTCGCGATGCCCCGTGCATCCTCGACGAGCCGGGTGTTGGGGTGTGTTTGGATTGTGGCCAAAGTGCACCTTACCAAAATTTTGGTCATGACCCAAAGATTGGTCTTTGTTTGGATGGTTGCCATTTCTTTGGCATGCCAATGAACTCTAGCCAACTCTAGTTCATTTTTCTCGCCAATGTCGGCCAAATGATGGGCAACCAATACCTCAACCAAAATTTTGGCTACCCAATGCTTTGATGGGGCAACCTTGGGCACAAACCAAACATACCGTTGGTCGTGCCACAGCACTAACGCCACCCTCGGCACAATGAAACCGACCGTGTCTATTGATGATATGAGCGTGTCGCTCACCGCGGTCGCCGTGTCTGAGGCGTGGGCCGAGCTGCATACTGTTGTTGGCCCCAACAACCCACATGAACGGTTGTCGGTGGCGAGGAGGTCATGGGCCAGCTCCTCCATTGGACTAGTCTGCGCTATGTCGGTTTCCCTGTTTTCCCGGCCATATTCGAGCGGCAATGCTTCGCGTTGCGCATTAGGCCTTTCACTATGTAGGCCAAGCGAGACAACTTATTGTTTATTTGAGTCGTTCAAGTGTAATCATGTGGCGTTTGCTTATTTCTCATTCCTCTCCAACCCTCTTCTCCATCGATCATGTCGCCCTCCGAAAGTACATCCTCCCGCATGCCTCATTTGAACATTCCACCGAGTATCATTCGCATGTACCCATGCTAGTCCTCTTTCAATAGATCTCGGACCCGAGATGAAATCGAGAGGGAACGAGTGGGGCACGTGATACCTAAGGCGGATTCAAAATTTTGAACCGTGATCATAGCATCCGCAAGTCATATATAAAGGGTATTCAATGTTCGTTTGCTTTTGAACGCATAATATACTCCCTCCTAACCTTTCTACTTTACATACTATGTTAGGAGTATAAGTTTTATGTGTAGTCAAAGTATCTCTACTATGATAAAAAAGGTATCAACATTCAACAACACCCAATCAATATTGTTAGATTCATACGTACTCCTAGATTTGTACTCGAGATGGTTTCCAATTTGACTATTGACAAGATTAATAGTACTCCTTTCACATAGGTGAGTAAGTCATCTTAGACTGTGCGCCGTGACCAAGGAGGAGGGGAAAACGAGAGACATTAATGTTTATTTGCTAATTAATAGTATTGCATGCAATGAACTAACCACTGCATGTCATGTTTGATAGTCTCAGGTCATAAAAGCATGCACACCCTCATCTCTTATTGGTTCATATGTCAAGAAACAAGAAACGAGGTAGAAGTTAATGCACCGCGCCTCGTGTTTTGGGATTATTTGGTTTTGTAAGATGACTTACACACCTAGACGGAGGGAGTACATGAGATGTATAATGTGAAAATTATATCATTGGAAACTCCTTTCACATACTGAAATTGACCATATGCTTTGTGTAAGTTGCATGTCATATATTATTACTCTAACATTTGGTCAAAGTTAGCCTTGAAAAACGCATTAGACCCTGTATGCTTTGTGTAAGTTGCATGTCATATATTATTACTCTAACATTTGTGTAAGTTGCATGTCATATATTATTACTCTAACATTTGGTCAAAGTAGTATAGTGGAAGTGGATCCTCTACCGTATGTATCCCTGCCTTACCCTCCCTTTCGGTCACTTACTAGCGGACCCCATGCTTGCTAGGCCCCGCATGTCAGTTACTCAATGGGTTCGGCCACGTCAGGGGATCCTCATCCGTAGTATACTCCCTCTGTTTTTATTTACTCCGCATAAAACGGAGGGAGTGGTGGTATAATAAATGACGCGGGCGGGGGGGGGGGGCAATGCTACACTTACGTAAATAATGTTACGTGTTTTACGTAAAGTGCAACGTGGATAATTAGTATTGGAGAAGGGGGAGGAAGGGGCCCCACCCACCTGGGATGTCGGTTTGCTCTCAACTGCGGTCCCACAAGCGGCGAAAATGCAAGACGGCGTTGCTCCATTCGGTGAGCGACATGGAGGGTCCAGCTTGCCGGGCTGCGACGCGAACGCGACAAGAGCGATATGCAGATCAAAACCGATTGACCGGTCGTCACCGAACCATATTCACACGAACCTTCGCTGCTCGGCCTCACGCCAGCCACGCCCTAAACCACACTAAATCTCCAGCCCATTCCCCACCTTTCGATCCCCTAGCCCGCATCAAGCGCCCCTAGTTCGCCGGAAAGCCATGGTGCGCCGCAAGATCACTTACTACAAGATGTCGGCGGAGCGCCGCAGAAATCGCGCGGCGGCGGTCGGTGCCAGACCTCTCCGTTCCCAAGCTCGCTGCGGCGGGCCAATCCTCGAAGTTCTGGAGCCAAGCTACGAGGAGGAGGAAGCCGATCCAATGTTCATGGCGGAGGTCGCGGCGTAGAAGGCCCCCGATGGGTATGAGACGATGGACGTCGACTTTGTGCCGGCGTCCGAGTCCCCCATGGTGCAGGCGGACCAGCGGTTCAACCTGGCGATACTAAAGGAGGACCGGGAGGCAGAGGCTCAACTCGACGCGGAGAGCGCGCATGCCGCTGCCATCGAGGCTCTCCTGCAGGTGGAACCGGATGTCGTGGATGTGAACCGGGCGGCGCAGGCTCAACTTGAGGCGGAGCACGCGGATGCCGCTGCCATCGAGGGCCTCCTGCAGGCAGAACCGGACGTCTTGGACATGAACCGGGCGGCAGAGGCTCGACTCGACGCAGAGCGTGCGGATGCCGCTCTCATTGACGCCCTCCTGCAGGCGGAACCGAAAGTCATGGACTTGAACCGGGCGGCGGAGGCTCGACTCGACGCGGAGCGCACGGATGCCGCTACCATCGAGGCCCTCCTGCAGGCGGAACCGGACGCCCTCGACTTGAACCGGGCTGTGCTCTTGTCCGCGGCAGAGCGCCTGACGCCCGCTTGAACGAGTAGCTGGAGGCCGAGGACAACCACGGTGCGGAGACACACGTCGGCAGCGACGGCTGGTTCGCGCCGGCAGAAAGACGACGAAGGCCGTCTCTTTCCACGAGCAGTCATAGTTTTTCTTTATGTTTTTGTTTATATGGATCTTTTGCTATGTAAAAACATACTATTTGTTATGCAAGTCACCTGACTTGGGCCAGTCTACCATTTCAAGCGGTTGGATGAATATCCTACATCTCCTAACCCTTCTTTCCTTCTTCCTCCCCTCTTCTTCTTCCCCAACATGCGGTTGGATAAACATAGTCTATGAACGAAAATTATGTGTCAGCGATAGGATGGCTGAGTTTGGTTTGTTCAACGATAGCACGTGTCAGTGAGGGTGCGTTCCCTTGGTTGGGTTTGCGGCGTGCGAGGAGCTTGTGTGAGGTCTTGATGCGACCGTGGCGTGCGGGAGCGACCATGTGAGGGTGCGGTGAAGCATGACAGCCCCGGCGCAAGTGTACCTCCTTCTCATTTTGAAAACTTTAGGCAAGCTTGGCAAAAATGTGTGGCGAAGTTTGGCAATGCAAGGCCTAGACCCAAACAGGATAAGTAATGCACGCATTAGGAGTACTAGTGTTAAAAAAGAAAGACGGGGTTTTCCTTCACGGGATTTAATCGATACAAATCCTCGTTTCACGTGTCAATTAATGCGTATTTTTTTCTCGAAAGACCAAAGAGCTAACTATCTCACTCCTCATCGCTTGATTAATGCAGCGCCATGCAAATGAACCTTCTCACTTCCGCATGCATGCAGGGGATATTAATATCCTTGGTTGCTAACCCCATCAATTTTGCGTCGATTAGTGTTAGTGGCCCTTTGCAAATTGTAATTTTGATATACTGGCCTTGTGTACAAAAAATGGAGGTAGTAACTATATTTGAATTCCTTGCCCCTCGCGGTGACGTCGACTTTTTTTTGTGGTTTGGCGAAGTGCGTTCGACGGAGAATGCCATTGAGGGAGACCATGGTAAGTCGTTCGCAAGTGCCGCCTGCAAGCCGAGACAACCGCCTGAAGTCCTTTACTAGTACTACTACTAGGAGTACTAGTGCGGTGAGAGGCTTCTTGAAGAAGACGATGGAGAAGCGGAGTCAGTGAAGAGTGAAATGATAGTTGCTTCGTCCGTGCTTTGTGATTTGACGCCTCACTGCTTTGTGATTTGTGATAGAAGGGACAGGGGAGTAGACTATGTGCTCTATGCTGTACTACATGCGTCCAAGCATGGGAGAAAGAGGAGAGATGTTGCATTTTTCTATTCCTTCAATCAATCAATCAGGGAGCTTCGGTTCCATCTTTTTGGCTTTGGCAACACCATCCACAATGGTTCCCACGATGCCAAAAGCTATTTTCACATTTGGCTACACATTGTGGATGCCCTTAACCGTACTACCACTTGGTTTTGCTCCTGTGTCCTATCTATACAAATCTAAATTATATTGATCTAAAAAAATATAGAATCAAAGATTAGTAAAAAGGAGGTTATTTTGCCGCGCGGATGGAGGTCGAGGTTTCTAATTATCGGAGGACGTAGTACTAGCGCTTTTGCTAACATGCGGTCCCACGTGTCGTTGCTTTACCAAGCTGATGATCCGGCCCCCACATGAGGCAGAACAACGGCAGAAGCAACACGCGGTTAAGTTGAAGAAGATGAGGGAGAAGCGGATTCAGCAATGAGTGAAATGATGGTTGCTTCGTCCCTCCAACTTGTTTTTGTAGCATTATTACTTCGTCCCTCCAACTTAACTGCGGGAAAGGTGCAGCTTTGTGATTTGATGCCTCATTGCTCATTACTACGCCGGCGCCATGACTGGGGTGCTTCACCCCGCTGCTCGCATCAGATTTCAAGATGGCACGTGGACTGGTAGCTTGATGTCCCACATGTCGTGAACGGGACTAGAAGATTTATGAAAGTGAGCGCTCCACTCTTCTGACGGAGGAGTAGATGACACGGCCCGTTGAACTGTCACTTGCAATCAGATAGTACTATAGTTTTGCTGTTTTATACGATCCATCGATACAAACCCGATTAACAGAAAGGGCGGGATTTTTCCCGCGCGGTAGATGATACTGGCCATACATTTCAAAGGCAATTTTAATGTATGCAAGTTGAATAATTATAAGTAACAATATGATATCTAGTCAAACTAAAAACACATATGATTTATTGTGTAGAGTGTAGTAGTAGTGCTGTATTGCATAGTTGTTAGATGTAACATGCGAGAACGTGTAGAGATGTAGTTTTGGAGGGCCTACAGAGAGAAAAGCTTAATACAGTCACCGAACTTCAGAATAAGCTGATTACGGTCACTATATACGTTTTGCGCTGATTATCCGGTCACTTGCTCACGAGTTCAAAGCATCGGATTGCACTCTGTTGACGGTCAAATAGTCTGCGTGGCGCCATGTTGACTAGTTAAATTGACCACGTTCCTTGTGGGTCCCACTGCCGATTCTCATAGGGAAAAGGTTAGATAAACACAAATTTACGCAGCGACAAAGGCTCCAACTATGCGCGGGAATCACCTAGTTGTGTATGTGTCTGTCAGGGCCTGATGTGTGCGCATGCACGTAGGTTGAGCACTTGAGCATGAGAGTGTGTGTTGGTCGTGTGGTGTACTGGTGTGTGCATGCATGCGTGCGTGTGTGCGTGTGAGTGTTGCGTGCGTGCGTGGCTGCGTGTGTACGCGTGAGTGTTGCGTGCGTGCATGGGTGCATGTGTTTGTGTGAGTGTTGCGTGGATGGAGTTCGTGTGCATGCGTGCGTGTGTGTATAATCACCACACCAGCTCATGTGTGTTAAAACAGACGGCTCAAAGATACCAATACAAAGGCCACCTTGTCCGGCTGTGCCCGCGGTCATGACTTCGAACCACCGTCAAAATATATTTTTGTTGTTTGTTTTCATTCTTACAAGCAAGATG
Source organism: Aegilops bicornis (assembly GCA_021605145.1). Taxonomy (NCBI): domain Eukaryota; kingdom Viridiplantae; phylum Streptophyta; class Magnoliopsida; order Poales; family Poaceae; genus Aegilops; species Aegilops bicornis. The sequence continues at coordinate 69,675,883 of CM038672.1, forward strand.
CCCGTGCGTTGCACATAACATCAAGATGCATTTGTATGACTTGTTTATCTTGTGAGAGAAAAGGATGAACGAGGGAAGGCCTTATTTGCAAATGTGGAGAGGTGTGTGGGTACCTTTCTGCAAAATTGCCATAGTTTCTTTCCTATCCGCCAGATATAAATCGGACGGCCTATATTGCAGGATGGCAGGCACACCATCATCACCAACTCTGTTTTTTATAAGAGTGTATTTTATGTATTTTATAATAGTGTAGATGCAGAGTAGATACAAGTCGGCAATTGTGTGGGCACGATGTTAGTGAGATAATGCGATGCAACACTAGAGGTGCCACGTGGAGCGCTTTAATCGGTCAACTAGTCATGTCATGAGCAAATACAAAGTTGTACGGTGAGCGGTTGATCGTATAATAACCACTAAACGTAAACGGTGACCGTAATGAGTGGATTATGAAGTCCAATGTATGTATCGTGCTTTCGCTTCAAATACAATGATCGTCATTGCATATATCACGAGAGAAAGATGAAACACGCGTGAATTTTTTGGGGGCTTACTTTTAGAGGACCTGGAGATAGTTTTGAGTGCATACGTGAAAGGGGCGTACATGGGGGGTATGCTATGGAGAGAGAGATGCTCTTCGCTTCTCTTTATTATGACTAACTTTGTATATAGTATAAAAATATACAAATTCACAGTGCGGAATAAATATCATTGTGGGCACCATGCAATGCAAATTAGCATTTGTACTCCTCCATATAACTTTGTAATGTTGTATATATGTAGAAACTCTAAAATAATTTTTTTGCCACACTTTATTCAAAAGGAATGTTGTATGCGAAATAAACGTGAAGAGAGGGCTTTTTAGATCAATGGGGTACGTGATGTAACATGTGTGAATGTGTAGTTGATGTATTTGGCGGGGCCTAGAGAGGTATGTGTGTGTATTACGTATTCGAGAGAGGCATGGATAGAGGTGCCGGGGGGTGGGAGAGATAGCACGAGAAATGAGAGTGGTCTAGAGAGAGAGAGACGAATATGACGTCACGACAAGAGATTCCATTCCCTTGAGTGTGTATATGCAAGGGGGAGGGAATAGAGGCACCAGGAGAAATTTTGTGTGTGGTGTTTGTGTTGGTATGTGTGGGTGTGAGAAGATAATGAGACGTGGGGGCAGAGGGTGTGTCACCGCGTGAGGTCCGGTGGGTCAAGGTGAGGTCCTTCGTTCGGTTCCGTCCTGCGCCACATTGGTCGGCCCATGACACATTTAGGAAGACCCATGGATGACTAGTCGTACAAGACAAAGATAGCAGAATTGTGAAGGACTCTGTGTCCACTGATAAAGCCGGCTAGGATTTGTAACCCTAGGTTCTTGGACTAAGGTAACCCCTTTATCTCTGATATTACTATTCATCCAACCTAACTTTAAGGGGCATCCTACAAAATGCTCTTCTAGAATCATACTCACGATTAGGAAGAGAGGTGTGAGATAATGCGTGAGAGACAGCGTAAAAGATAATGTGCGTACATGAGACACGTGAGGCAGGTCCATGTATATAGAAAGGGTCGATGAGGATTGTGCGTGTGTATGTTTGCGTAGAGGAAGAGTGCTTGTGATAAAGGTTAGTGAAAACAGTTGTAAATGGTTACGAGAGGGACGGAGGGTTATATCTAGAGCATGTGTGTGAGAAAGACACCTCGGGAGAGAGTGTGTGAGCATGTGTGAGAGACCACCGATCGAGAGTGAAACTACACGTAAAAGGCTGCTCTACACATTGATTAAAGATATAAATTGTATCCAAATATTAGGATGGGATCATGATATTTGCAATTCGCATAAGGAGCGGTCATTGATCCATCGACATCTAGATTCTATCAAATTTGAGCATGTCTATGTTATTATTCACCCAATTGATCCACATAGTTAGTATTTTGAACTCTGCACAATGCATCGCTTTAGCAATCGAATATAAACGTGAGTATAGTTCATGTTGTGTGTGTAAAGCACATTATGCATACGAAAGTTACACAATGGACATTTATAAATAGCTACCTATGAACTAGCATACATTTGAATTCAACCTAAGGTGGTTTTAAAAATCGAATTCAACATGAAGTCCATTCAATTATTTGAATTTGATATCATGGCATTTGTAAACCATACCTAAACTATGGGGGTACCAATCTTTGCTCGATTTTGTACATAATAGCATATGTAGTCGTGTACAAAATAGATTCAAATTTAGCTCCTCCATTCCAAAATAATCGTAGTTATAGGATTTTCAAGTGTCAAAATTTCAAAAAGAAGCGGATAATTTAATGAGGTTTTCAAACATACAAGGTCAAACATAATGTTGTCTATTTAGGTCAATCCTCATAGTTCAAGAGTACTCTAAACGTGAATGCTTGTGTTTCAAAATTTCGAACGAAGCGCCAAAAGAGCCTCTACTCGCCCGAAACCGCGTGATACCAATGTTTGGTAGTACTAGGAAATTACTAATAACTTCGACCTATGAAACCTACCGGCCCGACGTCCAAAGATCTAAACCGGGGTAGGTTTGTAGCTTCATCTAGATGCCACGAATCGCCTCAAAAACATTCATACACAATGGCCGCTTAAGCACACATGCAAGACGTCAAATCGCTCCGCCCACTATTTGGGGACACCGGGATTACCATCCTACCCCGACCCGCAGAGGGTCCGAATTTAAGAGGGGGCAAAGTTTGTACTTTCCCCAAATTTCAAACAAGCGCCCCATCTTCTGTTCAAAAATCCAAAACAAGCGCGTCCCTGCACCGAAAGATGGTTCCCCCCATCCGATTCCCCATTTGTACTCCGTGGGCGCCAAAACTACCTCTCCACCACCACAAACCCCGGCGCCCTCCGCCCACCACTCCATCCCACCCATCAACCGCCGCCTCCTCCATCACGCCGAGCCGATACCTCGACGCCGCCGCCCACCGCAACCTCAACCGCAACGCCCTCCACGGCTAGTAGTTGAAGCCGAGGCCGAGCCATCCGTACCCGAGCCAGTTCAACCACGCCGTCCTGCGCCTCACCGCTGCCGCTCCAACATCGCCACCCTCCACCGCACCGGAGCTGTTCCTGCTACACCATCCTTCGCCGCCACGGATCTGCTTCCCCTCCGCCGACATACGACCACGGCAACACAGTCAACAATTTGGCCATGGGTTCGTCCAAGCCTGCACCCTCCAGAACATCGGTTTCCCCGGTAAAAATAAGAAGATCACCACGACATGTGGAGGTGACCACACCGGCAACCGAAGAAGGTACTCCTCTTCCCTTATTCGTTCAAATCTTATGTCTCTGCTTGCACGGTATTTATCCCACAGAAGACACTAGTTGACCACTTCTTCTTGATACTAGATGTTCCTAGTAACTCGTGATGCACAAGGTTTCTCCTCATATACTATTTCACCTTAGCTAGAGGTCCGTCGCCCCCCTGAATTTCAATTTATGGCTAGTTGATTCCCAATTAACGGAAGCATTCCCCGGCGTAACAGGCACTAGTACGACTATTACGTCGGGGAAGCAGCGCCTTGGTGTTTATCTTAGGGGCGTCTGCGGCCTAGAGCTACTAGCGCCCGATCTGGAGGTCGGCCGGGATTAAAGGGATGGCTTGGGGGCGCTGCCAAGCACGGCGGTGGTGTGAGGTCGATGGGAGGGCGGGGCGGCGGAGGCACGGGTCTGGGCCGGTGGTCGCTGGCGGTTCAAGAAAGATCGTCAACGGATGGTGGCGGGAGGTAGACGAAGGCCATCTGCTCGTTCCTTATAGATCGGACGGCTCATTAAAAAATCGATCGACCTATTTATTTTCAGTCATCGTTATCTTAGATATGACCACATGTGGTGGTGTCTTTGGAGGAGCACTTGCATTTCTGTGCTCATATATTACAAAATCATACGGAGTAGAATCTAATTTTGTTTGCCATGCAATGTTGTAGAGCTATCATATGTCCGTTGTCATTTATTTTTCAGCCACCGCTATCTGCTACTTTTACAAAGGCACTAGTTCGCACACACTTCACCCATACTCTCACTATTGTGTTTTTATGCAAGGGTATTTCAGACTCTCCTGCCAAAGAGAAGCAGCAAAGAAAAGAGAGAAGTCGCCCAGCTTCAGATGTTGGTAGGCAAGACACGTTACAACGCTAAAAAGGGTGCAGTGTCGTGAGATGGAGACGGTAAACGTAGCTCGAGTTGATGACCTCGCTCGCAATGAACCACCATCCCAGGTGCTTGCTTTAACTTCACGGCGTCATATGTGGTTGCATGTTCCATATGGTGTCTAGCTTGTATTCGAAAGGCCGAAGTCGGTCTTTATTAAGATAAGGAAAGATATTTTTTACATGAACCACCATCCCGTGAGCACCAGAAGACAAATAGCTAGTCAGGGCACTGGCCGAGCCAGTGACAAGCCCAGTAAAGACAGGCATCACCTACAAGCCAACTAAAAAGCCGCGATGGTGGCGAAGCAGCCCGCCTCCCACCAGGCTCTCAGGTCCTAGATGATCATGTTCACCACTCCAGCCGGATGCCTAGCTTGTAATGCTTCCAATTTGGTTAAATTGCATTTGCTTAGCTTACATGTATTAACCATGTTCTTACATCAAATTAATGTTCTTGTGTATCCCTCATCAATCACTTATGACGAGGCAGGCAGGCAAGGGGACTACTCCTCATTTAAAGAATGCAGCACAAGATCCCGACATGATTCTCAAGAAACAAAAATGCTAGATGAAGATAGTGAACGTAGCTCTGTAGTTGATTACAACATTTCTACACTAGCATCGCGGTGCTTGCTTTAACTTGGCAGCGTGATATGTGGTTGCATGTTGCATATGGTGTCTAGATTGTAATTCTTCCAATCTGGTTAAACTGCATGTGCTAGTCTGCTTAGCTTATACTCCCGTAAATGTAACATTATACCTGTTAATGTGGCATGCCTTCTTGTATTTAGTACATAGTACATCTGTCTATTAAGCATGTCCTTACATAAAACTATTGTTTTTTGTATCCCGCATCAACCAATATGACGAGACACCTTTAGTATATGCAGTGCGATATTAGTTGCATCTTTCATATGATTTATAGCATGCGCTGATTCTAATTTGTTGAAATTACATTTATGGTGGGACGCTTTTAACTTGGCAGAGTCATATTGGTTGCATCTTTCATGTGGTGTCTAGCTTGCATTGCTTCTTATTTGCTGGAATGGTTTCTTCTTAGTTTACACAAACAGTTGTGAACATGGCATGCCGTCTGTTTTCGTACATATTCCATCCTCGGTATCATGTGTTTGCCTTTACATCAAAGTAGTGATTGTCGGTATCATGCATGAATGAGTTATGAAGAGAGAATTTTATTGCTTTTTCTTGTCGGTTTTACTTGACAATTCAAAATCAATAAAGCGGAAGGAAGTTAGCAAGGCAGCAGGTAAAGGTGCTCCTTCCAAACGGAGGGCCTCTACAGTTTCTACTCCTCCACACCCCCAAGATGATTTCCAAGACAACACATGCATAGACACTCAACAAAGCTGTGTTTATGATGAGCACGTCTCCCCTAGTGCGGCATCACCGGTGCTCCCTCTAACTTGGCACTGTTATATGTGGTTGCATGTTATGTGTGATGTCTAGCTTGTATTGCTTCTAATTTTGTTGAATTCCATCTGCTTACTATACACATTATACTTGAATAAGACACGTCTTCCTGTTTCTAGAACATACAATATCTGTCTATCACACCATGTTCTTACATCAAATTACTACTGTTGTGTAACCTGCAAAAATCACTTATCATAAGACACGTTTGACTTCGGAGTGTGATATAGGTTACATCTCACATTCTTTTCTAGCTTGTACTACTAATTTGTTGAAATGGCACTTATGACGAGACAGTTTTAACTTGGTAGAGTGATATTCGTTGCATCTTTCATATGGTGTCTAGCTTTCATTGCTTCTAATTTGTTGAAATGTCTTCTCCTTAGTTTACACATCATAAGCTGTGAATATGCAAAGGCACTAATGACGAGAGACCTATAACATGGTAGTGTGATGTTGTTTGCATCTTGTATATGATTTATTTCTTGTACTGCTTCACATTTGTTTAAACGCCATTTATGCTGAGTCACTGTTAACTTGGCAGAGTGATATTTGTAGCATATTTCATATGGTGTCTACCTTCCATTGCATTGCTTCTAATTTGGTGAAATGTCTTCTTCTTAGTTTACACATCATAGTTCTGGTTATCTCTTACGTCCTGTTTTTCATACATATTACATCCTCCTATCATGTGGTTGTCTAACATCAAAGTTCAGTTCATCTGCATCACGCATCAATTTGTTCTGAAGAACTAAATTGTTATTCGTTTTTCTTGTCGGCTTGACTTAACTTGGCATAGAGAAAGAGGAAGAAACACGTAATGGCAGTGGAATGAGAAGCGGATGAATCCTGCAGATTCTCATTGGTAATCGATGGTGCAATAGAAGGTGAAAGTCCAGCAGAAAATTCTACAAACACGACATCCCATACTACACGAGCTGCAAAAATGCCAAAGCGAAACAAATAGCTGCCACCAAACAAGCAGAGACAACCCTAGTTCTTGCAACACCTACCACAAGATTACCACCGCACGATATACTCAAGGCGTCACAACTAAGCTAGCAAAGACGTTCCCAAGCTCCCTTGCCACCGACACTACTTCCCAAGCACTCTTGACACAAGACGAGTTGGCAATATCGGATGAACCTTGTGAGCTTCAACAGCAAGAAGGTAGTTGCTTGGAGTCAAGTTATAGTTGCATGCTTCTTTATATGTAGTCTCACGCTTTGATGTACACTAACACTTCATATGTTCGTTGTTGGACTAGCACCTAGGCGCAAGAGGAAACAAACATCGTGGATAATGCTCGATAGGTTAACTAAATCTAGAGGAGGAAGAATGGAGATCCGCTTTTGATGCAGGTTTAAAAAGGCCACGTGATGCTACGAGTCAGCCAAGTTAGTATCGAGGCAGCGGTTGCCGTTAGGTGTTATGTACGTATCCTCCCAACATGGATTCAAGACAGAATGACAAAGACGAAACCAAGTTCAACACCTTCCTCGTCCATTTATACGTAAGTATGGTTATGTATGGAAACTAGTAATATCGCCTTGCTTTGTCCCATACTTTCTAGGTTGTCGATAATGAGACTCCCATAATTTTCAACAGATGAGGTTCAAGTTGGATAGCCAAGATGATGCAAACTGACAAGCTTGCACCCATGTTTTCAAGTTTGCTCATGACAAAGATCAAGATAACTTGAGGAAAACTCACTTTGAAGGCAAGGCTAAGAGTGAACTTTCCCAAACATCTCCATGGAAAATATATCGGATGAAGACTAGAGGGCCTTGTTAAACACCGGTCCGATCCAAGTATCGTGTACATTATATATATGTGATCAGATCACATGTTGAAGTCCTATTGACGCATGTGCCACACAAATCTATCTTCTTGTAGGTGAACTGTTCAAAGAACAAGGCCAACTGCATTTAAAGTGAAATTCCAACAGATAACGGGATCTCAGAGCTATATTGCACAATCGCGAGGCTCTTGTAATTAGTCGATGTTTCACTCTTTTCGATGTACCATATTATCGATCTATATTGACTTGTTCGAAATGCAGAGGAAAGCCCGCAAGGACCAAAAAGTACCTGAACCAAATGCTGTGGAAATCTTCAAGGACTGTCACACCAGCAAGAAGGGCATGACTACACCAGTCAAAGCCGCTATTGTAAGTCCTTAATCCTCATGCCTTTTACTACTTACTCTGACTTGTGCCTTGAACTGCATGGTTTGCAGCCAAAGTTTATTACTCTTTTCAATTTTATACACAATTGTCTTAGCGTATCATTGCACCTTACAAGGTTTAAAAGGGAGGAGTGATGTTCCTTTGATCTTGACCCGTAATCTAGTCCCGTGCTAGACTTGCCCACACAATGTTACAATTGCCCGTTTGTCTGTTCTCAGTTGTTTTGTGATATGAATGATGTCATACTATGCTTACCGTATTATAAAATTCGTCTCTTTATCCTTAGCCCTCAATACAATGTGAAGAAATAGACAATACATTAGCGATGGTACATGGTCATATGTTTGGAACCTAGTTTTATTATGTACTTTGCAATAAAATACAACTAATATTTTACATGGGTTCACCGTAATAAGTTACGTATATAGACCAAAGCTGTTTTGTTTGGTTTTGCTGCCTCCTTAATATCTTCTGCTCGGTACTACTAATGTAAAACTTCCACTTTTCAGCGAGCTATGGAAAAATGGTGGAACCGCCACCTTACGAAGGTGGCGAGGCAACTATAACCGCAATGTCACTCTTGCTGCAGTGGGTCAAGACTATCCACTAATAAAGGCCAAAAGCACGTTCCTGCGTGATACTGGGTTGGTTGTTAAGGCAATATCGTCCAAACTGCCTCATGATCAAGATAAGCAAGCTCAAAGCAATGATATATCTGTGCTCCAGACACAAGTCCATTCCCTAACAGAGGCCCTTTGTGAAACAAGGAGAAACATTGCTCGATGTCGTCAAGATATGCATGGTTTTGAAACCAGACTATCAGACATTTGCTATGTTGTTCAGGAGCCTAGGGGAAATGAAGGCGAGGGTTATGGTGCTCCAACGGACAATACAACATGAAAACGTAATGCCAGGTCAAATGAACCGAGCTTCTGAACTTTTGGTGGTGCATTTATCTTCTAGACTGTTAAGTTTTATGCCAACCTTCCTTTTGTTATATAGTTGTAATTTGTTTTTGTGCGATACAAAATTTATTCTTAACGTGTAGCCACCGTCTGAAGAAAACAAAGAAGCCATTTTTGTATAGTGTAGGGTGTTCCTATATTTGCACTGGTGGCGATCTTTAATGCCAAGTGGATGTAATCTGTGCAATCGCCTTAATAGCCTAGCGTTAGTTTCGGCCTTATTTATTTCCTATTCTTCTTTTTCCCTGGTTTGCTAGTGGCCGCAACTACCCATGGGCTATATACGGGCCGTAGGATCCATGGGTCTCCTACGGGCCGTCAATAAATGGGCTCAGAATCGGTGGGCCTCGCCGTTGATAAATGGGCCTGTAATCGGTGGGCCTCGGGCCGTCGGATAAATGGGTCTACATGTGCCGTAATCGGGCGTAATTGGTATCGGCCCAGCACGGTAACGGGCCGTTAACAGGCCGTAGGACTGTAAAAGCTTAATTTTGTCACAGGCATAACGGGTCGTTAATGGGCCAGAATATAGGACGGGCTGGCCAGAAAAGGGCCAACTCTTGCCATGGGCCGAATTTGGCCCATTAGGGTAACAGCCAAGATGTGGGCCGACTCTTGCCATGGGCAATTTGGCCCATTTGGGGAACATGCCAAGAACGGGTCGACTCTTGCCATGGGCGAATTCGCCCATTAGGGAACAGCCAAGAACGGGCCGGAAGTAATCGAGGGCCAAGTAGGAGCCCAAGAACGTATGGGCCGTCAATAGGCCGAAAGCTAACACGGCTGGAAATGGCCCATGTAAATCACGGGCCGTTAACGGGTACAACAAAAATTACTGTTCATTATGGGCTAGAGTCACCGTGGGCCTGTAAAGGGCCGAAAGATACGAAGGCCTCATATGGGCCGAAAGACGTCGTGGGCCATACATGGGACGAAAGTGAAATGGGATTGTGTTATATTCGGCGGCCCACATGACGTTGTTGGGCCGATTTCCTTTAGTGCCTAACGGGCCGTGAGTTAACGGGCCGTAAAATGGGCTATTTGCGAAGAGACCGTTAACAGGCTTTTCATGGGCCAGTCCGTTAACTTTTGACCAAGTCAAACGGGCCGGCTTTGTAAGCTAAATGGGCCACAGGGCCGTGGCACGTGTCGACATATCATAGGCGCCTATCCCACTCGACGAGCTGACACGTGTTTCGTCCGGCCAATAAGAATTTTACACGTGGAAATTTCCCATTGGTCGGGGCTGTTAACGGGTTATCGGATCCAAAACCCGACTCAATAGCTTAACGGCGTTCCATTACGGTGGATGCCACGTGTCGGTCACACTTGACAAAAGCACTTCTGTGACGCACGATTTATCGTCATGGAAGTGGACTCTTCCGTGATGATAATTTTGGTAATGCCATGGAACACTTCTACGACAACACAGGTATGACTATCTTGATTCTGTCATAAATTTGTCATGGATGTATATGCATGACAAAAAACGCGACCTACTGTGACAAACACGTATCATCACGGAAGTGTATTTTTTTGTAGTGACATGCCATGCAAAAACAAGTTAGACGTCCTCTACTTTGTTGTTGCAAGTTTTACGTGGTTGCTACTAGCTGAGCAAGAACCGTTCTTACCTACACATCAAAGCCACAATGATAGTTCGCCAAGTTAGTGTTGTTTTAACCTTCTCAAGGACAGGTCATAGTCACACTCGGCTCAACTAAAGTTGGAGAAACTGACACCCGCCAGCCACCTGTGTGCAAAGCACGTCAGTAGAACCAGTCTCGCGTAAGCGTATGCGTAATGTCGGTCCGGGCCGCTTCATCCAACAATACCGCTGAATCAAAGTATGACATGCTGGTAAGCAAAGATGACTTGTATCGCCCACAACTCACTTGTGTTCTACTCGTGCATATAACATCTACGCATAAACCTGGCTCGGATGCCACTGTTGGGTAACATAGTAATTTCAAAAAGTTTCCTATGCACACGCAAGATCATGGTGATGCATAGCAACAAGAGGGGAGAGTGTTGTCCATGTACCCTCGTAGACCAAAAGCGGAAGTGTTAGTACAACGTGGTTGATGTAGTAGTACGTCTTCACGATCCGACCGATCCAAGTACCAAACGTACGGTACCTCCAAGTTCAGCACACGTTCAGCTAGATGACATCCCGCGAACTCCGATCCAACAGAGCTTCACGAGAGAGTTCAGTTAGCACGACGGCGTGATGACGATGATGATGTTGCTACCGACGCAGGGCTTCGCCTAAGCACCGCTATGATATGACCGAGGTGGAATATGGTGGAGGGGGCACCGCACACGGCTCAGAGAGATCAACAGATCAACTTGTGTGTCTAGAGGTGCCCCCTGCCCCCGTATATAAAGGAGCAAGGGGGAGAGGCGGCCGGCCAAGGAGGGCGCGCCAAGGAGGGAGTCCGGGAGTAGGACTCCTTCTTTTCCTTGTTGGAGTAGGAGAAGGGAAGGAAGGGAGAGAGGAGGAGAAGGAAAAAAGGGGGGCACCGCCCCCCTCCTTGTGAAATTCGGACTAGAGGGGGAGGGGAGCGCGGCTGCCCTGGCCGCCCCTCCTCTTCTCACACTAAGGACCATTAGGGCCAATATACTCCCCGGGGGGTTCCAGAACCCCCTAAGATTCGTAAATGTCCGAAACCTCCCGAAACACTTCCGGTGTCCGAACATAGTCATCCAATATATCGATCTTTACGTCTCGACCATTTCGAGACTCCTCGTCATGTCTGGGATCATATCCGGGAATCCGAACTACCTTCGGTACATCAAACCACAAAACTCATAATACTGATCGTCACCAAACTTTAAGCGTGCGGACCCTACGGGTTCGAGAACTATGTAGACATGACCGAGACACATCTCCGGTCCATAGCCAATAGCGGAACCTGGATGCTCATATTGGCTCTCACATATTCTAAGAAGATCTTTACCGGTCAAACCGCATAACAACATACGTTGTTCCCTTTGTCATCGGATGATACTTGCCCGAGATTCGATCGTTGGTATTTGAATACCTAGTTCAATCTTGTTACCGACAAGTCTCTTTACTCGTTATGTAATGCATCATCCCGCAACTAACTCATTAGTCACATTGCTTGCAAGGCTTATGGTAATGTGCATTACCGAGAGGGCCCAGAGATACCTCTCCGACCATCGGACTGACAAATCCTAATCTCGAAATACGCCAACTCAACAATTACCTTCGGAGACACCTGTAGAGCACCTTTATAATCACCCGATTACGCCAGGACGTTTGGTAGCACACAAAGTGTTCCTCCGCTAAACGGGAGTTGCATAATCTTATAGTCATAGGAACATGTATAAGTCATGAAGAAAGCAATAGCAACATACTAAACGATCAAGTGCTAAGCTAAAGGAATGGGTCAAGTCAATCACATCATTCTCCTAATGATGTGATCCCGTTAATCAAATGACAACTCATGTCTATGGCTAGGAAACTCAACCATCTTCGAATAACGAGCTAGTCAAGTAGAGGCATACTAGTGACACTATGTTTGTCTATGTATTCACACATGTATTATGTTTCCGGTTAATACAATTCTAGCATGAATAATAAACATTTATCATGAGACGAGGAAATCAATAATAACTTTATTATTGCCTCTAGGGCATATTTCCTTCAGCAACTACAAGCGCTGAGGCTCCAGCGTGTATCTATATAGTGGAGAGAGAGTGTCAAGAGTGCAAACCCTAGAAAACAAGCGCCGAGGCTCTAGCGTATACATGATGAGGTGATTATACGGTCACTGCGAGATTGTATTGCTCCGTATCCATCGATTTTGACCAGTCAAAGAAACCTCCTGGCACCGCCCCAGATCACTTTCTCTCTCTGTCATGCGGGCCTACCTGTCATTGGGTGGAAGAAAGAAGTCGGACAAAAACAAAATTATACTCAAGTGCGGTTATCAAACCCGAGACCTCAAGTTGATGAGCGAACATGCTAACCAGCTACACCACCCTCACGTTATGTTTAACGAGAGGAAAATAACCTTTTATACAATCCTGCATTCGTGTGACAAGCATGCCGTGTTTTTTTGCGTGGGAGTCATTGGGATTTAAATCATAATCGTGTCATGTGGCTTCGCTAGTAAGGTCTTTTAGGATTTAAAGCAGTGTTGGTAGTACAGAAATAATGCAGCCTTAGTCACCTTACCTCTCTCCATGTAGTATGTTGGGTCCCACCAGTCAGAGGGTGAAACAAACAAATTAATAAGAAAAATTAAAAGCGCCAGCGGTGTATCTTACCTCACACATCTCGCTACTGCTCGTGAACGCTGTCCAATTGATCCCTCTGTTCACTCACGTACTATTTTAAGTGAATCCTTATTATAACATGCACATAATACGCATGCATGCACTCGCACACTAGCCCGCAGCGGGCAGAAACACACTAGTTAGCAGACAGCACACACACACACCGGTGACCGGCGACGAAGTTGAGGCCGCAGGGTCGTACTTCGGCAGCCGCACGACAATCGTGGGCACAAGGCGAGTAGAGAAACCTAGTGTGGGTGTCATCATAATCATCATTGATGGCCGTGTCATCTCACGCGCATGGAGTTTGTATGCGTTGCGCCACAAGCAGTGAGAGCTCGGACTTGGCGTAGTGGTAGAGCAACGGGTCAACGACCTCAGGTGGTAGGGTCAACAACGGGAACGGTGGACAACAGGCGAGGTACTACATGAACTTGTGGCAATAGAGGCCAGCATGCGACTTGAGTCCATGCTAGTGCGTGTTCATGCACTACAAGCTGTGTGCTGCATGCGTGTGCTGCTACTAAAGGTAGAAAACTATATTTGCCACTAGTTAATCACAACTGGAGGTTGGTGTAGCTGGTTAGCCTGTTTGCCCATATAAAGCGTGAGGTCTAGGGTTCGAACCATGCCCATGTGCTTTTTTTTAATTTTTGTTCAACTTCTTTCTTCCACCCAATGACAGGTAGGACCCGCATGACAGAGAGAGAAAACTGATCTGACAAGGCGCCAGGAGGATTCTTTGACTGGTCAAAATGGATGAATACAGAGCTATACGATCTCGCAGTGACCGTATAATCACCTCATCACGTATATAGTGACCGTATCGACCATATTCTTGAGTACATTGACCAAAGTGAACTTATATGATAAGTTCAATGACCAATAGTGCATTTTACTCTTTTAATTATTTAGTTTGTACACTTTGCTCTCTTCCAATAATTTTGGGCACTTGTATTCGACCTAAGTCAGTGTGCCACCATATCTCGTACTACTCCCTCCATCTAGGTGTAAGTCACGTTAGAAGGTGCAGTGGGGCCAAGGTGCAATCAGATTGGAGGAGAAGGAGAAACTTGACTGGTCCTTCCTCCAATCAAAGCCCTGATTTCTGTCTCTAAACGCAACAATTAATCACAACAAGTAAGAAATGTCATTTTAGCTACCATGCAGGGCCACATATTAACTCGCATGCAAGCCGACTTTGATTTCTTGACTGATCAACGCATAGTTGCGCTCCATGCATTGGGTTTTCGGGGGAGATAACAAGGCAGAGTAAGGGAGTGTTTGGTTACATTGCTTAGTAAGGAAATTGCTCGGCTAGCCCAGCTAGCCAACTTTCATTTTGCCAACCTTGCCTCGTCAAACGGTTTAGTTCTTTTTCTTACCATTCTTGCCCCGTGAAAATCATTGTCATGACTGGGTCGCCGATTTTTCCGTGTGCGAAGTTTGCCGTCGGAAGCGAGCCGATTTGGCTCTCCTGAGCTAGCAAGGTTTTTCTAGCCCACCCAAGCTAGCTGGCCCACAAAAGCTAACATATTTTAACAGTTCCAAATGCCTATCCTTGCCCGGCTAGGCTATAACTATTCTTGCTAAGAATCCAAATGCTCCCTAAGTAACAACGCTCACTAGCAACAAGGCTAGGAGGGGATTGAGATGCGAAGTTAATGGACGGCGCCTAAACATTTTGGGAATATCTGATTTTTGTAAGAAGACTTAACACCTAGACTGAGGGAGTACTACTCCTCAGTCCAGGTTTGATGGAATATTCGTCACCTCTTCTCTTCTTGTACGTACTCCATTTGTATCTCACTTCCTATGGCTTCGCACTCACACGATATTCTTATTCTATGAACCTGTGTGTGCGTGTGCGTGTGCGCACGCGTACGCGCGCGCTTGTGTGTGTTTAACAGCATATGTGTGTTAGAGAGAGCGACACATCGACCCACTCCTACAGAGAGATGGTGTGTAGTGTATTTTATTCTTTTAATTATTTAGTTTGTACACTTTGCTCTCTTCCAATAATTTCGGGCACTTGTATTCGACCTAAGTCAGTGTGCCACCGTATCTCGTACTACTCCCTCCGTCTAGGTGTAAGTCATGTTAGAAGGTGCAGCAGGGCCAAGGTGCAATCAGATTGGAGGAGAAGGAGAAACTTGACCGGTCCTTCCTCCAATCAGAGCCCTGATTTCTGTCTCTCAATGGAACAATTAATCACAACAACTAAGAAATGCCGTTTTAGCTACCATGCAGGGCCACATATTAACTCGCATGCAAGCCGACTTTGATTTCTTGACTGATCAACGCGTAGTTGCACTCCATGCATTGGGTTTTTCGGGGGAGATAACAAGGCAGAGTAAGGGAGTGTTTGGTTACATTGCTTAGTAAGGAAATTGCTCGGCTAGCCCAGCTAGCCAGCTTTCGTTTTGCCAACCTTGCCTTGTCAAACGGTTTAGTTCTTTTTCTTACCAGTCTTGCCCCGTGAAAATCGTTGTCATGAGTGGGTCGCCGATTTTTCCATGTGCGAAGTTTGCCGTCGGAAGCGAGCCGATTTGGCTCTCCTGAGCTAGCAAGGTTTTTCTAGCCCACCCAAGCTAGCTGGCCCACAAAAGCTAACATATTTTAACAGTTCCAAAAGCCTAACCTTGCCCGGCTAGGCTATAACTATTTTTGCTAAGAATCCAAATGCTCCCTAAGTAACAACGCTCGCTAGCAACAAGGCCAGGAGGGGATTGAGATGCGAGGTTAATGGACGACGCCTAAACATTTTGGGAATATCTGATTTTCGTAAGATGACTTAACACCTAGACGGAGGGAGTACTACTCCTCAGTCCAGGTATGATGGAATATTCGTCGCCTCTTCTCTTCTTGTACGTACTCCATTTGTATCTCACTTCTTGTGGCTTCGCACTCGCACGATATTCCTATTCTATGAATTTGTGTGTGCGTGTGTGCACGCGCGCGCGTGTGTGTGTGTGTGTGTGTGTTTAACAGCATGTGTGTGTTAGAGAGAGCGACACATCAACCCACTCCTACAGAGAGATGGTGTGTAGTGTACGATTTAGCCGCGAGAGTCGGTGCATCCTCTCGTTTCTGGGCTTCCCATTGGGACAGCTTCCATGCGCGCTCCTGACCAGCCTGGCCCACCCAAAGCCCCTCCATCGCCCACGCACGCTTCCCACCCGAAACGGTCAGCGCCGCTCCAAAGAATCGGTGCCGCATTCATGCCCGGGCAGAGCGGACACGACCTCTCACTGGAGCCTGCATTGAAGGGAGAAGCGGATTCAAGAGTGATGGTTGCTTCATCTGTCCAACTTACTGTTGGGTCTATGTGATTTGACGGCTCATTGGTCATTATTACTGAGGTGGTACGATTGCTGGATGTCCCACGCTTCGGCGAAAGGAGGCAATAGATTACAATTTTCTCCATTCTTACAGCAAAGGTGTGCGAAAGCAGTGAAAACACGCAGGCTCAGTGATTACATGGCCCACCTCACACTATCTCCATATTTTCTAGACACCGTGCGACACCTAACTCTTTACATAGTACTAGTATAGTACCTACTGTAATTTCTCATCGAGATAAATTTGTACAATGCTATGAAGCTTCCAGCTTCCGTTTCATGTATCTTGCGTCCAAGGTTGCCCAACATGCATGCTATTGCATCTTAATGATTGACATATCATACCAAGATGTACTCCCTCCGTTCCAAAATAAGTGTCTCAACTTTATGCAAACTTTAGTACAAAGTTGTACTATGATACGTCTCCAACGTATCTATAATTTTTGATTGCATCATGCTATATTATATTCTGTTTTGGATGACTAATGGGCTTTGTTACACTTTTATATTATTTTTGGGACTAACCTATTAACCGGAGGCCCAGCCCAAATTGCTGTTTTTTTTCCTATTTCAGAGTTTCGCAGAAAAAGAATATCAAACGGAGTCCAAACGGAATGAAACCTTCGGGAACGTGATTTTCGGAACAAACGTGATCCAGAGGACTTGGAGTCTACGTCAAGAAATCAACCAGGAGAGCACGAGGCAGGGGGCGCGCCCTCCACCCTCATGGGGCCCACGTTGCTCCACCGACGTACTTCTTCCTCCTATATATACCTACGTACTTCAAACCAATGTAAGCATCCACGAAAACCTAATTCCACCGCCGCAACCTTCTGTAATTCGTGAGATCCCATCTTGGGGCCTTTTCCGCGTCTCACGGAGGGGGCATTGATCACGGAGGGCTTCTACATCAACACCATAGCCTCTCCAATGATGTGTGAGTCGTTTACCTTAGACCGTCGGGTCCATAGTTATTAGCTAGATGGCTTCTTCTCTCTCTTTGGATCTCAATACAAAGTTCTCCACGATTCTCGTGGAGATCTATTTGATGTAATCTTCTTTTGCGGTGTGTTTGTTGAGACCGATGAATTGTGGGTTTATGATCAAGTTTATCTATGAACAATATTTGAATCTTCTCTGAATTCTTTTATGTATGATTGGTTATCTTTGCAAGTCTCTTCGAATTATCAGTTTGGTTTGGCCTACTAGATTGATCTTTCTTGCAATGGGAGAAGTGCTTAGCTTTGGGTTCAATCTTGCGGTGTCCTTTCCCAGTGACAGCAGGGGCATCAAGGCACGTATTGTATTGTTGCCATCGAGGATAACAAGATGGGGTTTATATCATATTGCATGAGTTTATCCCTCTACATCATGTCATCTTACTTAAAGCATTACTCTGTTCTTTTGAACTTAATACTCTAGATGCATCTTTGGATAGCGGTAGATGTGTGGAGTAATAGTAGTAGATGCAAAGGTGAGTCGGTCTACTTGTCACGGACGTGATTCCTATATACATGTTCATACCTAGATATTCTCATAACTATGCTCAATTCTATCAATTGCTCAACAGTAATTTGTTCACTCACCGTAATACTTATGCTCTTGAGGGAAGCCACTAGTGAAACATATGGCCCTCGGGTCTATTTTCCATCATATTAATCTTCCAACACGTAGCTATTTTTATAGCCTTTTATTTTACTTTGCATCTTTATTATAAAAATACAAAAAATGTTATCTTATCGTATCTATCAGATCTCATTTTCGTAAGTGACCGTGAAGGGATTGACAACCCCTTTATTGCGTTGGTTGCGAGGTTTTTATTTGTTTGTGTAGGTGCGAGGGACTTGAGCGTGCCCTCCTACTGGATTGATACATTGGTTCTCAAAAACAGAGGGAAATACTTATGCTATTTGTTGTGTCACCCTTTCCTTTTCAAGGGAAAACCAACGCAGAGCTCAAGAGGTAGCAAGAAGGATTTCTGGCGCCGTTGCTGGGGAGGCTTACGCGAAGTCAAGTCAAGATTTGACTCCCGACAACGAGCCATTTCTGGCGTTGTTGCCGGGGAGTCTACGCACAAGTCAAGACATACCAAGTACCCATCATAAACTCTTATCCCTCGCATTACATTATTTGCCATTTGCCTCTCGTTTTCCTCTCCCCCACTTCACCCTTGCCGTTTTATTCGCCTTCTTCCCGTATGCCTTCGCTTGTGTTTCCAATGCCTTCTATTTGCTTGTATCTTTGCTTGCTAAAAATCTATTGATATGGATCCACTTAAAGTGTTCCACTTGGATCATCTTCGATCGTTATGCGCTCATGCTGAAACCCCAACTAGCCTAGTTGATGGGTAATCTTTAGATGAGCATGCTCATTTTGTGCGTCACCGTTTGTCTGAAAAAGGGATACTCTTATGGAATCAAATAAACAAATTGCTGTGTTATGCTTGGAATCTTTG
This sequence comes from Aegilops bicornis, assembly GCA_021605145.1. Lineage (NCBI taxonomy): Eukaryota > Viridiplantae > Streptophyta > Magnoliopsida > Poales > Poaceae > Aegilops > Aegilops bicornis. The sequence goes on from CM038672.1 coordinate 69,694,753, forward strand.
TGAAATTTGTGATATTACTTGTTGCTCTAAGAACCCTAAAAAACACCTCCCCTACCTATGTGAGTTTAATGAAAATGAAATCTTATCTTCTTATGCAAAGGGTGTTTATAGCTACTATAATATCGAACAAATTGAAGAATTTGCTGCTTTTAAGGGTTCTTATGAACTTGCTTCTTTGATTGAAAAGTATGATATTACTCTTTACGAATTTGAAAATTTTGACATACTTGAATATTGCTATGAAAACTATGCTCATAATGTCTATGTCAAAGAATTTATTGAAAGAATGACCGCTGCTTCTGATGAAAATAATGATATGCACGAATCTATAGATAATTATGATTCCGATGATTTGATTTAAATATCCCTTGATGAACATGATGCTTGCTATCCTTGTGGCCATGATGCCAATATTTATGAAGATGAATTTGCCATAGTTCCTTACGTTAAACATGAGATCGTTGCTATTGCACCCATACTTGGTAGTTCCTTCGATAAAAAGCATGATTGCAATGATTTTTCTATAAATTCTATTGATGTAAATTCTGCTAATAATATGCAAAACCCCAAGCTTGGGGGTGCTAGTTTTGCTACGTCCTCTATTTGTTGCAATGATCATGATTGGGGTGATTCTTCTTATGATCTTGAAAATTTATTTAAGCCCCATGATGAATATGAGATTGATAATGTTTGCAATAATATTGAAATTGGGTTTGGAAGAATGTCAACTTTAGATCTCACATATTTGGAGAATGTTCAATCTTACGAAATTTTTGATAAAAGTGGGTTTGGAGAGGTCATGACTTTAGTTAATGTTAATCCCACTATTTTGGAATAGTGTCAACTTTGCATACATGTGGATCGTGTTAAGCATATATTTTGTGATAGCTATATTGTTGAATTTTCTTATTATCCTACATGTAATTATTATGAGAGAGGAAAATATGGTTGTAGAAATTTTCATGTTACAAAATTACCTCTCGTTAGGTTGAGATTGCTATTGTTTCTTTCCGCTTCCTTGCATATGCTAGTTTTTGCTTGCCTTGATAATTTGTTTGCCTATAAGATGCCTATGCATAGGAACTATGTTAGACTTAGATGTGTTTGTCACGTGTTTTATGATGCTCTCTTTGTGCCTCAATTCTTGTCTTTCTTGTGAGCATCATTGAAATCTCAATGCCTAGCTAGGGGCGTTAAACGATAACGCTTGTTGGGAGCCAACCCAATTTTATTTTAAGTTCCTTGCTTTTTGCTTCTGTTTAGGAATAAATCTTTGATCTAGACTCTGGGTAGATTTGATTTATTTTTTAATTAGTGTTCGTGCCAAGTTAAACTTATAGGATCTTCTTGGATGATAGTTATTTGATCTTGCTGAAAATTTCAGAAACTTTCTGTTCACGAATTTTTTTATTAAAAATCACCAGAACTTGATAAAATATTGATTCCAATTGCAGAAGATCAATAAACAAATTATCAAGGTCGTCCTATTTTGGTAGATTTTTTGGAGTTCCATAAGTTTGCGTTAGTTACAGATTACTACAGACTGTTCTGTTTTTGACAGATTCTATTTTTCGTGTGTTGTTTGCTTATTTTGATGAATCTATGGCTAGTAAAATAGTTTATAACCATAGAGAAGTTGGAACACAGTAGGTTTAACACCAATATAAGTAAAGAATGAGTTCATTACAGTACCTTGAAGTGGTGTTTTGTTTTCTTTCGCTAACAGAGCTCACGAGATTTTTTGTTAAGTTTTGTGTTGTGAAGTTTTCAAGTTTTGGGTAAAAGATTTGATGGATTATGGAACAAGGAGATGCAAGAGCCTATTATTGGGGATGCCCATGGCACCCCAATATAATCTAAGGACACCAAAAAGCCAAAGCCTGGGGATGCCCCGGAAGGCATCCCCTCTTTCGTCTACTTTCATCGGTAACTTTACTTGGAGCTATATTTTTATTGACCACATGATAAGTGTTTTGCTTGGAGCGCCTTGTATGATTCAAGTCTTTGCTTTTTAGTTTACCACAATCATCTTTGTTGTACGCACCTTTTGAGAGAGACACACATGATTCGGAATTTATTAGAATACTCTATGCGCTTCGCTTATATCTTTTGAGCTATATAGTTTTTGCTCTAGTGCTTCACTTATATCTTTTAGAGCACGGCGGTGGTTTTGTTTTATAGAAACTATTATCCTCTCATTCTTCACTTATATTATTTTGAGAGTCTTAAACAGCATGGTAATTTGCTGAAATTGGGAAATTAATCCTAATATGCTAAGTATTCAAGACTAGTAAAAACTTTCTTATGAGTGTGCTGAATACTAAGAGAAGTTTGATGCTTGTAACATCCCAAATTTTCAATTTGGAATGTTATACATAGAGCATCATTGCATATCATATTTTTGTTGCATTTTTGGCTCGATCCTAGAAATTCTACACAACTCAAGGACCCACGGAGAGAGTTGGGGATTTCGTTATTTTCATATTTGAGTTTTCTCAAATTTTGAAAATAGGATCATTTGATTTTAATTATTTTATCTTCAATTATTTCTATTACAAAAATATGAGAGAGGGAATAAAATGACTTTCCCAAAATAAAGAAGTAATGAGGATTTAATAATAAAATCAAATAAGATTTTATTTTGGAGTTTTTTGCCATTTTATTTGAATTTAGGAAAAATGTGCATTTTTCAAAATTGCATAGGCCCCAAATAAATGTTCATCTAGTCCGGCTTGATTTTAGAAGCAGGGAAAAAATTATTTTGGGATTTTTGGAGTCCGTTTAGTATTTCTTTCGTTTGTTTTTCTGCGCGAAATTATTAAAAAAACGAACCGCCTTACCGGGCCGTACCCGAGTGGGACTCCGCTCGGGGCAGCCTTTAAATACCGCCCAGCCCGCCGCCGCCCACGCCGAGTCGCCGCCGAGCCGACCCCGCTTGCCGAGGTTCGCCACTGCTTTTCCGCGCCGTTTTTTTTAATAAAAACCGATCGGTTTGTTTTTTTAGTTTTTCGTCGGTTTTTTTTAGTTTTATTTTTTTATTAGATCGGTTTATTTTTTCGGTTCGGTTAAATAGCGAGCGTTCGCTCGTTCGTTCGTTTTAACGAACGTGTTCGTCAGATTAGTTTTAGTTAACGAACGTCCGTTCGTTAACCTGTTCGTCATTTTTCTTTTTCTCGGATTTAATCCGCGATTTTCTGGTCGCGATTTCTGATCCGATTTTCGTTTTAGTATAACTTCTTGCTCGTTTATCGGAATCAGGCGATTCAACCTCCTGGAGTTTTGTCTCGTAACCCTCTTTCCGAATAACCAACTTAAAACAAGTTTTTGCCTCTGTAAAAACTTGACTTAGATCCAGATTAGTAAAACGGAGCTGTTTTCTTTCGTCGTTTGACTTTCGTTGCTTCGTTTGATTTGATTCTTGTTGCAAAACGGAGTTCTTAAGTTGAACTTTCTGGTTAGATCTTTTGTCTGAGTTTTACCTGTGCATTAGATGAGTACTTATTGTATGCTTGTTTGTTTGTCTGCGATAGAATACCCGGAGTGCGCCGCCTGTTACTTCGAGTCTCTAGGTTTCGCGGATCATCAGCAAGGCAAGTAACACTTTGATCATATACTTTTCATACCCAGTTTTTATGCATTAGATCTTTCCTCAAACATTGCGTGATTAGGCTCTAATTAAATTGTGGGTTTGTGGGAAGTAGTTTGAGGTAGTACCTATTACCTATTTATTTTCAAACCCTTGGGAGTTACTTCTACGTTTGCTTATTATGCCATGCTATGCTAGTAGACGTGGATTGGGTTAGTGTATTCCATGACAGATGTGAGATTGTTAAATTAATGGTTTATTTAAGGTGGCAACTTAAAACACACATCTGGGTGGATTGAGGCACCTGGTTTCCATCAGGACTTGCCTGTATTTCTTCGGACCGCCACCCAGTCTGAAAGGGATCATGAGATTATTCATGCTAGAAACTTCCGTGTGCAGCCACATGCTACTATGGGCTCTAGCATAGTTGAGTAAGTTGTGTGAACTCTTACGGGTAGAATAGCTGATGTAGGGGTTGTAGGTTGGTACGGTCTACCCACATGTAAGGTGCTAGCGCTTCTGAAAGACTATGTCTCGGTCATCCGTTTCTCAAACACCATGTAGTGCGAGAAATCAAACGGAGGAGATCGAGTCTTGTGGGAAAAGTGCACAAACCTCTGCAGAGTGTATAAACTAATCATGGTTAGCCGTGTCCCCGGTCATGGACATCTCGAGTATCTAGTATTTTGATATCATGTGAATCTCATCATGTTACTCTAAATAATATTGTTGGGTTGTTAATGAGTACTTTTAATTGGGATTGAGGATGTTGTCAACCATTCTCAATGTTCAACAACCACCATGATAGTTAAATAAATTTATTCCTTTGCAGTAGGGAAAAATTGGCTTTACGCAAAAATGTAACCATAGAGCTTTCCACCAGCCATATATGCATGTAGTATAGGCTTACTCTTTCATTAATCTCTATGTGTTACTTTGCCAGCATATTCCATGTGCTGACCCGTTTTCGGGCTGCAACGTTTCATGTTGCAGACTTTTTAGACGCAACAGTAAGGTGCTTAGGTCGTGGTTCTATACTCAGTGATGCCGTTGGAGTTGATGGACTCGCTTATTCTTCCAAGCCTTCCGCTAATATCGTTATTAGATGGCCTTAAGCCATATTTATTTTGTTAAGTTCTCTCTTGAGACATTCGATGTAATAAGTGTGTGATTGCTACTCTGTTATAAATCCTTCGAGTACTGTGTGGTGTCAGCATTACTGATCCAGGGATGACACTTGAGCACAGAGATCAGACTGGTTGAGGTGATGATTGTTTTGAGATATGGAGGTAGTGATATTAAAGTTGTGATAGTTGAGTAGTTGTGGAATTGAGAAACACTTGTGTTGAAGTTTTCAAGTCCCGTAGCATGCACGTATGGTAAACGTTATGTAACAAATTTGAAACATGAGGTGTTCTTTGATTGTACTCCTTATGACTGGCGGTCGGGGACGAGCGATGGTCTTTTCCTACCAATCTATCCCCCTAGGAGCATGCGCGTAGTGCTTGGTTTTTGATGACTTGTAGATTTTTGCAATAAGTATGTGAGTTCTTTATGACTAATGTTGAGTCCATGGATTATACGCACTCTTACCCTTCCATCATTGCTAGACTCTTTGGTACCGTGCATTGCCCTTTCTCACATTGAGAGTTGGTGCAAACTTCACCGGTGCATCCAAACCCCGTGATATGATACGCTCTGTCACACATAAACCTCCTTATATCTTCCTCAAAACAGCCACCATACCTACCTATTATGGCATTTCCATAGCCATTCCGAGATATATTGCCATGCAACTTTCCACCGTTCAGTTTATCATGACACGTTCATCATTGTCATATTGCTTTGCATGATCATGTAGTTGACATCGTTTTTGTGGCAAAGCCACCGTTCATAATTTTTCATACATGTCACTCTTGATTCATTGCCTATCCTTGATATCACGGAGGCATTCATATAGAGTCATACTTTGTTCTAGTATCGAGTTGTAATCATTGAGTTGTAAATAAATATAAGTGTGATGATCATCATTCATAGAGCATTGTCCCAATAAAAAAAGAGAAAGGCCAAATAAAAAAGGGAGTCCCAAAAAAAAGAGAGAGAGAACATAAAAAGGGACAATGCTGCTATCCTTTTTTTCCACACTTGTGCTTTAAAGTAGCGCCATGATTTTCATGATAGAGAGTCTCTTGTTTTGTATATTCCAACAATGGGCTTCCTCAAATGCCCTAGGTCTTCGTGAGCAAGCAACTTGGATGCACACCCACTTAGTTTATTTTGTTGAGCTTTCATGCATTTATAGCTCTAGTGCATCCGTTGCATGGCAATCCCTACTCATTGCATTAACATCAATCAATGTGCATCTCCATAGCCCGTTGATTAGCCGCATTGATGTGAGACTTTCTCCTTTTTTGTCTTCTCCACATAACCCCCATCATTATATTCTATTCCACCCATAGTGCTACATCCATGGCTCATGCTCATGTATTGCATGCAGGTTGAAAATGTTTGAGATTACTAAAGTATGAAACAATCGCTTGGCTTGTCATCGGGGTTGTGCATGATGAGAGCATTCTTGTGTGACAAAAATGGAGCATGACTAAACTATATGATTTTGTAGGGATGAACTTTCTTTGGCCATGTTATTTTGAGAAGACATAATTGCTTAGTTAGTATGCTTGAAGTATTATTGCTTTTATGTCGATATTAAACTTTTATCTTGAATATTCATACCACAATTAAGACGGTTACATTAAAAATTATGCCAAGTAGCATTCCGCATCAAAAATTCTGTTTTTATCATTTACCTACTCGAGGACGAGCAGGAATTAAGCTTGGGGATGCTTGATACGCCTCCAACGTATCTATAATTTTTGATTGCTTCATGCTATATTATATTCTATTTTGGATGACTAGCACATATGTCCGTGCGTTGCAACGGGAGAAAAAATATTGCATGCCCTTAATTAACTCAATAATCATATCTGAAAACTTCCACGGGCGACGTCATATATTTCAACACGCCGCCACACCCCTGCCGCCTCTTATACTTCTTCCGCCCTTGTTGATAGTTCCCGCATTGTCCACTTGATCATAGCACGTCCGAAAGTTGTCAATCCTGAGGCGATCAGCTCGGCCACTGCACGACACACCTGTCATTGAAGTGTACCAATGCACGAGGATGTTTAAAAATTTAAAAACTATAATCTCATCAAGTTGGCGTAAGGGCCGCTGTCGGTGTCAAAACCGGTGGATCTCGGGTAGGGGGTCCCGAACTGTGCGTCTAAGGCGGATGGTAACAGGAGGCGGGTGACACAATGTTTACCCAGGTTCGGGCCCTCTCGATGGAGGTAATACCCTACTTCCTGCTTGATTGACCTTGATGATATGAGTATTACAAGAGTTGATCTACCACGAGATCGTAGAGGCTAAACCCTAGAAGCTAGCCTATGGTATGTTTGTTCTTCGTCCTATGGACTAAAACCCTCTGGTTTATATAGACACCGGAGGGGGCTAGGGTTACACATAGTCGGTTACAAGGGAGGAGATCTACATATCCGTATTTGCAAGCTTGCCTTCCACGCCAAGGAGAGTCCCATCCGGACACGAGACGAAGTCTTCAATCTTGTATCTTCATAGTCCAACAGCCCGGCCAAAGGATATAGTCCGGCTATCTGGAGACCCCCTAATCTAGGACTCCCTCAGTAGCCCCAGAACTAGGCTTCAATGACGATGAGTCCGGCGCGCAGATTGTCTTCGGCATTGCAAGGCGGGTTCTTCTCCAAATCCTGAATACCTGCTGAGTAGTGTCTGACTTCCCATAAATGTTGCACTTCTCGGCTTCCGCGCCCAATAAGGGCTATCTCACATGCTTCGAGCGAATGCGACAAGTCAGGGCATTTTTACATTTGCCACCCTAGTCGCGTGAGTAAAATGTCTATTAAAGAGACGGGGATCCGTAGATCCAAATCACACCATCCTCTCTTCGGTGAGTATCCATTGGAGCGCGCCCGAAAAAATCCATTCCAACATGGCCAGCCATCGCAGCTCCTCCTCTCGCCCCCGCAGCCCTAAGCCTGGTGATTGGAAGAAGTGTTCCGTCCCGCACAGCCAACTAGTAGAGTTACTGCACCTGTGATTTCTCCTCCAACAGTATATGGTCCCCGTTCGAGCCGGGCTCGCCACCTATAATGGCGGGGAGCAAGCGGAGAGCTTTCCTAATCCTTCCAAGGGGGAGCGGGTATGCCTCATCCCTTATCTATTAAGGGGGCTTGGATTTCCAATCCATCCATTCCTCCGCGGGCTCCTGGAGTTCTATGGCCTCCAGTTGCATAATTTCACCCCGGCTTCCGTATTACACATTGCTGGTTATGTGGCCCTTTGCGAGCTGTTTCTGGGATGCGAAGCTCATTTCGAGCTGTGGAAGAGGTTATTCTGCCTTGTGCCCCGTACACGGAAGGGGTCAATATATCAAGTGGGCGGAGCCGAAATATGGCGCATCGCCAGGACCGGATACCTGTCCAGTACCCTGAAGAAGACGTCTGCAGACTGGCCTTCAGAGTGGTTTTGTATGGAGGACGTCCCCCTTCCGGATCCTGTTCGGATTGGTATTCCCGAGTTCGACAATGCCCTTTTGAAGAAACACCGAAGCTGGCGCCCGCGGAGCCCTCAGGAAGAAGGTAACAGAGAAGTTCTTTACCTGATGGGCCGGATAAAGGTGCTGGCTCAATCAGGACTGACTATAACTGAGGTTATGTCAATATGCATAATGAGGGGGGTGCAGCCACTTCAATATCGAGGCCACCCCATGTGGCACTTCAACAGGGAAGACGATGCCACTCGCTGCGGGCGTAAGGGACCAGACTCAGCTGCTGCCCTGGCAAGAATTTTGTCCGATTTGTATAAAGGAGAAGAAGAGGAGTTCATCCGCATTAAGCCACGGGATGGATTCTCCATGTACAACCCTCCAAGCTGGGTGAGTTGCCATTCTTTACTCCCATCTTCTCCGCACTCGTCGTCATATGTATTTACCTTGCCATATCGCGGCAGGAACTGCGAAAGGCTGTAAGGGAGGTCAACAGCCCGCCTCCACAACCGGAGGACCCTGACCGGGCCCTTGATCCCGGACTCAAAGAGGATCCAGACATATTTGTGGAGCTGATCGACAGGATATTCTATCAATTAAGCTGTGATGATGCCATGGTGGCCATTATAGCTGACTATCCTGGGCTACTCCCCGCATCGCACGTGAGTAAAACCAAAGTCCCAACTTCCAAGAAGGATCCCCTTTTATGCACTTCACCTACCGTACACGTATGGTGTTTTACATGGAAGGCCCTCGGGACGCCACGCCGAACCCGCAGGGACTCGCCAACAAGGGGCACCGAAGCCGGGTAGGCTAAAAAGGAAGGTGGTCCGGACTGAGACGCCGCCGCAGAGGTATGATACAAAACCTCGCTCCGTGGGTGTCGTGTTTTTAAAACATAATAACACCCATGTTTCCTAGAAGGAAAAATGCTCGCCGGATTATATCCAGAGAGGTCGCTGATCACGCCTCCACCAGTTGGGCTTCAGAGCCGGACACAAAGGTGGAAGCTAACACGGGGCACACGCCGGATGCTACTCCTGCAGAGGACGCGGATAAAATATCCGCTACAAATTCCGAGGTGGAGAGCGCCATGAATCACAGGCGTCGCCGAGCCGTACTCCGTGACGCTTGTTTCTCCCAAGAGGCGTTTGACGCCTTCAACTCGGGAGACGCGTACATCCGTGCTGCTCAAAATGGTCTTGCCAGAGACATGGACCAGTATGTAAAGGATATACGCGTAAGAAAATTTGATGATTATATATATCAGTAGCCCCTGAGACTTGAAACAGTTGACACAACTGATTTAAGGATCATTATATGTGCAAGTTCTTACAGAGAAGAATACCCAATTGTCTCAAGAGTTGAAAGAGTGCAAGGCCCAGCTACAGGCCGCAGTTGCCACCTTGAAGGAGTCCGAGAAGGCCCCCTCTGGTAACTCATTTTGCTATTGCAAAGAATGACAGGTACCATATAGTATGCGGCATGCATGCAAATCTAACAATAAATATTGCAGATGACTCCAGAGTGAATCCGGAGGCCTCGCGGGGGATGCACAGCCTACTAAGAGGCAACTAAATGCTAGCGAGCACGTGCTTACGCGGGTTAGGCAGGAGAAAAAGGATCTCTAGGACGCCAATATTCAGCTGGACGTGGAACTGAAAGATGTTCGGGCCCAGCTAGCAGACTCCGTGAAGGAGAATAAGCGGCTTCGACGCGACATATTTAGTAAGTGCTTGAGCGAACTTTTGAAAAGAGTTCGGCGAAGAAGCCAGTTAACAGAGTTATATCTGCAGGTATGCTAATGGGCCGTCCCGCTGAGGAGATGCCTGGGTCTGCGGGTGATCTTCTACCAGAACTCTCACAACTGCACGAACAAGTTCGGCAGGTGATGCAGAGTATTGCCCAAGCCTTGTGGCCATCCACTTCCCCGCCCGGAGGCATGAGGGAGCTTATAGAAAAGCTCAAGGGAGCGCGGCGGCGCTTCCGATTATGGAAGCTATCGGCCTGCCGACAAGGTACACGGGAGGCCTGGGCCATGGTGAAGACGCAATATACCAGGGCTGACCCAAACCACATGGCCGAGGTCGGACCTGTGGGGCCTGATGGGAGAGAGATCCCCGTCAGTTTGGTGTATGACCAAGTAGAATTAGCCGCAAAGTACTCCCAACAGGATTGTAGGCTAGACAGCATGTTGGATGGGATAGAAGAAGAATTCAGTCAGTCAAAGTGACTGTGTACTTTAAATGACATATATAATGTCCCTAGTTGGATTGTAAATCATTTGTCATGGAAGACCTTTTCACTTCGACCATCGGACCCGATAGTCCGGAGTGTATCCGAATACCCGCCCAGTTATAAAAACCGGGGTAGGCGTGGAAACCAAGCATAGGGGTCATAAGTGCTTGAACAGACAAGTACCCAACTAGCTATGTTATATTACATGGATAGTAAGAAACATCTTCCAGGGAGAATAGTTCCGTTAAGGGTTCCTTTCCCTAGGTACGCATGCCCTAATGTGCATGTCCGAACTGCGAAAAAAGACGCAGGCAAAAACATCTGGGGGCATGTATCAAAATAAATAAAAAGTCATCTTTTGTTCATCGACCGAATATTCCCTTAAGAACGCTAGCTTTCGGCTTCACCCAGTCTGAGGTACACGTCCAGCTGACCTGGCAGTAACAATCGTAGAGGTGCTCGCCTTATGCCCTAGCCGAATTAACGGGAATGTAGGGCATAAATACAAGAGCCAGGCGACCCAGCTTGGCCAAAACTTAAGTCATATCGATGCATATAATGGCAAAAAAAGGTACATGCGGAAGAATAACACATGTGCGGGGCCTGAAGCCCATAAAAGTAATTATATTAAGCTTCTGTATAAGAAGCCCCCAGGTATGATGAGCGCAGTTAGCGCACTAATATTGTGTAGTCAAGACACAAGTTGGCCTTTTAAGGCCTTGAGGAGAGGGAAAAAGAGGAAAGAAAGATAGATAAAGTATATGCGAAAAATGGACAGGGGTAAGGAGACGAACATAGGGTCCGGCACTTAGGCGTAGAATCTTCGGAGTCTGGCTGCGTTCCATGGATTTGGCTCGAGTCGATTGTCCGATGCATCCCGTAGACGGTACGCTCCGCCGGTCAGAACTTGGTCGATAATGAAGGGACCTTCCCATTTGGGTTTAAGCTTGTTCTTTTTCTTCTCCGGCAGGCGTAGAACTAGTTTGCCAACGTTATAAGTTTTGGCCCGTACTTCTCTGCTTTGGTACCTTCGAGCCTGTTGCTGATAGAATGCGGAACGGGCTTTTGCCACGTCGCGCTCCTCCTCCAGGGCGTCCAAACTGTCTTGCCGATCGAGCTCGGCCTCTTTTTCTTCATACATGCGCACTCGAGGTGAGTCATGAATTATGTCGCAGGCGTAACCGCCTCTGCCGTACATCATAAAAAGCGGTGTGTATCTCGGTAGTGCGATTTGGTGTGGTCCGCAGCCCCCATAGTACAGAGTCGAGCTCCTCTACCCATTGCATGTTAGAATCCTTTGAGGATCGCACTAATCTGGGTTTGATGCCGCTCATGATAAGTCCATTTGCTCGCTCGACTTGACCGTTAGTTTGCGGGTGATAGACAGAAGCATAATCGAGCTTGATGCCCATGTTGTTGCACCAGAGTTTTACCTCGTCGGCCGTAAAGTTCGTGCCGTTGTCTGATGATGCTGTGGGGGACGCCATAATGGTGTACAACCCCAGATATGAAGTCTATCACCGGTCCGGATTCGGCCGTTTTAATAGGTTTGGCTTCTATCCATTTGGTGAATTTATCCACCATGACCAGTAAGTATTTTTTCTTATGGGTTCCCCCCTTGAGGGGTCCGACCATATCAAGCCCCCAAACCGCAAAGGGCCTAGTGATGGGGATTTTTTGGAGGGTGGTAGGCGGCATATTGCTTTGGTTTGCAAAAAGCTGGCATCCGACGCAGCGTTGGACCGGATCTTGTGCATCTGCCCGGGCCGTCGGCCAATAGAAGCCTGTACGGAAGGCCTTGCTTACAAGGGCCCGGGCTGCGGCGTGGTGACCGCCAAGTCCAGCATGTATTTTGGCCAAAAGCTTCCGTCCTTCCTCTTCAGAGATGCACCTTTTGAGGACTCTGGTAGTGCTTTTCTTATAGAGCTCTCCCTCGTGGACCTTGTAGGCTTTGGATCGCCGCACTATGCAGCGTGCCTCATTTTGGTCCTCGGGTAGTTCCTTCCTAGTTAGGTAGGCCAGGAATGGTTCTGTCCACGGAGCTATGACAGCCATTATCACGTGGGTTGAAGGTGTTATTTCGATGGCAGAGCCTCCGATGATGTCAGAGTGTTCGGGATCTGGTGTTGTGGCTGGGTCCGGACTGTTGTTACCGGTGTCCCCTTCCCATACCACGGATGGCTTAAACAGTCTTTCCAAGAAGATGTTAGGTGGAACAGTGTCGCTCTTAGCGCCGATGCGGGCGAGGGTATCTGCCGCCTGATTGTTTTCTCGAGCCACATGGTGGAACTCAAGTCCCTCGAACCGAGCTGACATTTTGAGGACGGAGTTGCGATATGCCGCCATTTTTGGATCCTTGGCGTCGAAGTCTCCATTTATTTGGGATATTGCGAGGTTCGAGTTCCCACGCACCTCCAGGCGTCAAATGCCCATGGAATCTGCCATTCGGAGACCATGTAACAGGGCCTCATATTCGGCTGCGTTGTTGGAGTCTGTGTACAGTATTTGGGGTACGTATTGGACTGTATCTCCATGGGAGACGTCAGGACGACGCCAGCCCCCAGACCAGCCAACATTTTAGAGCCGTCGAAGTGCATGATCCAATTGGAGTACGTGTCGTACTCTTTAGGGAGTTCGGCTTCTGTCCATTCGGCGACAAAATCGGCCAATACTTGCGACTTAATGGCTCGCCGAGGTTTATATGTTATGTCGAATGGGAGGAGCTCGATGGCCCATTTGGCAATCCGGCCCGTGGCATCGCGGTTGTTTATTTTGTCGTTGAGTGGTACTTCCGAGGCCACTGTGATTGAACACTCTTGAAAGTAGTGTCTTAGTTTCCGGGATGCCATGAATACCGCATATGCTATCTTTTGATAATGCGGGTACCGTGATTTGCATGGAGTGAGGACAGTGGATACATAATATACCGGCTTTTGGAGTGGGAACTTATGTCCGTCCGTTTCTCGTTCGACGACGAGCACTGCGCTTACAACTTGATGAGCTGCCGCTATATATAGCAGCATTGGTTCGCCGATGTTAGGCGCGGCCAGGATTGGGTTGGTGGCCTGGATGGCCTTTATTTCTTCCAATCCGGCCGTGGCCCCGTCCGTCCACTCGAAGTGTTCGGTGCGTCGAAGAAGGCGATAAAGGGGTATTGCCTTTTCTCCTAATCGGGAGATAAAGCGGCTTAAGGCCGCCATGCATCCAGTTAACTTCTGGATTTGCTTGAGGTCAGTTGGGATGGCCAACTGCGACAGGGCTCGGATTTTAGCCGGATTTGCCTCAATTCCTCTACTGGACACGATAAAGCCAAGGAGCTTTCCGGCGGGCACGCCGAAAACGCATTTTTCCGGATTGAGCTTGATGTCGTATGTTCGGAGGTTGTCGAATGTGAGCATCAAGTCGTCTATGAGGGATTTTGATGTGTCTAGTTTTAACGACCACATCGTCTACGTATGCCTCCACTGTTTTGCCGATTTGTTTTTCCAGGCATGTCTGAATCATGCGTTGATACGTTGCACCAGCGTTCTTAAGCCCGAAAGGCATAGTGTTAAAACAGAAGGGGCCGTATGGGGTGATAAATGCCGTTGCGGCTTGGTCAGACTCCGCCATCTTAATCTGATGGTATCCGGAGTATGCGTCGAGGAAACACAATGAGTCGTGTCCTAAAGTAGCGTCGATAATTTGATCGACGCGGGGGAGGGGGAAGGGGTCCTTGGGGCAAGCCTTGTTTAGGTCTTTGAAATCCACACATAGGCGCCAGGATTTATCCTTCTTTGGTACCATCACCAGGTTTGCTAGCCAGTCCGGATGTTTTATTTCTCTAATGAATCCGGCCTCCAGTAACTTGGCTAGCTCCTCTCCCATGGCTTGTCTCTTAGGTTCAGAGAAACGCCAAGAGTCTGCTTGACCGGCTTGAATCCTTCGTAATGTTAAGGCTATGCTCGGCCAGATCAAGGTGGGATTCCTAGCATGTCTGAGGGATGCCAGGCAAATATGTCCCAATTCTTGCGCAGGACCTCCCGTAGTGCGGCGTCTATAGCGGGGTTTAACTGTGCCCCGATGGAGGCTGTTTTTGTAGGGTCCGTTGGGTGGACTTAGAATTTGACTATTTCATCCGCTGGTTTAAAAGAGGTGGACTTGGATCTCTTGTCAAGTATCACATCGTCCCTGTCCACTTTGAAGCGCAGCACAGTTAATTCCTCGGCCGCGAGGGCTTCAGATAACGCCTCGAGGGCCAGCGCGGCTGTTTTGTTTTCGGTGCGGAGTGCTTTGTCCGGTTCAGTGGCTAGAGTGATGATTCCATTGGGCCCAGGCATTTTGAGCTTCATGTACCCGTAATGGGGTATGGCTTGGAAGATCGTGAATGCCTCCCGCCCTAGAAGGGTGTGGTATCCGCTACTGAACGGGGCCACTTGGAATGTGATTTCTTGGACTGTAATTCTCCGGCGTGCGTAATACCACATCTAGTGTGATTTTCCCAGCGCATCGTGCCTCCCGACTAGGGATGATTCCTCTGAAGGTCGTGCTACTTTGCTCAATGCGGTTCCTCTCTATTTCCATTTTTTGAAGAGTCTCCTCGTAAATGAGGTTTAATCCGCTGTGGCCGTCCATGAGTACTTTGGTAAGTCGAAAGCCGTCCACAATTGGATTGAGGACCAAAGCTGCTCGTGCTCGGGCTGTTCGGAATTTGGGTTCATCACTGGCACTAAAGGTGATAGCCGTGTCGCTCCATGGATTTATTGCTGCCACATGGCAGACATCGGCGAGGCCGCGGAGTGCTCGCTTACGCCTATTATTTGAGGCGAAGGTCTCAAAGACTGTCAGTATTGTATTGTTATCCACGGGATGGTGCTCTGCGGTGTTTTGAATGAGGATATCCTCACCGCTCTTGGCCACCTGCCGGAGCACCCAACATGCTCTAAGGCTGTGTGTTGGTATGGTATTCGTTGTACTATGAATTTTGCAGGGCCCGTTGATCCATCCCTCCAGTACGGTTCCATGCCCTGTAGTGGGCTTTTGCTTCTTTGTAATTGAGTCGGGCGACTTATGAGAGTGCACCCTTTTAATTCAGACTGGGTGTTTAGTCAGAGCCGGATTATCCCAGAATTTTGTTTGGGTTTTCTAGGCACTTTCTATCGCACAGTACTTCTGTACTATGGCCGCCAAGTCTGTCAAGTGTGTTATATCACGGCGACTTATGGCGTTGAGGATTCCCTTGTCCGTGCAATTATTGCAAAAGAATGAAATTGCGTCTTCCTCGCGACAGTCCTTGACCTTGTTCATTACAAGGAGGAATCTGGCCCAATAGTGATGTCTTGTTTCACGGGCTCTTTCCTAATGTGGGAAAGATCGTTTGTATCTGGGTGGGTGGGTGGATTTAAGTCCGAACCTTGACCCGATCTGGGAACCAGGGGCAGAGGAGTTTCCGATCTAGGAAGTTCGGGCTCCGGGATGTTGCCCAACAGGTTCGACCCGCTGCCTTATTCTAGGTTCAGGGTTTGGGCGATGTCCTCCAGCAGACGGGTATCCGGCTCGGAGAGCTCAGGAATCCGGACATAGCTTGTCCTCAAGATGGAGGAATAATCGCCGTATTGCTCTTCCACCAGCGCTATCTGATGGGTGACCGACGGAGAGTTAATCTCCCTTTGGTCGGGTTTAAGCCAAATCCGATCATAGTCCGTAGCGACTCCCAAAGCGGCGATGCGATCCAAGAGCTCGTTCAAGGAGGAGATCTCCATTGGGTTCATCCACTTGGTAAACTCCGAGCCGACGTGAAGACTGTTTTCGATGACCCGAGAAGTCACCGTCGGCGTAGCGGCCGAACATGCGGTCATGACGAAGCCTCCTAGTCGGAGGGTTTGGCCTACAGCCAGGGCTCCCCAGAGGTGATGTTGTCCCTGAACACGAGGCGAGCCATCCTTCCTTGTCTTGACGACACAGTGGAACTCTCAACGAAAGCACCAATGTCGGTGTCAAAATCGGCGGATCTCGGTAGGGGGTCCCGAACTGTGCGTCTAAGGCGGATGGTAACAGGAGGCGGGGGACACAATGTTTACCTGTGTTCGGCAATCTCGATGGAGGTAATACCCTACTTCCTGCTTCATTGATCTTGATGATATGAGTATTACAAGAGTTGATCTACCACGAGATCGTAGAGGCTAAACCCTAGAAGCTAGCCTATGGTATGATTGTTCTTCGTCCTATGGACTAAAACCCTCCGTTTATATAGACACCGGAGGGGTCTAGGGTTACACAAAGTCGGTTACAAGGGAGGAGATCTACATATCCGTATTTTCCAAGCTTGCCTTCCACGCCAAGGAGAGTCCCATCCAGACACGAGACGAAGTCTTCAATCTTGTATCTTCATAGTCCAACAGCCCGGCCAAAGGATATAGTCCGGCTGTCCGGAGACCCCCTAATCTAGGACTCCCTCAGCCGCCCTACGTAATCTACTCCTCACACCTGGTCCATGGATCGTCCCTCATAAGGATTGACAACAATCAGTAGCGGAAACACACTACCAAACACGTCCATACTTTTTTGGGATATATAAGACATGCACCTTCTATGAAGACAATTTATTTCAAATATATCTAACACCATTCTTTTCTAGCTTTTTGTGTTATTATCATGCTTCCCGCGAGTGTGCTAGCACGTGTAAATATGTTAGTCCAAAAATGCCAATTTGGACTATGGATGGTGTTCGTTTCCTTTCCGGCTTTTATGTCGGGTAGTAGTTAGTACCACTCTATCAGTCTGTGAAGGACACAAACAAACACAAAATCCAACTTCAGTTAACAAGGATCGGCACCAAAATCTCTTCATGTTTATTTTCTTGAGACTTTAAAGCATGAAGTTGAGTTATTTTCCAAGTCAATTAAAAAAGATCAACACCACTCACGTTTTTCTATCTTGAGCCTTTCCTTTCAACCTGGCGAGTTTGAATTATTCACATCCTCTTCTCTTACTCCCTCCAGCTATCTTTCATCCATTGATCAGGGCATCACAACAGGCAACGTGAATCAACATGCATATCCCGTCGTCCTTAAATTATTCACATCCTCATGAATCATGAGCAGCCCATATTTATGGTCTCTTTCCTTCCTTGCTTTCCCTTCCTTTGCTTAGCCACCTCTTTCCTTTCTTAGCCTCTACATACATATTTCCTTCGTTAGCCTCTCTTCCTTCCAAGGTCTCTTCTCTGTCATAATCCTCGACACCTCTTCCTGATACCCAGGGAACTGAGAGACGTATATAAGTTGGGTATATTGTTTGTAAGGGAGCGAGGTGGGATAATTTAACAACACAATCAACTTTGATTCCTACACACAACAGGGGCTAGTTGAGTTGGCCACAAGCTTGTTTACTAACCTGGAGGTTGTGAGTTCAATACCTTCACCAGCGAATATTTTTTCGGATACGTGGGCCAGAATTGTTGGGCCAAGGACGAACAGGGCAGATGTCCAATTTGGCCCAGGAGATATGAGCACGTACGATAGCGAAACGAAAAAAGAACTGCGGGTTCCATTGTCAGACTTCAGGGCCTCTTTTATCTTGTGCCCGAGGCTGGAAAGTATTTCTTATTTTTCGGACTAACTAAAGGGATTGCGGGTTTAAATGCTAAAAACCATATGGACTCTTTTGCAAAAGGGTGCGACGGTGAACCCGACAAAGTCAATCCGTGCTTTATTATTAGGGAGAGATTAATGGGATTTGTTATACACTTTTATATTATTTTTGGGACTAACCTATTAACCGGAGGCCCAGCCCAAATTGCTGTTTTTTTGCCTATTTCAGAGTTTCGCAGAAAAAGAATATCAAAAGGAGTCCAAACGGAATGAAACCTTCGGGAACGTGATTTTTGGAACAAACGTGATGCAGAGGACTTGGAGTCTACGTCAAGAAATCAACCAGGAGAGCACGAGGCAGGGGGGCGCCTACCCCCCTAGGCGCGCCCTCCACCCTCGTGGGGCCCATGTTGCTACACCAACGTACTTCTTCCTCCTATATATATACCTCACGCACTTCAAACCAATGAAGCATCCACGAAAACCTAATTCCACCGCCACAACCTTCTATACCTGTGAGATCCCATCTTGGGGCCTTTTCCGGCGTCCTGCCGGAGGGGGCATTGATCACGGAGGGCATATACATCAATACCATAGCCTCTCCGATGATGTGTGAGTAGTTTACCTCAGACCTTCGGGTCCATAGTTATTAGCTAGATGGCTTCTTCTCTCTCTTTGGATCTCAATACAAAGTTCTCCACGATTCTCGTCGAGATCTATTCGATGTAATCTTCTTTTGCGGTGTGTTTGTTGATACCAATGAATTGATCAAGTTTATTTATGAACAATATTTGAATCTTCTCTGAATTCTTTTATGTATGATTGGTTATCTTTGCAAGTCTCTTCGAATTATCAGTTTGGTTTGGCCTACTAGATTGATCTTTCTTGCAATGGGAGAAGTGCTTAGCTTTGGGTTCAATCTTGTGTTGTCCTTTCCTAGTGACAGTAGGGGCAGCAAGGCACGTATTGTATTGTTGCCATCGAGGATAACAAGATGGGGTTTATATTATATTGCATGAGTTTATCCCTCTACATCATGTCAATTTTACTTAAAGCATTACTCTGTTCTTTTGAACTTAATACTCTAGATGCATGCTGGATAGCGGTCGATGTGTGGAGTAATAGTAGTAGATGCAGGCAGGAGTCGGTCTACTTGTCGCGGACGTGATGCCTATATACATGATCATACCTAGATATTCTCATAACTATGCTCAATTCTATCAATTTCTCAACAGGAATTTGTTCACCCACCGTAATACTTATGCTCTTGAGAGAAGCCACTAGTGAAACCTATGGCCCCCGGGTCTATTTTCCATCATATTAATCTTCCAACACTTAGCTATTTTTATTGCCTTTTATTTTACTTTGCATCTTTATTATAAAAATACCAAAAATATTATCTTATCATATCTATCGTGTCTCACTTTTCGTAAGTGGCCCTGAAGGGATTGACAACCCCTTTATTGCGTTGGTTGCGAGGTTTTTATTTGTTTGTGTAGGTGCGAGGGACTTGAGCGTGGCCTCCTACTGGATTGATTCCTTGGTTCTCAAAAACTGAGGGAAATACTTATGCTACTTTGCTGCATCACCCTTTCCTCTATAAGGGAAAACCAACGCAGTGCTCAAGAGGTAGCATACTACTACTAAAGTTGACACTTATTTTGGAACAGAGATAGATAAAGAAAAAATGATCCATGCAGTCCCTAGCCCTTGAACCGTAAACCCTAACCAGGCTTTAATTTGCTGGCAACGTTGAAGCTTCCGAAGAAATGAAGTTTGCAACCCTTTGACCATCAGATCATTTTGTGCAGTTTCACCAAAATCGAGATGAGCATCCCTGTGGGAAAGAAATTGAAGAAGCGTGATTAGAATAAAATTACTGGGACTAGTTGATGAGACATAAACTCATCACAAATGCAATACATAGAAGCTAGTAGAGGTATGTGCGGGGCAAAGAAGTAGAGAAATATCCACATGGAGTGATGTGGGTAGCTGGGGTAGTGGTGCAAGCCGGCTGTAAGGAAGTTGTACCAGAGGGATGTCGGGACGTAGCTGAACCTAGAGGAGGGCGGCGGGAGGCGACAACTGCCCACGTCGCGGCAGTGAGCAAGGAACGAAGGCAACCTCACCGGCTTTGCGAGAGAGAACGGTGGTGACCCCTGATCGGGACGTGCCGACAATGGGTTTTTGCCGTCGGCGACGGCGAGCGCATCTACACTAAGCATCCACCCCTTCCCCAGGCAGACGTGATCCGCCCGGATGTAGAGATGTGGCCACAGTCATTTTGTGCGAGAGAGTGTGAAGAGAGCGACCCCAGCAAAAAACCGTGTAGGCTCGTCCTAGCTATGTATATAGTGGAGCGGTTTCCTTTTCTCTCCATATGAACCTATTTATATTGCATACATGCCACTGAAGAAAAAAATTATGTATAAATGGCGCGACACTGTTCATGCGTGGTTCCCGACCCTCCATTATTTATAAGTGAGTAACTACTACTAGACGGGTCAAATTATCACATGGGCTGCATCATCTTACAGAAATGAGCTCCACCGTGTCACGTGTGTGGTTGGGGAAGATGCAAAGGACGCAAACAGTGCTACTAGTACATTATGTGCGTGGGTGCGTGCACCTCTTCTCTTCGAGCATGGTTATTAAAAGTATAGCCCAATACTTTACTACCACGCGGTTATTATATATGGGAAAAGAGTATAGGTAGTAATAATGACTAATAAGCCGTGAAATCATGAGGCCCACCTTTCTCTATGTTTGACCGAGGAAGCAGCCATCGTTTCACTCTTCGTTGAATATCCATCCGCTGCTACCTCCGCGAATAAATAAAAATCCGCTTCTACCTCCGTGGCATGGTTAAAAATATAGCCATGTCAATCACGACGTAGAAATATCATTCACTGATACAATAGGGCTGGATCTAAGGCTTGTGATTTTTTTACTTTATCTCTTTCTCTTTTTGTCTCATTTACTCATTTTACATAGGCGCACGTGTAGAGGATGGCTATTCCTTTCGATGGGACTTCTTCATGGGGTTTAAGACTAAGTAGCTCGGAATTATGCCCGCTACCCACCACTCTGAATCGTGCCATCTATGATAGGGAGTAGTCCCATTGCAACAATGAGGTCCACTAGGTCTAGCACGTCCTGTAAGAAGAGAATGTCACACAAAACATACATCTTGTTGCCTTCTTCCTCGTACAGTACGTACCACTGGTACCTACTACTACTCGTTCTCCTATAAACCTTGCGCTTGGCATATCCAAAATATTAACCTTGCGCTTGGCTCTTTGCCTCTTCGGGAAGTCGAGCAATAATGGTACTGCAGTATATATCATTCTGGCTATCTGAGACCGAATGAATTGCTGCACGTCCACCACGTGGGCGAGGGTTGAGCGAGGGTCGAGGGGCAAGGGAGAGTGCGTACTATTACGTCCGTTTCAATATGGACTACATACGGAGCAAAATGAGTGAATCTACAGTCCAAAATACATCTATATACATCAGTGTTTGGAGTATGTACTAGTAGTTCATATTGAAATCTACTAAAGGACATATATTTCAAACAATATGATAATCTCTCTAACCAAGGTAGGGACAAGGAGTAAACGGAGGGACTAGTAAATTTTTCTCCTCATCCCGCGAGCCACCGCGCACGTGGGCGAGGGAGCGGGCGTAAGGCGTAGTAAGCAAGCTTCACCTCATCCTGTGAGCCAACACGCTGCTACCTCTTGATCTTGCGTTGGATTTCCCCGAAGAGGAGAGGATAATGCAGCAGAGTAGCATAAGTATTTCCCTCAGTTTTTGAGAACCGAGGTATCAATCCAGTAGGAGGCCACGCGCAAGTCCCTCGTACCTACACAAAACAAATAGCTCAACGCAACCAACGCGATTAGGGGTTGTTAATCCCTTCACGGTCACTTATGAGAGTGAGATCTGTTAGAGATGATAGATAATATTTTTGGTATTTTTGGTATAAAGATGCAAAGTAAAATAAAAAGCAAAGTAAAAAAGCAAAGCAATAATAAAGTGATGGAAGATTGATATGATAGAGAATAGACCCGGGGGCCATAGATTTCACTAGTGACTTCTCTCAAGAGCATAAGTATTTTACGGTGGGTGAACGAATTACTGTTGAGCAATTGACAGACCTGAGCATAGTTATGAGAGTATCTAGGTATGATCATGTATATAGGCATCACGTCTGAAACAACTAGACCGACTCCTGCCTGCATCTACTACTATTATTCCACTCATCGACTGCTATCCAGCATGCATATAGAGTATTAAGTTCAAGAAAACAGAGTAATGCCTTAAGCAAGATGACATGATGTAGAGGGATAAATTCATGCAATATGATAAAAACCCCATCTTGTTATCCTCGATGGCAACAATACAATACGTGCCTTGCTGCCCCTTCACACATCGGGAAAGGACACCGCAAGATTGAACCCAAAGCTAAGCACTTCTCCCATTGCAAGAACTACCAATCTAGTTGGCCAAACCAAACGGATAATTCGAAGAGACTTG
This sequence comes from Aegilops bicornis, assembly GCA_021605145.1. Lineage (NCBI taxonomy): Eukaryota > Viridiplantae > Streptophyta > Magnoliopsida > Poales > Poaceae > Aegilops > Aegilops bicornis. The sequence goes on from CM038672.1 coordinate 69,717,272, forward strand.
AACAGATAACCAATCATACATAAAAGAATTCAGAGAAGATTCAAATATTGCTCATAGATAATCTTGATCATAAACCCACAATTCATCGATCTCAACAAACACACCGCAAAAACAAGATTACATCGAATAGATCTCCACAAGAGAGGGGAGAACATTGTATTGAGATCCAAAAAGAGAGAAGAAGCCATCTAGCTACTAACTACGGACCCAAAGGTCTCGAGGTAAACTACTCACACTTCATCGGAGAGGCTATGATGATGTAGAAGCCCTCCGTGGTGGATTCCTTCCGGGGCTCCTAACAGGCCCCAAGATGGGATCTCGTGGATACAGAAAGTTGCGGTGGTCGAATTAGGTTTTTGGCTCCGTTTCTGATCGTTTGGGGGTACGTAGGTATATATAGGAGGGAGAAGTACGTCGGTGGAGCTCCGTGGGCCCCACGAGGGTGGGGGCTCGCCTGGGGGGTAGGGTGCGCCCCCTACCTCGTGCCCACCTTGAAGCTTCCTTGGCGTAGGGTCCAAGTCTCCTGGGTCATATTTGGTGAGAAAATCACGTTCCCAAAGGTTTCATTCCGTTTGGACTCCGTTTGGTATTCCGTTTCTTCGAAACACTGAAATAGGAAAAAATCAGGAAATCTGGGTTGGGCCTCTGGTTAATAGGTTAGTCCCAAAAGTAATATAAAAGTGGAAAATAAAGCCCAATATGGTCCAAAACAGTAGATAATATAGCGTGGAGCAATCAAAAATTATAGATACGTTGGAGACGTATCGGCATCCCCAAGCTTAATTCCTGCCGTCCTCGAGTAGGTAAATGATAAAAAGATAATTTTGATGCGGAGTGCTACTTGGCATAATTTCAATGTAATTCTTCTTAATTGTGGCATGAATATTCAGATCCGAAAGATTCAAGAAAAAGTTCATATTGACATAAAATAATAATAATACTTGAAGCATACTAACTAAGCAATTATATCTTCTCAAAATAACATGGCCAAAGAAAGTTCATCCCTACAAAATCATATAGTTTAGTCATGCTCCATTTTTGTCACACAAGAATTCTCTCATCATGCACAACCCCGATGACAAGCCAAGCAATTGTTTCATACTTTAATAATCTCAAACTTTATAAACCTTCACGCAATACATGAGCGTGAGCCATGGATATAGCACTTTGGGTGGAATAGAATATGATGATGGGTGTTATGTGGAGAAGACAAGAAAAAGGAGAAGACCTCACATCAACGAGGCTAATCAATGGGCTATGGAGATGCCCATCGATTGATGTTAATGCAAGGAGTAGGGATTGCCATGCAACGGATGCACTAGAGCTTTAAATGTATGAAAGCTCACCAAAAGAAATTAAGTGGGTGTGCATCCAACTTGCTTGCTCACGTAGACCTAGGGCACTTGAGGAGGCCCATTGTTGGAATATACAAGGCAAGTTCTATAATGAAAAATTCCCACTAGTATACGAAAGTGACAAAACAAGAGACTCTCTCTATCATGAAGATTATGGTACTACTTTGAAGCACAAGTGTGGAAAAAAGGATAGTAGCATTGCCCCTTTTTAGTTTTATATTTTTTTGGGCCTTCTTTTTTTTCTTTGGCCTTTTTTTGGGGACAATGCTCTATTAAATGATGATCATCACACTTCTATTTATTTACAACTCAATGATTACAACTCGATACTAGAACAAAGTATGACTCTATATAAATGCCTCCGTGATATCGGGATATGCAATGAATCAAGAGTGACATGTATGAAAGAATTATGAACGGTGGCTTTGCCACGAATACTATGTCAACTACATGATCATGCTAGCAAAATGACAATGACGAAAGTGTCATGATGAACGGAATGGTGGAAAGTTGCATGGCAATATATCTCGGAATGGCTATGGAAATGCCGTAATAGGTAGGTATGGTGGCTGTTTTGAGGAAGATATAAGGAGGTTTATGTGTGAAAGAGCATATCATATCACGGGGTTTGGATGCACCGGCGAAGTTTGCACCAACTCTCAATGTGAGAAAGGGCAATGCACCTGCATCAAGAGGCTATCAATGATGGAAGGGTGAGAGTGTATAATCCATGGACTCAACATTAGTCATAAAGAACTCATATACTTATTGCAAAAATCTACAAGCCATCACAAACCAAAGTACTACACACATGCTCCTAGGGGGACAGATTGGTAGGAAAAGACCATCGCTCGTCCCCGACCGCCACTCATAAGGAGGACACTCAAATAACAGCTCATGTTTCAAATTTGTTACATAACGTTTACCATACGTGCATGCTACAGGACTTGCAAACTTCAACACAAGTATTTCTTAAATTCACAACTACTCAACTAGCACGACTTTGATATTATCACCTCCATATCTCAAAACAATTATCAAGCATCAAACTTTTCTTAGTATTCAACGCACTCAAAAGAAAGTTTTACAAATCTTGAATACCAAGCATATTAAGATTTTTAAGCAAATTACCATGCTATTTAAGACTCTCAAAATAATCTAAGTGAAGCATGAGAGATCAATAGTTTCTCTAAAACAAATCCACCACCGTGCTCTAAAAGACATAAGTGAAGCACTAGAGCAAAACTATAAAGCTCAAAAAGATATAAGTGAAGCACAAAGAGTATTCTAACAAATTCCAATTCATATATGGCTCTCTCAAAAGGTGTGCACAGCAAGGATTATTGTGGTAAACTAAAAAGCAAAGACTCAAATCATACAAGACGCTCCAAGCAAAACACATATCATGTGGTGAATAAAAATATAGCTCCAAGTAAAGTTCTTGATGGAAGTAGATTTAAAGAGGGATGCCTTCCGGGGGCATCCCCAAGCTTTGACTTTTCGGTGTCCTTAGTTTATATTGGGGGTTCCATGGGCATCCCCAAGCTTAGGCTATTGCCACTCCTTGTTCCATAATCCATCAAAAAAAATCACCCAAAACTTGAAAACTTCACAACAGAAATCTCGTGAGCTCCGTTAGCGAAAGAAAACAAAAGACCACTTTAAGGTACTGTAATGAACTCATTCTTTATTTATATTTGTGTTAAACATACTGTATTCCAACTTCTCTATGGATTATAAACTATTTTAATAGCCATATATTCATCAAAATAAGCAAGCAACATACGAAAAACAGAATCTGTCAAAAACAGAACAGTCTGTAGTAATCTGTAACTAACGCAAACTTCTGGAACTCCAAACATTCAGCCAAAATAGGAAGACCTAGGCAATTTGTTTATTTATCAGCAGAAATTTTAATCACTATTTTATCACGTTCTGGTGATTTTTAACAATTGTTTTCGTGAACCAAAAGTTTCTCAAAATTACAGCAAGATCAAATAACTATCATCCGAGAAGATCCTATAGGTTTAACTTGGCACAAACACTAATTAAAACATAAAACCACATCTAAACAGAAGGTAGATGGATTATTTATTCCTAAACAGAAACAAAAAGCAAAAAAAACTAAAAATAAAATTGGGTTGCCTCCCAACAAGCGTTATCGTTTAACGCCCCTAGCTAGGCATAAAAGGAAGGATAGATCTAGGTATTGCCATCTTTGGTAAGCAATTCTTCAACGAGGCATCTACCTTCTTTAGAAATTTCTTTATTTCTAGTAATTATCAACCTTTTAGGCAAAAGGTCGAAAAATTCATTCGTAGCAAATGGTTCCTTAATGATAGCAAAAAGATTGGGATGAATACTTATAGATTTAAGATCTGCGGTTTCCTTACTAGAGGATTCACCTTTATTTTTAGGAACATACATGAGATTAGCAATTTTAGTAGGTGGACTTGGAGTATTTTTTACGGAAGAAAAAGCGGTTCCCAAGTTGGTAATGATACCCTCAAGTTTATCGATTCTAGAGGAATCTTGATTTATTTTCTCATTAACTATGGGTTCCTTCTCCTTAATATTTTTCAAAGTTACTCCTACCTTAGATCCATATTGGGTAATTTTATTGTGGATCTTTTTATCTAAATTTTCAATTAACTCAACGGTAGCAACTTTATTTTCCATAATTTCAAGTCTTTGAATTAAATGCTCTAAAGTTAACATAGTTCCATTAACCAAAAGAGGTGGTGAGCCGAATAAATCTATCATAGCATTATAAGAATCAAAGGTATGGCTACCCAAGAAATTCCCTCCAGTAATGGTATCAAGGATATATCTATACCAAGGATTAGCACCTACATAAAAATTGCGGGAGAAGAATTGAGGTAGATTGCTTCCTGGTAGATCTATTTTGAGCATTGCAAATTCTATACCAAGCGTCTTTTAGATTTTCTCCCTCCCTTTGCTTAAAACTTAGAACTTCATTCTTGGGAGACAACGGAGAAGATATAAGACTATCCATAACGACAAGCAAGCGAGAAAAAGGAAAACGGAAAAGAGAGGGTGAATAAAACGGCAAGGGTGAAGTGGGGGAGAGGAAGAAGAGAGACAAATGGCAAATAATGTAATGCGAGAGATAAGGGATTGTGATGAGTACTTGGTATGTTGACTTTTGCATAGACTCCCCGGCAACGGCGCCAGAAATTCTTCTTGCTACCTCTTGAGCTTGTGTTGGATTTCCCCGAAGAGGAGAGGATAATGTAGCAGAGTAGCGTAAGTATTTCACTCAGTTATTGAGAACCAAGGTATCAATCCAAAGAGGAGGCCACGCCAAGTCCCTCGTACCTACACAAAACAAATAGCTCAACGCAACCAACGCGATTAGGGGTTGTCAATCCCTTCACGGTCACTTACGAGAGTGAGATCTGATAGAGATGATAGATAATATTTTTGGTATAAAGATGCAAAGTAAAATAAAAAGCAAGGTAAATAGCAAAGCAATGATAAAGTGATGGAAGATTGATATGATAGAGAATAGACCCGGGGGCCATAGATTTCACTAGTGACTTCTCTCAAGAGCATAAGTATTTTACGGTGGGTGAACGAATTACTGTTGAGCAATTGATGTAATTGAGCATAGTTATGAGAGTATCTAGGTATGATCATGTATATAGGCATCACGTCCGAAACAAGTAGACCGACTCCTGCCTGCATCTACTACTATTACTCCACTCATCGACCGCTATCCAGCATGCATCTAGAGTATTAAGTTCAAGAAAACAGAGTAACGCCTTAAGCAAGATGCACTATAAGAAATATGTCAACTTGTGACCACCACTATTGGTCACTGAAAGGTCATGGTTTTTCATTTGCGACCTTTTTGTGACCAAAAACAGAAGGTCAAAAGCTGGCGGTTGTAAACTAACTATAGCGACCTTTCTTCTGGAATGGTCGTAGACGTTTATGACCAAAATATGTCCACCGTGGCGTTTTGGTCACTAGCAACCTCCCCAGGCCACGTAGGCATCCAGTGTGGCAAGCTGATGTGGCACAAGATTCAGCCCGGTCCGATTCGGCGTTTTACATGGGCCGAGCCCAACAATTCGGCCTTTTTATATATTTTTTCTGTCAATTTTTTATTGGCTTCATGGGCCAAGCCCAACAATTCAGCCTTGTTAGTTTTTGAGGCCCTTGAGCTTTTTTGTAGTCCATTTATTTTTTCTGTAAGACTTATCATTTCATTTTTGAAATTGTTCGATGCTTGTTGGTATGTGGCCTGTTTCAGCCCTATTATTTGTCCAGTTTGGCCCAAGCAGACTTTAGCCCAATCACACACATACATCCAACATTATTTAATTCAAATTAGGAAAACTCCCAGGTTTACATAACACAAAAAGAAAATATCTCCCAGGTTTACATAACACAAAAAATCATCTCAGAATACATTTCCTTACACAGGAATATACAATAAGAAAATGATGGCACATCTGCTACTATCATAACAAAGACAATGTACTTTTTTTAACGGAACAGTACAATGGATTTCATTGTTCTCTCTTATGCGACATGCTCCAGCTGCCACAACTTGCCATCCTACAATGAGAGAGATATAACATTAGTGGAGCAAACTGTTGTCCAGGCACATTAGTTTTATGAGAAAACTGATCCATGAAGCTATCTAAAATGAGGCGAACGAGTAGCTCATCCTCAGGGACTAGGCAAATCGATGATCGTGCTTGGCTAAAGCTAGGTAACACAATTCAGATTAAGAAAGCAAGAAAAAAACCTAAACTAAACAAGGTTATTCCCGTAGATCATTGACAAAGAAAACAACAATCAGCAAAGGGAGATTCAGATTTTACTCAATATCTTTTTGGTATTTTCATTATACTTGACAATCTAAAACACTAACACAAAGGGAAATAATATGACAAGGACAGTTGCATATATAACTATCAAGCATATGACGGAGGAAGAAACAAGCTAATATGACAGGATGTAATTATATCACAACACAAACAATTATAGTAGGCATATATATCACAAACATTTATCTCACAAGAACTTGAGCTAATACATGGACTACGAATCTGAATTTATTTCTCAGAAAAGGGAACGCACCGGTGACAACACATACATGACACGGAATTAAAAGACACAGGGTGAACTCACATATGAGCTAGCAGACCACTAATTCATAGATCAAATCAAACATACCAAATGTTTTCCAAAGCAACTAGACATCAACTAGTCAGAACACATAATAAGATGCACCATATTATACAAGTACGAGACTGAACAATTATCAGGTTTCAAGATCTTATCAAATCTGAATATTACATGTACTACATGTCTCAAATTTTACAAAAATTTCAGAGAAGAGAGGGAGAAAGAGAGATAGCAGCAGCAAGATTGAGGAGAGAGCAGCAGCAAAGGGAGGTTGAGAGAGAGAGAGAGATTCAGCAGAAGGTGTTGAAGAACGAGAAGCAAGCAGTGAAAAGTGAAGGAGAAGAAAGGAAGCAGAGGCGTGGGGAAAGCGTGACAAGATTGAAGAAAGAGGAGCAGCAAGGACGTGAGGATGGGGAGCAGCAGCAGTTTTGGGGATAGAAGAAGAAGACAATGACAGATCGCTTATGAGAAAACTCATCCTACAATGAGAGAGAACTATCAAAGTGTTTTATTAACCTCTAGGTTAAAACAACCACATTTTTATTGTCACTTGTTAGTCGGAAAATATAGCTATCTCTCCTGTGTAAATATGTACATGTTGGCATCAAATGAAAAAAATGGGTATGAACAAGCATGTGCTGCTGCACAATAATGAATGAGAACAATCAGGTACTGGTAGGGGTATATGGCTGCACCATCAGTCAATGCATGACACGGCCAGGAGCGTAAATGCAGCAGCAACCCTTCCGACATTTGAGAGCACTCTCACTGTGCTATAATTAACTGCATTTTCATTTTCAAAGAACACTTATGGAGCACTTAGTTCTAAATAGCTGTTCCAAATATGCAGTTTCTAAATTAAAAATCTCTGTTTTGATCGTCCAATAGTCGGACAATGACAACATGGCGTGAGACAACATCATATATGAGACAAACTACTAGAGGATACACACGTACACCAAACACCACCTATCAATGCTCAAAGAATCGCACCTTGATACACAGAGTGAAAAAAGAGGTAAATCACCTCCACAAATACCAAAGCACCTTGAGAAGGAATTGTACAAGGAATTGTGCCAAAACACGTATTTAATCATGCCTAAAATACATCACATCCACATCGCGCACCAAATTAACATAGGAAGCAGGGAGTAGGTCGATGTACCAATCCATCACCTTGAGTAGGGGAAGAGAAGAAGCAGAGGAGGGAGGTCCATGGTGTCCCTCCCAAGCAGTAGCACAACACATCACGCCTTCATCTCCCATGGTCACGTCCTGGTTCGAAAGAGAGATGAGAAGGGGGTCAGATAGAGAGCGGAAGAAGAAAAGACGAGGGGAGGAGAAAGGTGTTCATACCTTTGAGCCCTGCGGTTGGAGCTACTCGTTCGCCATGGCCCATGGCCGGTGGTAGGAATCCCGAGAATAAGAACACGAACGGACGGAGATGCTCCATGGCGCCGAGGCAGGGGAGGAAGCGGCCATCGTCCATGACGTCCCGGTGCTCGAGCGAGGACGGCATCCTAGATCTGGGAGGCAGAGACGACGAACTAAGGAAGTTAGGAATGGCTGTGAGGAGGAGATGGAGTAGATGGACGCACCTGAGTCGTCAGAGCCACGCCGACCGAAACCCTAGCGACGGGAGCCGGTCGTGGTTGGCGCTAGAGGACGCGTGCGACGGATCTCGACGGGGAACGCCAGCCTCCCCAAGCCGCGCCTGCTCGATCCGGAGGGAAGGAGTGGGGGTGGGGGCGGCGGCGCTGAGGCAGGGAGGTGGGAAGGAGGGATTACTGCTGGATCTGGCCATGAGATGAGCGGATCTGCGCGGGGGGTGGAAGGCGAGGGTGGGGCTGCAGGTGGAGGCCGCACGGAGGCGGGGCGAGGACGGGGTGCACGCGGAGGCTGGAGGTGGAGGTCGCACGGAGGCGAACGGCGGTGGATCTGAGGGAGGGAGAGGCGAGGCGGCGGCGATGGGGAAAAGGGAGTGGCAGCGGCGATTGGGAGAAGGGATTAGGGTTTCGTGGGTGGACGAGGATGAGAGGGATACGGGGTGATTCGGGAGAGGGTGAGAGCGACGAGGGGGGGTGTGGGCTGCCGTTGGATCTGGGTGCATCCGACGGTGCTTAATTCATGATCCGCGTGAGCTGATTTTAGACCAATCAGAACGCAGTATCCCCTTTGATGATGTTAAGACCATTTAAATTGGTCATAATCGACTGAAAAGAAGATTTTGAATCATGTCTCCTATTGACGACCTAAGAAATTTATAAAAATAAATAGAAATAAAAAACCTTCGCATTGTGTCACCAAGTGTGACCTACTTTTCAGTAAAAATAACAAACTCTGAATAATGTAGATATCATTAAAAAATCATTTTCCATTTTTTAGTGCTCAAAATGAGTTCTTTTTTGTAAAAGACCTACCAAATATTTGTTCAAATGATATTCTTTATATTCTTTATATTTGTTCAAAATGAGTTCTTTATACTCTGCAAAAGTTTACATCTTGGAATAGTAAACAGTATCGACAAAGGGATGTTTATATTCTTTGCACAAAAAATCATTTTCCATTTTTTGAGTGCCCCAAATGAGGTTTTTTTGTGAAGGACCTACCAAATAATTGTTGCAAAATTGGACCAAATCATTTTTATAAAATACTAGGCCATATTTAATGCACAATTGACCAAATGGTAGGGTGAAAAAAGTTTTGATCCACCTCTCGTGAAAAAGTTAAATTTCCACCGATTCAGTTGGAAGCGGGTCAAATTTGAACTGTAGCTACCTCGTAGTTTGTTCTTTACTTTTTCCAAAAATCATTTCTAGGTACATAAGTATCTATTTAATCAGAGAAACACCAAAAAAATCCAAGATTCAACCACTAGCTAGGAACGGTCAAGCCCGCTGTTTTGACCGCATTTTGAAACGGGCATAAAAAATTCAAAAAATCAAAAATTGGAAAACCTTCGCATTGTGTCATTATATGTGACCAAGTTTCCAGGAAAATAACAAACTTGTAATACGGTAATTATTTTTAAAAAAGTGTTCTCAGAAATGAGCTATCATGCGTGAAGATTCATGGCTTTCAAGCCAAATGATCAATCTTATGGCCACATTCATGGCATAGTTTGTTCAAATGATCTCATATTGTGCACAAGGGTGCATCTTGGAATTCCAAACAATGTTGCCTAAGGAAGTTTTTATTTTCTTTGCACGGAAAATTCATTTTTCATTTTCCGAGTGCCCAAAAGAAGGATTTTTTGTGAAGGACCTACCAAATAATTGTTGCAAAAATGGACCAAATCATTTTTATAAAATACTAGGCCATATATAATGCACAATTGACCAAATGGTTGGGTGAAAAAAGTTTTGATCCACCTATGGTGAAAAAGACAAATTGTCGTCGATTTAGTTGGAAACGGGTCAAATTTGAACTGTAGCTGCCTCATAGTTTGCTCTTTATTTTTTCCAAAAATCATTTCTAGGTACATAAGTATCTATTTAATCAGAGAAACATCAAAAGTTTTCCAAGATTCAACCACTAGCTAGGAACGATCAAGCCCGCCGCTTTTGACCGCATTTTGAAACGGCATAAAAATTCAACAAAAAATCAAAAATTGGAAAACCTTCACATTGTGTCATTATATGTGACCAAGTTTCCAGGAAAAATAATAAACTTGTAATACGGTAATTATTTTAAAAAAGTGTGCTCAGAAATGAGCTATCATGCGTGAAGATTCATGGCTTTCAAGCCAAATGATCAATCTTATGGCCACATTCATGGCATACTTTGTTCAAATGATCTCATATTGTTCACAAGGGTGCATCTTGGAATTCCAAACAATGTTGCCTAAGGAAGTGTTTATTTTCTTTGCACGGAAAATTCATTTTTCATTTTCCGAGTGCCCAAAAGGAGGTTTTTTTGTGAAGGACCTACCAAATAATTGTTGCAAAAATGGACCAAATCATTTTTATAAAATACTAGACATATATAATGCACAATTGACCAAATGGTTGGGTGAAAAACGTTTTGATCCACCTCTGGTGAAAAAGACAAATTGTCGTCGATTCAGTTGGAAACGGGTCAAATTTGAACTGTAGCTGCCTCATAGTTCGCTCTTTATTTTTTCCAAAAATCATTTCTAGGTACATAAGTATCTATTTAATTAGAGAAACATCAAAAGTTTTCCAAGATTCAACATCTAGCTAGGAACGGTCAAGCCCGCCGTTTTGACCGCATTTTGAAACGGGCATAAAAAATTCAAAAAAAAAATCAAAAAATTGGAAAACCTTCGCATCATTATATGTGACCAAGTTTCCAGGAAAAATAATAAAATTGTAATACGGTAATTATTTTAAAAAAGTGTTCTCAGAAATGAGCTATCATGCGTGAAGATTCATGGCTTTCAAGCCAAATGATCAATCTTATGGCCACATTCATGGCATAGTTTGTTCAAATGATCTCATATTGTGCACAAGGGTGCATCTTGGAATTCCAAACAATCTTGCCTAAGGAAGTTTTTATTTTCTTTGCACGGAAAATTCAATTTTCATTTTCTGAGTGCCCAAAAGGAGGTTTTTTTGTGAAGGACCTACCAAATAATTGTTGCAAAAATGGACGAAATCATTTTTATAAAATACTAGACATATATAATGCACAATTGACCAAATGGTTGGGTGAAAAAAGTTTTGATCCACCTCTGGTGAAAAAGACAAATTGCCGTCGATTCAGTTGGAAACGGGTCAAATTTGAACTGTAGCTACCTCATAGTTTGCTCTTTATTTTTTCCAAAAATCATTTCTAGGTACATAAGTATCTATTTAATCAGAGAAACATCATAAGTTTTCCAAGATTCAACCACTAGCTAGGAACGGTCAAGCCCGCCGTTTTGATCGCATTTTGAAACGGGCATAAAAAATTCAAAAAAAATCAAAAAATTGGAAAACCTTCGCATTGTGTCATTATATGTGACCAAGTTTTCAGGAAAAATAATAAACTTGTAATACGGTAATTATTTTAAAAAAGTGTTCTCATAAATGAGCTATCATGCGTGAAGATTCATGGCTTTCAAGCCAAATGATCAATCTTATGGCCACATTCATGGCATAGTTTGTTCAAATGATCTCATATTATGCACAAGGGTGCATCTTGGAATTCCAAACAATGTTGCCTAAGGAATTTTTTATTTTCTTTGCACGGAAAATTCATTTTTCATTTTCCGAGTGCCCAAAAGAAGGTTTTTTTGTGAAGGACCTACCAAATAATTGTTGCAAAAATGGACTAAATCATTTTTATAAAATACTGGGCCATATATAATGCACAATTGACCAAATGGTTGGGTGAAAAAAGTTTTGATCCACCTCTGGTGAAAAAGACAAATTGTCGTCGATTCAGTTGGAAACGGGTCAAATTTGAACTGTAGCTGCCTCATAGTTTGCTCTTTATTTTTTCCAAAAATCATTTCTAGGTACATAAGTATCTATTTAATCAGAGAAACATCAAAATTTTTCCAAGATTCAACCACTAGCTAGGAACGGTCAAGCCCGCCGTTTTGACCGCATTTTGAAACGGTAATAAAAAATTCAAAAAAAAATCAAAAAATTGGAAAACCTTCGCATTGTGTCATTATATGTGACCAAGTTTCCAGGAAAAATAATAAACTTGTAATACGGTAATTATTTTAAAAAAAAGTGTTCTCAGAAATAAGCTATCAAGTGTGAAGATTCATGGCTTTCAAGCCAAATGATCAATCCTATGGCCACATTCATGGCATAGTTTGTTCAAATGATCTCATATTGTGCACAAGGGTGCATATTGGAATGGCAAACAATGTTGCCTAAGGAACTTTTTATTTTCTTTGGACGAAATAACCATTTTCCATTTTCTAAGTGCCTGAAATGAGTTTATTTTGTGAAGGACCTACCATATATTTGTTGCAAAATTGGACCTAATCAATTTTATAAAATACTAGGCCATATTTAATGCACAATTCACAAAATGGTTGGTTGTCAAAATTTTTGATCCACCTCTGGTGAAAAAGACAAATTGTCGTCGATTCAGTTGGAAGCGGGTCAAATTTGAACTGCAGTTGCCTCATACTTTGCTCTTTATTTTTTCCAAAAATCATTTCTAGGTAAATAAGTATCTATTTAATCAGAAATACATGGTTTGATGGCGAGACATCGAGGTTTGGACGGTGGCCGAGGGCCCCAACTCTAGAGCACGTAAGCTCGCATGTTCGGCCAAGGTGGTCACAGCGTGACCGTGGCGTTGCCATGTGTTAGGGCGGCCTAGGCATGTCTAGTGGGTTGGGCACTCCCTAGGTAGGTGCTAGGAAGAAAATCACAACATAAGATTCTCACGAGGAGATCGATCGATGCTCAAACATGAATAAGCAGCCAAGTGTTTGATTTGTGGTACGGGAAATGCACATGGCTAATGGGCGTGAGTTTCGGCTGGGGATGATCAGTTACTAAGAAGACCGTCTTCACAAATTTTCACCTTAAAAGGAGGAGCCTAGGTGGTACTTGCTTTACAAAGTACCACACTGGACATAAATACGAATGTTGAAGCTGGGCTCAAAATAATGAATGGATTGAGCTGACATTTGGTGGAGGATGGTTATTTGGGCATAGGAAAGCAATGTAGAAAATGGATACCATTTGGACATGCCAAAGTGGTACTTCCTTCACAAAGTGCTGCTTTCACGAACATAATAGGAAAATGAATATTTTCAATTATTTTGAACTAGGCAAGGAATGTTTTTGACAAATTTGATGAAGATATGATCCAAAACATTTATGAGAATTTTTTGGGAATTTTGAATATCAGAAATATAGGTTGCTTCACAACCTAGGGCAAAACGCCACATGGACATGACACATAGGCAAAACTGATGAGATGGCGCCTAGTCATCACAACTCACCACAATCTACAAGGCTATGACCATCTATATTAGTCATTAACAACTAGAAATAAGGCAACGGACTAGCACTGTTTGCTTTGTGACCATTTTGTGTAAGGAAATTACGACCTTTCTGACCAAAATGGTCGCAATGGCTTAGGGTTTGGAGCCCCCCGAACAGCTTTTGACCAATTGGTCTGAAATGGTCATAGATCTATGACCAATTCTTCCAGGGTCACTGACAGAAGGTCACTAGTTGACATATTTCTTGTAGTGATGACATGATGTAGAGGGATAAATTCATGCAATATGATAAAAACCCCATCTTGTTATCCTCGATGGCAACAATACAATATGTGCCTTGCTGCCCCTTCTGTCACTGGGAAAGGACACTGCAAGATTGAACCGAAACCTAAGCACTTCTCCCATTGCAAGAACTACGAATCTAGTTGGCCAAACCAAACGGATAATTTGAAGAGACTTGCAAAGATAACCAATCATACATAAAAGAATTCAGAGAAGATTCAAATATTGCTCATAGATAATCTTGATCATAAACCCACAATTCATCGATCTCAACAAACACACCGCAAAAAGAAGATTACATCGAATAGATCTCCACAAGAGAGGGGGAGAACATTGTATTGAGATCCAAAAAGAGAGAAGAAGCCATCTAGCTACTAACTATGGACCCGAAGGTTTGAGGTAAACTACTCACACTTCATCGGAGAGGCTATGATGATGTAGAAGCCCTCCGTGGTGGATTCCCGTTTTTGGCGGAGCTCCAGAACAGGCCCCAAGATGGGATCTCGTGGATACAGAAAATTGTGGCGGTGGAATTAGGTTTTTGGCTCCGTTTCTGATCGTTTGGGGGTATGTAGGTATATATAGGAGGAAGAAGTACGTCGGTGGAGCTCCGTGGGCCCCATGAGGGTGGGGGCGCGCCTGGGGGGGGGGGGGTAGGGCGCCCCCCCTACCACGTGCCCACCTTGAAGTGTCCTTGGCGTAGGGTCCAAGTCTCCTGGGTCATATTCGGCGAGAAAATCACGTTCCCGAAGGTTTCATTCCGTTTGGACTCCGTTTGATATTTCGCTTTCTTGAAACAGAAATAGGCAAAAAGAGCAAATCAAATGGGCCTCCGGTTAATAGGTTAGTCCCAAAAGTAATATAAAAGTGGAAAATAAAGCCCAATATGGTCCAAAACAGTAGATAATATAGCATGGAGCAATCAAAATTTATAGATACGTTGGAGACGTATCACACGCCCGTGGGCGGGGGAGACGGCGTACTAAGCAAGCTTCTCCTCGTTCTGCGAGTTGATGGGACACATCAAAATTAATACATACAGAACATCTCCAGTGTATAGAGCCTTGCCTCTAAGGTAGGCCCCACATGGTTTTCCTCTTTTTTAACATAATGCGTCAAGTCGCAATTTGTTTGTTCACCCATGGTAGACGATCCTCCATCAAGTGGACAACCAATACACGTGTCAAATTACCACGTGGGCTGACTTTTCATACAGAAATGAGCTCCACCGTGTACCCGCGCGGGTGTGGTTGGGAAAGAGACGGGAGTACGTGCGCCGTGCGTGCACCTCTTCTCTTCGTGCACGTCCCCCACATATGTGGGTGTGTGTGAGAGAGATACAAACCTAGACAGATGGCGTGTGCGTTCGTGAGTGTTTTTTGTTGGGGGGTTGTGATTTCGTGAATGTATTTGTGGGAATATGTGTCGATGATATCTCAAACAAAAAATTGACACATGTAATGTGTGTGAAATAGAGGCCCATCTATATAATATATAGAGGGGGCGATTCACGAGAAGAGAGGGAGGGGTCATAGATATCGATAGAGTCAAAGAGAGGATCAAGTGGGTGGGTGCGAGACCGATGAAGAGAGCCATCGAAATTGTGTGTGTGCAAGTCAAAGATATAGGGTGACTAACCTACCGGAACGCCAGAGGGCACAGGGAAATAAGTTTGTGTGTGGTACGGAGACATGACTAGAATGCTCGATGTATCGGTGTGTGTGGGGGGGGGGGAGGGGGAGGCATATACCTAACTAGAGAGGTAGAACGACTCGTATATGTGTTGAGAAGGAGAGACCCAGCTATGTCTTGAGGGAGATCGGTCGACATCCATACATAAGTGAAGGACAGGAAATAGGTTGGCACACAGAGAGAGAGAGAGAGGAGAGAGAGGGAGGGAGGGAGGGAGGGAGAGGGTAGAGTGTTGGATGGGTGATGGAGTTGCTTCTTGAAGATGGTGGGACAGGTCTCCTAGACAAACTGAGGGTAGAACTGCAATATTATCAATAAGAGTGGGGATATGTTTCTGTGTGTGCGTGCGCGTGATAGATGTGTCGGGACGCATGCATGGATGATGAAGGGGAACCATGTGTTTGGTAAGCAAACCTAACTAGATCAGTAGATCAATTGTTGTTTCTCGGAGGAAGGGAGATTGGTCGATGTACATCCATTTGTTGGGGAACGCAGTATTTCAAAAAAATTTACCTACGATCACGCAAGATCTATCTATGTGATGCATAGCAACGAGCGGGAGAGTGTGTCCACGTACCCCCATAGACCGAAAGCAGAAGCGTTAAGTAACGCGGTTAATGTAGTCGAACATCTTCGCGATCCAACCAATCAAGTACCGAACGCACGGCACCTCCACAATCTGCACACATTCAGCTCGGTGACGTCCCTCGTACTCTTGATCCAGCTGAGGCCGAGGGAGAGTTTTGTTAGCATGAAGGTGTAATGACGGTGATGATGAAGTTACCGACGTAGGGCTTCGCCTAAGCACTACAACGATATGACCGAGGTGGAAATCTGTGGAGGGGGGCACCACACACGGCTAAGACAACTGTCAACTTGTGTGTCTATGGGGTGCCCCCTCCCCGTATATAAAGGAGTGGAGGAGGGGGAGGGCCGGCCCTCTATGGCGCGCCCAAGGGGGGAGTCCTACCCCCCTTCCTAGTAGGAGTAGGAGAAGAAGGAAGAGGGAGAGAGGGAGAAGGAAAGGGGGGCCGGCCCCAACCCCAATTCGGATTGGGCATGGGGGGGCGCCCTCCACCTGGCCGCCTCCTCCTCTCTTCAACTAAGGCGCAATAAGGCCCATTGACTCCCCGGGGGGTTCCGGTAACCTCCCGGTACTCTGGAAAATGCCCGAACTCATCCGAAACCATTCTGGTGTCCAAACATAGCCTTCCAATATATCGATATTTATGTCTCAACCATTTCGAGACTCCTCGTCATGTCCGTGATCACATCCGGGACTCCGAACTACCTTTGGTACATCAAAACACATAAGCTCATAATACCGATCGTCATCGAACGTTAAGCGTGCGGACCCTACGGGCTCGAGAACTATGTAGACATGACCGAGACTCATCTCCGGTCAATAAACAATAGCGGAACCTGGATGCTCATATTGGCTCCCACATATTCTACGAAAATCTTTATCGGTCAAACCGCATAACAACATACGTTGTTCCCTTTGTCATCGGTATGTTAGTTGCCCGAGATTCGATCGTCGGTATCTCAATACCTAGTTCAATCTCGTTACCGGCAAGTCTCTTTACTCACTCCATAATGCACCATCCTGTAACTAAGTCATTAGTCACATTTCTTGCAAGTCTTATAGTGATGTGCATTACCGAGAGGGCCTAGAGATATCTCTCCGATAATCGGAGTGCCAAATCCTAATCTCGATCTATGCCAACTCAACAAACACCATCGGAGACACCTGTAGAGCATCTTTATAATCACCCAGATACGTTGTGATGTTTGATAGGACACTAAGTGTTCCTCTGGTATTCGGGAGTTGCATAATCTCATAGTCATAGGAACATGTATAAGTCATGAAGAAAGCAATAGCAACAAACTAAACGATCATCGTGCTAAGCTAACGGATGGGTCAAGTCAATCACATCATTCTCTAATGATGTGATCCCATTAATCAAATGACAACTCATGTCTATGTCTAGGAAACTTAACCATCTTTGATTCAACGAGCTAGTCAAGTAGAGGCATACTAGTGACACTCTGTTTGTCTATGTATTCACACATGTACTGAGTTTTCGGTTAATACAATTCTAGCATGAATAATAAACATTTATCGTGATATAAGGAAATATAAATAACAACTTTATTATTGCCTCTAGGGCATATTTCAGTCTCCCACTTGCACTAGAGTCAATAATCTAGATTACACAGTAATGATTCTAACACCCATGGAGTCTTGGTGCTGATCATGTTTTGCTCGTGAGAGAGGCTTAGTCAATGGGTCTTCAACATTCAGATCTGTATGTATCTTGCAAATCTCTATGTCTCCCTCCTTGACTTGATCACGGATGGAATTGAAGCGTCTCTTGATGTGCTTGGTTCTCTTGTGAAATCTGGATTCCTTTGCCAAGGCAATTGCACCAGTATTGTCACAAAAGATTTTCATTGGACACGATGCACTAGGTATGACACCTAGATCGGATATGAACTCCTTCATTTGCTGCTTCTGAAGCAGCTATGTCCTCCGCTTCACACGTAATCCCGCCACGACGCTTTGCTTGGAACTGCACCAACTAAGAGCACCATCGTTCAATATAAATATGTATCCTGTTTGTGACTTAGAGTCATCCGGATCAGTGTCAAAGTTGCATCGACGTAACCATTTACGACAAGCTCTTTGTAACCTCCATAAACGAGAAACATATCCTTAGTCCTTTTTAGGTATTTCAAGATTTTCTTGACCGCTGTCCAGTGATCCACTCCTGGATTACTTTGGTACCTCCCTGCTAAACTAATAGTAAGGCACACATCAGGTCTGGTACATAGCATTGCATACATGATAGAACCTATGGCTGAAGCATCGGGAATGACTTTCATTTTCTCTCTATCTTCTGCAGTGGTCGGGCATAGAGTCTGACTCAATTTCACACCTTGTAACACAGGCAAGAACCCTTTCTTTGCTTGATCCATTCTGAACTTCTTCAAAACTTTGTCAAGGTATGTGCTTTGTGAAAGTCCAATTAAGCATCTTGATCTATCTCTATAGATCTTGATGCCCAATATATAAGCAGCTTCACCGAGGTCTTTCATTGAAAAACTCTTGTGCAAGTATCCTTTTATGCTATCCAGAAATTCTATATCATTTCCAGTCAACAATATGTCATCCACATATAATATTAGAAATGCTACAGAGCTCCCACTCACTTTCTTGTAAATACAAAGCTTCTCCAAAAGTCTCAGATAAAACCATATGCTTTGATCACACTATCAAAACGTTTATTCCAACTCCGAGATGCTTGCACCAGTCCATAAATGGATCGCTGGAGCTTGCACACTTTGTTAGCATCCTTCGGATCGATAAAACCTTCGGGTTGCATCATATACAACTCTTCTTCCAGAAATCCACTCAGGAATGCAATTTTTACATCCATTTGCCAAATTTCATAATCGTAAAATGCAACAATTGCTAACATGATTCAGACGGACTTAAGCATCGCTACGGGTGAGAAGGTCTTATCATAGTCAACTCCTTGAACTTGTCGAAAACCTTTTGCAACAAGTCGAGCTTTGTAGACAGTAAGATTACCGTCAGTGTCAGTCTTCTTCTTGAAGATCCATTTATTCTCTATGGCTTGCCGATCATCGGGCAAGTCAACCAAAGTCCACACTTTGTTCTCATACATGGATACCATCTCAGATTTCATGGCCTCAAGCCATTTCGCGGAATCTGGGCTCATCATCGCTTCCTCATAGTTCATAGGTTTGTCATGGTCAAGTAACATGACCTCCATAACAGGATTACCATACCACTCTGGTTCGGATCTTACTCTGGTTGACCCACGAGGTTCAGTAATAACTTGATTTGAAGTTACATGATCATCATCATTAGCTTCCTCACTAATTGGTGTAATTGTCACAGGAACTGATTTCTGTGATGGACTACTTTCCAATAAGGGAGCAGGTATAGTTACCTCATTAAGTTATACTTTCCTCCCACTCACTTCTTTCGAGAGACACTCCTTCTCTAGAAAGAACCCATTCTTAGCAACGTATATCTTGCCTTCGGATCTGTGCTAGAAGGTGTACCCAACAGTCTCTTTTGGGTATCCTATGAAGACACATTTCTCCGAATTGGGTTCGAGCTTATCAGGTTGAAGCTTTTTCACATAAGCATCGCAGCCCCAAACTTTAAGAAACAACAGCTTGGATTTCTTGCCAAACCACATTTCATAAGGTGTCGTCTCCACAGATTTAGATGGTGCCCTAATTAACATGAATGTAGCCGTCTCTAAAGCATAACCCCAAAACGATAGCGGTAAATCAGTAAGAGACATCATAGATCGCACCATATCTAATAAAGTGCGGTTACGACGTTCGGACACACCATTACGCTATGGTGTTCCGGGTGGTGTGAGTTGCGAAACTATTCTGCATTGTTTCAAATGAAGACCAAACTTGTAACTCAAATATTCTCCTCCACGATCAGATCGCAGAAACTTTATTTTCTTGTCACGATGATTTTCCACTTCACTTTGAAATTCTTTGAACTTTTCAAATGTTTCAGACTTATGTTTCATCAAGTAGATATACCTATATCTGCTCAAATCATCTGTGAAGGTCAAAAAATAACGATACCCGCCGCAAGCCTCAATATTCATCGGGCCGCATAAATCAGTATGTATTATTTCCAAAAAATCTGTTGCTCGCTCCATTGTTCCGGAGAACGGAGTTTTAGTCATCTTGCCCATGAGGCATGGTTCACAAGTACCAAGTGATTCATAATCAAGTGATTCCAAAAGTCCATCAGTATGGAGTTTCTTCATGCGCATTACACCAATATGACCCAAACGGCGGTGCCACAAATAAGTTGCACTACCATTATCAACTCTGCATCTTTTGGCTTCAATATTATGAATATGTGTATCACTACTATCGAATTCAATAAAAATAGACCACTCTTTAAGGGTGCATGACCATAAAAGATATTACTCATATAAATAGAACAACCATTATTCTCAGATTTAAATGAATAACCGTATCACATCAAACAAGATCCAGATATAATGTTCATGCTTAACGCTGGCACCATATAACAATTATTCAGGTCTAAAACTAACCCCGAAGGTAGATGTAGAGGTAGCGTGCCAACGGCGATCAGATTGACTTCAGAACCATTTCCTACGCACATCGTCACCTCATCCTTAGCCAATCTTTGCTTAATCCGTAGTCCCTGTTTCGAGTTGCAAATATTAGCAACAGAACCAGTATCAAATACCCAGGCACTACTACGAGCATTAGTAAGGTACACATCAATAACATGTATATCGCATATACCTTTGTTTAGGTTGCCATCCTTCTTATCCGCCAAATACTAGGGGCAGTTCCGCTTCTAGTGACCTGTCCCTTTGCAGTAGAAGCACTCAGTCTCAGGCTTAGGTCCAGACTTGGGCTTCTTCACTTGAGCAGCAACTTGCTTGCCGTTCTTCTTGAAGTTCCCCTTCTTTCCTTTACCTTTTTTCTTGAAACTGGTTGATGACCCACAAGTATAGGGGATCTATCGTAGTCCTTTCGATAAGTAAGGGTGTCGAACCCAACGAGGAGCAGAAGGAAATGATAAGCGGTTTTCAGCAAGGTATTCTCTGCAAGCACTGAAATTATAGGTAACAAATAGTTTTGTGATAAGATAATTTGTAACGAGCAACAAGTAACAAAAGTAAATAAAGTGCAGCAAGGTGGACCAATCCTTTTTGTAGCAAAGGACAAGCCTGGACAAACTCTTATATAAAGGAAAACTCTCCCGAGGACACATGGGAATTATCGTCAAGCTAGTTTTCATCACGTTCATATGATTCGCGTTCGGTACTCTGATAATGTGATATGTGGGTGGACCGGTGCTTGGGTGCTTTCCTTACTTGGAAAAGCATCCCACTTATGATTAATTCCTATTGCAAGCATCCGCAACTACAAAAGAAGTATTAAGGTAAACCTAACCATAGCATGAAACATATGGATCCAAACCAAATTTCATTTAAACAACGCATAAACTAGGGTTTAAGCTTACATCACTCTAGCAAACCATCATCTACTTATTACTTCCCAATGCCTTCCTCTAGGCCCAAATAATGGTGAAGTGTCATGTAGTCGATGTTCACATAACACCACTAGAGGAGAGGCAACATACATCTCATCAAAATATCGAACGAATACCAAATTCACATGACTACTAATAGCAAGACTTCTCCCATGTCCTCAGGAACAAACGTAACTACTCACAAAGCATATTCATGTTCATAATCAGAGGAGTATTAATATGCATATAGCATCTGAACATATGATCTTCCACCAAATAAACCAACTAGCATCAACTACAAGGAGTAATCAACACTACTAGCAACCTCTGTGTACCAATCCCGGACTTAGAGACAAGAATTGGATACAAGAGATGAACTAGGGTTTGAGAGGAGATGGTCTGGTGAAGATGTTGATGGAGATTGGCCCCTCCCGATGAGAGGAGCATTGGTGATGACGATGGCGATGATTTCCCTCCCGAGGGAAGTGTCCCCGGTAACAAAGACCGCCAGAGCCCTAGATTGGTTCCGCCAAGGTTCCGCCTCGTGGCGGCGGAGTCTCGTCCCTAAAGATTGCTTCTGATTTTTCTTCGGATGAAAGACTTCATATAGTAGAAGATGGGCACCGGAGGGCCAACAGGGGGCCCACGAGGCAGGGGCGCGCCTATAGTAGGGTGCCCCCACCCTCGTGGGCTGTGGTGTGGGCCCCTCTAGTATTTCTTCCGCCAAGATTTTTCATTATTTCCAAAAACAACTTCGTGGAGTTTAGGGACTTTTGAGTTGTGCGAATAGGTCTCTAATATTTGCTCCTTTTCCATTGTAACTCCAAATTGCCGGCATTCTCCTCCTTATGTAAACCTTGTAAAATAAGAGAGAATAGGCATAAGTATTGTGACATAATGTGTAATAAAAGCCCATAATGCAATAAATATCGATATAAAATCATGATGCAAAATGGACGTATCACTTGTGGTCTTGTTGACCATCAACACTTGATGCTCCTTCTTGATTTCTACCTCCGCAGCTTTTAGCATCACGAAGAGCTCGGGAATTGTCTTATCCATCCCTTGCATATTATAGTTCATCATGAAGCTTTTGTAGCTTGATGGCAGTGATTGAAGAACTCTGTCAATGACACTATCAACCGGAAGATTAACTCCCAGCTGAGTGAAGTGATTATGATACCCAGACATTTTGAGTATATGTTCACCGATGTAACTATTCTCCTCCATTTTACAGCTATAGAACTTATTGGAGACTTCATATCTCTCAATCCGGGCATTTGCTTGAAATATTAACTTCAATTCCTGGAACATCTCATATGCTCCATGACGTTCAAAACGATGTTGAAGTCCCGGTTCTAAGCCGTAAAGCATGTCACACTGAACTATTGAGTAGTCATCAGCTTTGCTTTGCCAGACGTTCTTAACATCATTAGCAGCATCTATAGTAGGCCTGGCACCTAGCGGTGCTTCCAGGAAGTAATTCTTCTGTGCAGCAATGAGGATAATCCTCAAGTTACGGACCCAGTCCGTGTAGTTGCTACCATCATCTTTCAACTTAGCTTTCTCTAGGAACGCATTAAATTCAAATGAACAGTAGCACGGGCCATTGATCTACAACAACATAGACATGCAAAATACTATCAGGTACTAAGTTCATAATAAATTAAAGTTCAATTAATCATATTACTTAAGAACTCCCACTTAGATAAACATCCCTCTAATCATCTAAGTGATCACGTGATCCAAATCAACTAAACCATGTCCGATCATCACATGAGATGGAGTAGTTTTCAATGGTGAACATCACTATGTTGATCATATCTACTATATGATTCACGCTCGACCTTTCGGTCTCAGTGTTCCGAGGCTATATCTGCATATGCTAGGCTCGTCAAGTTTAACCCAAGTATTCTATGTGTGGAAAACTGGCTTGCACCCGTTGTATGTGGAATGTAAAGCTTATCACACCCGATCATCACGTGGTGTCTCGGCATGACGAACTTTGGCAACAGTGCATACTCAGGGAGAACACTTGTACCTTGAAATTTAGTGAGGGATCATCTTATAATGCTACCGCCGAACTAAGCAAAATAAGATGCATAAAGGATAAACATCACATGCAATCAATATAAGTGATATGATATGGCCATCATCATCTTGTGCCTTTGATCTCCATCTCCAAAGCACCGTCATGATCACCATCATCACCGGCGCGACATCTTGATCTCCATCGTAGCATCTTTGTCGTCTCACCAACTATTGCTTCTACGACTATCGCTACTTCTTAGTGATAAAGTAAAAACAATTACAGGGCAATTGCATTGCATACAATAAAGCGACAACCATATGGCTCCTGCCAATTGCCGATAACTCTGTTACAAAACATGATCATCTCATACAATAAAATTTAGCATCATGTCTTGACCATATCACATCACAACATGCCCTGCAAAAACAAGTTAGACGTCCTCTACTTTGTTGTTGCAAGTTTTACGTGGCTGCTATGGGCTGAGCAAGAGCCGTTCTTACCTACACATCGAAACCACAACAATTTTTCATCAAATGTGCTGTTTGAACCTTCAACAAGGACCGGGCGTAGTCACACTCGATTCAACTAAAGTTGGAGAAACTAACACCCACCGGCCACCTGTGTGCAAAGCACGTTGGTAGAACCAGTCTCGCGTAAGCGTACGCGTAATGTCGGTCCGAGCCGCTTCATCCAACAATACCGCTGAATCAAAGTATGACATGCTGGTAAGCAGTATGACTATTATCGCCCACAACTCTTTGTGTTCTACTCATGCATATAACATCTATGCATAGACCTGGCTCTGATACCACTATTGGGGAACGCAGTATTTCAAAAAATTTACCTACGATCACGCAAGATCTATCTATGTGATGCATAGCAATGAATGGGAGTGTGTGTCCATGTACCCTCGTAGACCGAAAGCGGAAGCGTTAAGTAACACGGTTGATGTAGTTGAACGTCTTCGCGATCCAACCGATCAAGTACCAAACGCATGACACCTCCGCGATTTGCACACGTTCAGCTCGGTGACGTCCCTCGTACTCCTGATCCAGCTGAGGCCGAGGGAGAGTTTCCTTAGCACGACAGCGTAATGACGGTGATGATGAAGTTACCGACGCAGGGCTTCGCCTAAGCACAACAACGATATGACCGAGGTGGAAATCTGTGGAGGGGGGCACCGCACACGGCTAAGACAACTATCAACTTGTGTGTCTATGTGTTGCCCCCCTCCCCCGTATATAATGGAGTGGAGGAGGGGGAGGGTCGGCCCTCTATGGCGCACCCAAGGGGGGAGTCCTACTCCCACTAGGAGTAGGTTTCCCCCTTTCCTAGGAGGAGTAGGAGAAGAAGGAAGAGGGAGAGAGGGAGAGAGGGAGAAGGAAAGGGGGGCCGGCCCCCCACCCCAATTCGGATTGGGCTTGGGGGCGCCCTCCACCTGGCCGCCTCCTCCTCTCTTCCACTAAGGCCTAATTAGGCCCATTGACTCCCCGGGGGGTTCCGGTAACCTCCCGGTACTCCGGAAAATGTCCGAATTCATCCGGAACCATTCCTGTGTCCAAACATAGCCTTCCAATATACCGATCTTTATGTCTCAACCATTTAGAGATTCCTCGTCATGTCCGTGATCACATACGGAACTCCAAACTATCTTTGGTACATCAAAATACATAAATTCATAATACCGATCGCCATCGAACGTTAAGCGTGCGGACCCTATGGGTTCGAGAACTATGTAGACAGTACCGAGACTCATCTCCGGTCAATAACCAATAGCGATCTTACCGGTCAAACCGCATAACAACATCTGTTGTTCCCTTTGTCATCGGTATGTTACTTGCGCGAGATTCGATCATCGGTATCTCAATACCTAGTTCAATCTCGTTACCGGCAAGTCTCTTTACTCATTCCATAATGCACCATCCCATAACTAACTCATTAGTCACATTGCTTGCAAGGCTTATAGCTATGTGCATTCCCCAGAGGGCCCAGAGATACCTCTTCGACAATCGAAGTGACAAATCCTAATCTCGATCTATGCCAACTCAACAAACACCATCGGAGACACCTGTAGAGCATCTTTATAATCACCCAGTTACGTTGTGTCGTTTGATAGCACACTAAGTGTTCCTCCGGTATTCGAGAGTTGCATAATCTCATAGTCATAGGAACATGTATAAGTCATGAAGAAAGCAATAGCAACAAACTAAATGATCGTCGTGCTAAGCTAACGGATGGGTCAAGTCAATCGCATCATTCTCTAATGATGTGATCCCGTTAATCAAATGACAACTCATCTCTATGGCTAGGAAAACTTAACCATCTTTGATTCAATGAGCTAGTCAAGTAGAGGCATACTAGTGACACTCTGTTTGTCTATGTATTCACACATGTACTAAGCTTCCAGTTAATACAATTCTAGCATGAATAATAAAGATTTATTGTGATATAATGAAATATAAATAACAACTTTATTATTGCCTCTAGGGCATATTTCCTTCACCATTTGTTAGAGGCAAATAAGGCCTAGCGAGACGGATAGACTGAGAGAATGGAGCTGGGAGGTGGTGCGAGAGGCCTAGCTACTAGCTAGATAGGGGAAGGAGTGTGCGATTGTGAGATCGATGAAAAGAGGGGCGAGAGCTTACTCGTGTGTGGGACTGTATGAGATACACGAGGCATGGATACAGAAAGGAGGAGTTGGAAGGTGCGTGTGTATGTTGTAGGCAGACATCGCTGGAGAGGTTTATCGATTGGTGTGTGTCAGAAAGGAGTTGTGTTGACTGTGGGAGAACGACCTAAATAAAAAAAGTGCGCGATGGATAGAATGCCGAGGGAGGGGGAGGGTGTAGCGATCCGACCTCAGACGGTCAAATCTCTGTGCATAAGTGTCATCCCTGGATCGGTAATGCTGACACACACAATACTTGAAGGATTTATAACAGAGTTCAATCACACACTTATTACATCGAGTGTCTCAAAAGAGAACTTATTACAATAAATATGGCTTAAGGCCATCTAAATAAGATAACAGCGGAAGGCTTGGAAGATAAAGTGAGTCCATCAACTCCAACGGCATAGCTGAGTGCCGCGACAACGACCTAGCGCACCTTACTCTTCGTGCGAAAAGTCTGCAACATGATATGTTGCAGCCCGAAACGGGTCAGCACATGGAATATGCTGGCAAGATAACACAGTAGAGCAATGAACAAGTAAAAGCTATCACTACATGCATATGAGGCTGGTGGAGCTCTACGGTTATAATGTTTTGGCGAAAAGCCAATTTTTTCCTACAACAAAGGAATACGTTTTGTTTAACTATCATGGTAGTTGATAAACATTGAGAAGGTTCCTCCAACTCAATCCCAATTAAGCAATACTAATAACCCAACAAATTAAGTTAGAGTGATGAGATCAACATGATAATCCAAGAACCAGATACTCAAGATGTCCATAACCGGGGACACGGCTAACCATGATTAGTTTGTACACTCTGCAGAGGTTTGAGCACTTTTCCCCACAAGACTCGATCTCCTCCGTTGGATTTCTTGCACTACATGATATTTGAGAAACGGATGACCGAGACACAGTCTTTCAGAAGCATTAACTCTAACCCTGGGTAGACAGTACCAACCTACATCCCCTACATCTGCTAGCCTACCACTGGAAGAGGTCATGCAACATACTCATCTATGCTAGAGCCCATAATAGCTTGTGGCTGCACACGAAAGTTTCTAGCATGAATAATCTTATGATCCCTTTGAGCCTGGGTGGCGAACCATAGGATGATCACATGGGTACTCCGGGATATCCTAGGAAAACACTAGATTCTCCAAGTGCCCGCAACCAATCCACCCAGATGTGTATTTAAGTAGCCACCTTAAGTTAACCATTAATTAACAATCTCACATCTGTCATGGATACACTCAAACCCAAACCACGTCTACGAGCATAGCATGGCAAATTTAACCATAACGTAGAAGCACCCAAGGGTTTGATAATAAAACAGGTAATAGGTTCTACCTCATCAACTACTTCCCAATACCCACATGTTAATCACAACCTAATCATGCAGTGTTTGAGGGTTGTAGCTAATGAATAAAAACTGGGTAATAAAGGGGTATGATCAATGTGTTACTTGCCTTGCTGATGATCTGCAAACCCTAGGGACTCGTAGTAGCACGCTTCGCACTCCGGGAATTCTATCGCAAACAAATAGTAGCATGCATAAGCACTCAAGAATAGATGCAAGGGTAAAACTCAATTAAGAAGATACAAACTGAAATTTCTACTGAAGAGATTCGATTTGCAAAAAGAACCAATCGTCGGAGCTATGGAACTGAAACTACGGTCAAAAGAACTTCGAAATCAAATCTTCTTGAAACCAAATTTTATATTGTCAAAACCTTGTTCAAGTTGATTAAACGGAAAGAGGGGCTCGAGACGAAGATTCTGGCGTTGGTTTCACTGTATTTGGACAAACGTTTGAAAAGTTGCGAGGGTTTGAAGATCAGGGGCTAATCTATGATAAAAATATTCGCGGATAGGTCCCTGGCAGAAAAATAAACAGAAAAAGAAAAATCTATCGGACGAACGTCCGCTAACAGAGATGAACGGGCGAATTCGTTCGTTAAAACGAACGAAGGTTCGCAAACGAACTAAATCGAGAAAACTGAACCGATCTAAAAAGAAAAAGATAATCTAGGGTTAAAAAAACCGATCGGTTTTTACCTAAACCGAAAAAACCCAACGGCGGCGGCTCGGATCCGACGGCGGCGGCGAAGTTCGGCGAGGCGGGCGGCGAGGGCGACATGGCGGGCGAAGCATGACAAGCAAGGCGGCAAGAAGAAAGGCTGGGCGGCACATGCGGCGAGGCGGCGGTGGTTGCGGCTCGACGCGGGGTTAGGGACGAGGAGAGAAGGGGCAGCTTTGGCATATAAAGGGGAGGGGGTCCGACTTGGGAGGCAAGCCGCGGCGGCGGGGCATGGACTCGGCTTTCGCACGCAGCGAGCGGGGAAAGGCGGTGGCGCGCGACGGCCGGCTGGGCTTCGGCCCAGTTCGGTCTGGGAGTTTTTTTAAAATAGATTCCGCCAAAGAAAAATCCTAAAGAAATAAAAAATCCAAAAATGCCAAAAACAATTTTCACCTTCTAAATAAAATATTTAGAACTTAGTGAACATTTTCTTGGCCTAAAAATGCACATTTGAAAATGAATATTTTTTCTAATTCAAATAAAACAACAATAAAATCCAAGTAAAATATTTATTTGATTTTAACATTTTTTCTCCAATATTTCTTTTATTTTGGAGAAGTCATATTATCTCCTCTCATATATTTTGATATTGAAATATTTTCAAAGAGAAAATAATTAAAACCAAATGATCCTCTTTTCCATATTTGAGAAAATTCAAATATGAAAATAAATGAAATACCCAACTCTCTCCGTAGGTCCTTGAGTTGCTTAGAATTTCTAGGATCATAACCAAAATGCAAAATAAAATATGAGATGCATATGATGACCTATGTATAACATTCCAAATTGAAAATTTGGGATGTTACAAACCTACCCACTTAAGATGAATCTCGTCCTCGAGATTCGGGTTGGCTAGAAAATAGGTGTGGGTGGTCCGTAGATCATCCTCTCGTTCCCAGGTGGCTTCATCCTCGGTATGGTGGCTCCACTGGACTTTGCAAAACTTGATAACCTTACTGCGTGTAACTCGGCAGGCAAACTCGAGAATCTTGACTGGTTTCTCCTCGTAGGTCAGATCACTATCCAACCGAATTGCTTCCAGGGGCATTGTATCTCTCAGAGGAATATCGGCCATCTCAGCATGGCACTTCTTCAACTGGGAAACGTGAAACATATCATGAACTCCCGATACCCTTCGGTAACTCCAACTTGTAGGCTACTTCTCCCATAATGCTCCAAAACTCGATGCGGTCCTACAAACCTCGGGGCTAACTTTCCCTTAACTCCAAAGCGTTTAACTCCTCGCAGTGGTGATACACGAAGATATGCTCTGTCTCTGATTTCATAGACTAAGTCCTTGCGCTTGGTATCAGCATAACTCTTCTGCCTGGACTGAGCTACCTTCAGTCTATCCCGAATTAACTTAACCTTCTCTTCGGACTCTTTGATAAAATCTGGTCCAAACAACTGACAGTCTCCAACTTCATCTATCCCACATCAACGGTATCCTGCGCCTCCTTCCATACAAAGCTTCGAAAGGGGCCATCTTCAAACTGGCTTGGTAGCTATTATTGTATGAGAACTCCGCGTAGGGCAAGTTATCATCGCAACTAGATCCATAATCTAGCGCACAAGCTCTCAACATGTCCTCCAGAATCTGATTGACTCTCTTGGTCCGCATCCATCGGTCTCATGGATGAAAATCAGATCTTGAACTCTAGCCTGGTACCCAAAGTCTGGTGCAGCTGGTGCCAAAACTTTGAAGTAAACTGTGTTCCTCTATCTCATACGATGGTCCTTGGAACACCATGCAGACAAACGATCCTGGTCATATATATCTTGGCCAACTTCGCACTTGTATAGGTGGTCTTCACCGGGATAAAGTGAGCCACTTTGGTCAAGAGATCCACTACTACCCAAATAGAATCATAACCCGATCGGGTCCTGGGTAATCCGTTGATAAAATCCATGCCAAGCTTATCCCACTTCCATTCGGGTATCGGCATAGGTTGCAGTAATCCTTCTGGCTTCTGATGTTCTGCCTTCACTCTCTGACATACACATCATACTGCTACATACTCGGCAATATCCTTCTTCATTCCTGTCCACCAGAAAAGCTCCTTCAAATCCAAATACATCTTGGTGTTTCTGGGGTGTATTGAGTATGGCGAGTCATGAGCTTCCGGAAGTATCAACTTCCAGATTTCTGCATTATTGGGTACATAAACACGGTCCTCAAACCACAAGGTGTCGTGCTCATCCTCACGAAAACCTTTAGCTTTGCCTTTGCTCATCCTCTCCTTTATCTCGGCAAATTCTTTGTCATCCTTCTGAGCTTCTCGAATCTTTCCCAATAATGTCGACTGAACTTCCAATCCTGCAACAAAACCTCTAGGGACTATCTCCAAACAAAGCTCCCTGAGATCTTCGGCAAACTCCTTTGGCAAACCTCCGCTTACGAGGGTATTGGCATAACTCTTCTGGCTCAAAGCGTCTGCTACGACATTGGCCTTGCCGGGATGATAATGCAGCTTCATATCATAATCCTTTATAAGCTCCAACCATCTCTTTTGCCTAAGATTCAGCTCCTTCTGTGTGAAAATGTACTTCAAACTCTTATGATCCGTGTACACATCACAACGATTTCCAATAAGAAAATGTCTCCAGGTCTTGAGCGCATGCACTACAGCTGCTAAATCCAAATCATGCGTGGCATAATTTAACTCATACGGGCGAAGCTAACGTGAGGCATATGAAACAACTCTTCCGTCCTGCATAAGTACACCTCCAAGTCCTAAGCGAGAAGCGTCGCAATACACTAGGATATCTTTGCGTATATCCGGCAGAATCGACACTGGAGCTGTAACCAAACGTTTCTTCAACTCCTGAAAACTTGCCTCACATTCATCTGTCCATTTTAACTTGGTGTCCTTCTTAAACAACTCCGTCATAGGCTTCGCAATCTTAGAAAAATTCTCAATGAATCTCTGATAATATCCCGCGAGTCCAAGAGAACTGTGGATCTCTCCAACAGAGGTGGGTGATAGCCAATCAGTGACTGACTTAACTTTGGTAGGATCCACGGCTATACCTTCTCCTGATATAACATGTCCAAGAAATCCTACTTCCTTCAACCAGAACTCACACTGGCCGAACTTGGCGTATAACTGTTGTTCCCTGAGCTTCTCGAGAACTAAACGCAAATGCTCTTTGTGTTCCTCTTCATTCTTCGAGTACAACAAGATATCATCAATGAACACCAGAACAAACTTATCCAAGAATTCCATGAACACCTTATTCATCATACTCATGAAATAGGCAGGGGCATTAGTCAATCCAAATGACATAACCGTGTACTCATATAGCCCATACCTTGTGGTGAAGGCTGTCTTAGGTATATCCTGTTCTCGGATCTTCAACTGGTGGTATCCTGCTTGCAGATCGATCTTGGAAAATACTTTAGCTCCTTGCAACTGATCAAACAAATCATTGATCATCGGCAGTGGGTACTTGTTCTTGATCGTCACTTCGTTCAATGCACGATAATCAACAACCATTCTCAATGATCCATCCTTCTTCTCAACCAAGAGCACTGGGGCACCCCACGGTGATGAACTTCGTCGAATGTAACCTTTCTCCAATAAATCCTTAATTTGTTTCTTAATCTCCTCCAGATCATTTGCGGGCATCCGGTATGGTCTCTTCGATATTGGTCCGGTGCCTGGCAACAACTCTATCAAAAACTCAATGTCTCGATCCGGCGGCATGCCTGGTAGTTCCTTTGGAAATACATATGGGTAATCCTTCACTACAGGCACTTCCTCCTGAACAACTCCTGAGAGAGAATTTACTTGGGTCCTCCTTGGCGCATGCCTGGATACATACTTGATCCTTTTTCCCTCCGGGGTGGTGAGCAGAATTGACCTACTAGCACAGTCAATGTTTCCTCCATGCTTCGATAGCCAATCCATTCCTAGTATCACATCCAATCCTTGTGACTCCAAAATTATTAGGTCTGAGGGAAAAACATGGCTACCAATGGTTAACGGTATCCGATCGCACCATCGGCTGGCCATATACTCTGCACCTGGTGAGCTTACTAACAAGGGTGTCCTAAGGGCTAAGGTGGGTAACTCAAACTTGTCCACATATCCCCTTGAAATGTATGAATGCGATGCACCAGTATAAAAAAGAACAAGAGAGGTAAATGACTTAACCAAAAACTTACCGATAACTGCATCTGGCTGCTCTTCAATCTCTTCCACGTTCACGTGGTTCACTTGTCCCCTGTTGAAAGGGTTGGGCTTCTCCCAGAGCTTCCATTGCCATTACTATTCTTTGCTTCAGAACACTCGATGGCGTTGTGTCCAGTCTTCCCGCACTTGAAACAAGTAATATGACTTAGATCCTTCTTGGCGGGTGTGGCTGAGTTAGAGCGGTTCTGATTGCTGCCTGCTCCATTCCCATTTCCATTCTTGGGGCCACTGTGGTTATGCGAACTTCCTTCATTCTGGGTATGGCCTCCATGGTTATGAGTATATCCTCCCGAGTTCGGGGTGAAACGAGGCTTCTGCTGAGCTCCTGAATTGTACTTCCCTTCTCCATACTTCCTTTTGTGGCTCTCAATCTGCTGCTACTTCCCTTCAACCATAAGAGCCTTGTCTACCAACTCCTGGTAGTTGGCGAATGTCGCTACCATTAACTGCATACTCATCTCATCATTCAGCCCTTCCATAAACTTCTCCTGCTTCGCGGCATATGGGGCCACATCATCTGGGGCATAGCGGGCTAACTTACTGAACTCATCCACGTACTACCCCATAGTACGATTTCCTTGGCGTAAGTTGCGAAACTCAAGCTTCTTCATACTCATAGCTCCAGTTGAGACATGGGCAGTGCGGAATGCTTGCTGAAACTGCTCCCAAGTGACATTGTCTATGGGGAAAGTGGCTGTGTAATTCTCCCACCATGAGGTTGCGGGTCCATCCAATTGATGTGCGGCAAAATGCACCTTCTCAGCGTTTGTGCAACATGCAGTGGTCAACTCCCTTTCAACCCTGCGTAGCCAGTCATCAGCAACTATTGGCTCGGTGCTACTGGAAAAAACCGGCGGTTGCAACCTCAGAAAACAGGCTAAGTTGTCAACTGGAGGTGGTGGTGGTGGGTTGTTGTTGTTGCCTTGGTTCTGGACTAGTAGCTGCATCAAGGCATTCTGCTGTCGGATCAACTGAGTGAGCTCCGGTGGGAAGACAAATTCGGGGTCGTCTCGGAGGCATCTGATGGGTTTAGAAGGGAGAGATTAGAATAGAGTGAGGTCTAGTTAGAAAGCACTACCCATATGCACATGAGAGAAACACATTCATATCACACCAAATCAATTCAAGCAAGGGCATACAATCGATCTAACTATCATTACAAAAGTGCTCGGACTACTAATATATACATGGGGAAATACTACTGATCACATGGTGGTCATCTAGAAATTTTGATTGGTGGAAGACTCCATGATATACGCTCCAGCTTCGTCCTCATAGTCATCATCACTACTGTCAGGGTCGGAGTCGGTGTCGTCGATGATGATGTAGTCTTCAGAACGAATGTCATCGGGATGGTCGTCATCTCCTCCTGGCGCGGGGTCTCCCATGAACACTCCTAGCTTCCTTGTCCGGTCGTCATTCTTCTCCACTAGTATTGTGATTTCCTCCTCGTATCCGTCACGTGTAGACTTGAGTTCCTCTTCTAGCTCCATGTTCCTGGTCATCACCTTCTTCAGTTCTATCATGCCTGCGCACATCTGGTTCTCCTGGCGACGAATGTGCTGATTTAACTCCTGGATGAAGGTTGCAATGGACCTGTCCCTCCTGGTGTTGATCATCTCCCATTGCTCATCTCGGCGCCCACATATCTGGTAAATGGTGTCCTTGAGATCCTTGTGATAAACTTTGATGATGCGTCCCATGGTGATGTGGGCTGCCATGCTCTTACCTAGACTCCAGGTGGGTGCATCAAAGGAAAACTCTAGGGGCTCAGTGACTGGTGTGAATGTCCTTCCTGGAACTTGAACTCGAATCATCCATCGCTCCTCTTCTGGTAAAGTGGCGGTGTAGGTCCTGGTGAAGCCTGGTATTCCGATGTTCAGGTACCAGTGACTTCCTTCAAGTGTCATCCAAAGGGTGTGTCTTCATCCGGTTGTGCAAACTTGTTCCTTGAGTCTGCCATCCTATAGAGTAGAAAATGGAGAGGAGTCAAAAATTATTAGAGAAGAGTGACCTATGTCTCATCTTAGTGGTCGTGTCCTACAATCAGCATGTGCTCTGATACCATCTTGTAGCGATCCGACCTCAGACGGTCAAATCTCTGTGCATAAGTGTCATCCCTTGATCGGTAATGCTGACACACACAGTACTTGAAGGATTTATAACAGAGTTCAATCACACACTTATTACATTGAGTGTCTCAAAAGAGAACTTATTACAATAAATATGGCTTAAGGCCATCTAAATAAGATAACAACGAAAGGCTTGGACGATAAAGTGAGTCCATCAACTCCAACGGCATAGCTGAGTGCACGACAACGACCTAGCGCACCTTACTCTTCGTCTGAAAAGTCTACAACATGATATGTTGCAGCCCGAAACAGGTCAGCACATGGAATATGCTGGCAAGATAACACATTAGATCAATGAACAAGTAAAAGCTATCACTACATGCATATGAGGCTGGTGGAGGCTCTACAGTTATAATGTTTTGCAAAAAGCCAATTTTCTCCTACAACAAAGGAATACGTTTTGTTTAACTATCATGGTAGTTGATAAACATTGAGAAGGTTCCTCCAACTCAATCCCAATTAAGCAGTATTAATAACCCAACAAATTAATTTAGAGTGATGAGATCAACATGATAATCCAAGAACCAGATACTAAAGATGTCCATAACCGGGGACACAGCTAACCATGATTAGTTTGTACACTTTGCAGAGGTTTGCGCACTTTTCCCCACAAGACTCGATCTTCTCTGTTGGATTTCTCGCACTACATGATGTTTGAGAAATGGATTACCGAGACACGGTCTTTCAGAAGCATTAACTCTAACCCTGGGTAGACAGTACCAACCTACATCCCCTACATCTGCTAGCCTACCACTGGAAGAGGTCATGCAATATACTCAACTATGCTAGAGCCCATAATAGCTTGTGGATGCACACGGAAGTTTCTAGCATGAATAATCTTATGATCCCTTTGAGCCTGGGTGGCGAACCATAGGATGATCACACGGGTACTCCGAGATATCCTTGGACAACACTGGATTCTCCAGGTGCCCGCAACCAATCCACCTAGATGTGTATTTAAGTAGCCACCTTAACTTAACCATTAATTAACAATCTCACATTTGTCATGGATACACTCAAACCCAAACCACGTCTACGAGCTTAGCATGGCAATATAAGCATAACGTAGAAGCACCCAAGGGTTTGATAATAAAATAGGTAATAGGTTCTACCTCATCAACTACTTCCCAATACCAACATGTTAATCACAACCTAATCATGTTGTGTTTGAGGGTTGTAACTAATGCATAAAAACTGGGTAATAAAGGGGTATGATCAATGTGTTACTTGCCTTGCTGACGATCTGCAAACCCTAGGGACTCGTAGTAGCACGCTTCGCACTCCGGGAATTCTATCGCAAACAAACAATAGCATACATAAGCACGCAAGCATAGATGCAAGGGTAAAACTCAATTAAGAAGATTCAAACTGAAAGTTCAACTGAAGATATTCGATTTGCAAAAATAACCAATCGAGTCGGAGCTACGGAACTGAAACTACGGTCAAAAGAACTTCAAAATCAAATCTGCTTGAAACCAAATTCTAAATTGTCAAAACCTTGTTCAAGTTGATTAAACAGAAAGAGAGGCTCGAGAAGAAGATTTTGGCATTGGTTTCACTGGATTTGGACAAACGATTGAAAAGTTACGAGGGTTTGAAGATCAAGGGCTAATCTGCGATAAAAATAATCGCAGATAGGTCCCTGGCCGAAAAATAAACAGAAAAAGAGAAATCTATCGGACGAACGTCGGCTATCAGACACGAATGGGCGAATTCGTTCGTTAAAACGAACGAACGAACTAAACCGAGAAAACCGAACCGATCTAAAAAGAAAAAAAACTAATCTAGGGTTTAAAAAAACCGATGGGTTTTTACCTAAACCGAAAAAAACAACGGCGTCGGCTCGGATCCGACGGCGGCGGCGCGAGTCCGGGCGAGGCAACGACGCAAGGCGGCGAGCTGACAAGGGGGGCAAGGGCGACGCGGCATGGGCGGCAAGAAAGGGCAAGGCGGCGACGACATGGCAAGGGCGGCGATACAAGCGTGGCGGGGTTCGGACGAGGAGAGGAGGGGCGGCGGCCGCATATAAAGGGGAGGGTCCGACTTGGGGAGGAGGCAAGCATGGGGCATCCCGGCCGGGCCGAGTCCGAGCACGCGGGCGAAGGGAAGGCGATGGCGCGATTTGGCCGGTCAGCTGGCCCGATTCGGTCCGGGAGTTTTTTTAAATAGATTCCACTGAAGAAAAGTCTTAAAGAAATATATAAAATAAATTCTGAAAATGCAAAAAACAATTTTCACTGTCTAAATAAAATATTTAGAACTTAGTGAACATTTTCTTGGCCTAAAAATGCAATTTTGAAAAATGCATATTTTTTTCTAATTCAAATAAAACAGCAATAAAATCCAAGTAAAATATTTATTTGAGTTTAACATTTTTCCTCCAATATTTCTTTAATTTTGGAGAAGTCATAGTATCTGCTCTCATATATTTTTTGATATTGAAATATTTTCAGAGAGAAAATAATTAAAACCAAATGATCATCTTTTCAATATTTGAAAAAATTCAAATATGAAAAAATAAATGAAATCCCCAACTCTCTCCGTAGGTCCTTGAGTTGCTTAGAATTTCCAGGATCAAAACCAAAATGCAAAATAAAATATGAGATTCATATGATGAACTATGTATGACATTCCAAATTGAAAATTTGGGATGTTACAGAGGTCGAGGAGGGCGTGTGCATGCACGAGAGAAAGTTAGTGCTAACTACAAAGGTTAGAGGATTGTGTGGGTGTAAGAGACTAACAAAGATCATAATTTGATATGAAAGTGGATTCATATATTTGAATAGGAGATCATAGTGTTATAAACATATGCATGCATGAACATAGCGGTGATACGCGTGTTGTGATTTTGCACATGTTATACCATAATGTGATGGTGCATGGTGTTTGCAACTCACAGCTAAATATCGAACAATCTAAACCATACTATACATCGAACAATCTCACATTTTATTTGAATTTGTGATAATGTGTGGTGTTTGCAGCTTACAACTAAATATCGAACAATCTAAACAATACTATATATCGAACAATCTCACATTTTATTTGAATTTGTGGTAATGTGTGGCATTTGCAACTCACATCTAAATACTTGTAGGCGTAGGAGGCGGGGCACCATACATTATGTGATAAACACATTATACATATGATACGTGGTTTAGATTATGAAGATCTAGCTAGAGCTTGAAATGTACTGTGATTTGAAATCAACATAAAGTGGATTAAAAAAATCGAGTTCGAGTCCATATAGTACACATAGTTCATATCTAACTCGACAGTAATCATGTGGTGTGATGTGAAGATAATAAACAAACGATGGTTTTACTTGACAATAATGATGATTGTAGATCTTATTAAAATAGAGAAATGAATTCAAATGGTTTGACTTCACAACAATCATGATTGTAGATCTTATTCAAATAGAGAAACAAATTCAAATTTAGTTCATATTGAAGCGGTAGTATATACATTAGGAATGCACTAAAACGTTCATTTGAGTAGCAGGTTGCATGCAATATACACGTAGCAAAATATTTTAATTGAACATAACATGAATTCAAAGTTTTGAATGGCATTTGTAGTGCGAATTGATTTGGTACAGTACACGGGACTAGACTCTTTTGTGTGGTGTGAATTGATTTGTTTTTGTTTTTTCATCGACAGAAGTGCGAATTGATTTGGTACAGTACACGTTAGGCTTGTCCGGAAATTTCAACCTGCGCCTTGTTACCCCGAAATATTTAAAATATATCTTTGTCTCGTTGTGCTCTGAAAACTAATTCCATCTCAACCCTTTCCTTGCTATCCCAAAATTACAACACACGCGAAAACTACCACCTCCTGCAAAATCCCGACACGCGAAATGCCCGTGATACCCCTGAACCGAAAGAACCGCCTAGCTCAAATCGGTGGGGGTACTTTCATAACTTACCCCACATTTCGGGCAAGAGCGTCCCTGAGCCATGGTTCCCCACTCCTATCCCATCTGCCCACCCTTTCACACATCGAGGCCACGAAAACCCGTGATGCCCCACACCCTCCTCCGTCCGACACCTAGCCGGAGCCTCTTCCCCCACGATGTCGTCCACAGCAACACCTCTACGTCTCTCATCCACCGTACCGGATGAGGATCTGTCATCGATCTCGTCCCGCCAGTTCAGCCACCCCGTCCTCCACCTCCAAGGAGCTGCCCCATCGTTTCCCTCGTCTTTCGCGCCACATCCATTCCCAGACCACCGTCTTCACCTGCACCACCAGAAGAGCAGCATCATCGCCGTTTCCTCGGATGAAGCTGAGGCCTAATCGGCGCCACCAAAGAGGTTGTACACTAATAGCCGTATTTCCTTCTTGATCCGATCTCACGGTGCTTCCGGCGCTCGGTCCCGAGACGACATGGCGCGACTCCATCCACGGCGGCGTCGCCGACCACTTCCTCCATGGCGTCGCTCCCTCGGCGGCGATGTCCACATCAGTAGGAGTTGTTGCTGCTTTAGCTCTCGCTCGCTCTGTTGCTCTGCTCTTGCTCTCGGTCCCCTGCCTGGTATGCTCTTGCTCACGTTGCTGCTCTCGCTCTTGCTCTTACTTGCAATGCTGCTCCGATTTAGCTACACTTCAGTCGACTGAATCGACTTTTGGGTCAGTCGGTTTTCAGGGGGTGGGGGGGGGGCTCACCTGAGTTAAGGAAGAACCAGTCGCACCGGGGAGGGGGCTTGCGGTAGAGGTACCCCACTATCTATCTTAGGGTTCAGAACGGGGGCGGTGGTCGCTGGCGGTGGTGGGGCGGGGCGTGGGGATCGCCGGAGAAAAAGCTCGACACGGGGGGGAGGGGGGCTAGAGGGATGGTCAGGGCGGCGGCGGACCGTCGGTGGGGAGTGGTTTCGAGGCGGGCAGGGCGGCGCACCGCCAGCCGCGGGCGGGTGGGGCGCGGCGGTTTGGCCGATGGTGGCTGGCGGCTCAGGGGGGTGGAGGTTGAAGATGAACTGCATGCCCTTGATTTCGTATCCAGCGGCTGGAAAATCGACTGACCAGAGATGAAAAAAATCAGTCGATTGACGTGTAGCCTCACCCTGATGCTGCTACACGATCAGCTGCCCCGGCTCTCACACGCGCTGGTGCTCCGGGGGCTGCGGCTACTAGTGCGTTTAGTTTCGACAGCAAAATTCCGTTTCGACAGTTAAGTTCAGTTTCGACAGTTAAATTCAGTTTCGACAGTTAAGTTCAGAGATGAGCGGCTGATGTATTTTACATCTAGCTCTTTGTGGTTATGTATTTTACGTCATCTATTGGAGATGCTATTAGAATTCCACTCAGGTTAACGTTGTCTCTCTTGTGCTGCTCAGCCTCGCCATCGTACAACTCAGCAGAGCTGCTCCAACGACGAAACCCTCCATCACAGTGGAGCAGTACCCCGGGCTCCATCTCCAGATGCCTAAGATCTTCTTCCCCTCCTTCGATAGCCAAATCAGCCGGAGCATCCTCACCGACCAACCCAATCACGTTGAGATCGACATGGCTTCGCCAAAGAGGTTGTACACTTGTTGCATCGGTTTTTTACTCTACATTTTATATATATATATATATATATATATATATATATATATATATATATAGTCCATTGAGCACACGTAGTAACGTGAAATACGATTAGTTTCTCTTACTATATGACAAGTAGCGAGGTACCAGGCAACTTAGCTATCTGTGATGGACTCTCTTGAACGCCATCATTATTTATCTCTGCACGTTTGAGCTATGCATTTGTAAATGAGCCTAGGAGTTGAGCTAGTAGGGCAGTGGCCAGGGTCGAAAATAGTAGAAGTAGCACATAAATAATTTTTTAGTGTAGGCTTTTCCTTGCTCACGCCTACCTACTAGAATCGCCAGTGCTTGAAAGGAAAACTGAAGGAAAAGCATAGGACGAAAGTTTCCTATGCTACTACTATTCATGCATTTGGTTCAAAGGAATGGAGCAAAGGAAAACTGTAGGATTTGTTCCTTTAGTGTCTCCTTGAAAGAAAAACCGTAGGAATTTTAATATCCACTTGTCCTCCTTTTCAAACTCCTATTCATGAAGCACAAGACTAAGAGATAGTAGCATAATAGCATTATAACCGTACATTTTCTTGTGGTTTGACTTAATCTCACCATGCTTCTTTGCATCCTGTGATCTTCCAATTCTTGTGAACCAAACACCCAGATTGGCAGAAATCCCGTGTTTTTAAATTCTCTGTTTTGCATGTGCATTCCTATCCTATTACTATGTATTTCCTCTCCCTGCGTTGTTAGAATAATCCAATTCAAACGAGCCCTTACAGAATTACTTCTCTTACAGATAGTTGTCAAAGAAAACCTTGTGTGGTTTGTCCCGCTTCTGTTGCGCCGTTGTCCACCCCAGCTTTTGCTCAATGATAGAAGGGTCCAAAGACAAAGGGATCCGACCTCCAGACTGTCTTTCGCCACCTCAGATCTTCTTCCCCGCCGCCGGCAGCCACGACAACTGCATTACCATCATCAACCGAGCAGACGACCTCAAGGACTATGGGTCCACAAGAGAGGTCGCACTCTTTCGTGTCTGCTTACGTTATGCATCGCTTAATATTACATGCTACTTTATCGTCCTGTTCATCGATTAGACTCTGAGCCAGCTCCAAACTAACGGTCAAACTTGAGTTTTTAAATGGTTATGGGGTACATATCGGGGCCTCAATCAATAGTATCTATCTACTATCTAGTTAATCTCTGGTGTCTACTGTGAGTTTCATGTTGGGTGGGAAACAAACAGTAAAGAAGCCATTATCTGTATTTTTAACTGAAGTCATTATTTGCCTACTATCATTGGTTTTGGGTCTATCCACTAGTTGCTACCATCACTCTGGATTTCTGCATGCACTCCTTACATAATCTCACGATGTTTTATTCCTATGCATGTCTGTTATTGTACACAATGGAACTGAACATGTAGAACAAAAGAGACGAGCCTTGCGTGGCAATAAAATTTCATGCAGACGTCGCTCCATGGTAGGCGCAAAGGCAGCCCCCCTCCACCCATTTCGGATTGTAACCGAGAGGGAGATAACTATTCTGAGGGAGATTCAGAAGGAGAAGATCACTCCTATTTACCCCCTGAGGTCTTCGCTCTAACTTGGCATGCTGATGTTGGTTATATCATGCATATGGTGCCTTGCATTGCTTACTTTATACATCAAATAAGCCATCTGCTTAGTTTAGACATGCTTTGTGTGAATGCCATCTGTTTAGTTTCTTCATCGTATATGTGAATTATGCAACGCCATCTTGTTTAGCCACGCATCATATATGTGAATTTTGCAATGCCATCCTACTTAACCAGTCATCTTATATTTGAATTATATCAGTACATCCTTTTTTTTCGTTACGTATTACATTTGTCAACAATGTTAGTACATTCAACTACTCTTAGTGTGCATCAGCCATTTGACACAGTGATGGAAACTTCTGGAGTGAAAACAAGGTCTTCAGAGCAGACTATGCTATCTGACTAAGCGCATATCTCACTGGCTACGGATAGCTCCTCGGAGGAGGATTCAGAGACAGATGACCAGTCCTATTCCCCCCCCCCAAGGTGTATGCTCTAACTTGGCAGTGTTATGTTGCTCATATCGTGCGTATGGTGTCTTGCATTGCTATGTCATTTGATTAGTTTAGACATGCTTTGTGTGAATGCCACCTGTTTAGTGTCTAATTACCATATATGTGAATTATGTATTGTCATCTTGTTGCAAGATATTATATATGTGAATTATGCAATGCTATCTTGTTGCAAGGCATTATATATGTGAATTATGCAATGCCATGTTGTTTAGCCAATCATCATGTATGTGAATTATATCATGCTATCATTTTTTATATTACGTGTTCCATTTGTCGACAACGTTTTTATATTCGACTACTCTTCGTGTGCATCAGCCATTTGAAGCGGTGATGAAAGTATCTGGAGTGAAAACAAGGTATTCAGAGCAGACAATGCTACCTGCTAAGCAGACATCTTATTGGTTACAGAGAGCTCCTTAGAGGAGGATTCGGAGACTGATGATCAGTCATATTTCCTCCTGAGGTATATGCTCAAACTTGGCAGGGTTATATTACTCATGTCATGCATGTTGTCTTACATTGCTTAGTTTTTACATCATACTAGTTGACCCGTTGCGCCAAATGGCGCAGAGACCCGCTGAAGCCATGTTGTCGATGAAAATAGTTTCATGTTGCAAGGACCATCTGTTAAATCATGATATTTTTAAAACATGTTTATCACGCTGTGAAATATGAGTTTGGAAAAGGAAAATATTTGTATAACATGGACATGTTTAGTTTGAACAATGGCTATTATGATGAGAAACCTAAGTTGGCATGGTTGTATTTTTTTAATAGTGGGCCTGGAAAAAGATGATCAGTTGCGCCAAATGACGCAGAGTCTCATTTAAAACCATGTGCTTGCTGAAAATATTTGCATTTTAGTAACTTAATGTTTGAGCAAGCGCAAAGACCATATCAAACCACAAAGATTTGACAAAGGAAGAAAACATCCAACACAAGAAACTTTTCCTAAAACTGAAGCGACATAATATACATGAACAACATCAGATTAAACATGTGGCTAAGTGTAGATCTTAATCAAATAGAACCAAAAAGAACAAAGTAAAATGAGAACATCACATACATGATGAAATAGAAGTGTCAAAGAAAGGCCCGGCGGTGCCGTTCTCACAACATCAGCAGATTCTGAAAATGTAAAAAAAAAATCAAACTTGGGAAGCTTATCGCCCATCTAAAAAATCCTGGAGTCTTTTTTTTTGCGTTCCAATCAGAGAGCTTTATTCAATGAACGAACTCTTGGCATCATCAAGTCTGATACATGAAACATCATATGCATGGCTATCCTACATCATATACATCAGGAAGCTACTTTTTTTATTGAGGACTCACGTGATAATTAATTAAAGCATGCTATTTCCCATCACACAACGGACATAAAGAAGTATCCCATTTAAGCCTACAACCCAATGAAAATGCCCAATGGAGCTCGGCCTCCATGGAGGCTGGATTTCAAATGATCAAAATTCAAATTTCCACATTTGAAAAAATGAAAAAAAATACACATATACTTAGAGACATAATGCACAAGTGTGTAAATTTTCAGCTCGAAATATGTTAAAATGAGTGCTACATAAATAGACAAATGTGAGGCTTTTTAGTAGATGCACTATTCATCCTTAGACTCCATGTATTTGTCTTTTTGCACAGATCGTGTGTCAAGGTATTTATCCTAAAATTTTACACACATACACATCACATCCTTTTTTACTTGTACAATTTTTTTCAGATTTTTTTGAAACTGAATAGTTCAAATTGATGTTTTTTTCAAAAACTTCGGCCTCCGTGGTGGCTGAGCTCCAAAACGCCTCGCTTACAACCCAATCACTACTTTCTCTAGCATCTATTGCCAACAATATTGGAGCTTCTCTACATTTATATAAGATATTTTTGGTTTGCAATTTGAATCCCAAAAACGTCTTTACAGAGAGCGTACATCAGACCAAAAAATGAAGCTGATGTTTTAGAAGTATTTCGTACTGACAGAAGCAAACGCTCAT
Organism: Aegilops bicornis; assembly: GCA_021605145.1. Lineage (NCBI taxonomy): Eukaryota > Viridiplantae > Streptophyta > Magnoliopsida > Poales > Poaceae > Aegilops > Aegilops bicornis. The sequence goes on from CM038672.1 coordinate 69,761,507, forward strand.
CATAGCAGAAGATCCCATCCAGCCTTCTGCTGCTGCCTAACACACCTGAAATGTTTTGAAATTCTTTGCGTTAATTTTATAGCTATAAGTTTTAGATACGATTTAGATATACATAAGGATCTTCACTTAAAAACTAAAGGTACATTGTACGGTGGAAAAGAAAACATAAGTCACTCAATGAGCATTCCATCTTTTTTTTTCTCAACACCAAATTATTGTAACTATTAGTCCAATTGTTTCCTCAAACAGGGTAGAGACCATATGTGAGATCATAGTTATACATTTACTTGGGGGGAAGACAATTACATGAAAGGAAGGACAGTCACCCCAAAGCTATCACTACAACTGGATAGTGTCAGGATGTTTCCAGAGTCGATGCAAAACTGAGAAGCCAAATTTCCACATGTAGGATAAAGAAGCCAATGAAGCGTGTACACCGGAGGCACTTGACAATTGTAGTTCGGCCATCTCTCCGACGAAGGCCTTCTACATAGAGTTCCTCCAGGTCAGTGTTCTCTTGTTTCTTGACTTCCGCCGGACCCTCCTCCTTGTTGCCTGCCTTGCTCTCTTGAACTAAGGCAGAGGCATTTCTCTTCATACCCTTCATTAGGCCAAAGCATCCTCAGACCCTAAAAAAGTGTTAGTGCATCGTAAGAGTAATGAGGAATATATTTTGTTGCTCAGCAGAGTTCAGGTTAGAACTATGTTACAAAACTAAACATCTCGAAGGAATTACAACGTACTTCTGCACAACACTCCTGTAATTTCCAGAGAAGAGGAAGAAAGCTTTTGACGAACAACACCATGGGGAGGCGCTTTCAACAGATAAGATGACAGGGAGCGTGGCTATACTGGTAGGATATAAACAATGGGAGGTCCATCGGCAATAAGCATGCATCACACTGAAACCGAAATACAAGTGCATATATGAAAGTCCTGAGCTAACTCAAGCAAAAGAATCCATTTAAAGTTTCAGACCATGTCTAAGAATACCAAAACTGACGTACAGGAATAGTTTGGACAGACATTATTATACAAAAAGGAAGCCAATGAATACATCATGTTCCAATTTATGGGTTGTTAATAGAAAGTATGCATTAATATTTGTGTCATTAAGCACATAATAACATGCAGTTACGAATATTCGGAAGTACAAAGATCCACTTGACATCATGCTCATATTCATCTGTAGAAAATAACAATAAGGTACAAATCATGCTCATATTCATACACAAAGTTATCCTGGTATGTTGGGTTTCCAACTCATACTACGATTCAGATGCATACTGACAGGAAGATGTCATGCCATCATCCATATAATCACAAGAGGAGAATAACTGAAGAAACTTTGACAATGAAAACCAAAAATGAACTACCGCAACAAAATAAACTTTCTAATCAATCAAGTTGGGGGCATGTTCATATGACTATTGAAAGGAAGGAGAAAAGAACCACCATATATGTTATTTTGCAAAGTTCATTACATGAGTCAAATTACAATGGCTATATTGCAAGGCCATCTGACAGTTCCTATTTTACAAAGCATGTCCTTGATGGACATACCATTCAGCTACTCTTAACATTCCACATCACCTAAGCTAGCATTAGTTGCAGAAAACTTAATATTGTCAGTCTTACGTAGAGGCTTTAGTTCTAACTATGACAAATTATTTGCATGACTTGTCATCGGCAGCTATGAAGTTAGTGACAATTGTCAAGTTTCAGTCGAAAATTCACACATTCGTAGGTGCGGTAGTTTCCCAATTTGTCATTTTCATCTACCTTAAATAGAGATTAACCTTTGACTTAATCAACACAATATATGTGTTTACAGTGTCTCAGTGAATAATTTGTAGCCAACAATGAGAAGATGCTTGACTAACTCTGGCTCCCATCCCTCATAAATATAGTCTCCAGAAATTATCTGATTTTCAGAATAACATATTTCTGCAAAGTAGAATTTAATTAAGACCCGCATCCATCATATACAAGTTAAGCGAAACAAGATCGAAAAGATGATGACCTGCAAGATCTACTACATAATCATCTGGAGGTTGCTCTTCTGCAAATCTGAACTCCATGTACCCAATGTTCTGGAGTTAGTTAAATGTCCATTCTTGCGGCTGAGAAAACTTAAATAGATTTATTTATATATTGGTACGTGGCCGTAAAGACCTCGAAGAGCTGCAAAAGCATTGCATGTCAGAAAATGTATTATTGTGCTTCTCTAGCAAGTAAACAGTAAGACATGTGAATGCAAGAATTATCCAAAGATTGGATGAATTGCTGCTAGTTACAAAATTCCTGATGAATATTAGTCTCAACAATGTTTGGCAGCCAACTTCATGGTAGAAAATGATGCCAACTACAAAACAAGCACATATTCCTTAGCAGAAGGCATTTGCCGGTAGTTGTTAATTACAACAGTTCTGCAAAAATGATGTAAAGACTAAAGTGCTTTGATGCGAGGAGAAAAGGAGTTTGAACCAACAAATATATGCAGATAGAACAAGAAAGGTAAGCATCGTATGAACCTGCATAAAATTTTAAGTCCAAAATCAGAAAAGGCGGACAGACATCTGAAAGATAGAGGCATACGAGGATCGTTGTGCTCCTCCAGTGCCAACACCAACACTCAATGAGCTAGCCAAACCTTTAGCTTTCAAAAAATATAGCAAGCTTCCATTGCCCTCTGAAAAATAGAAACAAAATGGTCAGTCGCTAAACGGCAGGGCGTGATTGCATGAGATGAGACCTCTGCATGCTCCAAATCAACATTAAACAAAGATAGCAAGCAACATTGAAATCTATTCAAAATAAATTGTTTTTATTATGCAAAAAAGTTCCGTAAAGAGATGCTGTGCTGCAAAGAGTACATAATTTACCAGAGGTTAACACACAAAATAAGATAACCTTGAGTGAATAATAGAAGGGCATTTCAGCAAATCGTTGCAAAATCTGCAACAAGATCAACATATGTAAAGCTTGTAAAAACATCGACAGCCAAAGGGGCAAGTGTCCCTTCTAAAGTCAAAGTACCTACAATCAATCGACTTGCAATACCATATGTGTAGTTTAGACAAATTTAACATGAATCGACCTCTACCCTGAAGAACTTAGAAATCAAATTTTCTCTAGAGTACTATTAAACTAACGATCATATAGTGAGATGCATGCAACCATTAGAGATATCGCTACTGGCCTAAAAATTTCTGTATTCCCATCTCAAAAAGGGAAAATCCAACCCTGAATCCGCCCGCCATCCACGCATCTATCACAAATCTCATGGCACCAATAGGAAAAAAAAGGTCCACGGCCTCCTTCCTATTCCCTGCATCAGATGCGCTCATGTCGCTCGATACTGAACCGTGACCACACACACACACACCACACACAGACAGCAATAGAGAGAGATTGGATGAAGCTCACTTCGATGTGTTGGCGTTTGATGTGCTAGTTGTCCATGGATGTGTGCGCAGCTCCCCAACCGCGCCCATGGGCCCGGCACCCGTCCATCCAACTCACCAGCGGTCGTCGTCGCCCCGCATCGTGTCTCCTTTTCCTCATCCAAATCCCGTATGAAAGCTGCCTGAGAGAGAGAGAGACGGCTCACGGAAGGTGCGAAGAAAATAGGGAGTCCGGGGACGTGTCAAATCGTCTCCTCCCCCGCTGCTTCTTGGTGCGCCTCCTCCCACGACGACGCAACTGGCGGCCCTTGCTCGACGACACTTAACATTTGATCTCATGCTCGGTATGTCTATGCGTAATCGCATCTTTCAGATCCAGCTGTAGCAATGAAAGTGGCTATCGAAACCGCGCTGCCGCACACTAAACACAGATGGTGTAAATGGCATGTCCTTCGTGATGCTAAAGGAAACATCGGCCATGTGTACAACAAGTTTTCTGGTTTCAAGAAGGAATTCAACAAGCTTGTCAATCAATTTTTCAGTTTGTTCCATGCTGCACCAGGCAAGTTCTCGGAGCATATATTGAACATTTGCAATCGATTGCGACCAAAGAAAATAAGCCTACGGGTAACCCAATTTTTGCAACAAGAGAACTACTGGAGTATGAAGTTATGATCGACCATGGAGATAAAAGGACCAAAATTCATGGAATCGGTTGGCAAAGGTTTCTTGATGAGTATGCACTGCAGCCTGGTGACATGGTATATATCTGCCTCCCTCGTGGTAATGGGAGAATTTTTGTGGACGTTGAGAGGGCTGGCATAAGGCAACTCCTGCATCTTTGTACACAAGATGTCTGCTGTTGACATCAAAGACGGCTACATGGTGAGTGAGCATAATTCTGATAGTATGTTAACACAATTTATTGTCTCATAAATTTTTTGTGGTAAATAGACGATGATTCACCACTCATTGTTTTTGTTTGCATTTTACAGAGGATTCTGGAGAACGCCATTGCTCTTGTTGAACGCACCACGGCCGAGATGGGTGAATCTGGGAGTATTCTGTTTATGATGATTCAGGTTCCCATGTAACGGTTTCTTTCAAAAAGGCATACGATGGCAGACTTGTCATGCAAGGCGGTTTCCGGAAGTATGTCGGACAACTTGAATTGGAGGAAGACGATCTTGTGGTTATCACAATTCATAGGCGCGCTGGGTCTCCCTCCACATGCCGGATCTGCATCTTATCTTAAAACCTTAAATTATGACTAATATGCACTAGGGGCAAAAACGATATATACATCGATACCAAACTGATCGTTGGTTCAGCTCTCGGGATGCTTGTTTCTTTTGTGTAAGCCGTCGTTCAAGGATTTGTGGCACTGTCAGTGTGGTCTATGGGTGGTCTATGCCTATATGTAAATTTGAACCTATGCAGTATCCATATCTATTTTTAAGTTTTAGTGGCATTGGTGGATCATCACGGCCACCCCAATTGCCCACCCTTCTTAGTGTCATGCTCTGCATCATGGGCCTGGCTCATGAAATGGGTTCATGCGCCTGGCACATAACGTCTCACTTCAGAAACTCCACAGCTAGTGTGCATCATGTGCCAGGTACAGAAAGCTAGTGTGCATCTTGTGCTGGGTACAGGACATGTGACTGTATCGTAATTCGAGTTCAGATATAACGCCAAGCGTCTCGCAAATGTGCCAGGTACATTATTTTGACCTGAACCCCTAGATAATGTGCCAGGCACATTATTGAGCCTGGTACGTACATGGCACGTGACTATAACATATTCCACGGTCACATGATTGGCAGGCACCTGCAACCGTGCCAGGTACATTGTCCAACTTGAAACTGCTTCAAATGTGCTAGGCACGTTATTCAGATTGAGTGTTGCCAAACCCATGGTAAGCGGCTGGTGTTACGTCCGACTTTTCCATATGTGCTAAGTACATGCTGCAGCATGATACTTCCCGTGATAACCTTTTGGCCGATTTATGGATACTCATTTGTTGGTCTAAAAATAATCGTACATTTCTTAAACGAACCAATTGCAAAAGTGATTTAAACTTGAAAATATGCAATTGTTCGTTCATAACTTGACATCCATACCAACGAATACGATTTTGGTCATGTCTGATGAACGTAGATGTAGTCGTTCATAACTTGACATCCATACCAACAAATACGATTTTGGTCATGTCCGATGAATGTAGATGTACTCGTTCATAACTTGACATCCATACCAACAAATACGATTTTGGTCATGTCCGATGAACGTAGCTGTACTCGTTCATAACTTGACATCCATACCAGCAAATATGATTTTGGTCATGTCCGATGAACGTAGATGTACTCAACATTCGAGTTCATTACATGGGTTGACGACACAATAAATCAGTCTTCATAGCCAATCCAGATCATTGTCATACAAACGCTTGCGCCCAACACAAACGCTTGCGTCAAACTGTCATATAACAGAGTAAACCTTCTGCACTGAACATCTGAAAGTAGGACCGTTATATACCCGTCGCCCCTGTCTGATTTATCTTCTTCAACGATCCTGGGCAGCTTGTTGAGCTTGCTGTAGTTCTGCACAATCAGAGCCGTGGGTAAATGTACAACAAATCTAAACAGAAAAACAATCGTTGAGTGTCTACTCCTGCGATTTGCCAATGTACATGTTGGCGTAACACATTCAGTATCAAAAGCCCACTCTAAACCTTGATTCATGCGCTCTGCAACATATCAGCTAATCTGTTCTATCCATGCCACCAAGATTCGTCAAATACAGCTAAAGGTCATTAGCATCCGTACCTTCCAAAAACAAATCCAAATAAAAAATCCAACTATACAGCAGGCATAATACGCATGACATTTGAATCCCCGGGCCCCTTTCCAGCAGAACGTAACGAGAAACAAGAAGAGTCTGCATGTCATCTTACCTGCATGAGGACGGCGTAAATATGAACACCTGACAGCTATTGCTGCCCCAACCCCGTTCCTAGTCTGGCCTGCAAAACAAATGGATCCAGGGCTAATCACTCTTCTGATGTGCGCCCAATACCTAGCCATCTGACATAATACCGGCGGCGAAACTCGTGCCGGTGCCGCCGGCCCGGAACCGCGGCTGGATGCGCGCCTCCTCTTGTCCCAGCCACTCGCGCCTCTGCTCAGATTTAGGTACTGTTCATGTTCTATCTCAGATGAATCCGCCTCTCCTGCCGCCAAGCATGCTCCTGGGGATGGCTACTGCAAAAGGGAACGCATATGGACCAGAGTCACGGGCCGTGCAGCGGGAGTGTCCGGTAGTATCTGTCCTTATCTCGTTGTACAGTACCCTAGGGTAGGTCACGGTCCCGTCCCACTAATAACACGAAGGAGATAACTGTGGCAGGAGATTCTTACGGGAACGGCTGGCACAGATCCCTAAGGATATGGACGCATAGGATAAGCGGGCCGGGGTGCAGGTGTTATATTGAATATTTTCGGCGGCCCCTGACCTCTTCCGCGGCACCCCGACAGCGGTATGGAGCCACAAAGGGCCGCTTCCTTCCAGCGTCGTAGGACCAGGGCCGGGCCTATAGTTGTAAAACGTGTGCAGCCCGCACAGGGCCCCTAATTTTTTAGGCCCCCAAAATTTTGTATATAGGCCTAGTATTTAGAAAAAACTGTCATAGCAGGCCCTAGGCCGTTGGGTGCTGGACGCTGCTGCTCGTTTCCTCGATCGATTACCCTAAAAAAAAGTCTGCTCGATCGATCTTCCTTAAAAAAATGCTGCTCGATGCCTCGATCGAGAAGGAAACGGGATCTCGGTCCAAAAAAAAAAGAGATCATGGACTGATCAATTGCAAAACCGTAATAGCAGGTGCGGCGGCGTTGTTACAGGAAACAGGATCGGCTCCTTCGCGGCTTCGCCTCATGCCCTCAGCCTTCATCGTATCGCCTCATGCCTTCAGCCCTCATCGTATCAATCGGCAAGCCGCACGCAATTCACGCCTCTGCAGTTCTTGCCTTCCTCTTTTCTATGTTCTAGACTCGTCGCCTCGTCGGATCGATCTCGCCTCGATCGATCGTGGCGATCGACCTGTGTGCTTCACGGCTTCAAAACAGGTTTTAACTACTAATTTCTAATTTCTAATTTCATAAATCCTAATTAACTTTTGACAGGGATCGTCAGAGATCGGTTCTTGCCTCCTTGTTAAACAACACATTTAGTATTTTATTATGCAAACGGGAGTTGAATAGGTATGATTTTTTACATATCCAATTATTTTGTAAGACACTATATCATATACATTATAATAGCTCATTAGTTCATTTTAGTAAAATAGGGCCCATTCTTTAGTTTCGCACAGGGTCCCGGAATTTACCGGCCCGGCCCTGCATAGGACAGAGAGGAGGGAGGCAGAATAGCGACGGCGGCTGACGAGGGAGGATGGAGGGAGACACTGTGGGCTTGGGGAGTCTAGGTTTGTGCTGCAGGGCTGGGAGGAGGCTGCATCGATGGAGTGTAGGGGGTGAGGGGCTGGGGGAGGCGGCTGCGGGGGACTGAGGGGAAAACTTTTAGGGTTAGGAGAGAGGGAGCGGGGAGAAGAGAGTGGAGGCCTGGAGGGGGCGCGGCGCGGGGCGCTCTGCACGTTAAGCGCGTGGCGGGTGCAGAGTTGTTGCGAATCCCACGCGGACACGGAAACGTCTGACCCAGCCAATCCACGCGAGGGACGAGCCCACCAGTCATTGGCCGATAAAAACAACCATTCGGTGATAAAAAATTACTAATGGTCAAACGATCAAACGATCAGAGCGAAAGTCAAAGATGATCCAACGGACATGAACGTGCCAATCTGGGGGAGCTCCATGAAGGAGGGTCGGCTAGCATCCTTATTGGTTTAAATATGGATTGCCATCTGCTTACTTGCTTACTATATAAATCATATATTTTAATTATATCATGCCATCATGTTTACATACACATCATTTATCTGAATTATGGCATGGCAACCCATTTAATAAAGACATCATATAGTTATATCATCTCATCCTGTTTAGTGTTTACAGTCATCATATTTAGAATTATGTCATTCTATCCGTGAATTATATCATGCTATCATGTTTCCATAGGCGGCATGTATGTGAATTATGGCATGCCAACCTATTTAATAAACACATTATATAGTTATATCATGTCATCCTGTTGACATAGTCATCATATTTTGAACTATGTCTTTCCATCTTTTTTAGTTAGCCATCATATATGTGAAATTGTGTCATGCTATCATGTTTGGTTAGACAACATAAATGTGAATTGTTTCATGCCCAGTTTTATTCCCCACTATCCATTGCACCTGTCTATCATACAATGTTTGTATATTCAATTACTTTTCTTGTTTATCAGCCACTTGAATTGGAGAGGTTGATGGCGGTATCTAAGGGAGTAAAAACACGGTCTTCAGAAAAGATAGTGCTACCAGTTGATGCAGATAGAACCACGCTTGTACTTGCCCAAGAACCAGCCCTACCACACATAACCCAGACTCTCGCAGATTGTACCCCTACCTAGTTGGATAGAGAACCAGCTACACCCCTTCTAACCCCAACCCCAGCAGATAGTAACCTGCCCAGTTGGCACAAAGACCGTCTCCACCACAGAGCACCCAAACACGAGCAGTTAGTAAGGGAACTGCAGTGCCCAAAGCACGAGGAACACCACTCTGAATCCCAACTCAATGCTTAAAGCAGAAGAAGAATTGTTCTCAGGTCTGGTTTGCTGTTGTAACTTGCTCTATGTTGATTTCAGTTTCAAGTGAATAAACAGTTATGTTCTCATGTCATGAACATGACAAGTGTTGTTATTGCTCTATATTTTACCACACTTATATTCTGTCTATTCTGCTTTGACTTGAACAAATATTATTTGAATTGTTTCTCTGTCTTGATTTGGCAACAAAAATAGAATTATATAGACCATAAAATGACCATGGTACATAGATATATGTTTGTTTCATTCTGTTATACTGTCCACTTTACTACTGAACTGATTTACCAAAATGAGTTTCATATACAACATGGTAAACCTGTGATGTGTCTTCTTGTTTCTCTTTTAGAATGTGGACAGAATATTGGAGAACAGTACCCCGTTATGCAATGGTAAAGGAAGTAATGCAGATAAGGTTCAAGATAGTGAGACATCCCTATTGGTCTCCAAGAAAGCTGATAAAAACTATCTTGACGGCAGTGAGAGAACCCAAAAGTCATGTCTTGATGTAGTGTTCGAGTTACTGGCCACTGCTGTTGGCACAAGCTCTTCGAACTCGCCGCCTGAATCAGTTTGTCATCTTCAGTCTCAACTTCAAGTTGAAAGACATCGATCAGATGTGCTGCGACACGAAGCTGAAGGACTGAGGAAGTCCCGCAGAATTTAGATGCATACTTTCTGGTGCAACAGCAAGCAGTGCAGGATTTAAGCGCCAAACAAGAGAAAGTAATAAGCTTGCTAAGCATCTTGCCAGCATTATGGGTACCCAGGATATTGTTTCTTGAGCTCTTCTGAAGTGATTTCAGTTTTGGACTTGTTTTGCTGCGGCGTTTATTTGCACTGGTCGCCAGCTTTGACAACCAGTGTATATGATATGCTGCTTTGTTCCCTATATATGCACTGGTGGCGAACTTTGATGCCCAGTGAATGTAATATGTGTAATAGCCACGATAGCCTAGCGTAAGTTGCTTGCTTATTTATTTCCTTGTTATTTTTTTATTTATTTGATTGTAGTCAGTGCAGTTATTTTTCCCTGGTTTGCTAGTGGCGGCAATAAGCTATTTTTTAAAACTAGACCACAATAACCATGAGCTACATATTTACTGTAGTTACCATGGGCGTCCTATGGGCCGTAGAAACAATGGGCCTTCTACGGGCTGTAGCATCAATGGGCCTTCTACGGGCCGTATGATCGATCGGCCAAACATGGGCCAATAATGCATCAGTATTATGGGTCAGAACGGGCTAGATTTGGAATCGTCTGTTCATGGGCCGACCATAACGGGCCGTCGTTAATCGGCCGTATTTGATGACGCTATGAAAACGGCCCAACGGATTAACGGGCCGCAAACGGTCCGATTGTAACCACGGGCTGAGTTTGGCCCACAAGCAGAAAAGACCAGTAACGGGCCGTAAGTAACCGAATGCTAGAAATGAGCCCAAGAATAAACGGGCCCAGAGAAGGCGAAAGATAACACGGGTTGGAAATGGCCCAATGAAATAACGGGCCATTAATGGGTATAAAGCGGTACACTATTCATTGCGGGCCAGATTCACCACGGGCCGTTAATGGGCCAAGAGTTACAAATGGCCCCCTATGGGCCGAAAGACATCATGAGCCATACATGGGCCTGAAGTTACAATGGGCTGAAATCATATTAGATAGCCCAAATGAAGCTACTGGGCTTAATTCCGATAGGCCGTAACGGACCGTGAGTTAGCGGGCCGTAAATGGGCTATATACGAACATGTCGATAACAAGCTTTCCATGGGCCGCCCGTTACCTTTTGACCAAGTCAAACGGGCAAACCTTTTCACCAGAATGGGCCTCTGTTGGGCCGTGCCACATGTCAATGTATCATAGGCGCCTCATGTCCAATGAATGGATGACATCTGTCCCAACGGTGAGCCAACACGTGTTTCCTCCGGCCAATGAGAATTTTACACGTGGAAAATCCTCATTGGTCTGGGCTCTTAACGGGTTATCGGATTCAAAACCGGACCCGATAGCTTAATGGCGACCCGTTACGGTGGATGCCACGTGTCGGTTACCCTTGACGAAAGCACTTTCATGACGCGCCATTTATCGTCATGGAAGTGGACACTTCTGTGATGATAATTTTGGTAATGTCATGGAACACTTCTACGACAGCACAGGTATGACTATCTTGATTCTGTCATAAAATCGTCATGGATGTACATGCATGACAGAAAATGTGACCTACTGTGACAAACATGTATTATCACGGAAGTGTATTTTTTTTGTAGTGCCCATCGATGTCCAACTCATCCTCTTCCTCGAAGCCGTAGTCCTCCGGAAACTCAAGGTCGAGCGGGAAGCCGTCCAGGTCCAGGCCGACCTTATCTTGCATGAAGGCGTCGTTCATGTCAGCTGGATAATAGGTCGCCGGCGTGAACGACCCTCAGTCGTCCTGGCTTTGGGTCTCACCGGGGTCGTAGCCAGCCGCGGGGCACTGCTAGCAACGCTAGCGGCCATCACACCACCCTAGAAGATGATGTTCTGCATGAAACGGTTGGCCGTGTCGTCGTCGCCGGCCGTCGGCATTGTGTCAAACAGGTTGCGGGCGCCGGGGAGCACGCCAGCTGGCATCTCCCGCACGCGTTTCCTAGTCCCTCCGGATGACAAGGCACCAGCCACCGGTGTGGCGTTGAGGTTAATGGGCGCGGGTGCGGGCGTGGAAGGAGCCACCAGGCTCACCTTCGGCGAGCATTCCGATGCGTCGCTGACGCGCGGGGCGACTCTGGCAGCATCATCCGAGGAAACGCGGACGAGCCAGGCCGGGTGGCCACGCCGGGCGTTGACGATCCCGGCCGGCTGTGGTTTAACCCTAGGTAGATCAGCACCTCCCTCGTTGCTGCCGCGACGCGGGCGTTGGTGCCCTCCTGCTGCGCGGCGGCGGCGGCTGCTTCGTCCCTTGCGTCCACCACGTGCCTCCGACCCTTCCTCTTCGCTGACTGCGCGGCCCGCTCCTCGGGCGTCAGCTACTTCTTCTTCTTGGGCGAGGCGGCGGTCTTGCGGGAGGCGCGGGAGTTGCCTTTGCCAGAGGGGGCGGAGGTGATGCCGGATGAGGCGAGGGAGGCGAGGCCGGCGGCGGCATAGAGGGCGTTGTCCATGGCGAGCGGCCGGGAACTCACGCGGGCGAGAGGGTTTTGGAGAAAGTGGAGGGAAATGGTGGAGGCTTTGCCACCGACGGGTGGGCCATGGGGAGTAGTTGGCATGCAGCGCGCGCGTTCGTCTGGTGTCCGTGCCGACGCAAATTAGGCTAAAAATGGTCCACAGATGGGTAGGCAAGCGGACGAAAAGCGGACGCGCGTTTGTTTGTGTCGCCGCGTTGGGCCGATTTTTCTGTGGGCCGCAATCCAAACAGACGCGCGCGGACAAAGTAGGTCACTGCGTTCGAGTTGCTCTTACTACTCAGAAATGAAAACGAGACGAGAAAATTACTCACTCCGTCCCCCGTAATATAAGAGCGTTGAGCAACATGCATGGCAGAGAAGACCGGGTAAACCTAGCTTCCTCCCCCAATGGCAACTAAAAGAATAGAAAAGAACGCTGATATCACACAGACTGCGCCACGTCACCACACGTATGCATGTGGAATTTTTTTTTGATTTTCAATTTTTAAAATGTTTTATCTCTGGAATGAAAATTTCGATTGAAGATTCGTTTTCACCATTAAAAATACATCGCGACAAGATCTTCGAAACTAGATCTCATATCAATATGTTTCGACGACTTTTTTTTGGGTTAAAAGTTGCCATGTCTATTGCACATGAATTGCCACGGTGTTTACATTGAAGTTGCCATGATATATAAAATAGAGAATTAAGAAACTAGACTTGTCATCAACCATAAACTAAAATTGCCATGATACATGCACTTAAAATTGCCATGGCTCATACAAAAATAATTTTAATGGTCAAAGTACTGGAATTGCCATGGTCAAAATACTAAAATTGCCATGCTCTATCAACTAAAATTGTCACATGGCACCTTTAGTGTAAACACTGTGGCAACTACGGTGTAAACATCATGACAACTTTTAGGCAAAAAAAAAATTATCAAAACATATTAACATGAGATCTAGTTTAAAGATCTCGTCGAGACAGATTTAATAATGAAAACGGATTTTTAATTGGATTTTTAATTAGGAGATAAAACATTTTAAGCCGAAAACCAAAAAGATTCCCACTCATGTCATCTATTTTGACGTGGCAAAATGAATGGTAAATAAAGGTGTTTGGGTCATGTTGCTCCGTGGCACACGTGTGGGCGTTAACATTTGTGAAAGAAAAAACCCTGCTTAACTAGTCTCCTAATCCGTTGACAGAGAAGTGTGTTGCGTCACTCACCATGTACGTGTATACAGTATAGAATCAGTGGCTTATAATATAGTATACCACTATGTCAGTCAGCATGTACGTGTATAGTCTATACCACTATGTCAAGCACCTTTAGTGTAAACACTGTGGCTTATAATATACTATACCGGGTACCGGCCATGCATATAATATTTTATCGAGTACTTTGTCTGGTCGGTCCCTTTATCTAATTTACTTCTATGTGCCCGCTCAATCTTTATGAGATCTTTGTTACTAGGCACACGCCAACCTACATGGCCAAGGGTCTATGCCATGCCTTTGCGATCCAGCGAGTGTGGCTCGCCATCCCAACGCAAAACGTACGTAGATGAGCTTTTCTTCTTCTTTTTAATATAGCGACGCCAAGTCAAGCTGATCATGGTCTTGTCCCCCGTTAACTGATAACTACTAATCGAAGGGTCCATGTCGTCGAGAAGCTACAGCCGAATTGTAAGTTCGTACCAAGAAAATGGAGATGTGGCATGTGTGTGCATGGCACGAGATATACGGCTTACGTCGCGAGATCTAGGAATGGAGACAGTCAGTGAATGGAGGGTAAACTAACGAGTGATGGCACTAGCTGACGATCGGCAGGATCGCTTTTTTGGATCGTATATGTGCAGCGTGGTTTTAAATATGTTATCACATGAATCAGACGTCATTGTGGTGCGGGTTTTTCTTTGAAAAAAATGCATTGCTCTGGTTAGGACGGAATAAGGATCAAAGGATCAGCTAGCTAGAAATCGAGTGTAGCTTTCAAAAGAAAAAACAACTTGAAATCGAACGTGTGGAAGTCCTATATTCAGATGGTTATAACAGAGCGTAGATTCGCGCTTTAGACCTACCTTGGCTTTGGCTGTGTTCATTGTACACGATCCATCTTCTTCTCTCTTTTTGATTAGTTCAGGTATTTTATGTCAGGCGCACGGCAATCGCGCAACATTTGGCAGTTGATCAGCTTTGTTCAACACGTTTTGTATCTAATGCATTTTAGTCAGTGGGAAAGGTTAAATGATGAGCGAGGGGATGGGAGTCTAGAAGCATTTCTGAGCTAGGTTTAGAACCTCAATCCTGCATGCATGTTCTTGAATTCATGCTTCAGCCAATTCATCTAAAAGTCCAAACTGATGAAAGGAGGCGGACAATATATTTAATACCATATTGAATTCATGCTTCAGCTAACTCATTCAAAAGTCCGAACTGATAGAGAAAGATGGTCAATATATTTCAACCCATGTTATGTGCAATGAGGTTGGCGCGTAGACGTTGACATGCATACGCTGCACCATATGTAGCCATGCGTGCGAGCTAATATCTGACAACGTACGTACTACGTGTTGGCCTGTGGGAGGTGCATGCATGCTCAAGAGGAAGCGAAAACGGAACAAGCACACATTGGCGCGATGGATGCAACGTGGCGGGTGCACGTAAGGCGACGGGCGAAAGCAGACCTACCAACGGCGCGCGGCGGCGCCTCGACGTCGACGTCGCCTACTATATGCGCGCGGCGACGGGCCAGGTGTCCCCGTTTGCCGCAGAGGACCGAGCCGTCGCGCCAAAACGGAAAGTTGGGCCACGAGCTGAGACTGAGACAAATGACGCAGATGAGCTTGTTCGATACGTGTGTTGGTTGTTATTTCCGCCATCGTGATTGCTTTGCCTCGAGTTCGATCGTCCAAGAAATGACTGTATCAACCGTACGTATACTTATCTACTCTACTATGACGAGCAAAAAGTTTACATAATTTCCTTTTTACAAGATTTAAGAAACGAAAGAAAACGGGAGCATATTCGGACAGGCTAGGCAGTTATTACGCAGGCTGCGATAAGCAGAACGGCGAACTTCAAAAAAGAAAAAAAGATAAGCAGAACGGCGCAACCCAACTCAGCGTGTGGACGCAGAGAAGCGTATCCGGGCCACAGATTGCGTGTTTTTTTTCAGAAAAATTTCAATCTATTCATCTTCTATCACGGCATTACAACGAACACTAGAAATAATAAAAATTATATCCAGATCCGTAGACCACCTAACAACGATTACAATCACTGAAACGAGCCACAGATTGCGTGTTACACCCGGGTTGAGAGCATCTATAGTCGGACTTCGCAAATCCGCCCGGCACTGACCAGTCACGCCTCAAATTAGCAACTTTACATCCGCCTCTGTTATATTTCATCCCCAGATCCATACGAAGCATGCAAAAGTAATCCTACGTACTATATCTATGTACTACCCTAGCTACTCTTCGTCTTCGGAGATGTCCACGATGACGGTGCCAGGCGCCGGCTGGACGGGCGGGTAGGAGGGCTCCAGCTCATCCTCCTCCTGCGCGACCTCATCCATGTAGGCGAACATGTCCGCCTCGTCCGCGGTCTCTTGCGCCTCCATCTCCTGCCGGCGACGGCGTCTTGCCTCTGCAGCCGACTCTGACCGGAGGGAATCGAGGATGGCCTGCTGGTCCGCCTGCAGATCCCCGCCGTGAGTCCCACATCTTCCGCCTCTGGTTCATCTCCCTCCTCCTCCACCTCTTCTTCCTCCTCCTTCTCCTCCTCCTCCTCCTCCTCCTCCAACTCCTCCTCCGGATCCACTGCATTTGGAGGTAGCCCCGTGGCGACCCAAGCTTCGCGCCTAGCCCGGATCTGCTCAAGGAGCTTGAGCCGGCGCTCCGGCATAAAAAATGGCTCGACCCTCACCCGGTGGCTTCGGGGGCATGGCTACTAGGCGGACGGGTGGAGTGGAAAGTGGCGGCGGCGGCGGACATGAGGAGGAAAATGTGGGTGGATGGTAGGGTTTCGGTGCCGCCGGTCGACTTAAATAGCCGGGAAATACACTACGCGGCCCACCAGAGTTGCGCCACATGGCGCCACCTGTCCGACGGAGGAGACGAGTTTCAGACCGCCGGGTTTGAGGGCATTTCCGGCTGGGACCCCTTCATCAGTCCGACATGGCGGGCGTGTCCAGGCGCGTCCATATCCGTCCCATATTTGGGCTGGATATGGGGATGCCGGTCAGCCCAAGCGTTTGGGGCGTCCGTCTGGGTCAAAAAAACGTGACCGGGCACTGACCGGGCGGCCCGCTCAGGCGTATGAGGCAGGTTTGAGATGTCCGGTTGTAGATGCTCTAACGATTTCTTGGTCGGCCGGCACATGCACGTGAGCCACAGGTTTTGCCCATCCCTTGCCTTACGGATACGACCATGGCCAAAATAATTGTTTTGAACTTTTAATAAATTTTAGCACAATTTGATATTTGTTTGAAAGTTTTCACGGTTCTTTTCTACCGCCAGACAGCCCGGCATAGGGGTAGACGAAGTATCACCATAGCAAATAACAGTGCAAACAACCTGTGTTCATGATAGAGGGTCTATCGCCATAGCTGGTGGCAGTAGCCTCCATACTTTACCGCCACGTGGTCCCACAGTAGCTTGTTTTGCTCTACATGCAGCGGGCTGACCGTTGGAACAAGCTAAGGGCATCTCCAACAGTTTGTATGTTAGCTTGTTGATAAAATATGTCATGCCATCAACTAGCACTTTAACATACAACTACTTCAATAGATTGTATCTAGTTTGCCCAATAAGATGTGAGATAACAAATAAGATGCTCTCTCATTCTACATTGGAGCTTGTGCAAAGTATGTTGGTTCATGTACATCCAACCTTACTCTCTTTCTTCATTATTGTATGACACGTCATAAAAAACCCTATGTAGCAAAATTTATCAACAACTATGTTATAACCAAGATGCCCTAATGGCATGTGCTAATGCATGCACCATAGTCCGAGACTATAATAACAGACAGTACTACTACTATGGATCATGTATTGCTCTACATAAAGCTTTGTACAAATAAATTGTCCATAGTAGTAGTGCCATAGTAGTAGTGGTTGTTATAGTCACGTAGTAGTGTGCACGCATTAGCACATGTCGTGGGTGATTAGATAATGTATTAGCCTGCGCAATGGTCGTCGGCCAGCTGCGCGTGGAGAAAAACTTGTTTAATTTTTTTATTATGTTTGTGGAGCATTGTACTTTTGATGATTTATTTAATAGATTTGAGCCAATTTTGTGCAAAAATACTCTTATGCTCACCTTATCTCATATAGTATACACACTTACTTTTGCAAACTCGAATTTTTTGTGCATTAATTGGGCAACTTGATATTTTAGTCTCTTTTTAACCAGACCTTGCATTAAACATGACAAGTTCTTGCAATATTTTTAACCACGTGTTTTGTTATTTTATGACGTGAATATAACTTAATTTCGTTATGATCTGATGACTTATTGTAGTATTTTATTGTTAGGGCTAAAATTAAATATGGCCAATAATTAGGAGTACGCAAATTGCTAATGGAGAAAAATTCTGGCCAGATTGAACCTTTTAATATGTTCCAAAAAGGTAATGCATGTACGACGACATCAAAATGGAAAATTAATTAGTGCTCAACAATTTGCTTGTGCTTCTGAAAAGTTAAGCTAATGACACTTTGGTTCTAAAAAAGAGTTTCTTCAGGACCTCGTAAACAAGGCAAAGCGTGTTATTATTGCTGCTTGATCGAGCACATGCGACCCATCCATAACCCACATGTTGAAATCGTTATGGAAACCATTAACTCGAACACGTATGTACGGTGCGGCATGGTCCATGGTGGTGGCGCCACCACACGCTTTGTACTATTAACGGAGACGAGCCGCGGCGCCTTTCCGCCGTCCGCCCAGCCGATTTTGCCTGATTAGAGAAGAGCATGCACCACTTGTACACCCCAATTGCCTAAAACCTAAATGTGCATGTGCTCTTTTCCCTCTTTCTATCGCCCTGAACTGCCCAGCACAAAGTCAGAAACAAAATAATACTTGTACAGTTCCTGCTCCGCCCACCAGATTGGTCAAGGACAGGTACGATCGATATCGGTATAGGCTTGGGTGACTCGATCCAACACTCAAACCAGCACGCCAACAGAGAAGGAAATTATCTACTGTTTCGATCGATCAAGCCCACGTATCTAGCACTACTCGATGCATGTTTTGCTTGCACACTTGTTCCGAGTTTCGATCCAGTGCACGAGTTACTTCCATTCGCTAACCAGCCGGCTATGGTTAATCTTTGGTTCTACTTCATCTTTTGCATGGTAAGCCATATGCATGCCGTCTTTGGAGTACGGTAATTTTGAATAAGCGTCGATGCATTTGAGCATGGAAAGATCGCTGCCGTGCAGTGCAGGTGATCTGGAATGTTCGATCACGTCCGGGCCTGGCCATTCGATCGCATCGCAACGGAATGGGCACTCCTTTTTATTTAATCCAACGGAATGGTGCAGCAGTGAGATATTTCTTTAGCATGAATCTAACCAATGATGAGTGCCACAATAGTCCTGCCCATAGTCCTGCGAACGTAGCAGCGCCCGCCGCGTGCCCACGTTCGGTAGCAACCGCCGAGTCAAGGCCCATTCCCAATGATGAATAAACAAAATTTAAAAAATATTATAGTAAAACCGACAAAATCAAGAAAGCAGAACCCTCCTTTAAATGGAAGGAAAATAATCAATCAAATCAGACCCACCTGTCGGAACGTGGTGTCTCCCACGGCATAGCTCTCGTTTCTGTCTCTCACCGTCTCCACGCGATATATATACCGCCGCTGCTCGACTCCCTCTTCTCCAACCTCGCAAGCTTCTTCTTCTTCTCCCTTTCGGTCTCGGCTTTCCTTCCGACGCAGGTCCTTCCATATTCGGCTCCCCTTCCTCGCCTTGTAAAGGACCCTGCCGAGCACCGCAAATCGACCAGCTGATCCATCGTTTTTCGTGTGAGTTGTTGTGGCATCGATCCATGGGTAACCACCAGAAGCTCCTCAACTTTCTCCGGCCGGACCCTGCCGCGGTGGCCGCATGCTCGCCGAGGTCCTTCTCCTCCTCTTCCGCCTCTGTGTCAGACGACGATGGGTATAGCTGCTCGTCCTACCCGACGACGGACGGAGACGCCTCGCCGTCGCACTACGGCGGCTCGTCGACCCCGCCCACGCCCAAGTCGCCCTGGGCGCACCTCCCTGGCCTCGGCGCCGGGGGTGCCGTTGCCGAACCGGGCGCGACGGGCCTCATCGCGTCGCTGGTCAAGGAGGACGGCCACGTCTACTCGCTGGCGGCCACCGGGGACGTTCTTTACACCGGGACCGACTCTCGGAACGTGCGCGTGTGGCGTGACCAGCGCGAGCTCGCCGG
This sequence comes from Aegilops bicornis, assembly GCA_021605145.1. Taxonomy (NCBI): domain Eukaryota; kingdom Viridiplantae; phylum Streptophyta; class Magnoliopsida; order Poales; family Poaceae; genus Aegilops; species Aegilops bicornis. Next base: position 69,781,281 of record CM038672.1, read on the forward strand.
GTTCAGGACCGCCAGCGGCCTCGTCAAGGCCATCGTCGTGGCGGACGACGGGCGCATCTTCACCGGCCACCAGGACGGCAAGGTGCGCGTGTGGCGCGCCGACGCGGACAACCCCGCCGTGCACCGCCAGGTGGGCTCGCTCCCGAAACTCAAGGACTACCTGAAGAGCGCCGTCAACCCCACCAGCTACGTCGAGACGCAGCGCCGGGGTCGCCAGCGCGCGGTGTGGCTTCGGCACTCCGACGCTGTGTCCTCCCTCAACCTCGACGAGGGCGCTGGGCTGCTCTACTCGGCCTCGTGGGACAGGACCATCAAGGTGTGGCGCGTGTCCGACTCCAAGTGCTTCGAGTCCGTCAGCGCGCACGAGGACGCCGTCAACACCGTGGCCGCCGCCGGGTTCGACAGCGTCGTGTTCACCGGATCGGCCGACGGCACCGTCAAGGTGTGGCGGCGGGAGATGACCGCGAAGGGCGACGCGACGAGGCATGTCCTGGAGAGGGTGCTCAGGAAGGGCGAGGGCGCGGTCACCGCCATCGCCATGTCGCCCGAGGACCGCGTCGTGTACGTGGGCTCGTCGGACGGGCTGGTCACCTTCTGGCACTGGGTCGACGGCGAGGCGAGATCCGGCGGCGTGCTCAAGGGCCACAAGATGGCGGTGATGTGCCTGGCGGTGGCCGGCAACGTCGTCGTCAGCGGCTCGGCAGACCGGACCCTCTGCGTCTGGCGCCGCGACGGGGCGGAGCACGTGGGTCTCGCCGTGCTGGCCGGACACACCGGGCCCGTGAAGTGCGTCGCCATGGACGAGGAGGCCGCGGCCGCCGGTTCGGGCGGTGATCGGCGGTTCGTGGTGTACAGCGGAAGCCTGGACGGGTCGGTCAAGGTCTGGCGCCTGTCGGACGCGCAAGCAGAGCCGGCCACGACAGCGCTGGTGACGGAGCGCACAGCAGCAGCACCGCCGCAACTGTCGCAGGCGTGGAAGGGCCGGCCGGCTCCGTCGCCGTACGCCGAAGCGTGGGCGCCGTACCGGACGCCGGAGCTGAAGCCTGTGCGCGTGGCAGCTGCGTGAGGTCGAAGCAATGGTACGTGCGCGCATGGAAACAATGTGCTGGCCACAGTTCTGCAAGAAGGAAACAGAGCAGAGATCTAGTGCAATCGTCCAGCAGCAGGTTCAGGAGTCCGGAGCCATTTTGGACCCCTATTGGTGAAGGCCTCCTCGCTCAGTCAGCGTGCCTGGCGAGCAAGCATGTATGCGCTTCCAACAGTGAACTGGCCCGTCTTCTCATAGCGCCATGCATGGCGATCTTCCAACACCTGAGATGACAGCTTGATCTGGCTGATGGCTTCCACGCCATAATCGTAGAATAGCGGGTGCAATAGTGGAATGTTCCAGTCATTAGGGTTTGGTAAGATCAACAGATTTACCAACCTACGCGATATGAGGGATCGAATTACCGCGCAGAAAGTTAATGACGTTCTCATTCTTAGGGGGTGTTTGTTTCCAGGGATTTATTGGTTTAGGGACTTAAAAAAATCCCTATAGGTCCCACCTAACCAAACACAAGGTGCTTATTGGAGCTTATTATGGTGATTTGGGACTTATCAAATAAGACTCTCAGGGAGGAGCTTATTGGGACTTATTCGCTCCAGGCTTGTTCCCCGCATGTCCCGTCGCCCGCCCCGTCGCCGCCCCGCCTCTCGCCCCGTCGCCGCCCCGCCTCTCGCCCCGTCGCCGCCCGCCTCTCGCCCGTCGCCGCCCGCCTCGGTTCGTTTCGCCTCGGTTCGTTGTAACGGTGCCTCCAATCACGGACAGGCCCTTTCACGAGCCTCGTTGCAGCGGTGCAACATGGACTTATAAGTCCCTGTAAACAAATAGGTAGGGACTCGGGACTTATAAGTCCCTGTAAACAAACAGGTAGGGACTTATGACTTATAAGTTGGGACTTAAAAAAAATCCTAGGACTTATGAAACAAACATGGCCGCATATCCCAGAGGGAGCGGCTACCTGTCAATCGACTGACCCCAGAAACGGGTCAGTCAAATGACAAAAACAACGAACAGAGAAATCAGAAGAATGATTTGTCTGACCCAAACTTGCAGACTTATTGTCCTTTTTTCTATTTGCTTGGACTATGAGCAACATTGGAACTTAAGACCTTCTTGTGCTTTTAAATAATATGGCCGTATGCATCTATCGGTGCAGAGGTCGGAGGTTTTCCTCCTTTTCAAAAAAAAACTTGAGGTTATGTCGTGGAATTGTCACGGCAGATGTCCTAGCAAAAGGACTTAGTCGTGGAGCCATCACAACTTATGAAGCAAGACGGGGTCAATCGGGACAAAGGACACAAGGGTTATACTGGTTCGGCCCCTTACGGTGAAGGTAAAAGCATATGATCCGATTTTGAGTGGGATTGCTTATGTCTCGATAACCAGGGAGCGAATCCGCTTGATCTAGCTCTCGATTTGATGTTACTTGCCCTAAGCCGCCGCTGGGTCGTCCCTTTATATACACGGGTTGACGCCCTGCGGCTTATAGAGTCCCGACCGGCTTATAAACAGTGTTCGGCTCGGTGAGTTGTTATTCTTGCCTTATAACACAAGTTACACACATATGGCGGTTTATCTTTACGGGCCTTAAATCACCCTTTGGGCCTTGGGCCCTTAGCTAACCCGCCATCTCCGGGAGTCGTCGTGGGCTTCATGAGTCGTCATAAGTATAACCGGCCCTTCCTGGGCGGGCCAAACTAATAATTATATCCCCAACATTAGGCCCTAGATTGATTTGAACTGGTTCATGTCAATCTTCAACACCTTAGAAAAAATCTTCTGCTCTCTGTCGAACGGAAATTTGTAACCCGCCATGACGTCATCTTCTGGATTTGCAATGACCCGCCATGACGCCATCTATCATTAATTCATATTTTATCCAATATATCTCAACGGATCCTTATCTTTAATAACCATCCCGAGAATCGAGGCGTCCTGACGAGCTGGATACCCATAATTTTCGGTCTCCTCGTTTCTCGCGCCCACTTATCAGTCTTTTCCTTATAAATAGGCACGACTAGTCTTTCTTCATTCTCCCCCTTTCCATCGTCTTCTTCCTCTCGCGACCCTACTACTGCTCGAGCTCCGCCGTCGCCGCAGCGTGCTTCGTCTTCCTCGACCCCGGCCGCTGCATCAACCTGAGCTTGTTCAGAGAATGACGGCGACCCTCGGCAGTAGATCTGCGTCCGTAAGTCTCTGCTTTTCCGCACCTTAGATCCACATTAGGGTTTGCGAGTTCTTCTATGTTCTTCACTGTTCATCATGGATTCTTTGTAGTTTCTCCATCGCACCCTCTTTTGATCTAAAAGAAGTATAAAACTCATGTGGTAGCTGCCTCACATCCATTTCAGATGCTAGTAGATCCCCTTTTCTTGTACAAGGCCTCTTTAAAACTGATGGATTCCTCTGTACTGGTTTTTTTAGGTCTAGAATATTTTTCCTTTCCTGAGCATCCGTGGATCCTAAATAATGACGGCAATCTGTGAAACCTGTTTTTATAACACTTAGTCAATGTCTGTACCTTGATAGATCCACCTAGCCATGGCGGATCACACCACCAGCTTTAAATTGCCATGCTCAATAGATAACCTCAACCACACATGGCGGCCCAAATTATTTAACTGCTCATGGCGGCTTAAATAATCTGACATAATTAGCCATATGCCATTAGGCCCCTTTATAAGCCGCCATTTAGAATATGCATTGAAATATTTCTCTCCGGCTTTAAATTTGAACCAGGAATTTTACTCTGTCTTAGGCTTCTATCTTCGCAATGCCGCCCAAGGCACCCAAAGCACCCGTTACATGCAACTGGGTCAAATCCATCGTCACAGATAGCACACTTGATGATTTTGTAAGACCGGTACATGCGCCAAAGAAGGAAGTCATGTCCTACCGTGCTCCTGATCCAATAGAGGAAAAACCTCAACCCAAAGAAGGGGAAGTCATCGTCTTTACTGATCACATGAACCGGGGCTTTTCTCCACCCGACTCAAAGTTTTTCAGAGACGTCCTGCACTTTTTTGACCTCCGGCCTCAAGATATCGGGCCCAACTCTGTATCTAATATTTGCAATTTCCAAGTGTTCTGTGAGGTGTACCTTGGAGAAGAACCCAACTTGCTGCTCTTCAGAGAATTATTTTATTTGAACCGCCAGAATGAACGTGCCAACGGGCCTAGCTTGGAACTTGGTGGGATCTCAATCCAGCAACGGAGAGACTGCATTTTTTCGTATGCCGATCCACCGAGTAACCCCAAAGACTGGAACCAGACATGGTTCTATTGTCAAGATACTTCTTCGGCTGGTGAGAACCCTCTGCCCGGCTTTCACGCGTTGCGCCTCGAGTCCACTCATCCTCTACCAGACAAGTTGTCTCCTGCTGAACGCCAGAAACTTGCCCCCACCAAGAGTAAAGTGAAGGCTCTTTTGGGGAATGGCTTAAATGGCCTCGATTTGGTCCGGGTTTGGCTTGCCTGGCGGGTTATTCCATTGAGCCGCCGCCCTGGTTTGATGTGCGACTACACAGGACAGAAGAATGATCCTCTGCGGCACAGCCCTGACGATTTACCTGACGACGTCATTGATGATATGACAAAGTCACTCCTGAATGAGAGCCTGGTAGACTGTGGCAAAGCAGGTTTGAGTCCTTTCTGCAAAGCTAACCCGGCTCCAACAGTAAGCTAGTAATTTAAGCATTTTTACTCTCACCTTTGAGGTTTTAACTTTACTCAAAACTCTTGTTGAAATTCACAGGCCACGGACGAATTTTGGAAGGCCAAATATGATCATGAAGCTGCAAAGAAGGCCAGAAAAGCTAAGAAAGCCGCTAGGAAAGCCGCCGCCAAGAAGAAAGGAAATAAACCCAGTGCCTCAGACATGCTTCGACTAGAAGACACCTCTGAGTCAGAGGTAGCTCTTGATTCTCTAGGCTCCTTTTTTAACTATCTTATTGACACTGATTATCATCAGGAGGATACAGCAGCGAGTCATGCAGTGGTTGAAGAGGTAACTATTATTTCCTCCGACTCCGAGCCTTTGCCAAGACAGAGAGTCCGAAGATTAACCCGGAAAGTAAGATTTTCACATCCTTTAGCTTACCAAGATCCTCAATTTCTTTTGAAGCGACAGATGCATGAGAGCCGGAGGCAGACTCGGACCAGCAAAGATGCAGAACTCTCCTCCGGCGTACCCAATGCACCAAAAAAGCGTCGGAACAAGGTCACCTTCGATTTATATCCCTCTTATTCTCTGGCGGGTCTCACTCGTCAACCACTCAATTCTTCTGACTCAAATTATCAGGAACCTTCACCTTCCTCCGGCGAGTCAATGCAGTCCAATTTGCCGGCTTTTAAAACCGCTCCAGGGTAATGATAACCTGCCGAACCTGTGTTCATTTCAATTTGTTGTATTTGTACTGACCTTTTAATATTACAAAGAGGACAAGCAAAGCCCAGGAAAAGGGCGAAGAAGAACAAGCCGACCGAAGAGCCGATCTTTAATGAGCCGGAATTTGGAACGGCCGCACCTAAAGCCTCCACTCATGAGCCGCCGCCTGAGCCAGCCCATGATATACCAACGCCCACTGCTGACCCGCCTGTCGAACAGGCCGTCGATGGTTCTGAAAACCCGGAATTCCCTAGCCCGGCCAAGACCGATTCCTCAAGATCTTGATGTCGAAATCACCAAGACCGGCTTTGTTGAGCCGGGGAGGCCAACCGTGCTAGCCAAGTGTTCTGCTAAGGAGGAACTTCTAGAACGCCGCAGAACTAGACTTGATGTTGCTGATTATACTCACATGAGTATCGGAGAAATCTTTTCTGGCTATATGAGCCAAGTGCACAGCAGCCATGACATAGAAATTGACATGGTGAAACAGATGCACCAGAAGTTTGAGGTACAATCCTTTCTCTGTACTTAATTATCCTTACTATACCAGCCCCCAAGTCTATTGCTTATGATAAAATATGATGTAGACTTAAAAAACTAGCTTAGTAATATATGTAAGAAATCCGGCTTATCCTACAGCCCCCAAGGGCCGGCTTAAGGAGCATGTTTGAACCGGTCCTTATCATGTTTGAATCGAAAAATTACTTGTAACAGCAATATGCATTAGCCCCCAAGTGCCAAGTATCTTTGCTTGCAAAGTGCTTGGGACTTACTGTCATGAACCGCAACTGTAAGCAAAATTCTTCAGTATACATTAGCCCCCAAGTGTCAAGTATCTTTTCTTGCAAAATGCTTGGGACTTAATAATGCATCATGATAATCCTAATTTTTACCCGGTATTTTTACAGGCCACCAATAGTCAATTTGAATCGGAAATATCTGACTTGAAGAATCGCCTGGAAGCACAGGAGATTGAGACCCAAAAAGCCAACTCCAAATTCGAGTTCAGTGTATCTGAACAAGAAAAACTGAAAAAAAGGCTTTGAAGTGGAGAAGAAAGCCTGAGCTGGTGAAAAGATTGCTTTAACCCAACGAGCCGAAGCAGCGGAGAAAGCCCTTGAAGAGGTAACCACTGAATTATCCGGCTTAAAACATCGTGTATCTCAGATGGTCTCCGCAATCTTTGGTAAGTCGCCTTGCAAGTGTTAAATATTTGAATCTTTCTAATAAGCATAATATTGTCATGAACTCACCTGACAATGTAATGCAGGCCCTAGGAGCTCCAATCTTAACCAAAGCATGCTGATAAAGCTGAAGGCGGTTTATACGCTGATGGAACAACTCTACACCGGATCTCAGTGTGCCTTGGCTGCAGTTGCCCTGTCAAACGAAGTCCCCACACTCCTAGCGGATGTACTGAAGTGGCTTGCTGTGCTGCCCCAGCGATTCAACGAGTTAAGGTGATCTTCTGCGAGAGCGGAGCCGTAGCTGCATTAAGCCGGGCCAAGGCGTGGCTACCGGAGCTAGAACCGGCCGACATCGCCATTGGATATCCAAGCCTGAAGGAGGACGGATCATCATTTGAACAGAAGGACTTCACCGCTTGTGTGAAGGAAATACGCCCCGTGGCCACTCTGATTGGTAATGACACGAATCTTACTAAGTACCAACCGGGTTATGACGCAGAAAATCAAAGAATTCCAACGCCACATTATGCAGTGACCAGCCTGATCCCTCCAATTCGTAAGCATACCTTCGCCCCTGAAGTTGATCCGACCGGATTAATTGATGATGAAGCTGAATTTGAAGCTTTGAGTGGCATTGACTGGTCATCATCAACCTTCCAGGACAGGGAACAAGATGGAGGAGCGAAAAGGGATGATCCGGAAGCTTCAGGCCAACAACACAATTGATCCGTCGGGCGGCTCATATTTATGTTTTGCTGAAAAACAATGTTAATCATTTGGACTCGGGGAGTCATGTAATAGGGTAGAAACAAACTTGGTTTTGTCGTGCTATCGTGCACGTGTTTGGTGCTCAACACTGTTTAAGCCGTCATGTAATATTCACCCGTATTACACTTATCATATGTTTTCCTTATGCTTAAGAAAATTTTTGAATTGTCCTGCATATAGAAATAAATTACGAGACCCTTGGCGGTTTGTCGCAAGGCGGCTCATATATCTTACATAAAATCCGGAATATGAAAAATAGTCGTAGATAAGCCTGTGATGAATTACAGCTTTTAAAATACAACTATAATATCATACCTGTGATCCTTTGACTTATGCTGTCGGTTTATGTGACCCGAACAGGAAGGGTGGTAACCCAATCTTTAGAAGCTGCTCACTTCTAAATATATGATGCTTGTTGTCTGCTGGCGACTTATCGTCCCAAAACCCAAGCTGAGTTAGATTTACACCACACTTATACTTAGGTCTGAATCAAGAAAAAATCTCAAGACAAAATTAAAGAGTGTGTTCAAAAAAATCTTAAGCCAAAAAAGAAGAATTTCCAGGCTTCTGATTTGAATACGATCAGTAAACCGTTCCAAAGGGGTTAGGCTAGGATTCGAATACGATCATGTAGCCCTCAGTGGCTTTGGCGTTGCGCCGATCAAAAGTGTACCGAAAGCTATGTTCTCTTTGGTTCGAATACGACCTATGTTTGAACAGGAAGCCACCTAATGACATTGAGAGTTTTTTAATGACGCTGATTCGAATACGATGAACGTCGGAGCCAAAGGGGTTGAGCTGTGATTCAGATACGATCAAGAAGCCCCCTAGTGAGTTTGGCAGTGTGCCGATTAAAAGGTTACCGACAGCTATGTTCTCTTTGGTTCGAATACGACCTATGTTTGAACATGAAGCCCCCTAGTGATCATGATGTTTTAACGGCTAGATTCAAATATGATCATGAGCCGGATCAAAAGAAAAGCCAGATTCAAATATGATCAGCCCCCTGTTGGTCGTTTTAAAGACATAAGCACTTTGAGGATGAAAAGGACGGAGGTCCTGCTTTATTACTTATCATAATATATACATCGTCAAAATATGTACATCATGATAGCCGGTGGCTCAAGTATAGTAAGGCCGAAGATGAGAAATATTCCACGGCCTGCGGGTCTCCTCCTCCGACTTACGTGAGCCTTTGTGCTCTCGAACATCGATAAGGTAGTATGACACGTTGTTCAAGTTCTTGCTGACCACAAAGGGTCCTTCCCAAGGTGGGGATAACTTGTATGCATCAGACTGATCCTGGATGAGCCAGAGCACCGAGTCACCTTCTTGAAAGGTTCTAGACTTAACCCTACTGCATAGTATAGGAGGTCCCTACTGCATGGGCCGGCCCAGGCAGGGGATTCCCCATTGTGAAACTTTTTTTTATCACTTCTAGGTGGCATTGGTGGGTAATATTTTGCTACTTTGAGGGCAATTTCCGCGACGTACCACCAGAAGCAATAGCCCCTTTATTATTAGGTATAGATAGATATAGACAAAGGATGTTACCAAAGGCAGTCCATCAAAATAGGAAAATAGAAGAAGATGAAAAGCAAGATCAAAACATAACAACAGCAAGACTGAAAACTGAATACAAGCTGCAAGTTGGAAATATGCCCTAGAGGCAATAATAAAGTGGTTATTATTATATTTCCTTGTTCATGATAATTGTCTATTGTTCATGCTATAATTGTGTTATCCGGAAATCGTAATACATGTGTGAATACATAGACCACAACATGTCCCTAGTGAGCCTCTAGTTGACTAGCTCGTTGATCAATAGATGGTTACGATTTCACGACCATGGACATTGGATGTCGTTGATAACGGGACCACATCATTAGGAGAATGATGTGATGGACAAGACCCAATCTCGAGCATAGCACAAGATCGTGTAGTTAAATGCGCTAAAGCTTTTCTAATATCAAGTATCATTTCCTTAGACCATGAGATTGTGCAACTCCAGGATACCGTAGGAATGCTTTGGGTGTGCCAAACGTCACAATGTAACTGGGTGGCCATAAAGGTACACTACAGGTATCTCCGAAAGTGTCTGTTGGGTTGGCACGAATCGAGACTGGGATTTGTCACTCCGTATGACGGAGAGGTATCTCTGGGCCCACTCGGTAATGCATCATCATAATGATCTCAGTGTGACTAAGTAGTTAGTCGCGGGATTATGCATTACGAAACAAGTAAAGTGACTTGCCGGTAACGAGATTGAACGAGGTATTGGGATACCGATGATCGAATCTCGGGCAAGTAACGTACCGATTGACAAAGGGAATTGTATATAGGATTGATTGAATCCGGCGTCGTGGTTCATCCGATGAGATCATCGTGGAACATGTGGGAGCCAACATAGGTATCCGGATCCGGTGTTGGTTATTGGCGAAGAGCTGTCTCGGTCATGTCTGCATGATTCCCGAACCCGTAGGGTCTACACACTTAAGGTTCGGTGACGCTATAGTTGTTATGGGAATTAGTGTGCTGTTACCGAATGTTGTTCGGAGTCCCGGATGAGATCCCGGACGTCAGGAGGAGATCCGGAATGGTCTTGAGGTAAAGATTTATATATGGGAAGTCCTATTTTGGCCACCGGAATATGTTCGGGATTTTTCGGTATTGTACCGGGAAGGTTCTAAAAGGTTCCGGAGTGGGGCCCACCTGCATGGGGGACCCACATGAACGTGGGTAGTGGCGGCAAGGCCCCACACCCCTGGTCAAGGTGCACCAAGATCCCCCCTTAGAAAGAATAAGATCATATCCCGAAGGGATAAGATCAAGATCCCTAAAAAAAGGGGATAACAATCGGTGGGAAAGGGAAATGATGGGATTTTTTCCCCACCTTTGCCAACGCCCCAATGGACTTGGAGGGCAAGAAACCAGCCCCCTCCATCCCTATATATAGTGGGGAGGTGCATGGGAGCCGCACCCCTTCCCTTGGCGCAGCCCTCTCCCTCCCCAACACCTCCTCCGTAGTAGTAGTGCTTGGCGAAGCCCTGCTCGAGAACTGGAAGCTCCACCACCATGCTGTCGTGCTGCCGGAGCTCTCCCTCAACTTCTCCTCTCCCCTTGTTGGATCAAGAAGGAGGATACGTCCCCGGGCTGTACGTGTGCTGAACGCGGAGGCGACGTTGTTTAGCGCTTAGATCGGAATCAACCGCGATCTGAATCGCTGCGAGTACGACTCCTTCATCCGCGTTCTTGTAACGCTTCCGCATCACGATCTTCAAGGGTATGAAGATGCACTCCCCTCTCTGTTGTTGCTAGTCTCTCCATAGATTGATCTTGGTGATGCGTAGAAATTTTTTAATTTCTGCAACGATCCCCAACACTGCAGACCCCATTCAACTTCTTGACCATGTATACCCTCACATGCAGCCACCCTCAGTATGTATTTTGGCAGCCTCGGCCAAAATACACTATTTTTTTGGGGATGATTGCAGGCTTGTAGCGCAAATAAGTCCAGTTGGTTCCCAAACAATTCCTTTGAAAGTAAGGAGGTTGTAGTAACTGTTGGTAGTAGCTAGCTAGCTTGCGTGAAAAAACATCCATCCTGCCATCCGTGCCATTCATAGAGGGGGCTTGAACATTCTCAAGTTGCTCTATCAGGTTCTCCAATTCAATGGTAACCGTTGGTGAAGATTGGGATGCAGTTTTATTTCCCACGACCCCTGAAACTGATAGGAGACTGAGCACAACTTGCCAAGGGCAAATGTCACAAGATTTGCTTCGCTGTCTGATCAATATGATCCTACCTGTAGCCAGCTGAGCCACAACCATTTTTTTGAACCGGGCTAATCCCCTTTCCATTACCAAGATAAAGGAAATACAACCGAATCCAGAAGTGTCCAAAAGTAAAAGGGAAAAGGAAAAAGCGAGTTCAGGGCAGTCCAGGGAAAACCCATTGCAGTCGCTCAAGTCGAAGCGACCACAAAGAGTCGAGGTTTTGGAGCTTGAGGATGCCAAGTGTCAATGGCCAAAAGAACGGGGTTGTGGTTAGAGACGTCTCTCACCAGCTTCCTAACAGTGACCAAAGGAAATAACTCCTCCCAGTCACAGCTCATCAAAATCCTATCTAGTTTCTCTAGAGTGGGATGAGCTTGATTGTTTGATCAGGTGTACATTCCCCCCTCCGTATGAATCTCCCTCAAACACATTGTGTTAATCACCGAATTAAACTTGTCAACATACTGGGAAACAACCATTTTCTTGTTTTTCTCACCACAATGCCTCAGGATATTAAGCGGCCAATAATGTAAGGGATTGATAAGTGGCTACAGAACTTGGCCATTTCAGACAGAAATTATTCTTTCTGCTCATCATGAGCCACACCATATAGTTAATAGGGCCCAAACACTTTTAAGTTTAACATCAAACACAATAACTTGTAAAATGTATTTACCACTGGACCAGGAAACAATCTCCAGTTTTTCTTTTTTAACTCCACACAGTATACCACCAGCTTTACCAACCGAGGGGATCCAGTTCCACTCACACACATCATCAATGTCAAATTTTCTCAAGATACTAGAGGAAAAATCCTTTTTCATAGTTTCTTGTAGGCACAAAAAATCAAGGGAGTGATCTATGATGAGATCGGAGAAGTAGGAAGTCATTCCATTCTTTCCCGCTCTCCTGCAATTCTAGAAAAGTCCATTCATTTTAAAGGTGGTTTTTTATTCCTCCCCCATGTCACTCTGCTAGGAGATTCAACAGCATTACCAGCTCCCATGGTGGGCTCCACCAGGTTTTTTTGGCTTCTAGTTTTAGGTCTCTAGTAACATTGTGTTGTACTTTTCTAGCACTTCTCTTTTTCGACCCAACTACAGTGAAATCAGAGATATCATCCTCAACATGGCCACCCCCACTTCATATTAAGAGGAGTCGCATCCCCTTTTTCATTGGTAAAAACATAGTAGCATCAGAAGAATTTTTATCTCCAGGGGCATTGCATCTAGTTTTCCCAAGTTCTCTAAGAATATCAATTTTAGTGAAATTTAAGTCAGGAATAATCACCCCTTCTTACTAGCTCTAAGCATCAAATCATTATTAGAAAGGGTAGCAAATGAATTGGATGATGAGATAGTACCTTCCAGGTCTCACTTCTTGCTGGCAACCATGGCCATATCATCTATCTTCTCCAAATTGGTTTGCATTGTCCTCACACTGAATCTAAGAGTATTCTCAGATAAGAGCGGAGGTGCTGGAACCACTTCACCACACTGCTCAAAAGCAGAATCAGGTGATTGGACACTATACTCAACTGCATGGTCTTCTGTCACCAAACGGACCCAGCAATTCTGTCACCAGGATGGACTTCTTCACCACAGGAGCATAAGAGTTAGCCCATGCCTTTTTAAAGCCACAACCAAATTTAGGCATATAACCTTAGTCTTGAGACTACACAGTGCACTTCCTTATGCTAGCTAGCGAGTAGGTGTGCAATGCGTGTATAACCTTAATTAGTTGGCGACAAGAGAAGAGAGTGCACATATAATAAACCACTGTCAACTAGAGTACTGTACTAAGTTAAACACAACGACTTGCCACCACTTTTATACCTAATAATAAAGAGGCTATTGCTTCTTGCGGTATGTCACGAAAATTGCCCTTAAAATTGCAAAATATTACCCGCCAATGTCACCTATAAGTGACAAAAAAAAAGGTTTTACAGAGGGGAATCCCATGCCTGGGCCGGCCCATATAGTGGGGACCTCCTACACTCGCCAATTCAAAAAGTGTTCATGAATGGAAAAATATCCAAAAAATTCAAAAACAGTTCGTGACTTACAAAATAGTTTATTTATTCATAAAATGTTTGCCGATTCAAAAAATGATCATGCATTTCAAAAAATGTTTGTGTTCATGTATTAGAAAATGTAATGAAATTGAACAAAATTTCGCCAATTCAAAAAAGTTCATGAATATAAAAATATCCAAAAAATTCAAAAACTGTTCGTGCTTACAAAATACTTTATTCATTAATAAGATATTTGCCGATTTAATAAATGATCATGCATTTAAAATTGTTTGTCAAATCAAAAAAATCTTCATGAATTTCAAAAATTGGTCCACCAATTTCCAAATAATGTTTGTCAATTCTAGAAATGTTCGCCGATTCAAGAAAATTATTTTAAAAAATGTTCACAATTTTTTAAAAATGTTTGCAAACAGTATAAAATGTCAATGAATTCACAAATGTCTTTATTTTAAAAAATGTTTGAAAATTTGTAAAAGTGTTCATGAATTTGAAAAATGTTCGGAAGTTAAAAAAAAGTTTATGATTTCACAGAAGTAAGAGTAATAGTGTATCTCGGTGATGCAGCAAAATGTGGTCATGGCTTGAAGATTATGAATATTTTTATCTCATTGCAACGCACGGGTCCTTTTACTAGTATCAGCAAATCATTTTTGAATTACCGATTTACTACACAGCTAGAGGGCGACAAGAGAACTCGGCCCTGTCAATTTTTCTAGTAACACCATTATGCAGTTCTGCGGCGGCTCCGTGCCCATGCAATTAACACGAGGTCCTCGCGGCCTTAAACTACGCAAGTCCATCAAAAGCACTGTCAAATCGTATTACTTCCTTCGTTCGGAAATATTTATCATCAAAATAAATAAAAAATGATGTATTTAGATGTATTTTAATTTTAGATGACAAGTATTTTCAGACGGAAGAAATACCTCTCTACCAAAATATAAGATATTAAAAAAAACGCCTTATATTTTTAATACAGAGGTAGTAGATCTTACGGGCTTCTCGATTGAGCACGTTCTTGCCTCCGGTTAACTGACCGGTTCAAGCTGAGTGAGCCACGTTGCAAAGCTACTCGTAGGGATTCTGTACATGTCATGAAATATATGGGCTCAATCAGTCACGAGGTCTAGAACGAAGAAGAGCAAGGTAATGGGTGCACCATGACGTACAATATATACGAATCGAAGGGAATCTCTACTCCTAATAAACGAGTTGAGAATCGTCTGCGCGGTTTATTCTCGCCGATTTTTTTTGTCTCTTCTCCCACCATCCCCTCCCGCCCTGGTCCGTGATTTATTTTTGCTGGTTTTTTTCGTCTCTCCTCCCACCACCCCCTCCCACTCTGGTCCATCGGTTTATTTTTCTCTCCACTCTTTATTACAACTAGAATTTTCCTATCATATAACAAATCACTTATCTAACTTCCTTAAATTATGCAAATCAATTGATTCCTTTTATTGGTTCAATTTATCTTAGGAAACAAATAACAGATTTTCAGGAAACAAATAATACATTTTAATCTAACTTCCTTAAATTATGAAAATCCATCGATTCCTTTTATTGGTTCAATTTGTTTTAGAAAACAAATAACAGATTTTCAGGAAACAAATAATACATTTTAATCTAACTTTCCTAACTTATGCAAATCAATCGATTCCTTTTATTGATTCAATTTATCTTAGAAAACAAATAATAGATTTCCAGGAAACAAATAATACATTTTAATCTAACTTTCTTAATTATGCAAATCAATCGATTTCTTTTATTGGTTCAATTTGTCTTAGGAAACAAATAACAGATTTTCAGGAAACAAATAATACATTTTAATCTAACTTCCTTAAATTATGTAAATCAATCGATCTTTTTATTGGTTCAATTTGTCTTAGGAAACAAATAATAGATTTTCAAGAAACAAATAATACATTTTAATCTAACTTTCCTAACTTATCTAAATTAATCGATTCCTTTTATTGGTTCAATTTGTCTTAGGAAACAAATAACAGATTTTCAGGAAACAAATAATACATTTTAATCTAACTTCCTTAAATTATCTCTACTCCTAATGGACGAGTTGGTGAATCGTCTGCGCGGTTTATTTTCGCTGGTTTTTTTCGTCTCTCCTCCCACCACCCCCTCCCACCCTGGTCCACGATTTAGTTTCGCTGGTTTTTTTCGTCTCTCCTCCCACCACCCCCTCCCACCCTGGTCCATCGGTTTATTTTTCTCTCCACTCTTTATTACAACCAGAACTTTCCTAACGTATAACAAATCACGAATCTAACTTCCTTAAATTATGCAAATCAATCGATTCCTTTTATTGGTTCAATTTGTCTTAGGAAATAAATAACAGATTTTCATGAAACAAATAATACATTTTAACCTAACTTCCTTAAATTATGCAAATCCATCGATTCCTTTTATTTGTTCAATTTGTCTTAGGAAACAAATAATAGATTTTCAGGAAACAAATCATACATTTTAATCTAACTTTGCTAACTTATGCAAATAAATCGATTCCTTTTATTGGTTCAATTTGTCTTAGGAAACAAATAACCGATTTTCAGTAAACAAATAATACATTTTAATCTAACTTCCTTAAATTATGCAAATCAATCGGTTTTTTATTGATTCAATATGTCTTAGTAAACAAATAACAGATTCTCTGGAAACAAATAATACATTTTAATCTAACTTTCTTAAATTATGAAAATCAATCGATTTCTTTTATTGGTTCAATTTGTCTTAGGAAACAAATAACAGATTTTCAGGAAACAAATAATACATTTTAATCTAACTTTCCTAACTTATCTAAATCAATCGATTCCTTTTATTGGTTCAATTTGTCTTAGAAAACAAATAACATATTTTCAGGAAACAAATAATACATTTTAATCCAACTTCCTTAAATTATGCAAATCAATCGATTCCTTTTATTGGTTCAATTTGTCTTAGGAAACAAATAACAGATTTTCAGGAAACAAATAATACATTTTAATCTAACTTTCCTAACTTATTAGTGAAATTTGTTTTAGGAAACAAATAACAGACACGTTACAACTTTCCTCCCAATAATTAGTTTCTTAATATTTGCAAACTTTCCTAATCAGACACGACACAAACGGGCAGGTACTGATATCACGTTATCAAACAATAAAACCCCATTTGCATAGAAATCAGTTCAAATATCCTAATTTTCCTAAATTTTTACCTTTCCTTGATAACAACAAATATTTCCTATGTTTTCCATCGATATTAGCATTTTTTTGAACTGAGATCTCCGGATTATGATTTTTTTACGATTCTTTCCAATTGTGACCTCTCCTTCCACTCCGGCTCCTTGTCGCATAAACACCTCCACCACAGCCAGGTGACACCGCCCCAGACCTCCTACCTCTCCACACCTACCTCCTTCTCGTACTCCGTTAACAATCCCTCCGCCACATTTGTCCACGGCGGTGTCGAGGGCATGGTGCAGCAGCATACCAACGCTAGAGCAGCGCATGGCAGCAGGAAGCAACACGCAGCAGGCGAGGCGAGCGGCCGACGGTGGAGGGCAGAGATTCGACCGGCGTGGCTGAGGGGCGGCCGCGAAGATGGCCACGGCCGGAGGCGGCGCGAGGCGGGGCGCGACAATGGGCGGCGAAGGGATAGGCGGCAGCAGACGGGGCGAGCGCAGCCAGCGAGAGTGTGGCGCGCGGCTAGAGTGTGTGTCGTGCGGGGCACAGTGGTGTAGTGGCAGCGGCGGGCGCAACCGGCGCGGTGTAGCACGGGCGTGGGCATGGAGAGGGAGTGGCCCCGTGGGCGTGGAAGAAGAGCGGCGGGCTCGGGCATGGGCGTGCATAGGAGCGGGCATGTGCCACGGGGTCAATCCGAGGAGCTCGGTGGCTACCCCTGCAACGGCCATGCCGGACGGCGGTTCTCGGCCATGGCGAAATACCTAACGAGAGCAAACAAGAGTGGAAACAAGGGAAAGGCAAGAGGAGATCATGGCGGTGTCAATGGCGCCCTAGGGGAAGACATGGGAGCTCGGGGCGGCGCGGATCGAACGACAATGTCATGGTGGCCCAAGATTGAGGAAGACGGCAACGACGTTCATGCGGGGGTGCTGGACTTGATCTCGTTGGTGCAGACGAAGTAGCGAAGGCGTTCGGAGCTCCTCGACAAGCTCCTAGTCTGCAGGGAGGGCAGTGGCCATGTGGCGAGGTCGGTCATGGTGGTCGTGGCGTCTGACTTCGTCCAGATCGACGGGATCGAGCGAGCGAGGAGGAGAAGTGGATTTGGGAGGGGGCGTCGAGGAGGAGTGAGGCCATGGGGGTAGGGAAGGCAGGGCGTCACCCTTATCCATTCCCCTTTGATGCCAGCGAGGTGGTCGGGCAGGAGCCCGGCTCTGTAGCGACGCGGCTTGGGGAACAGGAGAAGACGACCGCGCGGGGACTGGACCGCTGAGCCGGTTCGGTGGCAAGGGCCGGAGGGTAGGGCTAATCCCCTTTTACATCGCCCTTTTTGTTTTTCAATGTATTCTAATCTGTTTATCCTTTTTAACATCATTTTCTATTATTCTTATCAACTAAATGATCTCTACTCCTAATGTCTCAGTTGGTAGTCTCCGTTCCGAGTTTATTTTCGTCCCACCTCCCGAGTGAGGGAGAGGGGGGAGAGAGAGTGAGGAAGAGAGAGGAGGAGGGTGTGTGTGTGTGTGAGAGATAGAGAGAGAGAGAGAATTTGATGGTAAAAAAGGTCGTCAATGTCACTTAATATGTATGAAAATATTCAATGTAATATTAACATAATGGATATTGAACTTTTAACGTTAATGTGGCCCCGTTGCAACGGATGGGCGTTTTTCTAGTTCACATATAATAAACCACACTGTCGAGTAGTAATTAAACACGAAGTACAGCCGGTCATGTGTATCTATCAACTGATAGCACTTTTTTTATCTCTTTATATATAATTTCAATCTATTTATGCACCCCAATTCACTTTTTTTGCGCTTTACCTTAGAGAGCGACAAGAGTGCCATTTTCTAACGCCTTTTTGCGGCTGCTCCGAGCCAGAGCAAATGACACGAATTCGCCCCAAAATCTCTACTCTTAATGGACGAGTTGGTGAATAGTCTACGCGGTTTATTTTCGCTGGGTTTTTTCTCATCTCTCCTCCCGCCACCCTCTCCCACCCTGGTTCATCGGTTTATTTTTCTCTCCACTCTTTATTATAACCAGAACTTTCCTAACGTATAACAAATCACGGATCTAACTTCCTTAAATTATGCAAATCAGTCGATTCCTTTTATTGGCTCAATTTGTCTTAGGAAACAAATAACAGATTTTCAGGAAATAAATAATACATTTTAATCTAACTTTCCTAACTTATCAAAATCAATCGATTTTTCTTATTAGTGAAAATTGTTTTAGGAAATAAATAACAGACACGTCACAACTTTTCTCCTAATAAATAGTTTCTTAACATTTACAAACTTTTCTAATCAGACACGTCACAAACGGGCAGGTACTGATATCACGTTACCAAACAATAAAACCCCATTTGCATAGAAATCAGTTCAGAAATCCTAACTTTCCTAAATTTTTACCTTTCCTTGATAACAACCAATATTTTAAGAAAATCACCCCTCCATCGATGTTAGCATTTTTTTGAACTGAGATCTCTGGTTATGATTTTTTTTGTGATTCTTTCCAATTGTGACCTCTCCTTCCACTCCGGCTCCTTCTCGCATAAACACCTCCACCACAGCCAGGTGACACCGCCCCAGACCTCCTGCCTCTCCACACCTTCTCTGCCACCTCCTTCTCGTACTCCATTAACAATCCCTCTGCCACTTTTGTCCACGGCGCTGTCAAGGGCATGACACAGCAGCATACCTGCGGTAGAGCAGCGCATAGCAGCAGGAAGCAACACGCAGCAGGCGAGCGGTAACGGTGGAGGGCAGAGATCTTGGCGGCGTGGCTGAGGCGGCCGTCGAAGATAGCCCACGATCGGAGGCGCGAGGTAGCGCGACAATGAGGCGAAGCGAAGGATGGCGGCGGCAGCAGCGGCGCCAGCGATAGTGTGGTGCGCGAAGTGTCGCGGGGCACCTGATGGTGCGGTGGCTGCGGCCGGCGCAACGACAGCGGGCGTGGGCATGGAGAGGTGGCCCGCGGAAGAAGGGCGGCAGGCTCGGGCATGGGCGTGCATAGGAGCGGGCATGTGCCACGGGGTCAATCCGAGGACCTCGGTGGCTACCGCTGCAATGGCCATGGCGGACGACGGTTCTCGACCACGGCGAAATACCTAACGAGAGCAAATGAGAGGGGAAACAGGGGAAAGGCAAGAGGAGATCATGGCGGTGTCAATGGCGCCCTAGGGGAAGACATGGGAGCTCGGGGCGGCGCGGATCGAACGACAATGTCGCGGTGGCCCAAGGTTGAGGAAGACGGTAACGACGTTGATGCGGGGGTGCTGGACTTGATCTCGTTGGCGCAAATGAAGTAGCGAAGGCGTTCGGAGCTCCTCGACAAGCTCCTAGCCCGTAGGGAGGGCAGTGGCCGTGTGGACGGGGTCGGTCATGATGGCCGTGGCATCTGACTTCATCCAGATCGACGGGATCGAGCGAGCGAGGAGGAGAAGTGGATTTGGGTGGGGGCGTCGAGGAGGAGTGAGGCCATGGGGGCAGGGAAGGCAGGGCGTCACCCTTATCCATTCCCCTTCGATGCGGCGAGGTGGTCGGGCGGGAGCCCGGCTCTATGCGACGCTGCTCGGGGAACAGGGAGAAGAGCGACCAGCGGGGACTGGACCGTTGAGCCGGTTCGGTGGCAAGGCCCAAGGCGAGGTGAATCCTTTACATCGTCCTTTTGGTTTTTCAATGTATTCTAATTTGTTTCTCCTTTTTAACACCGTTTTGTATTTATTCTTATCAACTAAATGATCTCTACTCCTAATGTCTCAGTTGGTAGTCACCGTTCCGGGTTTATTTTTTTCGTCCCACCTCCCGAGTGAGAGAGAGGGGGAGAGAGAGTGAGGAAGAGGGAGGGGGAGGGTGTGTGTGTGAGAATTTGATGGTAAAAAAGGTCGTCAATGTCACTTAATATGTATGAGAATATTAAATGTAATATTAACATAATTGATATTGAAATTTTAAAATTAATGTGGCCCCGTTGCAACGCTTGGGCGTTTTTCTATTAAACTAGGAATCCAGTCAAAAGCTCCTTTAGCTTGATGCTAGCTGAATCTTGATTCCTGTCCCCCGCCAATTGACAAATCCAGATCAAGCGATCCACGTTGCAGAGGTACTCACAGATAGTAACAAAACTAGGGACGCGTACAACTTTACATGTCACGCAATATATGAGCTTATGTTGAGAGATCTACGGCCAAATAATAAACTAACCACGGATGATATTAGCTGGCGATCTGAATTATCTACTGATACTATCATATTGACCCCCAGGGTTTAAACAACTGGACATGGTTTGAGTTTTTTCTAAAGCAAATTGCATCTTAGTATATATGATTAGCTGAGGATGAATTAGCTAGTATGATAATCACACACCGATGGTCCTACTCGTCAACATCAAGAAGAAGGCCATGCTTTGGGTAACTATGGGTGCTAAAAAGTTGGGGTAATTGATGACACGAGAGTAGTTGGTCACCTTTATTTGTGTTGTTGCAGCGTTGTTTGTGTTGTAACACGACCATAAACTCTATTCCTCTTATTAAATGAATGAGGCAAATCTTTTGCCTCTCTTCAAAAAAAATCACACACAAGCGCTTTAGACCTACCTCGGATATGTTGACACTCCCGCAAAAAATAGTTAGACAAGCATGATCGATTTTTAGCACGCGCAACATCCATCTTTCTCTCCCCTTTTTGTCTTGTGATTATCGTAACTAATTAACTTGGTGGTAGGCCCGCGGTAATCAAGGCAACTTTGGCAGGTGATGAGATTTTGTTCAACACATATTCGTCTCTAGTGCAAATTGAGTGCGCACTTGTTGCCAGACCAGTGGGCACATACACCACACTGGTTAAAAGCAGTAGGTGAGGGGAAAATAAGGAGTATCGTGTGTATCTTTTAGTTGGTGACCCGAGTTGGAAGCTTTACGAGGAGAGGAAGTTGGGTTGGAAGTTGGAACCCATGTTCATGTCCTCTGACGATCCTTCTAGAATGAAACAAAAGAGGCTCATGGCCATAGCAACCCTTAAATTAGGCAACTGTTTTCAATAGGATACCCTTAAATATTGACGAAGCAGATCATGAGGGAGATCAACTAACTAAAAAGAGTTCATGAGTGAGATCTGGAAGCATTACGGGCGGGGACATGGACAAATCTAAAAGGTTCAACGTCTATATATATACAAAACCGATAATACTGCACGCACGACGGAATCTTACGGAGACCCCCCCCCCCTCACGTGTTGGCTCCCCTAATTTTCACTGGTGGGTCTTCCTCATTAAGCCAAATCTCAGCCAATCGATGCTAACCACCTTGTTAATTAAACCTCCGTAAACAGCCTGTGAGTCTAGCGTCGCTCATACAAAACTGACCGTAGTCATGTTTTTTCGATCGTGAAGTTGTGCCATTTTACGTAGTACTCGAAAAAGGCATGCCGAACAATTGCATAGCCTTCTGTTTGCTTTCTTGTTTAGCTAGACTTTGTTTTCTTGGTTCTTCTATTCTCCTTGTATATATACTCCTTTTATACATATTTCTGGAAAAATACCATAGAACAATTGTTATACGGTTTTGGGGCAATAAGTAATGTTTCGGCTTTTACATGGATAAGGAATAGTATCGAAGTGGTCGTTTTTCGATTAACCTTGAGCACTTACACAGCACACGGTTGATTAACATAATTGAACACAAAAATTGGCCTCATTGACATTTACAATTATACTTTTTGCAATGATTACAAGCTTTCTTACTTTGGATGTGGACTGCTCTTATTGATGTACTTTACCACCTTAAGGAAAACTTTGACACACTTTACTTGCACTCAGTTCTGGGGAGAGTACAGATGTACAAGCTTAGTCTCCTATTTTGGCAACAAGAGAGCATGCACCATGACACACCACATATACGAATCAATGGGCATTTACATAAAATAAACCACTGTCAAGTAGTAGTTAAACACGATGAACGGTTGGTCATGCATATCTATCGACCGGGAGTTCTTTGCAGTCACTATTATCTTCAGTTCACCTTTCATTGCGCTTTTACCTAGAGGGCGACAAGAGCATTTGCCACTGCCATTTTTTGTAACACCCTTTTATGGCTTCTCCGCGCCAGAGCAGATGACATAAATCTAGTGTGAAATTAAACTACCAACCTAGCCAAGTACGTTAGCTCAACTGGTCATGTTCTTGTCTCCCATCAATTGACAAATCCAAACCGAGCGCTCCATGTTGCAAATCTAGTCACGAGTAGTAATAAAAACTAGATCATTGATGGCGCTCGTTGCTGCGTCCGTTTATTGGTTCAATGTAATTATAGGAATCATGTAAATATATGATGCCATGATGGAGGTCCAATATGCTCCAAATTTAGGCTGGTCACCGCAAAGACCAGCAACTTGATTGGCCACAAAAGAGCAAGGATAATAATATGGCAATAGCACATTGCCATGTAATCTGTAGTCAATCAAATAACCAACATTTATAATACTCTCTCGATTCACTATTATAAGATGTTTTTGATATTTTAATATGGACTACCTATAGACTGAAATGAGTTAACAAACCCGTTAAAACACATTTATAAACATCCAATTCAGAAAGTTAGAAGATCTTATAATAGTGTACGGAGGGGTAGTAATTTGTTACATAGGATCCAATGCAGTCCACCGCATCAATTGTTTTTGGGATATGAACACATCGACCAATCCCTCGCGCATACCATCATATGAGAAATATGTAGCTAGCAACAGTTGATATCAAAATGCTTTCAACATGCTTATGGGATGGGAAGTAGTAGATAGTATGGTCTCATCATCAGAATCTGCATCATTCAAGTATCTTGATGCAATATGATAAATCTATCAAAGGTAGCTTCTTTTTCTGTTCTGCAATAGATGAAGGAAAACAATCAGTATTCTACATGTCAAAAAAAAGTAGCACTAAATTTATTTCATATACATCTAGCATGTTGGTGCTCAGTTCTTAAGAGAAGAGAAATTCAGCCAAAACATTAAGGCATCAACACGTAGCTCGTGACCAAATAACTTAACCATTAGGTATATCATGTAAAAAATATTCAATGTTTCAAAAAAAAATCCGGGGTTGACCAGCACAGCTTAAATAATTCTATCAAACAAACTACAAATAGTATTGAAGATAAGAAGGCAGGAATCAATAAAAATATCTATTTTAACATAAGTATATGCTTACATATCATGTACACAATGTAAAAAGTATAACATCTAAATGGAAAGTTATTAACCTCACATTTCCAAATGTCCATACCAATCGGAGGACCATATCTTGCAAGTTGGGAGTATGGAGCATAATGGAAATTCAGTTACCTGTCTAAGAAAGTGAAGTGGACAATTCAAGTTAAACTTTCAAGGACAAAACCTAAGAGGAATGCACTTTGGATGGCATTCATTGGTGCTAGGATGTAGTTATATGAAAAGGGGAATAAAAATGGGATTCAGAGAATCAGACAAGATGCATACATAAAAATTGGAATAAAAATGGGATGTAGTTATATGAAAAGGGGAGTCAGAGTATCGGACAAGATGCATATAAACATTGGAATTTAACCCCCAAAATACTAACCAAAATAGATAAACACCAACAAGTGAGTCAGCAATCCTCTTACATCTTCAAACACCTTCCCTACACAAAAGCTGTGCAATGTCTTGACATACAGAATTTACCAAAGTGACTTGTGTCCTCAGCCGTCAGATCGCGGCGTTGGACGCCCGAGATTGGCTGGTCGTTGTACCAAGTATCGTGACACCATTTTTAGGGTCCCATCGTGTGTCACGGTCTGCCAAATTAAAAGGGCTTCTGCTACCGAAACTGATCTGGCTGTTCTGTCATCAACTGGCCGCAAAAAAAACTGTGTACGAGAGGCCTGGGCATGACAATTGAGAACTAACATCTCTTCGAAGAAGGTGGTCACCATTTTTATGGGCTTCTTTGTGTGCTTGAGCCAGGCAGCCTGACGTGGAACGACTGCTGCTCCAGAAGCCTATTTCTGTGGCCTTTCCATTCACTGGACCGACGCGTGTTTTCTGGTTACTATAATAACTGACCATGATAAAAACTCACTAAAAAAGCTGATCTAAAATATAACCAGACTATTAGCATTCTCCCCTGTATCTTTGAGCCAGCGAAATTTATGTCGTTCACATTCCGTGTCTGCTCAACGCAAATGAAAATTCCCTGCCCCATCGAATCATTCAGTCATGTTACCAGCGACAGAATGATGGTGATGAAGCTTCAGTTCCAGAATCACAATTGAAGCAAAGAACAGGGCTGATGGAGAAACTTATAGTTCTGGGACTGCTACGCCATCATTCTTGGTCTGCAAATGCAAAAGGAACATTCTTATACTATAATCAGATAGTTTGAAGCGTATTTGCTACTTGCTAGATTCTTCTACTTAAACTTTATTTATTTTACTTTTGAATGATGATTCTAACATCTGTTTAACGGTTCCTTGCTGGTATTTCCAGCAGCTCCATCCAATCCAATCCAACTATACCCGCATTAATATTACACCATATATATTTGTGTGGCTTAATCCATTTATATTTGATGTCATTCTAATTTATTTTGGGTGTTACACATTAATAATTTATGTCAGCTCACCAAACATATGGGGAATGATTGATGCAATATTGTCTAATTTTTTTACACAATTTTATATCTAAAACTAACTTTGAACAAGAAGTGTAATCAAACCATGTCCTTTTCACATATCCGTGTCGTTGAACTATACTCAAATATTTGCATTGTTCTATTGACACGATAAATGGGCGCGGCAACATGTGCATTCATGTTCTAGTGTCTTCACATACAGAACATCATATCTAATAAGTTTACCTCTTCGGATCATGGTCAAACTATACAGAATTTTCTCCATCTCTTCCAATAATTGGTGTCAGAGGATTCACGAACAGCATGAGGCCTGATCCACGGAGAAAGTTGAAATAAAGTCCAAATTAGTGCTTTGAGATTTCATCCACCAGTACAATGGGGCAGATGAGTAGAGGCCTAGTGTTCAAGGAGAGTAGGAGAGCTAGGAGGGAATTTCACAGGAGCTCACCAACAACAGTTCTGAAGCATCATGACAATGAGGAGAAGAGGATCTGACGCAATAGATGAGGGAGACAGGACCGCCGACATCCCCGACATTGACCGGGTCTTCCACTACCTTTGTCCACCGGCTTAGCCTCCAACTCCAGATAATTGTGAAAATTGTCGCCGTCATTACTTTGCTCCATAATAAATAGTGACGAATATTTGGTTCGGACAAAAAAATTAGCATGCAATAGTTGAGATAGATATGCCTAAGATTACAACTGAAATTGATTCTTTACTTTATTTATCAGATAAGAACAATTCTGAACAATTATATGGACTTCATCTAGGGACTGTACAATTCATTTAGATGTCCAATGTATCCATTCATGAAAGAGTTCGGTCCAGAAGCAAAAAAAAATCTAAGAACACTATCCAGCCAATGAGCAACTAACTTCTGTTTGGGTTATGAGTTCAAACAAGGACAAAACTCCAAATTATGTACCAACATCTGTTTGAATTAACTAAACCTCGAGAACATAAAAGGTGTCATTTGTATGTGGTTCTTCCAAAAAAAGCTTGCCAACGTGATGTGTACATAGACTATAAAATTACAGGAGTCCTTCATTGGGTTTCAATTACTTACTTCATTAGCGGCCTGCCGCCCGCTATCTCGTTGCCTCGGTGTCATCTCAGATCTGCATCAACCACAACATGGCATGCTATGGTCCTATGACTTGAGCTCTGTGATGACCAAACAGTATTGCAAGGGTTCGCCAGATATGGCAGTTGCAGCTGCGCGCCATGAAAATCAAATGAAGAACCATGGAAATTGGAACATCCAGAATTCAGTTAAATGATAGATCATTCTACACTATGAGATTAATAGGATGGACCACTTAATCAATCAACATGTGACAAACCCTAACTTATTACCCCTATCTGTAGCACCTCGGCCGGACAAACAGATTGTTTAGCACCTCAACTGGTCGAGTTACAAAATCCTATAATGCATCGAGGGAGAAGAAACTTACTGGTGGGGAGAGCAATAGCTACTGTACGGCACAGAAGGGGGCGGCCAGCGTGATGAGGTGGGCGGCTCCATTCAAGCAGGATGAGGTTGGCGGCTTCGTGCTGTCGGGTTGACGCGGTGGATTCGAGCACTGCCGGTGAGGCGGCCTCCTCCAACCTAGCCGTCGCGCGCCTCCGCCGTCGCCACCTCTGCCGCCAGCATCGCTCGTTCCCCGAGGGCTGAGAGAGCGAGAGGAAGGGGGACGGGGTTGACTGTTGAGCACGGAAAATGGGCCAAAACAACCCGATACGAGCCCAATTAACCACAGGGGCCCAAAAACGCTACCGGAGTAGCTGCCCCTCGGACAGCCCATCTCGCGGAAAACATCCCAGGAAGATCCAGTGGCCAGGAACGGCCAACACATGAAAACAAACGGTCAAGATGTTGAGTGCGTGAGAGGGCTGGGATGGTGCTCAGTTTTAATATATCTAAATAGGGATATGTACATGTCACGAAATATATGGCCTCTCCTTGCTAGATCTAGGAACGGAGTAAACTAAACGGTGGTGTTATTAATTAGTTGTCAATATGCATGATCTCGATTTGATCTTATCTTGCATGGCCGGCATAAAGTATGTTATAGTGTGAATCCAGATTAAATGTTTGAGCGTTTTTTTAGAAATGTTTGAGAGAGTTTTAAAACAAAAGACCATGTATATATATGATGATTAGTTGGGCATAAAGATAGTGTTAATTTGTGCTTTAGACCTACCGCGTATGCATATATGTTCCATGTAATACATGCTTTTATATGGCCCACAGGGTTGACCTTTTTTTTCTTCCTTTATTATTTTAAATTAAATTACCTGTGGTTGCCACCTGCTTCCCCAAAAAAGTCAACGCTGAGTGATGTAATCGAAGCAATCTTTGATAGGTCAGGGGTGGCGCTAGCGTGGGGTCGTGTAGGGGTGGCCGCCATGGGAGGCAAGCTCTCATGTAGGTTAAGTCGAGCTAGAAGAAGAGAAAAGGAAATATAATTCGCTCTAAGTTGTGATATGGGCCAGTATGTAAGGCCCCATTGAACCGTTCAACCAACATCACATCACGTGAGCCTATTATTTTTTTAGCTTGACGTTCCTAAAACAAACGTGAGCCAATTATTTTTTGTAGCTTGACGTTCCCAATTCCTGTGATCTTGTCAATGAAAAATGCAGACGCAATTATGCATCTGCACGCATCATGGTGCCATCCACTGTTTCCTTCCTACCTTGATGTGGTGCCTTCCCTTGCCACCTTGCCGCGGCTTTCCCCAGGTCCGCCTCCAATTGATGGTGCTAGAGAGAGAGGGTGAAGAGAGTCGACCCGTTCCTGGTTTTGTTCAAGATCATAGAATTTTTTTCTTTGCCTAAGGAAAAGTAGAGGGCATCTACCAAATCCTCCACGTATAACTACAATTTAGCGGTAAATACATGTCTTATATTTTTTGAACCATATTATGCTAAGTTTTATATTAATCTGTTTTTTATATGTTTACATACCTAATGGACTTGAAGATTATACATTTATTTGGAATAAAGAGTGGAACACTAGCGGTAAATACATGTCTTATTTTTGTTTGAACCAGTGTCATATTAAGCTAAGTTTTATATTAATCTGCTTTTTTTTACATGTATAGGTATCTAATGGACTTGAATATTTGAAGTTTATTTTGGAATAAAGAATGGAAGATTCAACAAGCAGGAGTCCAAGTTAGAATTTATATGAATTCCCCGTTGCTTTATATACTGTTCACTTAGTTCTTGAGACAAAACTATTTTGAACCATTAATTTGTTAATTTTTTGCATGACTGCATACTATTTGACCAATAAATTTTATTGATTGACTTATTTGATCGTATTGTGTCTTCGATTTTCATTTTATTGAAAGGTCCGCCCTAGGTAACCTCAAATCATGGGTCCGCCACTAGGTCCTTTGTTCGATCAATATTTGGCAAGGCCTCATTTGGAACACAAGAGTTCAAAATGTAGGAATAGAAAAATACATGGATTGAGATGTCATGTGTTTTAGATTTCTATGAAACTAAAACCACAAGAAAACTGTAAAATTGTCGTTTGGATGTCACACATGAAAAACATGGGAATTGTATACACAAAGGGAAGAAATTTCCTCCAATAGTCTTTTGAAATAGTTCATTGCGTAGGAATTTCAAAGGAATGTAAGATAGCAATACCTATGTTCCAAACGGTACCAAAGGAAAATTTCATACGTGAATCTTATTCTCCAAAACTTATATGATTTCTCTTTATTTTAAATGGGGCCTAAGTGTGCACTTATCGACATCTTACGAGATAATTACTGCCTCACCGGCAATTGGTAAATCCCGGGAAGTGTTATAGTGTTTTGTTCAGTACTATTCATCTTGAAAGTTGTTAATGCAAAATATCTCGGTCTTCCAACACTACAGGGATGGATGAGTAAGGGAAAAAGTTAAAACTCTATAAGAGAAGCTTGTAAAAGACAATGCGTTGGAGAGACAACCATTTATCTGCCAGCGGGAAAGATGTAATGACCAAATCAGTTGCACAAGCTTTGCCGATATATGTCATGGTAGTGTTTTAAGTTGTGAGATGATATGTTGATAGTTCAATGTGTTTAATCAGGTTTTTTTTGGCGGTTGGAGGGTGGGAAGAGTAAGACTCACTAATTTCTTGCGACCGTTTGTTAAATCCAAAGAATTGAGGGGGACTTGATTCCCATAAATATCTTTATTTAACCAGACCCTCCTTGTGCGTCAAGTGTGGTGATTAATTCAGAACCCTGGTAGCCTTGTGGGCAAAGTTCTTAGCACAAAGTATTTCCTAAGTTGTGCATTGCATGATACTATGTTTACCGGCTATGGTTCTTCGACTTGGCATATTATTGAACGCGAATTCAATTTGCCGAAAAGGAGCCTAATCTGGTGGGTGGGCATGGGTGCCAGTATCAGAGTGTGGAGAGGGCACTGAATACCACATGATTTTTCTCTAAGACCAATTCAAAGATTAAATGTATGCATGCAATTGTACTACTCAACTTGATTACACTAATGTGCAACTGTACCTACGAAGCTATCTTGTATGGCTTCTGCCATCTTCCTGCTATCGCCCATCCGTTGTTTTACGGTTACCCGCAAATCATACGCGTGCACCAGCTGATTACACTAATGTGCACGTCCTTGCATCTAGATCGAGAGCTTAGCCCTGCACCACACGATGTGCATCCGCCGGTCAGAAATAACGTGGCACCACACACGACGGCTACCTGATCCTCACTTTTGTTGGATCAGGTGTTTGTCAGCTTGAAAGCAAAATTGACCCATTCAATACTTCTTGCCACTAGATGCGGAAGGATTCTTGAAAATTTTACTACCGAATAGAAATGATTATGATTTTCTCGCCTAGCATCCAGATAAAAGCAAATGTTTTCGTGATTGAGGGTAAAAGACATAGGGTAATATATTTCTCTACAGTTGTGTGGGCAAGAAAAGAAACATTGCCTATTGCCATAGAAAAACAAGTGGGAGAAAAACAAATAATATCATTTCTATCAAGGAACACGGTGTGAAATCTATACATTCTTCAAAAAAGCTCAGAGCATATCGCTTCATATTAAAGTTTATTAGCAGAGCAGAGTCTACTACTTTGGCAAGACCCTTTCTCCCTGCCTCCGACGAGGTCCTGGCAACCAGGGATACCGTAATGTCCTCGACGTCCCGTACGTTCTCGAGCTCGGGGCCTCGCCCTTCCAGTTGCAAAATCAACCGACGCAAATTCTACTTCCAGGTGGCCCGCCGCCCCAGATATAGCAAATGCGAAAGAGGAAAGAAAATTTCAATATTACACTCCCTTTGTTCCTAAATGTAAGTCCTTTTAGAGATTTTAATATTGACTACATACAGAGCAATATAAGTAAATCTATTCTTTACAATGTGTTTATATACATCCATATGTAGTCCGTAGTGAGATATTTAAAATGACTTAGGTTTAGGTACAGAGGGAGTATATGTGAGGGCACTGGAGGACACTAGCTAGTTGTATGATTGCGAACAAATAATAGAGTTGATGCATGCATGTGAACACAAACCGTCCGCGGCCACCATGCAACGGTGGCGCGTGAAACGTTGACAGGAGCGCATCACCGTACTCGATCACATTTGCACGTATATATGCTCCATGCCCGGCCATTGCCCATACCACATAAACTCGGACGATAGCGTGGTAGTGACTGCACCAAATCAAGCCACGGACCAAATCGGCTAACGGATCGAGAAAAAGAAAGCTCCATGGGTGCAACGTGGCGGGAGCGCGCGTAAAAGTCGACCCAACTGCCAACGTCGGGCGACGCCTCGACGTGGACGTTACGTAACGGTGATGGGCCAGGTGTCCCCGCTTCCGCCGTAGAGCTGAGCCGGAGCGCCGGAACTGGAAGTAGGTCACGGGCGAGACGGACCGATCATGGAAGCTGACGGGATGGATAGTGTACTGTGACTGGTGTAACCCAAAGTTGATGGATGGAATAGAACGTGTGATGGATAGTAGTGGCACGCATGGCCCTGCCGGACTCTCAACATCAGTGCTGGCTAGCCTAGGAGGCCTAGGAGCAGTAGCTGTTGTTTGGGCTCTCGTGATTTCACTTTATCTAAACAAAGCTGGACGACGTGATTATTTGTGTAAGGGTCTTCTTTCTTAGAGCAACTCCAACGCGTCGATCCGATTTAAACGAGGACGGCGTTTTTGTCCGTTTGATTCAGTCGCCCGTTCGACACCCGCCCTGTTTATCATTTAGATCGGCACTGCCCCAACGCCCAAAACCTATTTCATGCCCGCGCATAAATTTGAAAAGAACCGCGGTCGTAGATCAATGCCAGCGGCCATGCCGTCGCTCAAAGTTCACGTCGGCTTCATGCCAGCGGCTGGCATACAATGCCAGCTCCAAAACAACACCACACTGTTCATGCTGGCGCACTTGCCAGCGGCCGGCACACATGACAGCACACAAAAGAGACGGAAGTTCAACCACGTCATCGCGGCCGTGGTCATGCCAGCACACTTGCAGGTATAAAGAAAAGAATGGTGCTCGCCGTCATAGATCACTCGTCGTCAAACTTGAGTATGTCGGCCTGCATCTTCTTGAACCACAGCCTCTTCCTCAGCGACACGGTGTTGAAGTCCACCTTCGTGATCTCCACCCTCGTCATCATGCTAGCGACAACCACTTCTTTCGCCTTGGTCTTGGCATTTGCGGCCTCGATCTCTAGCATCTTGACTTGCTTCTCCGCCTCCATCTCAAGCATCCTCGCTTGATTCTCCGCTTCCATCTCAAGCGTTCCCCTTTGGATCTCCATGAATGCGTTCATGTGCTCTTCCTTGTCTTGCCCCCGCTTCTCCTCCCTTGAGTCCTTGGTCATCATGCCCTCCACGGTTGCGAGCAAGGCGATCGACGCTGCATCCCGCTTGTCCTCCTTCTTGAAGTTGGTCTTCCCCCGCGGCCGTGGCTTCTCGCCCTCCCCAACCTTCTCCACCGCTTTCTTCCCCCCACGCGTCACGAGGGCGACATATTGTGCCTCGAACTTCTCCTTCCCGTTGATGATCCTCCAAGAATGAAAGAGGTTGAAGGACTTGCCTTCATATTGGACCTTGAATGCCTCCAAAGCTTGCAATGCCTAGAAATGAATTGCATGCAAGCATATGAGTAAATGGATATGCAAATGAACATGCAAGCATAAACGGAATGAAAACAAAGAGGGGCGCATGCATGCATACCATGTCTTGCATGCCGATGCCGCTCACGGGGCGTGCCTTGATGCTCTCAAGAGTGGCATAAAATTTGTTGCACTCTTGTTGGATCACCTTTCATCGCTTCGAAATGGACACCCACGCGCGCGTGCTTTGCATTTGTAGCGCAAACTTCTTGCGTTCATGAAACTCATGGTGGACACAGGTCCAAAAGGTTGATGCCTTTTGTTCGGCGCCGACCTTGGGGTCTTGCCCAATGTCCCTCCAACACTCACAAAGGAGCTTGTCCTCGGCCGCCGTGTATGCCTTCGTCCACTTGCTCTTGCGCTTTAGCTTCGCCCGGGCAGCTTGGTTTGCGAGCTCGTCATCGAACAAAGGCTCCCTGTCGATGTCCAACTCATCCTCTTCCTCGAGGCCATAGTACTCCGAAAACTCGTGGTCGAGCGGGAAGTCGTACAGGTCCAGGCCGACCTAATCTTGCATGAAGGCGTCGTGCATGCCAGCTTGATAATAGGTCGCCGGCGTGAACGACCCTTAGCCATCCTGTCCTTGGGTCTCATCAGGGTCATAGCTAGCCGCGGCGGCACCGCCATCAGCGCTAGCGGACGCTGCACCACCTTAGAAGATGATGTTCTGCATGAAATGGTTGGCCGTGTCGTCGTTGCTGGCCGCCGGCATTGTGTCGAACAGGTTGCGATCGCCGGGGAGCACGTCGGCTGGCATCTCCCGCGCGTGTTTCCTGGTCCCTCCGGATGACGAGGCACCGGCCACAGGCGTGGCGTTGAGGTCGATGGGCGCAGGCGCGGGCGTGGAAGGAGCCACAACGCTCACCTCCGGCGAGCATTCCCTGGAGAGTCAGGAGGCTTGTGGGTAGACGTGAAAGCCGGAAATTGGGTGCGTCGCCCACGAGCGGGGCGACTCCGGCAGCATCATCTGAGAAAACGCAGACGAGCCGGTGCTGGCAGCGGCCAAGCGGCGTTGACGAGCCCGTGCTGGCCAGGGTTTAACCCTAGGTAGATCAACACCTCCCTCGTTGCTGCCGCGACACGGGTGTTGGTGTCCTCCTGCTGCGCGGCGGCGGCGAGGGCGGCGACCGCCGCTGATTCGTCCCTTGCGTCCGCCGCGTGCCTCCGAGCCTTCCTCTTCGGTGACTCCGCGGCCCGTTCCTCGGGCATCAGTTGCTTCTTCTTCTTGGGCGCGACGGCGGTCTTGCGAGAGGCGCGGGACTTGCCTTTGCCGGAGGGGCGGAGGTGATGCCAGATGAGGCAAGGGAGGCGAGGCCGGCGGCGGCATCGAGGGCATCGTCCATGGCAAGCGGCCGAGAGGGTTTTTGGGAAAGTGGAGGGAAATGGTGAAGGCTTTCCCACCAACTGGCGGGCCAGGGGAAGTAGCTCACGCGCGGCGCGCACTTCCGTCTGGTGCCCGCGCCGACGCAAATCAAGCTAAAAATTTGCCGGGGATGGATAGGCAGGTGGACGAAAAGCGGACGAGCGTTCATTTAAATCGGTGCGTTGGGCCGACTTTTCTGTCTGTTGCGACCAAACAGACGCGCACGGACAAAATGGGTCGCTGCGTTCGAGTTGCTCTTAGGGCATCTCCAGCCGCGCCCCTAACAGCCCCCCAGGCCACTTTTTCGGCGCCGGCCAAAAACGCCCGGCCGCGCCCAGACGCCAAAATCGCCGGTTCGGACCTTTTTTCCGCCCGGCGGTCACAGCCGAACTGGCGCTGGGAGCCGTTAGGGGCTCGGCGCTAGGAAAAAGCACGCTGGCCCACACCGGCAGGGAAAAGTCAAGGTTTTCTTCCCGACTCGCCTCGCACTTCGCGCCCTTGGCCACCACTAGCTATATCCGGCGACGGCCGGCCTACTCCGCTAGATAGCCATTCCCCGCCGGAAAATAGCAGCGCTTCGTCGCGGCAGCCCCTCCCGCAGCAGCTGGGCGTTTCCGGCCGCGGAGGCGCGGTTTAACGGCGGGTACACGCCCACCGAGCGCAAGATGTTCGGCGTTTTGACTGTCTCGGCGATGGACTCGGATGAGGAGGAAGAGCTCGCCCAGGCTTTGGAGGAGGAAGCCGCGGCCGACGTCCAGGAAGAAGAGCATCCGATGGTGCTCGCCGCCCTCGCCCAGCTGCTAGCGAGCAATGAAAAGCCGCGTCGAGGTGGCTCGGCGCCGGGGCGGGTGAAAGCGAAGAACCGGCATCGTCTGCAAGGCTATTGCATGCTCTACTCCGACTACTTCGCCGATGCTCCACTTCATGGCGAGAGAACATTTCGGCGCCGTTATCGGATGAGCCGAAAGCTCTTCCTCAGGATTGTGAATTCCATCCGGGAGTTCGACAACTACTTCAAGTGCAAGATGGATTGCACTGGCGCTCTTGGATTCACCTCCATCCAGAAGTGCACGATATCGATGAGGATGCTTGCATATGGAGCTCCCAGTGATTCACTCGACGACTATGGGCGCATGGCCGAGTCCATCAGCATAGAGTGTTTCTACAAGTTCTGTCGGGTAGTGGTGGCAGTGTTTGGGCCACAATACTTGAGAACACCCAATGCGGAAGACACTGATCGGATCCTAGCGAGAATGCAGCAAGAGGATTTCTGGGATGCTTGGAAGCATCGATCGCATGCATTGGAAATGGAAGAACTGCCCATTTGGTTGGCAGGGGATGTACAAAGGCGCCAAAGGCGGTTGCAGTGTGGTGCTTGAGGCGGTAGGCACACAGGACCTCTGGATTTGGCACTCCTTCTTTGGTATATGCCAGGAACTCACAATGACATCAACGTGCTGCAGTGCTCTCCTGTTTTTGCCAAGCTCGTTGAGGGCCATTCTCCTCCGGTGAACTTCGAGATCAATGGGCACCAATACAACAAGGGGTACTATC
Organism: Aegilops bicornis; assembly: GCA_021605145.1. Taxonomy (NCBI): domain Eukaryota; kingdom Viridiplantae; phylum Streptophyta; class Magnoliopsida; order Poales; family Poaceae; genus Aegilops; species Aegilops bicornis. The sequence continues at coordinate 69,816,395 of CM038672.1, forward strand.
TAGCAGACGACATCTATCCGAGATGGTCGACATTTGTGAAGACGATCTCAAACCACATGGCGAGGAGGCAAGAACGCCTGGTTTGCGAAGCTTCAGGAGGCTTGCGGGAAGGATGTCGGCGGGCATTTGGTGTGCTCCAATCTCGATTCGCTGTTGTTCGGTACCCCGCTCAGACCTGGTCGAAAGATCAAATGTGGGAGATCATGACTTGCTGTGTCATCTTGCACAACATGATCATCAAGAGCGAGCAAGAAGACCCAGTGTTTGACACTGAACCATACTACAGGCAGGGTCCTCTAGCCGAAGTTGATCACCAGCTACCGGCAACTTGGACTGCCTATCTCGATATCGTCGGAGATCCGAGACCCACAGGTGCATCATCAAGCTGCAGAAGATCTGATTGAGCACCTATGGAGGCTCAAGGGGACGCCAGCGTGATGAAATCTGAGTTTTATTTGTTGAACTATATAATTTGTATTGAACTATTTGTTGTTGTAGTATTTTGTTGAAGTATTTGATTTTTCTGTGATGAAATATGTGATAAGGAATAATTGTGTTGATAATTAAACGCCGAGACACGGCGAAACCACGCCGAATATGGGTCTATTCTCGCCCATATGGACCGTTTATTCGCCGAAATTGGGCTGCAAAGTGGACCAATTTCGACGCCTGGGGCGAAGCGGGCGACGATCGGGCGCAAAAACCGCCTCAGCCGAGTGTATCGCCGGCTCGCTCCCAGGGGGCGATTTGTATGCGTCCTGGGGAGGCCAACGGCTGGAGATGCCCTTACTACTCATAAATGAAAACGAGACGAGAAAAGTACTCCCTCCGTCCCCCGTAATATAAGAGTGTTGCGCAACATGCATGGTAGAGAAGACCGGATAAACCGAGTGCGGCTAATCTGCACCCGGGCTTAGAAAAAAATTCAAAAAAATACTAGAAAAATTCAAAAAATTCCAATTTTTTTGTGGTGATAGATAATTTGACGCGTGAGGTGCGCCCCCAAAATTCAACTCATTTGAGCATCTGAGCAGCCCTCGGCAAAAAAGACAAAATCAGGGTCTGTAAAAATGTGTATTGTTCATGCACTGTTTTGACCCCGATTTGTCTTTTTTTTTCCGAGAGCTATTTAGATGTCCAAATAAGTTGAATTTTGGGGCGCACCTCACGCGTCAAATTATCTACCACCATAAAAAATTTGGAATTTTTTGAATTATTTTAGTATTTTTTTTTTGAATTTTTTGCTGAGAGGGAGCAGATGAGCCCGGGCATCGTTTTGAGTTTTCGGGATAAACCTAGCTTCCTCCCCCAACAGCGACTAAAAGAAAAGAAAAAACCCTGCTTAACTAGTCTCCTAATCCAGCGACAGAGAAATGTGTTGCGTCACTTATCATGTACGTGTATAGTCTATACAGTACTATAGAATCACAGTGGCTTATAATAGTATACCATTATGTCAAGTACTATACCGGGTACCGGCCATGCATATAATATCTTATCGAGTACTTTGTCTGGTCAGTCCTTGTATCTAATTTACTTCTAGATGGCCGCTCAATCTAGATTTCTGTAGCTTCTCTCCCCAGATGCCTCCTGTTGCTCTGTTGTTCATCAGGAACTTAAATATCTAGGCTCATCTCCAGATATGTAGGTCCAGAATATGCTCTTTTTATTTCTTTAACAGGGCCTTCTGTATATCCCTCTGTAATGCTCTTGGAGATGAATAAAATTTAGCGCCTTTGGCGCCTTTTCCGTTAAAAAAAAGGGTTGTAATTAAACACGAAGTACAGCCGGTCATGTGTGTCTATCAACCGAGAGCACTTTTTTTACCTATATATATACTGACACTCTATTTATGCACCCCCTCCCGCCACCGCCGCCGGATCCTGGTTGGGCAAAGCCCCGTGCGGGATGGCGGCGGCGGGCCGTCCCTCCGTCGCGGCTTGGAGGAGTGGTTGTGATGGTGGATATTGAGTGGGCACCCCGGGACGACCTGTGTGTGGCCATGACGCCGTCACGCAACGATGTGACCTCCTCTACCTTTGGTTGTCTTCATCGTCGGTCCAAAGGGATCTCGTCGGTGGGTGTTGCCTCACGGTGGCTTCCCGGCGGCGGATCAACTGGAGGAGGAGATGGTGGCCTAGCTACTGAAGTGGGAGAGAATGCCACCATTGTCGGCGGCGCCCTTGGGTGTCGTTTTCCTCGTTGGAGGCGATGGTGTGGCTTCCCTCGCTCCATTGTTTCCGGAGAAAATCTCAGATCTGGAGGAGGCTACCATTGACAGCGGCGCCCGTGGGCGTCGTAGCCCTCATTGGAGGCATTGAGGGGCCTCCTGGATCGGATGATGGCGATGTCTGCATCGTCACCCCCGTGGGCGCATCATATTTGGAGAGATTCATCAGCTGGACGGACATCTGGACGGCTTGGTGGTTGGGCATCGGTAGGTGGTGGAGTGGTGCTTCATCCTACACATCGATGGCGGCGGATCTCGACGGTGTGGCGCAGTGGAGACTCGGCGTCCGATGGGTGGCGATGGACCCGCGCAGGAGGACGACGTTGTCTGGCGTCGTGGTGGCGTCGATGGCAGAGAGGCCTAGCAAGGTTGATGCATCAGTATCTGATCTGAGGATGGATCTATGGATGAAGGAGGTGACGGCCCTTGCAGCGTGTGCATGTGGTGCACACTGAAAGTGCGGCGGACCGGTTTGTAACCCAGTCCAAGTATTATGCCTTGGATGGGGCATCCGGCATTAGGTGTTAGGTATTGGTGCGATGTCTATTTGGTATTAAGCTTGAACATTCGACACCCCTTCATCACGGGGATAGGAGTAGCGACGGGTGTTGCCAAGATGGTGACTTCAGGCTTATTGACGTATTATCTTGTAAGGGCTTTGTGAATAATTAATAAAATGGCTTCATTCATCGCCCAGATGCAGGGCCGAGGGTACATCCTCCTTTTCAAAAAGAAATTATGCACCCCTGATTCACTTTTATTGAGCTTTACCTTAGAGGGCGACAAGAGTGCCATTTTTTGACGCCCTTTTGCGGCTGCTCCGCGCCGGAGAAAATTACATGAATTGGCCCCGAAATTAAACTACGAATCCAGTCAAAAGCTTTAGCTCGATGCCAGCTGAATCTTAATTCCTGTCCCCGTCAATTGACAAATCCAAATCGAGCGATCCACGTTACATAGCTACTCACAGATAGTAACAAAATCAGGGACGCGTACAACTTTACATGTCACACAATATATGAGCTTACGCCGAGAGATCTACGACCAAGGAGTAAACTAACCACGGGTGATATTAGCTGGCGATCTGAATTATCTACTGATACTATCATATTGATCCCCCAGGGTTTAAACAATTGGACATGGTTTGCGGTTTTTAAAAGCAAATCGCATCTTATATATGATTAGCTGAGGATGAATTAGCTAGTATGATAATCACACACAAACGCTTTAGACCTACCTCGGATAAGATGACACTCCCGCAAAAAAAAATACGTTAGACATGCATAATCGGTTTTAAGCACGCGCAGCGTCCATCTTTCTCTCCCCTTTTTGTCTTTGATTATCGTAACTAATTAACTTGGTGGTAGGCCCGCGGTAATCAAGGCAACTTTGGCAACTGATGAGATTTTGTTCAACACGTATTCGTCTCTAGTGCAAATTGAGTGCACACTTGTTGCCAGACCAGTGGGCACATACACCACACTGGTTAAAAGCAATAGGTGAGGGAAAAATAAGGAATATCGTGTGTACCTTTTACTTGGTGACCCAAGTTGGAAGTTTTCTGGGAGGAGAGGAAGTTGGGTTGGATGTTGGAACCCATGTTCATGTCCTACGACAAGTCGACGATCCTTCTTCTAGAATAAAACAAAAGGGGGCACATGGCCATAGCAACCCTTCAATTAGGCAATTGTTTTCAATAGGGCACCCTTAAATATTGACGAAGCAGATCATGAGGGAGATCAACTAACTAAAAGAAGTTCATGAGTGAGATCTAGAAGCATTACAGGCGGGGACATGGACAGACCTAAAATGTTCAACGTCAATGTATATCCAAAACCGACTGTAGTTATGCTTTTCAATCGTGTGTTGTGTCCTTTTCTATAGTACTCAAAAGGGCACGTCAAATCAATTGCATAGCCTTCTATTTGCTTTTTTTTGGCTTCTATTTGCTTCCTTGTTTAGCTAGATTTTGTTTCCTTGGTTCTTCTATTCTCCTTGTATATATACTCCTTTTATACATATCTTTGGAAAAATACCATAGAACAATTGTTCTACATTTCTGGGGCTTAAAATAAGTAATATTTTGGCTCTTTTACATTCATCGGGAATAATATTGAAATTGACATTTCTCGCTTAACCATTAATTGAACGCTTACATAGCACGCACTTGATTAATATAACTGAACACAAAAAAGTAGTCTCCTTGACATTCACATTTATACTTTATTTATAACGATTAAAAGATTTCTTACTTTCGATGTTGACTGCTCTTATTGATGCACTTTACCACCTTCAGAAAAAACATTGATGCACTTTACTTGCACTTAATTATGGGGAGAGCACAGATGTACAAGCTTAGTCTCCTATTTTGTCGACAAGAGAGCATGCACCATGACGCACCACATATACGAATCAATCGGCATTTACATAAAATAAACAACTATCAAGTAGTAGTTAAACACGATGAACGGTTGTTCGTGCATATCTTTCGACCGGGAGCTCTTTACATAGTCACTCTTATCTTCAGTTCACTTTTCATTGCGCTTTTACCAAGAGGGTGACAAGAGCATTTGCCACTGCCATTTTTCTAACGCCTTTTATGGTTTCTCCGCGCCAGAGTAGATGACACAAATTTAGTGTGGAATTAAACTACAAACCCAGTCACACACGTTAGCTCAACTGGTCACGTTCTTGTCTCCCATCAATTGACAAATCCAAACCGAGCGCTCCACGTTGCAAATATAGTCACGAGTAGTAATAAAAATAGGGATATGTACATTTCACGAAATATATGGCCTCTCGTTGCAAGATCTAGGAACGCAGTAAACTAAAGGGTGGTGTTATTAATTAGTTGTCGATATGCATGGTCTCACTTTGATCTTATCTTGCGTGGCCTGCATAAAGTATGTTATACTAGCTTGAATCCAAATTAAACGTTTGAGAGACTTTTTTAGGAATGTTTGAGAGAGTTTTGAAACAAAAGGCTATTTCTATATGACCTAGGGTACCCACCATTGGAGGCAAGCTCTCGTGTAGGTTCAGTCGAGCAGGAAGAAGAGAAAATAAAACAATGATTCACTGTAAGTTGTGACATGGGCCAGTAAGTAAGGCCCCATTGAACCGTTCAACCAGCAGTCCATCACATGAGCCTACTATTTCCTGTATCTCGACGTTCCCAATTCATGTGATCTTGTCAATGAAAACTGCCGCCATAATGCATCTGCGTGCATCAATGCCGCCGTCCACTGTTGTCTTCCTGCCTTGATGCGGTGCCTTCCCCTGCCACTTTATCGCGACGTTCCCTACGTCCCTCTCCAATTGATGGTGCTGGACAAAGAGGGAGAAGGGAGTCGACCCATTCCTAGTTTTGTTCCATGGAGATATATTTGCTAGGATTCTAGACTAGAAGAACATAGACATTTTTCTTGCCTAAGGAATCGTAGAGGGCATCTACCAAATCCTCCAACTACAAGTTAGTGGTAAATACACGTCTTATTTTTTGTTTGAACCATATTATGCTATGTTTTGTATTAATCTGTTTTTTACATGCTTACGTACCTAATGGACTTGAAGGATTATACATTTATTTGGAAGAAAGAGTAGAACATTAGCAGTAAATACATGTCTTATTTTTTGTTTGAACCAGTGTCATACTATGCTAAGTTTTATATTTAATCCATTTTTTACATGTTTAGGTACCTAATGGACTTGAAGATTCGACATTTATTTTGGAATAAAGAATGGAAGATTCAACAAGCAAGGACTCCAAATTATAATTTATATGAATTTTTCGTTGCTTTATATGCTTTTTACTTAGTTCTTGAGACAAAACTATTTTGAACCATTATTTTTGTTAATTTGTTGCATGAATGCATACTATTTGACCAATAAATTTTGTTGTTTGGCTTATTTGATCTCATTGTGGCTTAGATTTTTTATTTTATTTAAAAGTCCGCTCTAGGTAACCTCAAATCATGGATCTACCACTGGGTCCTTTGTTCAACCAATATTTTGGCAAGGTCCCGTCTGGAACACAAGAGTTCAAAATGTAGGAAAATAAAAATATATGGATTGAGATGTCATGTGTTTTCGATTTCTATGAAACGAAAACCACAAGAAAACTGTAAAATTGTCATTTAGATGTCACGCAGGAAAAACATGGGAATTGTATACACAAAGGGAAGAAAGTTTCCTCCAATAGTCTTTTGAAATAGCTCATTGTGTAGGAATTTCAAAGGAATGTAGGACAACAATACCTATGCTCCAACGGTACCAAAGGAAAATAATTCATACGAGAATCTTATTCTCCAAAACTCCTATGATTTCCCTTTATTTTAAGTGGGGCCTAAGTGTGCACTTATCGACATCTTACGAGATAATTACTGCCTCACTGACCAGTTGGTAAATCCCCGGAAGTGTTATAGTCTTTTGTTCAGTACTATTCATCCGGCAAGTTGTTAATGCAAAATATCTCGGTCTTCCAACACTACAGGGATGGATGAGTAAGGGAAAATTTAAAACTCTATAAGAGAAGCTTGCAAAACACAATGCGGTGGGGAGACTAACTATTTATCTATTAGCGGGAAAGATGTAATGATCAAATCAGTTGCACAAGCTTTGCGGATGTATGTCATGGGAGTGTTTTAAGTTGTGTGATGATATGTGTGATAGTTCAATGTGTTTAATCAGGTTTTTTTGTGGCGGTCGGAGAGTGGGAAAAGTAAGACTCGCTAATTTCTTGCATCACTTTGTTAAATTTTTATAAAGGAATAGAGGGGGACTGGATTCCCAGAAATACCTTTGTTTAATCAGACCTTCCTTGTGTGTTAGATGGCGTGATTAATTCAGAACCCTCGTAGGCTAGTGGGCAGAGTTCTTTTTTTCGCGAATACGCAAAGCTTGCGTATCATTGCATTGATAGAAGAAGAGTGAATACAAGCGGCAGTACAACACATGGCACGAACGCATAGGCGTAAACATGGTGCACGGAGCAGAGACATGGGATGCTCAACCCAGAAGACATAGACACAACACAGCTAAACTCGCCACCCTGTAAGAAGCCCAAACCAAACGAACATGACGGCCAACATCTCTAAATCCACTGCCGTGGACACCGCAAACAAACAAGACGACACCTTCATGAAGGAGAACGACGCCGAGACGCCGTCGCCGCCCGATCCGGATAACCGGACCTAGGGTTTCCCCTGCTGCTCGAAGAGGGGCACAGATGACGGCCATGGCAGCGCCTCCAGGAAGGTGACGGCACCCGTAGGTGTCGCCGCAGCTAGCATCGAAAGATCGAGCAAGGATTTCTCCTTGGCCACAGTATGAGCAATCCCAAGCTATCGGAGCAAGATTCAGAGAAGAGGAAGCCAAATCGTCAGTTGAAACTGCCACCACAAGAAGGGGAGTTGCGTCCGCTGCCGAAGGAGGCACTAGACATCACCGGATGTGAGAGCTACGGATTGGGCGGAGGTGGGGGGGGCATGGAGGTGGGCAAGGTTGGGCGACCGGGTGGGATGGCACAGGAGAAGCCAAGGTGGCCGGGGGACCCGGACAAGCCAAGATTTGGAGAGAACGCAAATCCAGGCCGCCGGGACCGGAGCAACAGGGGCGCTGACGTGCCAAAGGAGCCGGAAGGATACGCAGCTCCAGGAACACGCCGAAGCCGGAGCCGCACCGGGATGGACCGGCCAACAAAGACATCTGCAGGGGGGGGGGTGCGAAGCCACCAAGATGCTGACAAGCCGGAGGAGCTGGAGGGGACGCAGCTCACGCGGGGGCCAGATCTGGAACCGCGCTGGACAATCTTGGACAGGGGAGGGGGCATGTCCATGAATTCCAGGGCCAAAGCCGCACCTGCAGGCTGTGAAGCGCGCGAGGGGATGGCACACCAGCCGCACTCCTGGCCGGGCGAGCTGCAGGGGCAGCCGCCGCCGGGCAACCAAGGGCACCGGAGATCCGTGGTTCGAGGGGAAGGGACAGATGGGGCGGATGCCGCAGCGCGAACGGAGGGGAGGTGCGCGTCGGTGGAGGCCAGGGGCCCGGCGCGGCCGCGCCGGCCAACCCTTCGTTGCCGGCGGCGCGGGGATGGCAGAGGTGGGCGGGGGCGGAGGTGGACGGGACGGCAGCTGGGCGACGCGTCGAGGAGAACAACACCGCCGCCACCTTCCAGGGCCAGCTGGCAACCGCGCCAGCCCTCCGGCAGCGGCGGAGAAAAGCGAGAAGGCGGGAGGGGCTGGCGGCAGCTGTTAGGGTTCCCCCCTGTCGCCCGAAGTGGGCAGAGTTCTTAGAGTAAAGTATTTCCTAAATTGTGCATTGCATGACACTGTTTACCGGTTATGGTTCTTCGACGTGGCATATTATTTAATGAGAATTTGATTTGTGAAAAAGGGGCCTAATATGGTGGGTGGGCATGGGTGCCAGTATTAGAGTGTGGAGAGGACACTAAATACCACGTGAATTTCTCAAAAACCAATGGGGCATTGAGAGGGAAGCAAGATTAAAGTTCCTTTAAAGTATCTATGAATTGTTGGATTAGAAAACAGTTGGTATCCACCACGGAACGACCAGTACTGCCGCCAGAACAAGCCGCCGACGTATTGTTGTCGCTGTTCCCCAACTTGAACCGGTTTGATCTTATCCATGATAGCTGGAAACTCTTTGTGCACGTGACTGTAAGGACCAGCGTCCTAGAAAAATATGATTGCGAACAAATAATAGAGTTGATACTTGTATGTGCACAGAAACCTTTCGCGGCCAGTATGCAACGGTGGCGCGTGAAACGTTGACATGAGCGCATCACCGTACTCGATCACATTTGCACGTATATATGCTCCATGGCCAGCCATTGCCCATACCACATAAACTAAGCAACGGATGCAACGTGGCAGGAGCGCACGTAAAAGTCGACCCAACTGCCAACGTCGGACGACGCCTCGACGTCGACGTTACGCAACGGTGATGCCGTGATGGGCCAGGTGTCACGGTCATGGAAGCTGATGGGATGGATAGTGTACTGGTGACTGGTGTAACCCAAAGCTGATGGATGGAATAGAACGTATGATGGATAGGGATAGTAGTGACACGCATGGCCTGCTTGCTTGCTCGACTCTCGACACCGGTGCTGGCTAGCCTGTGGGCTCTCGTGGTTCCACTTTATCTAACCGAAGCTGGACGACTTGATTGTGTCAAGGGTCTTCTCTCTTACATGCATGACAGAGAATACCGGGTAAACCTGCTTAGCCTCCTCCGGCTACGTACAAGAACAAAAAGAAGAAGAAAAAACCTGTTTAATTAGTCTCCTAATCCGGTGACAGAGAAGTGTGTTGCATCACTCATCATGTATGTATATACAATCGCATTGGCTTATAATATGTACGATTGTGTCAAGTACTATACCGGGCATGCATATCTTATCCAGTTTACTTCTAGATTTGCTGCTTTAATCTTTATGATATCTTTGCTACTAGGCACACGCCAACCCACATGGCCAAGGCCAAAGGGTCAATGCCACCGCCATTTTAGTACAATCTTGAGTTGATTATGGTCTTGTCCCCCGTCAATTGACAAGTACTAATCGAATCGAAGGATCCACGTCGCCGCAAGGGCTGCCGCCAAATCGCAAGTTCGTATCAAGAGAACAGAGATGTGGCATGTGTGTGCATGTCACGGGATATACGGCTTACGTCGCGAGATCTATGAATGGAGACAGTCAGTGAATGGAGAGTAAACTAGCAGTGATGGTACTAGCTGGCGATCTGCTGGATCGCTTTTTTGGATCTTACATATGCAGCGTGGTTTTAAATATGTTATCACAAGAATCAGACGTCACTGTGGTGCGAGTTTTCTTTGAAAATGCATTGCCGTGATTAGCTCGATCGGGAATTCGGGATAAGAATCAGAGTGTAACTTTGAAAAGAAAAAAATAACTTGAAATCGAACCTGGAAGTCCTATATTCAGATAGTTATAACAGAGCGTACGTAGATTTGATGCAGGGGATAGCTACAGGGGACCCGGCCGTGGCGCCAAAACGGGAAACTGGTCACGAGCCGAGACTGAGACAGATGACACAGAGTAGTGGCGAGCTGGGATAGCTAGGTACGATCGATATATTGGTTGTTTTTTCCGCCCTCGTGATTGATTGCTTTTGCGTCGAGCTAGACTAGATCATCGACCGAGCAAGCAAATTAGAGAAACGACACATACGTATATCGATCGAGCCTAAGGAGAGATGATCGTCTACCTTTCAACATGAGTACGTATCACTACAGGAGCGTTGATCCATACGGCTGCTGTGGCTGACGAGAGCAACAATGATGTCTAGCAGAAGTTATTGCACAGATGTTGAAGATGAAATGAAGTTGAGAGATGTTTGATCTACTTCCTCTGTCCACTAGTGTAAAAACGCTTTTATATTATGAGACGAAGGAAGTATATGTTTCTATGTTATCTATTAGGAGTACTACAAGGAGAGCATGAGCAACAGAAGGATTTCTTTTTTAATAATAAGGAAAAAAGGGCGCAGAACGGCGCCACCCAGCTGAGCATGTGGACGCTGCGAAACGTATCCAGGCCACAGATTGCACGTAGCACTACGTTGCACCCGGGTTAACGATATTTTTGGTCGGCCTCGACCGGCACATGCAGGTGAACCACCAGGTTTTGGCCATGCCCTGCCTCACGGATCCGGCGGTGCGCGCGGGCTCAAAGGAAAACAAAAGTGCCGTTGCGATCCCTCCACATAAGCCCCGCGTCCCCATACTGTCATCATTTATGGAAAAATTAATTTGCTGTGTTATGAATCTATATCAGACAAACAAGGTCAGCGGCTCTCTTTGAAAGATTTTTCCCGAGTTAGTTTTTCTATTTGATCAATTTATTTACATTAGAATTTATGAACATATACCATAACACACTACCGGATCAACGGCATATGCGGACGGCCCCTAGGCCACTTCCCGTCAGCGTAGATCTAAGCCGACTGCTGCCGTCGGCATAGGCCTGTCAGCGTAGATAACGTCAGCGTAGTCTTGTCAGAACGTCGGCATAGATATGCCGTCGGCATAGGGGCCTATGCCGACGGCGTTCGTACGGTCGTCGGTGTAGAATGATCGTCGGCATAGTTTCTCACGGGACGGCCGTTGACTGCTCCGCCACTGCGCCAGCCGAACCACGGGCCGCCATGTGGCGGAGATAAGCCGACGGCCTGGCCGTCGACATAGGCCCACGGCTAAGCCGACAACCAGGCCGTCGGCTTACCTCTGCCATGTGGCGGCACCAGGGCATTCCTGAGCGAAAATCTATGCTGACGGGGCCGTCGTCTTAGCTTGCCACGTGACGACACCTGGGCATTCCCAGGTGAAGGGGTATGCTGACGGCAAGCCGTAGGCTTAGTTTTTGATATATGCCGACGGCCTAGCCGTCGGCATAGCCCTGCCACGTGTCGGCTGCTGGGTTCACCTAGGCATAGCCGTCGGCATAGTTCTGTTCTGTTTTTTTATATGCCATGTTTTATCTTTTTCATTCAATTTGACGACATTCAAAGACACAAAATATGAGATTATGCATATATACACAGAAATATGACAGATCATCATCAAGTCCATCATCGAAAGATACTCAAGATCATCATCATCATCTAAAGATAATCAAGTTCATCATCTAAAGATCATCATCGGCAAAACTTCATGAACATAAGTATTGCAAGACAAGGAACATCATCATCGTCATCTAAATAAATTAAGAAGTAGGGAACGTAAAAAGTATGGCACGACGGCCACAGGCACGGGTTTCATCATCCACATCAGGCAAGACCACCACCGCCAAGACCGCCACCGCCCAGTCCACCACCGCCAAAACCACCACTGCCAAGACTGCCACCTCCTTGCCAGATCGGAGTGACTAGAGTCGAGCTGCCGGTCCCCTACTGATAACCCACAAGTATAGGGGATCACAACAGTTTTGGAAGGTAAAGTATTCAACCCAAATTTATAGATTCGACACAAGGGGAGCCAAAGAATATTTGAAGGTATTAGCAGCTGAGTTGTCAATTCAACCACACCTGGAGATTAATTATCTACAGCAAAGTGATCAGCAGCAAAGTAGTTTGATAGTAGTGATAGCAGCAATGGTAACAGTAACAGTGATAGTAGTAATTTCGTAACAAGTGTAACAGTGATGATAGCAGTAGTAACTTAGCAGAAACAATATATGATAAATTCGTAGGCATTGGATTGGTGACTTGTTGGATGATATTCACCATGTGATGATTATAACCTAGAGGCGTCTGGCACTAGCTCCATTTCATCGATATAATGTAGGCATGTATTCCGTAAATAGTCATACGTCCTTTGTTAAAAGAACTTGCATGATATCTTTTGTCATACCCTCCCGTGGCAGCGGGGTCCATATTGGAAACTAAGGGATATTAAGGCCTCTTTTTAATAGAGAACCGGAACAAAGCATTAACACATAATGAATACATGAACTCCTCAAACTACGGTCATCAACGGGAGTGGGCCCAGTTGTTGTCACTCCGGGGTTGCCAGATCATAACACGTAGTAGGTGACTATAACTTGCAAGATCGGATCTAAAACATGGATATAATGATGAATTCATAAACGGTTCAGATCTGAGTTCATGGCACCCAGGCCCAAAGTGACAAGCATTAAGCATAGCAAAGTCATAGCAACATCAATCTAAGAACATAGCTGATACTAGGGATCGGGCCCTAACAAAACTAACTCGATTACATGTGAATCTCATCCGACTCCTCACCATCCAGCGAGCCTACGAAGGAATTACTCACTCCCGGTGGGGAGCATCATTGAATTGGCAATGGAGATGGGTTGGTGATGACGAAGAACGAAGATCCCCCTCTCCGAAGCCCAAAACAGACTCCAGATCTGCCCTCCCGAGGAAGAACAGGGCTTGGCAGCGGCTCTGTCTCGTGAAATGCGATAATTCTTTCTCCCTGATTTTTTTCTCCGAAAATAGGAATTTATAGTGTTAGAGTTGAGGTCTGCGGGGTCACTAGGTGGGTACAACCCACCTGGGCGCGCCAGGAGAGGGGGCGCGCCCTGGTGGGTTGTGCCCACCCAGGGGCCCCTCTCTAGTGGGTCTTGGCTCCAGAAATTCTTATTATTCATATAAAAAATCCTCGCAAAGTTTCGTTCCATTCCGAGAACTTTTATTTCTGCATAAAAACAACACCATGGTAGTTCTGCTGAAAACAACGTCAGTCCGGGGTTAGTTTCATTCAAACCATGCAAATTAGAGTCCAAAACAAGAGGAAAAGCATGAGAAAAAGTAGATAGGTTGGAGACGTATCAACTCCCCCAAGCTTAAACCTTTGCTTGTCCTCAAGCAATCCAGTTGATAAACTAAAAGTGAGAAAGAAAAACTTTTACGAACTCTTTTGCTCTTGTTTGCATAAATAAGCTTAAACAGCACCCAGGTTTTCAGCCAACATCATAACTAACCATGTCGACAATAACTCTTAAAGATTATAATGACTCATATCAATGACATAATCAGCTAGCGAGCAATAATAAGATACCTGAAATAGCAACATGTTGTCAAAACAACCATGATATAATATGACAATAGTGGTATCACGCTAGCCCTTTCTGAGACCGCAAAACATAAATGCAGAGCACCTCCAAAGTTCAAGCAGCGACTAAACATTGTAATTCATGGTAGAAAAGATCCAGTCATGATGCATCCAACATTAGCTACACACAATGCATAAATCATGACAGCTGTGCTCTACTCAGTTTCTGGCGCTTGTTTTAGAAGGTGATGACACAACATAAAAGTAAATAAAAAGTCCCTTCACAGAGGGAAGCAGTGATTTGCAGAGGTGCCAGCTCAGTTTTAAAGCAGACATAAATGATATTTTGAGACATGCACCCTTCTTATTCACTTCACGACCATCAGTTATCAACATCTTCCATGCTAAGCACGCTAGTGGCGGTTCCCAAGCGATAAAAGTAAAGGTTTTGACTCCATTGGGAGTTTTTGTTTGATTATTCAAGAGATTAACTTTTTTTCATGTTTGCAGTTTGGGACCGGGCATCCCTATTATCGCCCATTTTCTCGTGCGATGGCGAGTGAATAAACACTCAACCTGAGAATAACCTGCTTAGCACGGAAGACATCGACCACCTCCTGTCGTTCCATGAACGATCCAGGCACACAAAAGGATAATTTTTAGAAGTTTTTAGAGGTGGCACATGCAAATTTACTTAGGACAGGGTAATACCGCATATAGGTAGGTATGGTGGGCTCATCTGAAATAACTTTGGGTTCAAGGTTTTTGATGTACAAGCAGAATTCCCACTTAGTACAGGTGAAGGCTAGCAATTTAGATTGAGAAGCGGCCAGCTAGAGAGCAACAACGATCATAACCAGGCATTATGCATAAGTAACATGGGACACTAGCATGAGTAGGATATGAACACCATGAACATAAATATTATAGAGGCTACGTTGGTTTTGATTCAACTACATGCATAAACATGTGCCAAGTCAAGCCACTCGAACATTCAAAGGAGGATACCATATCATCATACTACATCACAATCATTTTAACACCATGTTGATATCCAAGATAAATCATTATCCACTCCTAGCTACTTATGCATGGCATGAGAAACTATAATCTCTAATTGTCATTGCAAACATGTTTAATCATAATGGGCTGAAGCCTGGATACTAGGTTAAACATATTTACACAAACAGAACAAGTCGAATTCATACCAGTTTCTCTTTGCCTGGGCCAGTTCATCGAATATCGTCATTATTGCCTTTCACTTGCACAACCGAATGATATGAGAATAATAATAGTGCAAGAATGCCATGGACTAAGCCGGAATCTGCAAAACATTTTATTCAATAGGAGAAGACAAGGTAAAATGGGCTCTTATTAGTTCAACAGTTATTCATATGAGAGCCACTCAACATTTTCATCGTGGTCTTCTCCTTGGTACAACTCGAATAGAAAGAAAAGAAATTTAGAGAAACACACTGAAATATTTTTGGAGTTTTTGGTTTTCTTGAACAAGCAAATTAAAGGGAAAAACAAAAACGAGAAAAACTATTTACATGGGAAAGCTCCCAACAAGCAAAAGAAGAACAAGGAAATCTTTTTGGATTTTCTTTTTTAGTGCTACTACTTAAGCATGCATAGAAAGTAAATTACTACAACTAATTTTTTTTTGTTTTTCCAAAGTTTTTCAAACACACAAGAAGAAAGCAAGAAAATAAATTTAAGCATGGATGATACAATGAAAAAGTGTGAACACCGACAAACTGAATGATATAAGTGAACATGAATATAATGTCGGTGAGAAACCCGTACTCCCCCAAGCTTAGGCTTTTGGCCTAGCTTGGCAGTCGATCAGTAGCCTGGAGGGTAATAGTCGGTGTGGTAGCTCACAGAGGCTCTCGGTGCGGATGCCTCAGCACCCCGTGCCGCTAGCACTGCTGCGTTATGAGCTCGAGCCTCGCTCTCAAGAACAAAATATCTTTCCTTGCTGTTATAGTCAAAAAGAGCAGGAGCAGGAAAATATGTGTCCACAACATGCGATTGGTTAAACAACAGATTATAAGTGAAGTTATCAGCCCATCCCTTGAGAATCTTATGCTCTTTTAAGGCATCAAAATCTAAATATCAAGTGGGTAGGATAGGATCAAAGGGCAAAGGTGAAACACTCAGCCCTCGTGCTAGACGTGTGGCATAAATTCCAACATAGAACCAGCCACTTTTGGCGTTATGCTAAAGTCTACGTGCAAAAATCGCTCCAAGGTTATAATTCCTTTCACCAGTGAGAGCGGTGTGAATGAGGCTCAAGTCTGGCGCACAAAGTATGCTATAGTCTTGTTTTCCTAATATGCATTTCCCGTTAAATAATGCAAAGTACTGAACTGCGGGAAAGTGAATGCTCTTTATTCTTACTTGTATCACTCCTCTATTTTCACCGTAACAAAGGCTAGTCAAGAAAGATTCATACTCAGCCATTGGTGGCTCATCAAGCGAACCCCAAAATGGAAGTTTGCAATGATAAGCAAAATTCTCTAATGGAATAGTATATGGATTATTATAAAGCATAAATGACACCCTAGACTCATGTGGAAAATATTTAAATCCTTTAACAAATTATTCGGTGAGAAGTTGGTGTTGTTCACACTTATCTGAAAGGTAGGGATCGAGACCGGCGTTGTGAACATATTGCTTAAATTCCTCCTTAATGCCCACTCGCATCATATACTCACCGCAAGGCCATAAACATGTTTTGGTGGAAGCATCTCGCGTGGAACTTTCACTTGGTTCAACATAAGACCGGCGAGCAGAACTGTCACTAGAGGATGCCCCCGAGGATCGTCTCCTCGAAGAACTCCTTCCAAATAGGTTCATCATGTCCGCATACAATTTTCTGAAAAATAAAATTTTTGGAGTGACAAAAATTTGTCAACAAAACTTTACAAAACTGATAACAACTACTCATAGGGATACATAGAGGCCATAGCAAGCATTCAAACTACTTAGAGCACTAAGAATTCAACATGCAAGCACATCTACAACAGCACCAAGAGTAGCTAATTATTCCAAGTATAAACCACTAAAACAAAAACTAATTGGACAAACGGTGGAGTCACATACCAAGCAACAATCCCCCAAAACAGTTTCGGAAATGGAGCTTCGAGCAAAGAGATCGAAATCTGCGGGTTTGAGCTCAAGAACACGGGAGAGAGAGCAAGAGGGATTTTTTCTGGAGG